>CM045455.1:12399910-13599910 GCA_024666655.1 Dascyllus trimaculatus | reverse complement strand
TGTGGATGAATGAGCGTGATTTTTTTTCCCTCCCATCAGCTATCAATAAGGAAACCAGTTCAGCAAGAATGGGTGTTTTGATCCACACGAATGTGCATATTTAGAATGAATCGAGGAGGGTTTGTACCAAACAGTGGAGAGAAGCTGGTAAAACAAAAAAAGTTGTTGATAAAAATGTTGCTCAAGCCAAAAGCAGCTCATCTGCTGTTCGTGAAAACCTGTATAGAAAGGATCCTTCACGCTCATCTCGGCTGTTTATCCCTTTTCTGCATTTCAGTCTAATGCACATATCTGCTTAACATTAAGTTCTGGCAGCGATCCACTGACTTGTGCTTGATGTGCACTCAAAAATGTTCATCATAACACGTCATTTAATCTCAACTGAGTGTGTAAATCTAATTTTTGCTTAGAAATGCCAGCAGAGTGGGATAATTGCACAACAGTTCAGCTGTTTTGGGACCTTTTAGGGATAAACGCTGGTAACTTAAGTCAAAGTGAAACACGGCAGATTGTTCAACTATCAAGTGTCCTGCTCAGAGATGATTACAGTTAATTTTTGTATTGGACACAAGTGAAAAACATCACCTCACTGACATATTCTTGGCCACTCTTTTAGGAAGATTTTGGCATTAATTGCAAGGTAAAACTGGCTTATTATAGCACATGGATACTTGCTGCATTGTTACAGGGGCTATAACGCTATTAAGGCATGAGGAGAGGGAGGGGTCAGCCACATTCTTGGTCCATTCTCTCAATCCTCCATGTGCCTGGGGGAGGTTAGGAGCTGAGGAGGGAGATTAGGTTCCCTGATGCCGGGAAAGATGAGAGAGGCTTGCCTGTGGAGACGAGTAGGACCTGGGGGGTCTGAGCCCTGGTGGGAGCCTGCTAACAGTGTGATTTTATTACTGTCAGGGCCTTGCCTTTGCAGTGAGGACTAATTTTGTTAATTCAATTTGGTTTGGTTTGTCTCTTAGAAATAGATTTTACTAACCAGCCACAGCTTTAAAACCACTGACAGTTTGATTATCTTGCTACAGTGCAATGTTCTGCAGGAAAAAATCCTTCGTCCTGACATTCATGTGGATGTTACTTTGACGCGTACCACCTACCCAAACATTGCCCTAAACCAAGTACCCCCTCCCCCATGAAAACAGCCCTGTCCCTGCAAGACCAGACACTCCACCACACAGTAAAAACTGCTTAAGGAAAAACTTGAGGAACATAACCAAGAGTCAAAAGCATCAGCCCCCAAACTCCCCACATCCCAATTCAATCAAGCATCTGGCAGGACAAACCCAATCCACAAGGCCCAGGAACCCTGCTGAGCATCATCTAACAGTTTGAAAGGCATGTTACCTTTAAACACTCACCACAATGATCTAATTAACCTCTTACTGTGTCATACCACACAGCAGACATTTTTGCGTTATCTCTACTTCTAGCCATGGCTGTGCTGTTTCTGTAGAGGTGCAGGTCTTTATACTGTAGTAAAAAATTGAACCCGCAGTGAGTAAATATGTGACAAGACCAAAAAATGAAACTGCTTGAGGTTTAGAGGGTTAAATAGCCGAAATGTCGTTGAGCTTGTTGAACTGTAAATTCTGCCTGATCAGTTTAAAGCTGAGGCAGCAGCTGACCAACAGCAGCTTTCTAATCGAGATCTCTTCTCCAAGTCTGTCCTTAAAGCATCCCTTTCATAACCAATGACTAAATAAAACATGCTGCTCTGATGAACATAATTGAACTACTAACCGGACAATAATGGACGTTGAGGGACTGTGGGGCTTTCAAGCACTATGTTTTAAAACCCTGCTTCCCTAACACTTTCCTCTGGGATCTATTCCTTTCTCTGAGGGGAGAGAAATCACTCTGACGCAACGGTGCTGGTTGATGGATCGCCGTCTGCACACACCTACAATACAAATCAAGGGCAGAAGTGTTCCCATCAGAACATCTGAACCAGAGTCATCGACTGTAATGAGAAATGTCAGCTGGAGTGTAAAAGGAATACGGGTGAAAATCCAAGAGGAATGATCCGGTGGCTGGATTGTGTTATGAGTTTGAAGGCCTATTGGCAGAGATCAGACAGAGCTTAAGTGAAGGGAGAGGTCCCTTCCACAGGCATGATGAACATTTTGGCAGAGCAGCTCTGTACGTCCCCAGAGCTGAGCATAAGCAAGTCCATTCTGCAATGAAATCATGGCTGCACATAAAACACACACACACACACACCTACAGTATACACAGGCTGCAGTACAGTCACCTCGTTAAAATTTACACCTGCAACCAAAGAAGACATAAAAAATGCAGAGACACTAGTGAATTATTCCTGCAGATTCACAACACGCCTGAGACCAACAGTTTTTGAAAAATCTCTCGAAGAAATTCTTGTGTCGTTACAGCATGAAGTACAGTTTGATACATAGGTGGGCTGAAACTGCAGCTTGTCATTATTAAGTAACATATCCACTACTTCATTGCTAAATCAGTTTGTTGCTGAGTCTGTTCAGTGCATCGCAAGCAGCTAAAACCCAAACTGATGTGTTTCTGAACAACCGAAAGTAGTACAGTCTCCAATAATACACACACACTGGAGGAACTGTCAGTAAATTATATTTTAATTATGACATTTTTATTGATTAACCAAAATGAATGTCCAGATTTTAGTAGAGCAATATGCTATTCAACAGTTGATTGACAACTTCTGACACTAATTTGTACACAGACTTTAATGAATGAATTGATTTAATGTGGAGAGCGACGCCCATCTAGTCCACTGGGTGGGATGAAACAAACAGACTGACATCAAGTATTTGGCCTGTGAATGATGTTCAGTCTTACTACAAATAAACACAAACTACTATCAACACATTCACACACTCCCCACATACTTTATTTCCAAGAACTTGGCTATTGATCAGACTTAGTTCAACTTTCAAACCTTCTAAGAACTAGTTTGCGTTTCTGGAGAGCCACTATAGAGACACATCAACATGTCTTTTCCAATAACTGCACACTACACCGTCTCTGGTGCTAGTGCTTTAGCAACATTCATGTTTTGTCTTCTTCTTTGGATTGGACAGACTGGACGCTACAAAAAATGAAGTAACAAGTTTTCGTTGGTGTTTATAGTCTTATAGTTTCAGCCCCTGACACAACTCTGAAGAACTGGTTTAAGATCATGACCGACTCCAAACCAGGCCTTCGAGTTGTCGTGGCAGAAAAAGGGGTATCAGTCAGCATTATCTCCCCCTCAGTTCTTCTAGCAAACCTCATCTGTTCTGTGTTTGAGCCTGTGAACCCTCTGGGTGGGTCTGTCAATGCTCAGGCCAATGAATTACATCAGCTTTGATGTCATTCTTTGGACTCTCACTGCAGCCCTTCAACCCACACCCCTAAAACTAGCAGCACAAACACACATGCAGGCTGACATGCTCTTCTTCATGGACTAACACAGTGCACAGCAAATCTATCAGGTTCTAATTAGAGCCACGGGTTCTATTTAGATGAAAACTGAACTTGATGCCCTTGGACTTATGTTGTAGATGGATGCAATTGGTGGCTGCATCATTCATGAATAACTGTGGTTTAATGTCTTTATACTTGTCTATTTTTACTCCTGCTGGCTCTTGCTTTTTACTTGCTTCTTCTTTTTCTTTTTTCTTTTTTTTTTTTTTAGCACAGAAACATTTCTGAGTGCTTGCATGTAATATTTATTCAGATCCTTTCTGTCTACCTGATGACCTGTTGTAAACCCTGTGCTTTGGAGCCTCTGGCCTTGTGTTTCGACAGACTTTAGGAGTGATTTTCAACTCGCATTTGAGGCACTTTGTTGTTGTTTTTAATGCAAAAGTCTACAATGTAAAAAACAGCAATATTTTGATAGCTGGGGGCCAAAAAAGGTAAACTAACAGAAAATAACCAGCTCCTGAAATGTAAACCAGTAGTTTTCCGTATTTAAAATACATTTTCTATCTTCAATTTTACATGAGCCTGCGTGTATTCTTTTATATTTCTATATTGCTTTTTAATGTTTAATAAAGTATATTTACAAGTGTAAAAGAATGAAATAATATATAATATATAATAAACAACACAATTAGACAGATTACCAATGATTATACATGATATACGTCCATAGAAACAAATTCATTCAACATTTTTGTTGCAAAAAGTTCTTTAATTATACAAGATATCTCTCATTTACCAAACACTTCTATGTAAAATTATAAAAAAATATAAATTTTTCTGTTGACTGTCACAAATAAAAATATATTTATATTATATTATACATTATATATGTGAATTTATAAGTTTCTTTTATTTAATAAAAAGGAAATATTTGCCAAATTTCAATAAACTGAATGTATTTTAACTGGATTGTATTTTTTGTAATTTAACTTTCTTAAAAAAATAAAGATGTGGTTATTCAAAATTACAGGTTTCTTTATTTTTATTTTTTACATAAGACTTGTAAATTCACAGTCAGTTTTTGTAATTGCTTTGATCTTTTTAGTTATTTAAAAAAAACAGGAAAAGTTTTTTTTAAATTACTGATTTCTTTTTACAGTATAGAGGTCTTTGCACAAGATGAGAGAAGCAGAAAGCACATATTTGGCACACAGATTGACGGATACTACATCATGTAACAACAGAAACAAGCAACTCTGAACTTGAATTTAGTGATCTGTGCATTGCTTCCTTCTTATTTGAGTGAATTATTTGTCTTTAATCGTCTGGATTTCTGGATATAGCTGCCTTCCGTCTCCTTCACCTCATATAAACCAGAAGTTTCAGCGCTGACTACGGACAAAGGCCTGGAAAACGTAACTCCAGATCTTTTTCATTCTTTGATACAGATTTAAACAAACACTGGTGATAATTTAATTAAACATTCGCCAACAGATGATAGAGTGAAATATTTTTACTGAAACATTCATACCTGCTCTTTGCTTTTTGTATATTCACGCAGTCAAACTATACTTAGACTAATTTATTTTATCACTATGAAGCCCATAAATATCTTCAGAAGAGCTCAGTATTAATTTTTCCATTATCTATTAATTCCTGTCAATAATTAAAATCAGGTGTCTGCGACTAAATAGCACTTTTAACATGTTTGTCCAGTTATCCAGCTGCTGTGTGATGTGTTTATGGAGTTTCACATCTGGGCGAGTCCTCAAACTGTAAACACTCTGCTATACCTGATAGAGATTATGGCTGCGTGTTTGCGTATCTGTCAGTCTTTTGATGTGCAGCCAGTCTTTTGTTGTTTTTTTTGTTGTTATCAGCAGAGATTCCTCCCCTTTTCCTGTCTCCCACAATGCACTGCTGTCTTTATCAGGCTGTGCAAGAGTTAGAGCGGCGCTGCCATGTGAGAACCCTCCATACTTTTGATTGTGTATCTCCCTTCCTTTTCACTCCCCTCCACTCTTCCAATCTGTGGCCTTGAAGGACCTTCGCAACTTCTGATGTCTTCTGCTGTTTTTCTCCTGGTTTTTGTCCTGCTGAAGTGAGAGTGTCAGGTGGTATGCAGGCAAATCAGGCCACGACGATATCCGAGTCAAAAATGTTTGTCCTGAACGTTGGGTTCAGGTAGGTTTTCCCTGGCTAAGTTTCAGATTTGGCAGCTTGCTGAGGTTCCAGTACTGAAGAAAAAAGCCATAGGAATGTAATGATTTGGGCAGGCGGGAAGTATTAATAAATCAAATAAAAAATTTCAGCAACAAGTTGGAGGACTTTTACACAAGCCCAACAGGATTAGGTCGTGTTATTAAGCTCTAAAAACCTCCATGCAGACACCATCACTACTGTCAAAAAAGCTGAATTGTATCTCAGGCGTTTTTTTGTTCCTGTCACATTTTTATTCACTGCGGACTCATTTTTTTTACGGCAATATAAAGTCCTGCACTTCTATGGAAACAGCATGACCATGGCCAGAAGTAGAGAGAAATCGAAAATGGATTGTAATTATTTATATCTCAGAAATGGAAGAAAACTTGAAGTACCCATTCTTGTTACCAATACTGGAAATGGAGGCCCTAAACATATAGATATTCTGCTACTTACTGATACTTGTCTCCCCTCCGCTCTCTGTAAACACAGCCTGCAGTTCAGCTGAAAAGTACCTGCATTTTTGTCATGTGACTATCGGTTGCAGCTGATTCTCTAATGTCTGAAGCGCAGAACTTGTTGGTTTTTAAGAATCTGGCTCGTCTAAATGATATATTTGTTGTAGTTTTCAAATAAGATATGTCGAATGTCATGTTTTTAGCGTTAAATTCGATTTTGATTTGAAGCTCTTCAGTGGAATGGCACATTACAGAAGAGTATTGCATGGACTTCCGAAAGATTCAACCATTCTGTTTCTTTTTACAGTTTCTTGCTCCTATAAATGCTGTATTTTTGCTGATTTCTTAAAGATAACATGCCTTTCAAACCTGCCAGCAGGACTTAAGTTCAAAGGGTTAACAGAGAGATGATACAACTCGTGTACATGAAAGCAAAGGTCTGCAGTTTCTATTCGTCTACGCTTAAGTGCACAAGATCTGAGAATTCCCGACAAGGTAAATGTGCAGATCCCCTCCTTTCAGTCCCATAACTTTTCATGCTAATAATTACCTTACAGTACATGAGCACAGAAGCAACTATTTCAACAACGGAGTTACTCTCCCCTGGTCTGCGTGCCACATCAACTCATCCACTCTGCATCTCTGCTCTGAAGAGGGTATTGGGTTACTCCATGAACAGCCAGAATCGCTTCATTAAATAGCTTATTAAATAGGTTATTTGACAGAGTGGTATGTGACATATCTCTGTGTTTTAAGTAGTATAGGGTTACTCCTTCCCCTGGGCCATAACATATTATGAAGTGCACAGGTTGCTTTGTGCAGGGCCCAGGTCACGGCCTGCTAAATATTTAGGGAGGGTGTACACGCCCCTGCAGCCCTCCCAGACTGTGGGAGACATGACAGAAATGGCAAAGAAAATAAACAAATGTAGCTTTAGCGATAGACGGGTGCAGCGGGAGATGGACACAGCAGGTTGGTGCACATGATAACTTCAGCAGAAACCAATTTTACCCTGTTTTATTGCTGATTAATGATTATCTAAGATTAGCAGGAACAATGTTTTGACTGCTCCATACAACAAGACAAATGAGGCCTACTTCTGCGCTCTGCAACAAAGTCACTGAAAGGGAAAGTCAGCTTTATTTTTATTACAATAAACGCTTATATGTTATTATTTTATCATAAAAATGAGTTTTTCTTACATTTTATGATAAATTTAAAGCTATATATTTGCAGCTGCTTACATGGAAGAATGTGCTAGGTTTAATATCCTCTTGCATTTGTCCTAAAACACAGCATCATACTATGACCACGTACAAATGTACACAACAGGTGTTTGTATGTCTGTTAACATTTAGATGCAATCATTTTATGGGTTAAGGAATAAAACAGAGAGAAAACTAGAACTAAAGCCGTTCGCAGTTCCAGCACTCATATTATATGTGTAGTGGGGACTGAGTAGTAAAAAAAGCTTCAAACATACATAGCTTTGAATTCTAAAACATGGATGTATCCCAAACAAAATCTAAACTCACGCACCATAAAAGATCTACAGTCACCAAAGTTTCAAAGTGGAAACTTAAGATTAGTTGCATCAATTCAGTATCTGACCAAGTGTGCAATATGGTCACTGTCTCCCATTTTGTTCCTGAGTTATAATGTTGAAAAATGGCCAGAAAAGTGTTTTTGTAGAACACCATTATCCCACAGTGAAGTTAGTCTAGCTCACCAGATGTAGGTATAAGTCTGGCCTCTTATTTGAGGTGACTTTGTCCTTCCATTATGCTGTCTGCATGTTAATGTTCTCTTCGCTAGGGGAAACAGCAACAACCTTTATTTTGGTATATTATCTATTTTAATCACAGGGCTCATCTCCCTGCATCCTCAAAAAGAATTCCACCCATCTCTATTTGAGTGAGCATCAATCCTTCACTTAGCTCTGCCCAAGACAACTGTGATTAGTTGAAAGACATACAAACTAGTCACACTGTTTTCTCCTCTGTAGCAGAATGATAGTGCGGTACCATTGTGTTTTACAAATTGGGCCGGCAATGCAAGACTACAGTGAAGTTGACCTTTGACCTTTTGGATATTAAATGCCATCACTTCATCTTAATATACTATTAGACATTTGTGTTAAATTTTGTCTTGTGCAGTCGTAGTGACCTTTACCCACCAGAATATATTCAGGTCACCCTCAAGTCCAAGTGGACGTTTGTGCTGGATGTAATGAAATTCCCTCCAGACGTTCCTGATTTATGATGTTTATAAGAATGGGACGGATGTGAGGTCACAGTGACCTTGGCATTTGACCTCTGATGACCAAATTCTAATCGGCTCATCCTTAAGCTGAATTGAACATTTGTGTCACATTTGAGGAAATTCCCTCGAGGCGTTGCTGAGATATTGCGTTCACAAGAATTGGACAGCTGGTTGGGACAACCCCGAAAACATAATGCCTCCGGCCACGACTGTCGCGGGCACAGAAAGTATGTTGGTATGTGGACGGATGTCAGTGTGTGTGGTTTGGAAGTGAAAAGCTCATGTAGGTGTCCCCTGTATGTTAACAAAGGGATTAGTTTAGGATCAAGCAGATCTTGCAGAGCCACAAAGACATCTGCAGGCAAGAATTTCTCACACACTGAAAGCTGACCCCACACAAACAAGCTTACCTACTGCTGCCGCTCAAGACACAGTACAAAATCCCAGACACAAACACACATAAACACTGCAGCTTACCACACTGACCACAGGAACAACTCCCAGAGTCACACACAATAAATAAACAGCACTGACAGGACACACACACACATAAACACAAACCTTCTGCCAGTGTGTTGTCCTCCGAGTGTCCATTCAGGCTGGTCATGCTGGAGATTTGGCCATTTTTCTGCAGAGGCTGAAAAAGAAGAGACAGTAAGTCAAGTTTTCTTTTGTTGCATACACAGGGACAAAGACCATATGTAATTTACTGCCTGGCTTGGTGAGAGTCAGAACAGAAGACTGTGCGAAGTACAAAGCCAGCATTAGCCAGCAGCTTAGCTTAGCCTAACATAAAATCTTGAAGGAGGAAAAAAAGGTCAGTTCAGCAGTGACAAAATCTGCCTACCCCCTCCTCTAAAACTCATTTTGTTGTCACTTTCATGTCTGCTAACGACAAGAGGTGGTCGGCTTATCTTTTTGTAGCTTTAGCACTTTTAGAGCAAACAGCTAGCTGGGCACAATGCAAAGCTATAAACCCTAAAGCACACTAATCAACAAGATGCACATTGTTTGTTTAAGAAATGTACAATATATTTTTTGGTAATTATTTGCTGTAAGTAGCCCCTCTCTTGGACTACAGCAGGGGTAGCCAACCCTGGTCCTCGAGGGCCCCTATCCAGCATGTTTTAGATGTTTCCCTCTTCCAGCACACCTGATTAAATGACCAGGATTGTTACCAAGCTTCTGCAGAGCTTGATGATGAGCTGATCATTTGAATCAGGTGTGTTGGAAGAGGGAAACATCTAAAACATGCTGGATAGGGGCCCTCGAGGACCAGGGTTGGCTACCCCTGGACTACAGCATATGACCACCCAGAACTTTTCTTTACCTTCCCATAAAACTACACACTGCGTACAGATTATCCATCCATCCATCTACTTGTCTGGCGTCTGGTCGCAGTGGCAGCAAGCTAAGCAGATAATTCCAGACGTGCCTCTCCCTAGAAAAACTTTTTCTAGTGTTCCTGGGAGATTCCAAGGCGTTCCTCGGCCAGATGAGGTATGAAATCCCTTCAGTGAGTTCTGGGTCTACCCCAGGGTCTCCTCGCAGCTGGATGTGCCCCAAAAACCTCCAAAGGTGCCCAGGAGGCATCTTTATAAGATGTCCAAACCACCTCAGTTGGCTTCTTTCAACTCGAAAGGAGAAATATCCTCCAAGCTCCTTCCGAATGTTGGGTGAACTGAGCCCGGCCACCCAACAGAGGAAACCCATTGCAGCCACTTGTATCAGTGATCTCATTGTCTCAGGCACTACCCAGAGCTATTGACCATAGATGAGGAATATAGATCGAATGGTAAATCAAGAGTTTGGTCATCTGGCTCCCAGGAGAATCTACACCTTAGCATTTTGGAGGAGTTTGTGTGTTCCTGTGACCCTACAAGCTATTTTGTCGGGGTCAATAGTCTCTAATAGGGTCCTCTGAGAGAAATTGATTCAAGGGGATTGTGTGGACAACAAGCTATTCTATGACCCAGATAATTTGGCAAAGAAGGGGCTTCTGTACATCGCCCAGAATAGGAAGACCAGGGCTCTACTTCTAGAGAAAGGCCAATGATGGTAGCTTGCCAGCAGGCCTGTAGTGACCGACTCTTCATCCATGGAGTTTGGGGAGCAGTCCAAAGAAACAACATAAAGCCACCACCCTGTGGGCCCACCAGCTGCAGGGGTAGCTGTAGGGGTTGGGTGAGCTGCAAACCAGGTGTAAGGCAAGTGCAGGCATCAAGTTGTGTTGACCCGTGATGTCACTAATTGGCTCTATATGTCTCTGGAGTACGATTAAACAAAAAATATTCTGCAAACTAATTAGTAAGCTTCAGAAGTGTTGGTAGGAGAACTTTTAAGTGCCAGACCAGGCATTTCCCTTTATTTCCAGTCTTAGGCCAGAGTAAGCTCCATATGTAGCGCAGTACTAATCCCCTTATCTAACTCTCAGCATGAGCTAAAAGAAACATACTTCCCGAAACAATTTCATCAAGGGATTCAAGACAATGACCACCTTCAATGGAAAAAGGAGAAGAGAAAAGAGGAATTCTGTTCATCCACAGCTTGTCACCATCCTCCAACATAAACCTATAAAGGCTTTCCAATAATCCAAACCAGCAAATAAATGTCTTCATCTCAAGCAGCCCATCATGTTTTAAGATCAGTGAATCAACTTGCCAGGATGCTGTTAAGAGTCTTAAATGTTGCTTGTGCTGCCATTACACATCCATAAATAGTTTTATTATCAGGCACATTATTTATGTGCAGGCTATAAGACAAAAACCCAAAAAGGGCAAAAATGAGTAAATTTGCATCAAGCTAAATTCACCTCATTCGTCATTCTTATGTGGTTCAGTTTTCTGATATTGTTCTGGGGTTAAATCAATTGTAAGCAGGTAAACAAATCTGAAAAAGAGCTATAGTAATTAAAAAGAGGATCTAAAAAACAATTTTATTCATTTTTCATAATGAACAAGTGTGTTAACAAGTTAACAAAACCCAGTCTGGCTCACAGCACTTTTATCAGAGGATCTGAGTCCTGACAGAGTTTTTCTGGCAGCGACCAGCTCCGACTGACAGCCGGACAATAGCAGACAGGTCTGAGCCTTTGTCTGTCCCAGCCAGGGGAGTAGGAACCAGAGCCTCCCCACAGAGGTGCTAATATAACTAATGGACAAGTCAGGCTTCATTCCCAGCTCCCCAAAGTCCTCTAGGAAAGCCCTGAAAATCGACACCACAGAGGAGACAATCTGCTCAGGACAGGTTGGAGGGATGAACTAAAAGGGGAGGAAAAAGAAAATGGAGCAGACTAAACGAGGGGAGGGTGAAATCATTCATCAGGCGGAGAGCTGTCCTACATGTTGTTTTTGGATCTGTTCGGTGAGTAAGGACCAAAACAAAGGAAAAGGACAAAAAGACAAGGGAACAGATCAAAAATGCATAGAAAATAATAATGTACTTCCATTTTGAATGCAAATTATCTAGCTGAAGTTTGCTCAAAGAAATTCTCTACAGAAGGTAAAGCGTAATTCATGGATGGACTTTGAGGCGGACAGACACATGGTTGTATTCATATCACGATAGGTATGCGTTGATCTACACACAGATGTTTGCATTTCCAAACACTAGGAAACACAGGAGGCTTCTGTGGATGTTTCTGACAGGCTGGCTGTGATCTTGTACTTTCTATAAGATATAGCAGCTAGTTGAGTTTTGATTATGCTCCCTTGCAGATGTGCACTCAGCTGTGGACAATACAGACACATGATTGCTATTACACTATTTTTCTAGTCCACTGGAATCCTCTTGGGCACCCCTGTTCCATACATGTGCAGTAGGTCGTATTCTGCGTTCGGTCTAAATAAACTCATGCATACTACAAGATGTAGAAAGTGTACCCCTGGCCTTATGCACTGAACTGTAGCACCATGTCAGTGCGATGTGTTGAACAAAGTCGGCGGACATAGCACAAGATTTCTGGAGAATTTAGAACTTCTCACTGCGTTGAGGCACCATCGATGGAAAGCATGTACAGCAGCTACTACTTTAATTACAACTCTTTTATTGATGAGTTCTAAAGGTATGGATGACAGAGAACCTCCTTGTACAGTCTCTCCTCACAGCATTTGTTTTAAAAAACCTGGCACACTTGTATGGCGTACAGAGAATACAGTTTGAAGCTTTGGATGTGGACATCTGCAGACATGGAACCTCATGGACTTGGGCCGATGACAAAATTGAGGTTATGTATTACCTTGCAGATGTTTGCAGAGATGCAGATGCGGAGGAGCATTAGCCTTAGCTGATGGCTGTAACCACAATTTTTAAATTATCTTTTAAACTACTAATTAGGTACTAATAAACTAGGGCGGCTCAGGTGGTAGAGCGGGTTGTCCACTGATCGAAAGGTTGGCGGTTCGATCCCTGGCCCCTCCACATGCCAAAGTGTCCTTGGGCAAGACACTGAACCTGAAGTTGCTCCCAACTTCGGGTTGGTAGCAACTTAATGGTAGATTAGCGCCTTGCATGGCAGCTCTGTCACCACTGGTGTGTGAATGGGTGAATGTGAAACACATTGTAAAGCGCTTTGGATACCACTAAGGTAGAGAAAAGCGCTATATAAGTGCAGACCATTTACCATTTAATTATTTCTTTATAATTACTCATTAAATCTATGAAATGTCAAAAAAATGTTGCATTACAGTTTCTCAGAGGTGACAACCTTAAATTACTTTATCAACAAACACCCAAAACTCCAAGATATTCAATTCAGAATGCTCAGCAGCTTGTAGGAAGCAACACATAAGTGCTTAAGTGAAACTTTACATTATCCAAATGATCTAGATGCACAAAAAATCCCAGACATGCACTTTTGTCAATACTGCAGCAAGCCAGCTCTCTCCATTAAACTAATTGTGCAGCTATGCTTCAATACAATGGACTTAACAATCAGTGGTTGGAAGGACAAAACATCTGATTTGTTTTCATTGGCCTGTGATCTGCCAAACTACTCTGTGAGTTGGCTTTGATTGCAAGTGGCTGTGATTGGTTGTAGATGTAATCAGACATCTGAAAACACATTTACTGCAAAAGCATAATACAGTCATACATTTCATGTTTGTCCACCGCTGGCCAAGTTCACCCACCCAGAAAAGTTCAATGAAGAGATGGAGAACCTTGTTGTGAGGTCATGAACAATATGGGTCCTTAAGTGCACACAGTGCCGTTCTGTCGTTGCTGCTAAAAGGCTCGATCCACCCAGGAACAAGGTACTTGAGTAAAAACACGTCAACATAGCTGCCACATCAGTGCACAGTCGATGCAAAGTTTCAAAGCTGACTGATGTGGTAAGTTACTGGAATTGTGGAGTCTGTTTCACCAAATGTGCACCATGCAAGCTGCAATTTGTCACATGAGATCATTTTCCTCTCTTTTACTCATCAAAACAAACGTCTTACTTGCAACCAGTGCACAAGGATTTAATTGCCCTGCAGAACTCGCAAATGTTTTCGCAATTTGAGAATGACAGTTATGTGAAACATGATGATGCTGCCAGCCTGCTTTTGTAAAACGGCCCCTGTTTGTAAACTTGAAACCAATTTGAAACAGAGAAGATTACTATTCCCTATTAGGATCATTTACATCCACACATGTTGTAACACACATAAAAAGCTCATTGGTTCCAATGGTAGCACGCAGAGGAGGATGGTCCTGCCATTTTTGTCCTTTTTAAGCCACAAGAATCTCAGATCAGATTTGATGTTTGAACCATCAGTTGACCTCCAGACCTGCAGCGACCCCGACCTCCCCTAGTCTTCCTCATGACTGGCATTCCATGGATTCTTTGCCCCCTTCACCAAAATTCCACAGATCCAAAAGCACCTGACTTTACATACCCCAAATGTTCACCCTTTGACCACCTCTGTCCCTTAGTCAGACTGACACAGAGTGCTTGGGATTGTCGGCCCAGTATCCCCAAGAACTGTGTCCATGTTAGACGTTTAGTGATTGTTGTTTAAAGTCAAGGTTCAGACTGAATGCAGGCAGTTGAATTTGAAGTGTGTCCCATCCCAAACCTGCATTTCATGAACGCCTTTTTACTAATCGTAAGCTTTCCCTTTTATTGCCTACATCTAACCATACATCAGCACATACATAGATGTGCTAGTGAACGTGGACAGGTCAAGTCACTCTCTTGCTCTTCAGGATTGACTAACTGAGGCTGTGCGACAACGTTTATGTAAAACACCATATATACATTCCAGGGATACTGATGAGTCCGTTTTAAACTTAGGCTGTCTCAAACCATCTGAACCATTTTATTTGCTCACTGTGGGCTCATCTTTCACTGCTATATAAAGTCTTGCGCCACTATGGAAGCAGCACAACTCTTTCGAGAAGTAGGAAGAACTCAAAAATGAGTTATGCCATAAATCATACAGAAGAGAGAAAAAGAAAGTTGAATGTCTTTGATTATTTGTTTTTACAAAAAACTGAAAAAACGTAAATCAACATGTACAACCTTTTTCCCAAGTTCCTCTAGGTGTTACTAATAATAGACAAAGTTGTGAAAATACTATAGATATTTTACCACTTACATTTTTACAGCCTTTACAAACTCCTCACGCTACTCTGCACAGTAACTTTGAAGAAATATTTCACCACGCTGAATGTAGCTTCCAGCGACCTGCTCCTGTTTGAGCCATGCTGCATTTCCTTCATTGGTCATTTCTTGTCATCTCCTCTCTGCTCTGTGGAAACACTGCCTGCAGTTCACCTGAGAAGTCTCTGAATTACTGACTGTCGCTCACGGCCGAGTGCGGAAAATTTTTAGTTTTTTTTTACAGGATCTGGTATAAATGGTTAACTTTTGCTTAAATTTTTAAAGGAACATGTACAAAAAAGGGATTTTCATGAAAGCTGCTGGTAGGCATTGGAGATCAGAGGGTTAAAGTGGACTTCCATCAGTTTTACACGTCCCAGGTCTTGAGGACTCGAGGCTACATCAGCTGCTACGAGTACAACAAGGCAAAATCTCTGTGACCTGTCAGCAGCTTAATTGTTTTATCTGTAATGTAGAGATCAGGTTTTAACAAAGAAGAAAAAACGTGTGGAAAAACATGATACCTAGCACTGATTTATTGCTGGAATTGTTTGGGTAATTTGACGTTTTAGTCTCCCACACATTTGTATTGTTCTGTATCTCGGACATGATTCTCTAACTGAGGCTGCACTGGTTAAATGGAGATTAAATCAAATTCAAAAATGTCTTCCGGATTGGATCTATCCTAATTCTGCAACAGCATGTGATCACGTAATGAAAAAAGCTAAAGAATCTCATATCCGTCACATTTATAAATGATTGTGAGTGAGGGGGTGTGTTGGTATTAAAAGAATCTCAGCCTCAGTTTATCATTACAGTGAACTGAAACTGAACTGGCCCAAAAACTGATACTGGAACTGTAACGCCTGAGCAGCCCTGAATTCCTTTTATGAGTATGTTGACGTTTCACTGCCAATTGTGCATTTTTTGATGTCTGCCTGGTCAGCATGGTCTGCCACAGAGACCTAAAGACAGACTTCCTCCTACAAAAAGTCCCCTAAGGAACGGTCACACAATGAAAACAACAGCATGGAATAAACAGAAGGGGACTGTTTTTTCTTCTTCTTTCTGTCTGAGTTTCTGACTAATATGATCTAATTCATTTTAACCTGATGGAGAACAATTAATCAGCCATGTTTCTATTTATGCATTAATGTGATTGAATCTGTTGTCTATAATGGGACTCCACAGAGAGATGCACAAAAGAGACATTATACATGGAGGTTTATTTTGAAACCAAGTGTCAGTAAACACCTCCTGCCTCTCTTCCAGCCTATTCAGCTCTTCTAATTTGTTCTCGGTCTCATCTTCGATTATCACAAGAGGTTAAATACTCACAAAGACTGACTTTATCTTCCCCATTCCCTCTCTGCAGCCTCTTTCACTTCAGTGTTGTTGCATCTATTATGCACTTGGTGTTGTCAGCCAGTGAGTCGACTCCTGCTGAGTCACCATTCCATAAATAAATGCTGCAGTTTGTGCTGTCCAACCTGTAAAATCATGCTGTGCCGTTAGAACAAGTGGCAGACAGGTAATGGTCAACTAGATAAAGTGAAAGACAAAGTGAACCTGCATGTCGTACAAAAACTAGTAAAAATACGTCAGGGAGACACATTGCTGCATGAAGTAGCATCATCATTGAGTAAGATGAAGTCTCTTTGGAGTAGTATTGCATAAAGCGTCCTACAGCTAAAATATTCACTAAGTTGCCAAATGTATATTGATTTGCGTCTGAAACCCCCCAACAAATCCCCTATTTACAGCTGTTTAGGTAACACCTGTCAGAAATTACTGAGCCACTCTAAAACACTCTAACACGCCTTTTCCACCAACAAGAACCAGGTGCTAGGTCGGAGCTTTGTTGGTTCAATTCTCGTTTTTCCTGATAACCTGTTTGCTTTTCCATCGGTAAGGAGCCAAGCTGGAGTCATAATATCTACGTTTATGTTTATAGATGGTTGTAGAGCTGATTGTGAGGCGGAGGTCGCCTGTTGCTTAGGCACATCCGCGATTGTGCTACTGGTGGGACACAATTGTACTGGATTGCAGCGCGAAACAGTTCGGACCAGGGACAGCATGGCGAAAAAGGACACAAATTACTGCTTGTGTGTCCCTTTCCATCGTTGATCGCTGGTCACGACAACCCTGCCACCAGCCCCTGACGTAGTCGGTGCTTAGCTCTGGCCCAGCAAAGAGTTGGTGCTTGCTAAGCGCCAGTTGTCAGCACCTGGGGTCAGTGCTTACGCGGTGGAAACACAAAGAACTAGTGTTAAGTCAAGCACTGGCTCTGAACTAGCACTGGAACCAGCTCGGTGGAAAAGGGGTATAGGGGATCTGTCTTCATCACTTAAGCAAACATGTGGTTCTAATCTAAAAGTAAAGCTGCTATTTGCATCAACTTAATATTGTAATACTGTGTGTAATTCACACCCAAATTCCTGTGTTAGTAGATTTAAAACTAAATTCAAGTTGAGGTCTCTTAATGAAACTGGCTTCAAGATTTAATTTTCTTCACCTTGAGGTCAGGATTTCTAGCCTTCTTTGCTACCCACTAAATACTAGTGCAACTTTAAAACTTGTGTTTATAATATTGGTAATTATGTAAATAACACTTAATAGATTCCTTTTGAATAATGTGGAAATACAATTGGAACAACCAAATTTTTGAGTAATCAATTTAAAAACTGTTTATTCTCCAATCATTTAATGAGTTGGAACCAAAAACAACTTGGAAGAGGCAAAAAACTCAATGTTTTTATTTGAACATAATTGAATTTTGTTGTCAGAATTCAAAAGGACTGATGAAAACTGAAGCATTACTTTTTTTTTTAACCCCAGACATGATTTTTTGGGCTTGGAGCTGAGAGCCTTGGACAGAGTAGGAAGGTCTTATAACACATATTTCATGGAATTTGTTGAACCTATCAAGAATAAAGAAAAACAGAGACTAATACTCACCATGTGTCTCCTCTAAATGAGTCATTTTGTTTGTTTTTTGGTTTAAAGTCTTACATTACCAGGACAAAAAGACTTTGTTTCACCATATCACTGCCCCATTGATTTCATTGACTGGTTTTTAAAGTACACCTTAAGAAAGGTCTTAATGACTGGTGATTGTTGAATGAAAGTGCTGCATTTTTACTAATTTCACCTGTGATGCTTCATTAACTTTAATATATCACCACTGACTACTGTATAAAGTAATAATTCAATCTTTTATTTATGTACCAAGTCACTTAAATTAGCTGACATTTTGGTTAACAACATAAAGCACAACTTCAAGCTCTTCAGCCCTGTTCTTGCCAGTTTTTTCACTGGAAAACTTCAAACTATCACAGGTTTAAGCAGATTCATGAGGTGTATCTCACTGATACGTAGGGAAAACTTCCGTGTGAACCTGTGTTTGGTGCATCTTCATTATCAAAGACATGCTTCAAAGTGTAATTAAGTTTCTGTGAGCAAAAGGCTCCAGATGAACTTTAAATCCTCCCCGTCTGATTGTCCACATTTAGAATGACTGACAATATCAGGATCAGCTCTGAAGAACAGATTAGATTTTCTCCTTTGCTTTGTTCCTACGATCTTTTCTTTCACTCGACCTTAACGCTTTCATGCCCATTTTATCTTTGATTCTTATTTCCTGTTATCTGCCTCTGTCATTTGCTTCTTGGCTGCACCTCTAAACTCAGTGGCTCCAGGAGAGACAGGCAACCTGCTGTCGTCTAAATCAGTCCGCAAAGGAGATTTATATCCCTTTAACCAAACACAGAACCCGGGAGGAGGGAGTTAATGGAAGAGGAGAGGGTGACACAGCTGGCAAATTACATCTTAAACCCACATCTCCAGTGTCAGAGTAGTTGGAGAGAAGACGCCAACTTAAGTAGCTATGCAAACAAGGTTTAGTGGCCTTTATTTGTATCTGGTCCCTTTAAATAAAACACAACAGGCTTGTCTTTAGAGTGTTATCGAAAAGGCTGCAGGAAACATTAAAAGGACCCTAAAACTTGATTTAGGAGCTCATGTGCTGAAAAAACAGCAGGACCATTGAGGTTTACAGTTTGCATTTGATACGGTTTTATCCAAAACGCTTGGTGATTTATGCGTTATATCATAATAGCTTTAAAAGTCCACATCCAAGGTTTATACGGGGTTGGAAAAGTGTACTAAAGTAGCTATTACTGGATCAAATAAATGTGGAAATCCTAGTAGAAATAAGCAGATATCAGATAATGTTTTCCATCTCACCACAAAACTACCAATAAATGTCAATCATAACAGAATGATGAAGCCAAAACAGCAGGCATAAAGCCGCTCCGTCTGGCCGGCGTAGTTGCTTTACGGCCCGTATATGGACAATTACACAGTGAATTGCTGCTGAAAAGGCACCAGCAGGAATACTTCTCTGTTTACTGTTAAAAGTAGTTTAGTAACACGAGCCACCACCTTAGGATTATTCTCAGGAGGACATGTGCACACACAAGCAAACTCGCCGCAGGAGATAACAGGCTTAAAGACTCTCAGTGGGCTCGTATTTTGTTCGGGACAGTTAACCTCGCGACCTCCGACCTCTGAGGTGTGGATCGACTCTCCGAGCAGACAAAAGCAGGATGACACCGACGGAGGGAGAAACAGGAGGCGAAAGCAGAGATGTGGAGATAAAAGGAGGAGAAACGTGAAATAAAGAGAAGAGAAATGAGATGAAGTGTGTTTGAGATGAGTGAACTGAGGCATGAGTAGTAAATGAGTTCATGTTTCTTCTTTCTTTTCACATAAAAACACTTTGATTTTTATAAGGAGCAGATCGGATTTACAGACAGAGAACCTGCAAGTTGTAAGGGCTACGTTACCTGACCAGGAAGATGAGTTTCTTCTACACTGTAAAAAATATGTAGATTTTTAATAAAGTTCTTTTTAAAATTAACCTTATTTTACAGATTTTCTGTTTTTTAAATTACTAATAACTTGTAAAATGTAAAAAAAAAACCGTATTAATTTACAAGGTAATCATAGAAAACAGGCAAAAACTGCAAATAATGTCCACATCAAAAACCTGTACTTTTATATACCATAATGTGTTCTTTTACATTTAACCATAACGTTTTTACTGTATTTAAAATCAGCAAAAACTTCAAATATTGTTCGATATTTGTAAGAAAATCTGTGCATATTAACTGCAAATATTTTTAGCGAATATTTTACAGATTTTTCCTGTTTTGTTAAATTACATATATTATCTAGTAAAGTCTAAAAAAATATATAAATTACTGGGAAGATGTATTAGTTTGCATGCTGCCTGTGAAAAACATTGCTAAACTGTATAGTAATTTGTTCTTTTACAATGTGTGATTTTAAAAATTACACTGATTTACTGTATTTAATTCAGCTGAATATATTTTACAGATATTGTCTATTTTTATCTTCTCTCTTTTTTTTTTACTGTTTTTAACACAATATTTTTTAGCACCCTTCCTGCAAGATATTCATTTTTTAACAGTGAAGTCCTTAGAAAAAAACAAAGCTGCAAATAAATTGCACAAGTAGGCAATATTATCTTTTTACTCAGATGTATGGTCAAGGCTTTGAACAGTCATACATGTAATGTGGCTCTTGGGACACAAACTCTTGTGTTTCAGTGAGTTTTCTTCCGCCGTCACCATGAAGTATTGTTTTCAGTAAAATGTCTTGATAACTACTGGATTTTAATGCCATACAAATGGGCGCATAAACCTAGTTGAGGATGGATTTTATTGAAAAACTTTAACCATCTTTCCCCAGTGCTTTTCTGTGACGTTCACATTAGTTCCCATCATGTAAAAACATGCTGCCAGAGGTATTTGCCAATAAATACATCACCCTGATTTTACAGGAGGTTCCTGGGCCTGTTTGAAAGTCATGTCTGTCCCCCTCTTCCTCCCTCCCACCCTCTTTCTCCATTCATGTCTCCTCACCCCTGCCAGTCCCCAATCTATTATAGCTGACCCCCACATTCAGTACATACCAAAGATCAAAGCCTGACAAGACCCCCGAAGAACACTCTCACTGTTTCCACAATCCATTAACTCTGTTCAGGTGCTCGGACTCAAAGTACCTGAGCTTCTGTGTGGACACTGTTGTCTGAGTGTGTCTTTGCACGGTTGAGAAGGTTTAAAGTGAAGTAAAGAAACAAGCCTTAAAACAATTTAACCTCTCAGACATTCGGATCAGGCCAAATGTGACTTCATCATGTTGAATCCAGATTACAGATTTACAGCACGATGGAAAGTCTTCTCTTCACTCGCGCCTTTCATTCCAGTTGTCTCGTCCACTTCTGCTCTTCATACAGAGCAGGTTTTGCCACTGTGATTTTATTTATGGTGGCGTTCGGGAAGGAAGGCATCCGTTACAATAAATCTGTCAGCTCTTCTCTGGCAAACACACAGGCAGAAGCTTCATATGGAAAAAACTCCCCTAGTCTTTGTGTTTGTGAGAGGGCCTGTGTGTTTTTGTGTCCAGAGTTGTGGCTAGTTTATCTCTAATGGATCAAAGTTAACTTGAATTAAGTCCTTGTGACACTTGTTACAAAATACAATTTACCTCAGGATTGAATGACTCAGGAAAATGGTGCATTTCAAACAGTTTTTAGTTTGACCACCTGGAAAGTCCTTATCGAGATCTGACTTAAAGGTCCCACGTTGTGCCCCTTTTCAGCAAATTAATGAAAGTCTCACATGTAACCAGAACTTGGCTTCAGTTTTTAGCTGTAAATACCAACAAGATGGTTCCTTTCACCATTTTAGTCCTGTGCTAAGTGGACCGTTTCAATGCAGCCGAGCTACTCCTGTATACACCCCCTTTCAGGAAGAAGACTCTCTCTGTAGCTGTGATTGACATCGCAGACATTCCCAGACATTTCATTGAAAACTGTGCAAGACTTCTGCGAGGTCAGCATATCTTGCATGGCCACTTACAGTCATTTGGGCAAAGTATTGACAGAACTCAGTCTCAGTCGTCTTCTCTAAACAAATCCTCATAAATGCTTTACATTCTAGTCATCTTGATGGCCAACAGCGAGAGAACTAAACAACATGCACTATGCTTTTAAAACTCTAAATGTGACTTGGTTATAGCTGATTGATTGAAGCTGGGGAGAGCCACACCTTTTTAGATTTACCTACTATGTAAGAGGTTTTGGAGCTACAACATTATACATAGGAACATGTTTGTGCTGTTGTATATCTCAGCCCTGAAAGCCACATGAGTCCCGCAGTGTGTGACTATCAGCTGTGCTTAATTTCCGGTTCAATATAAAGTGCATGACATGAAACTTGAGGGACACTGAATTAGATAAATTAAACATAGGAGGTTAAAAATAGGCCTCAGCATTCAAGGCTTTGTGTTCCCTGGCCTGTTTCTGTGTGAGGAGGAAAGAGTCAGAACGAAATAAAAGCAAACCAGAAGACAGAGGGACCCCAAAGCTGCAGAGACACACACCTGTTAGCTGCAATCTCAGGACAACAGATGAGACCAGGTTGTCCTCCGCTACCTACATCAGTGTGTCACTAACCCTTTAACCCCAAGTCTCTATACCTCCCACAATTTGTCTGTTTTTCATCACCCCTTCATCTGTGCGGCTGCTACACTTAAACAGCAAACTGAGCCAAACAACAACAACAGCGTTGGTGCAGGAAAGACCCCCCAGGACACGATCACAATCCGGCCACACTGGCCAGCGTTTGACCCCAGGGGCCTGCCTCTCTAACTGGGTTGAAATAACAAATCCAGCCGCGTCGCTGGCCCTCCTGTCATGGATCTCCAAATATCTCTAAACCCTGATAAGCATTTGAGTCACATGTGAGAAAAGAAGATGACGGGAATGCAAGCAGACACCATAAACATGGTTTTAATTAGCGAAACACTGAAACCAGACTTTGTTTTTTATGGCTTCAGGCCTCAAATCACTCTTAGATTATTACCCCATTAATGTCTGTATGTTTGATCCAACTTTTGGCACAGAAACAGCCCTCAGGGTCGAATGTGTCACTTAAACAACAAACAATCTTTGACTGATCTCAGGGCTGAAGATCACTTTCTAAAGTCGCATGTTTCTGGATGCAGTGTGTCTTCGTGAAGCAGATTTCTCCTTAAAGTTGAAATCTCTTACTTCATCTCTAGAGAAAGAAAAAGCCCAAACAGCACCATTTATCAGAGCCAGAAACTTAAGAACAGAACGACTCACTGGGTTTTCAACAATCCTAATGTCCTTGATAGAATCATGTGTGACATGTGTGAAAAATAACCAAAATAAAACTACTCCTCAGCATAACTAAGAAGCCATAAGCGATTTAGTCTTCAGCTGAACTGCAGGCTGTGTTTACACAGAGCAGAGAGGAGACAACAAGAGAGATTAAGATGAAATTAAAACTAAAATAAATGCAGCATGGTTTAAAAACTATGCTGCACCAGTGGGCAAAAGTTTGGGCATGTTGGTTCTAGTTTTTTCAATATTTATAAAACAAATAATCACAGAAATTCAACTTTCATTTGTTCGTTTTTATGATTTATGGCTTTAGAACTGCATCATATGAAAAATGAACTCACAGTGGGTAAAAATAGGAAGCTTTGAAGTTGAGTTGCAGCATGTCCGTGTTGTGCAGACAGAACTGTATTGTTATATTATGAAATACAGAATTCGGCTTAATACTTTAATTTAATCACTTGAAAACATGTTTTTCAAACTAACTCACTTTGTGATGGAGATCGATGGTTCAAAAGTGCTTAAGTTCTTGGATTAAATTAATTACTACACAGAAAACACCCATGTCACAGGAATATGTGCAACATTCTCAACAGCAAAGTTAAGAGAGTTTCCAGAAATATTTTAGCACTACAAAATGGATTCTAGATTTAAACAACTTATCATGCACTCCTTAATTAAATTGAAATTGGATTAATTAACAGGCAATGGAAATAATGGAAGAAGCTAAAAACTCAGTATAATCCTTTGAATCTTTTTAATTCTTGAATAAAAAACATGTTTCTCTTATCTAATGAGGTAAAACATCTTAAAGCAATCTACAGCAAGTCCAGCTGCCTTTTACTAAGGTTTCCTATGATTTGAATGACTGAGAATCTTCACAAAAGCAGCTTTTCAGTTGGTAAAGTCTTTGTGCACCTGTGAGCAAATGACTTTTTGGGTTTACTGTGTTGAGGTTCCATGGTGTAATGGTTAGCACACTGGACTTTGAATCCAGCGATCTGAGTTCAAATCTCGGTGGAACCTGCTTTCCTGAGCTAAGTGTCAAAACGGTGCAAGTTACTAAGAGAAAACCTTGTGAATTTCCCTGGCGAGAGATCAATGCAGTGGATCTTATCTTAGACTTTAAAATGCAAAAGCAAAACAACTCTAAATTGCAGCTGTCAAGATGGATGATAACTGCTGTGGGAAATGTAATCATCCTTTGCCACTACAGGCCATTATTTTGCTCATTGTTAATATAAAAAACATCAGTCTGTGCAGATGAGAGCACACGTCTACCCATCACCCATGTGTGAAGAATTTCAGAATAAACCTTAGTCATGTCTTTCAAACAGAGATTCACATGCAGCTGGCTGTCATTTGATTTTAATGCCGTAAAAAGAGGCATGTGAAAGACATCAGCGTTGTTTTCTGTCCAGGCTGCATCCACCCTCTTGGTGTTGTTGTACATGTCTCATTAGTTTCATTCACCAAAAACACAATTCACATGTCAATGAAGCAGCAAGCAGCTGTTTACTGTTTGAAACAACATTTCCATTTGCCTCAAATGAGTAAGCAGTGACCATCTGATCCACTGTGCCGTATGTTTCTAATTATCCTGAAGCAGCAGTGGGCGTCATAAGACACCACTTAAGAGTCCAGACCCAACTGTACGTATATGTGACTGGTGGCGTAAGCACTTTTACTGAGTGAGGTCAGTCAGAACGCTCCCTGTTACAGCTGGAATTTGTTTTGGTGTTTCACATTTCCTGATGTCTCTCGTTATCTCTAGTTGAGTTAATGACATAAGCTTTCAAACGCTGCTTTAGCTGATCAACACAAAGCCTCACAAACACACAAAGATACAGCGTGATTTAAATGCTATAATAAGTGTCACAGGTCCCTGAGGGCAACTCTGTCCACAGATGCACAGAGGCTGGGGAAAATGGTTATTATGGTTGTTTAAAATCCCTTTAAAGTCATTGATTAAACCCCTAAAAACTTGTCTCTGTGAATAAATTTTACAGATTAATCATTTTTTCTATGAAAATCATCCACTCCTACTGCAAAATGGCTTCGAAGTACCTCTGCACAGCTGCTTCCTCTAGAATAGGGGTAGGCAATCCTGGTCCTCGAGGGCCACTGTCCTGCATGCTTTAGATGTTTCCTTCTTCCAACACACCTGATTCAAATGATCAGCTCATCATCAAGCGCTGCAGAAGCCTGATAACGATCCTGATCATTTGAATCAGGTGTGTTGGAAGAGGGAAACATCTAAAACATGCAGGATAGTGGCCCTTGAGGACCAGGATTGGACACCCCTGCTCTAGAATATGCGGATGATTCTCTCTCTGCTCACTCACTGCAGCTTCACCACACCAGCTCACCTAAGACTCTGCTCAAACACTGTAGACAAGGTCAAGTTGTTGGAGTAATTCAGCCGTACATGTTTGTACTAAGTTGCTGTATTTCGCCAAATATCAAGACAAGAGCAGACCAGCGAGTTCCAGGCAGGAAGCAGCAACTGTTTGAAACTTTGTAGACAAGAACTGCCCAGCTACAGCATACCACTGATGCACTGCTTCATCTCAAGGTTATGCCCTGATTTATGCTTGTACAAAATGATTTTCACACTCCTTCATTTTCAGTCGCTTGCATAGAATCTGTACTGTGAATGTCGATACCTTGCTGCAAGTAAAACATTTGCTTTGACTTGAGAGACGACTCTGTGTGATGATTTGGAGCAGTTTGGACTCCTGTGAAGAATTTTACTAATAATATTGTTGTGCTTTTATTCTGAAAACAAATTCAAAACTTTTTTTTGCCATTTAAAATCAGGGGTACACAAACCACATTTATTTGCTGGAGGAAACACATTTTAACAAGGAATTGTACCCAAAAATACACACAGTGTATATTTTATATATAGAGAGGCACTCTGACCTGTCATCTGTTCCTCTTATGCTCTGTCTCTTCCTGTCAGTGTTTTTACTTCAATAACAACTGTAGTATCAAAATCTCAAAATATTCCATTATGAATGTAAGTTCAACATGAACATATTATCTAAGTAAAAGTACAAAATGTGTACTTAGTATCAAAAGAATTCTTATAATGCCAGAAAACTCAGTGCTTGCAAAGCCCAAGATGACATCCTTGATTGTCTTGTTTGGTCCACAACATAAAGACAACAGAAACAGAGAATATTCACATTTTAGAAGCCTGAATCAGAGAATTTCTTTCAGGTCATTCAATCTAATAAATAAACTATCAAATAACTCTTTAGTCCATTAATAGTTGCAGCTGTATCCTGTGCACTGTTATTATCATCATCATATCTGATGCTTTTATGTACTAGTATGTTGTTCCTGTTTGAGGTGGAGCTAATTCTCACTATTGATGGTTTCATTTACACATAGAATAATATTTTATATGTTCATTACAACAACAACTGTTACAGCAGTCTTCCAACAATAACTGTCAATTAAATGCACATCAGGTGAAAGTAGAATATTTTCCTGCACATAAAAGTAAAAAATGCTCTTTATAGTATTTAGATGGAGGACTGTTATATATGAGTCAAGCGTTAATACAGTAAACACACTTCAGCCAAAAAAGCAGCAGCACTGTGGCTATGACTCAACATTCGTCCTTCAAATGCTCCGACTCCCACCAGAGCTAAACACACACCGCTACAAAAAAAACACACTCATGCACACACACACACACGCCTACATCATGACCTCACACATCTTCCACCGTGCTCGGTGCGGCAGTTAGTGCTGCATCAGGACCAGAGCTGATGAAAAATGGATGTGCAAAGAGGAGCAACAGAGAGGAAGGCAGCCGGAGAGGTGAGCAAGTGCAGGGGAGAGAGGGGGGTAAGAACTATGAATAGAACAGGTTTTCATCTAAGTAGACCTCTTATAGCCGGAAAAAATCCTGCTCCACAATTCTGAACACCCAGGAGTTAGGGAAAAGGCTTTACAGTAGACAACAAACACCATTCTGTCTAGAAAAATGACAGCATTGTTTGTTAGCTATATATGGTTTCTAATTAAGTGGCCTTCTCAGGGGCAGCAGCCAAAGTAGCATGTCATAAAACCTAATATCAGTGTCTCTGTTTTTACAGAAAACATTAGAAACTAAGACAAGACTTTCATCCAGAAGTTGGTGGTTATACTGCTGGACCTGTCCGGTATCCGTGACAGAAATATAAATGCTCATTTCTGGGTAATTTCAGTCTGACTTCTCATTCCTTCAAAGGGACAGACTCTGCAGGAGCTACTTCACCACACTGTGAATGATCCACTTTGCTTCAGGACATACAAAAGGTAACATCAAACAAAATGGAGAAAGCTGCTGCATTTTCATCGCGTGGAAAACCGTAAGATTCACGCCTGATGGGTTCCAAGTTACAGACATTGATAAGGGAATAAACGCTTCATCTGAGCCCCCCAATCCACTGCTTGATGCACAGACTGTCAGATAGGAATTGCCTGTATCTATTCAGAGCTTTTTCTGTGCGACAAGAACAATGCAATTACACTTTAATCGGATCATGTGTGTGATCACAATCTAATTTTGCATGGCCATGTATTCTCATTTACTCAAGATGCAGAAGTAATCATCCGTTTCTTATCAAATAATCTTTTTAATTCTGAGCACGACCGGTCGTCTTCGTTACCTTTGCTGTCACATGAGGACACAATAGTGAGCAACAGTGGAAGGGATGCACGAAATAAGGACACTGCTGTGGATGAGTTGCCCAATCATAATGATTGATTTGGCCAAAGAGGCTGTAAGAGTCCCAGTGGGACGGCGAACAAGACGAGCCTGGCTGGACAGATCTAGGATATTCAATAATGTATCATTACCACAAGACAATGCTTCTCAGTGAGGAAAAACCCTCCAAACACCTCCAGCATCTCAAAAGAACAAGCACTGTAGTGTAGTGTCAAATAATGTGTTTGTGCAAGTCAAATGTGAATATAAAAAGATCTGAACTCCAATTTGTGATCATGCAATCCAAGTTAAGCATCCCTAATGACCTGCTGGAGACAGTCAGTCCATCTTTTTCAGGCAGTATAGTGCATTTGTCTTTTTTGTTTCATGTCTTTTTTTAACATTATCTTAAGAATCTGAGTGTCAGCTGTTATTTTGACTGAATTTAATATATACTGGCATTATCAGGGCTCTAGAAACAGTCTTACAGCAGTGGCTCCTCACACTTTTTTGGCTTGTGATCACTAAAGGGGGTATATCTATAAATAAAAAACCCCAAGGCCTTCAACATTAAATAACCATATCAGTTGATTGTGCCAACCTTCTGAAACAAACTAGAGAAGCATACTGGCACAGGAGATTAATTGTTAAAAATCAAAGCGAACAATTGTAAGAAAAGTAAACAACAATACAAAATATAGTTTGGATTAAAACAAAACTCCTGGTTAGAGTGCCTTCATCACAATTTTACAGTCATAAAGAGGCAGCTAAGGTTATGGGCGGGTCACGGTTGAAAGAAACGAAACTGACAATTTAAAGTCCAATGTTTTGTTGACCCGCCCATCCACCCCAACCTCCTACCTTCTGTTAACATGCAGGGTGGGACTTTCTGTGTAATTAATCTTGTTTAGAATCAGTTTCCAGTTTTAACATGTGTGACTGCATTACTTCAATAAAACAACTTTCCATTGTGTTGTGTATTAGTAGTAGTTTTCCAGTGGTCTAGCCAAGTCAAAGGTGAGCTGGTGTGCTCGAGCTGCCATAGTGGTGAGGTGAGTGTGTAGAAAGAGGCAGGGTCCACAAAGTAAGCAGAATTACATATATTATACATATATATTAGGGTAGGAAAAGATTATTTTCATGGGAAAAAAACTTCTAAATCGATCAATATTCGAGAGAGAGCCTTTAAAAACTTGAAGAGGTCAACATATTTACCACTAAACAAAGAAAGAAAAGGAAATACTGAGAAAATAATGATACTTTTGTGCAGCAAAATTGCATTTTTTAACACTTCCTGTCCACCCACATGCAGTATATGTGGAGCACACTGCAGTGTTTGAGCAAAGAACATCCTCAGTTGTCAATATTCAAACATATCTAAGTTGATACTAATGCAATTTTAAAATAATTAGTTCCACTGCATTTCCTGAGTTAACTCAACAACAAAGCATTTGATGGATGGATAAAAATACTTGATTTCAGCTCTGTTGCTGTGTAAACACTTTAAATGATAATTAAGCCATAAAACACCGAAAGGACAACAAAAACAAGCAGAGTAGAAAAAAAGAAGCATCCTTATATAATATTTTGGTATTTGGTGTTTTCCTGGTGATCCATTATTAGATCTAATTATTGAATTGAGAGTGATGGGCGGAGAGGGGAGCGGAACAAACACAACCGTCTGTTTTTACTGTGCTGGAGCTGGCAGCGAATCTAAGAGATGGAAAATGGGATTCTGGCCGAGGGACAGACTAATTAGCAGAAAGCCACTTCCTGTTTCCCCTCAACAGGAGCAAGAAAGAAAGACTTGAACAAAAATTAGATTTTCTTTTAGACAGAAAACAAACTGCCTCTGAAAGTCGGTTATTATATTATGATGTCTGGGAAGATTCTCACTGGATCCTAGGAGCTTTTCAAAACTCCTTTTGGTTCTCGTTTCACCTTCATCCAAGAGGCTTCTTTGGTTCTAACTGGTGGGGGCTTCCAGATACCTGGGAGTGTTTGGGAAGCTGCCAGGTGAGGTGGTGAAACTTATTTTGGGGGAGGGATCTCAAGACTGCATTATAAGTACCTGATAAGTATCCCTCCTCTGTGTTCTCTGTCTACTACTACGCGTACTATTATATTATTATAGTATCCGGCAACCATATTGGGTTAAGCAGCCAGTTTGACAACATTTTCCCCAATTTTGTGGCTTCAGATGAAGGTTTTAAAGTAAATTCAACTATTAAGAACGCAACAAAGTACCTCTACTAAACCATGTACCAGCAGTGAAATTGTAGTTTGGGGATTTTAAACAGGTTTCAACTGCTTTCCTCACTTTTTAAACTGTTTTCCTGTGTAAGATACACTTGATTCGTTTTAGAAGGTACACATGCAGTGTAAACAGTGCTCACTAAATGACACTGGTCCTGGACTTTCCACTCTTAACTCGACTAATTCAGTTACTTTGACTCATCAGTTTGAATCTTTGTGCAGCCACTGAAAGACGTTCTGGTTGGAGCAGAACGGTTTGAGCTGCAGCAGTCAACTAATCCTTTAGTTTGAACAAGTAAAAACATACAAAATAGAAGTAAAAGATGCAATTAAACAGGAAAGACAGTTGTTTTTTATCTTTATTTTCAATGCATGCTATGAAATAAAAAGTAGTTTTGATCAAAGATTTACAGGTCAGACTTTTGTTTAATCGCTCTGTTTAGTCAGTTTTACTGGCATAACAGGCAAAACATTATGACCCCCTGCCTAATATTGTGTTAGTCCCCATTATGTTGTCAAAAATGTTTTGAACCATTGAGAAGAGGACCTCTCAGGGGGTCCTATGGGGTCTGGAACCAGGACAAGGGCAGTGGAACCTTTGGGTACTCTGGCTTGTGCAGTGGGGCCTCTGTCAATCAAACTTGTTCCACTGCATCCTGTTGATGCTTGATTAGAATGAGGTGTAGGAAGTTTGGAGGTCAAATCAACATGTTGGGCCATTGTCAGATTCCACAGATGGCAAAATCCAAGGTTTTCCATCAGAACAGCACATAGTACCAATATGATCAATGTTATTCACTTCACCTGTCAGTGGTCAGGATGTTGTGGCTGATCGGTGTATATTTTAAATGTACTACTGTAATATGTTTTACACAGCAGTTAGTGTCTGCATTGCCTGATATGCAAAATGCATGGAAAGCTTTGAGTGAAAGTCATGACCTGGCTGATCAAGGTGGAGAACCTGCAGGTAGCTGTAACTGCAGAGTGAAAAATGACTCAACTTGTATATATTCTGTGTGTGATCAGTTTGTGACCCCTGTGATGGTCCCATACCTCCACTGCCCACACTAACTTTACCACACTGAGTTTGCTCTTTCTTTCTTTACCTGAGCCCATTTTCGCTCAGCCTCTGTCATCGGTGTCCTTTTAAATTCAGGCAGGAGGGAGGACCGAGGGAACAATCGGCTGATTCATCTGCCTTTGTGTCACGCTGCCGGGGCCTCCCTATAACTCTCCCTCTCTCTCTCTCCCCTGGGGCTCCTCACCCGTCCCCTCTTCTCTTGCCCACCCAAAATGCCGCTCCATCCCTCCTCCCCTGCCGGTGTTCACAAGGGGCTCCGGGCCTGTCCCCCCATCCCGGCTCATTCTCAATGGATCTTCTGTCCGACCCCTTCTCCTGCCTCCTTCCCTCCTCCTCCCCCCCTCCTTCTCTCTCTCTCTCTCTCTGCTAAACAGGATAATCAGAGCAGCAGCATCTGATCAGCCGCATCTCATTATACAGGAACGTACAAGCCTTAATCAGGACACATTACATTACATAACATGATGTTAGATCATTGGAGTCACCTGCCGCTGCTATTGTGACGGGTGGAGGAGCCGACATGTGATTCAGGTCTCATGTCCACAGTTTTGCTATTTGCGGTGGTTTGTTTGCTATTGTTCGTCTTTGTAGATGTGATTAAAGCGCTGAGGATTTAGTTTTGTAACAGCAACGTGTATTTACAGGAAGCTTCTCTCTAACTGGGTGCAATCAGATCTCTATCTACTTGGCCTAAAGAGCAAGTTAGCACCAGCAGAAAGCCTTGTTACTGCTTATCTTCACTCTTATAACATGAAATCAATTGAAGCCCATATTCTGATCGTATATTTTCTGTTTCAGTGTAATTTCCAGTTCAGCTTTGTTCAACTTTAAATTTGCAGCCGTACTTGATCCATCAGAAGAAACTCTCATGCACTGTGAGTGGAAATGGAGAAGTCATTACCCTGCCATGTGCCATTACCTTAAAACTACAGCGCTGCTCTAAAAGACTGCTTCCATTTCATTATCACTCTGCTCAACACGGATTTATTGCGTCTGTGTAGATTCTCGGTCATCAAGGTCATAGATTTCTCTCCTACGCTCTTAAAGATGTTTCACTTTCTTACGTAAGAGTATCTTCGAGAACCAAAAAGAGAAGTCCAGCTGCTTTTTTACTGAGGCTCTCTGGATTTATTTATTGCCCACATTGCAATCGAGACATCACACTGCTTTTTGGGGGGATGAATGTTGAACCTTAAGGCCTCTGTGAATGTATAAAAATCACCTTTTTTTTAACTTGGTGGATCTGGAACCCCAGTGCCTCTCTGCATATATTCACAACCTCCCGTCACCTATAACCCTTCTCTGCATTGATCTGATGTTTACCTGCATCTTTTCCTGGTTGCAGAACTGTAATTTCAGATTTTTGGTAACCTTTTGCAAGACCTACAGAAGCTCTCATAGGGAAGCAGGTATGATCTTGACTTTTGTGCATTAAAACTAAATCCATGCCCGGATTTTGAAACAGATTTTAAAGTTTTCCAAAAGAGAAACTTAAAATGGCGAGCACAGCAATGTTGCAGATTCTGTGTCTAAAAGGAGCTCCTGAGAGACATTAATTGGTGACACAACATGTCCTTTTTTTTTTATAGACAGACACAAACTCACACAGTGAAAGAGGCTGTGGCAGCTTATATAACATGTTTACGTTCATTGGAATTCCAGTGTAACCCAGCAGCGCAATGATTGCAATAATTACCGTGAGTTATTTAAGAACTTTACTCAAATTACATTGGTTGATTAGGGCCAAATAACACATACATAACTTGTTATTTTAATTTTCTAATTAAATTATGGTGCCAATTTTTAACATATGTCACCACAGGCCACTTTGAAGAAGAGACTTAACAGCATTATAGAGAGAAACCAACAGTTCCCCACTGAGCAGCACTTAGTGACAGTGGGGAGGGAAAACTTTAAAAGAAAGAAACCTCCAACAGAACCAGACACATGTTGGGTTCAACAGGTTGAAAGAGGAGAAAGGGGCTGCTGTGTAGCTCACTGAGTTAAGGTGTTACCACGTGGGCGCAGGTCAGCAGCAGCGGTTGTGAGTTCGAGTCCGGCTCACGACCCTTTGCTGCATGTCTCTCTCCTCTCTACCCCCTTTCACTCTGTCTATCAATAAAAGCCTCAAAAATCCCCCCCCCCAAAAAAGTAATATTTAAGGAGAAAGAAAACATGAATACACAGAAACAACAAACTGTTCTGAGATCATACAAAGGCCACAGACTGAATAGCATAAAGAGCAGCAGCTATACTGGTGGTGGATAAAAGAGGAACCTTTTTGGGGCTAAATATCTTGAAAACACCTACATGTGTTTGACCTTAATGTGATTATTCTGATAACACTTGTGAGGCCGAGGAGACATGGAGGCGTGAGGAAGGCGGGTCGTAGTAGTGGAGAGACACATTTCTGAAATTCCTCTGTGGAGTGAGGAGGATATTTATCGACTGTGTATCAAGCAAGAGGGCTTCAACCACTGAGTACACACTGTCACCATCCACACACACACACACACACTTCCTGCTCTCACCCTAAAATACACCACCACACACAAACATACTCGAAAACATCAAGTAAACTTTGCGGATCAACTCTCAACACTTCAGTGTTTGCAGTTTATTCTGAATAAACGGTTTGGAAATCACTGTTTTATCATCGATGTATCGCTTACAGAGAAAACATTATTCCAGTATTCCAGTATAGCGGTATTCCTGCTACGCCCAACATGGTTCAATAATAAAATACTCGGTGCTGCAGCCAGCATCATGGCTGTGCTCCAGTAAAGATTAGAATGTTATTTGGTCCCCATATTGCTTATAGAATTAAATTATTACATATGCAATACTTCATTAACATGTGTAATATTAATTTAGTACCTCAGAATCATTGTGAGTATTACTTCTTACTTTCTTTTCTAGTCTCATTGTACCTCACTTATTTATTCTTACTTTCAGCAATTTAATTGGCATATCTCCTTGCTTCTTTATAAGACATGACATTTCTTCTCATGTTACGTTATTTCGGTTTCAGAGCAGTGATTGTGATTAAGAAACTTCTCTCTTATCTGATCTTCTTGTCGTTTTATTTGAGTTACGTGACTGGAAATTGAATGTTGTTGAGTTTGTCGGAAAAAAACAATTTGTTTACATCACGCTCTCGGAAGACTTTAGAAAGATCTGATGACTACAATTTGCAATTTTCCAACATTTTATGAACCACATGACTAATCACACTATTTAAAATAATCAGTAGATTCGTGAATAACAGAAATAATTGGCTGCAGCCTTGAGATTTTTTCTATGCAGCAGTCACATAAGGGGAGAAGGTGCAGAAAACTTTCGCAGTGTGGTGACGGCATGCACATCAAATATCCTTGGTGTAATTTCTCCACAACATACTGTCAAACATTTAACACCATTTTATGTCTTCAGCCACCACGTGTGCATGAATCAATTGGTTAGATCATAAATTCTGATTCATTCAGCCTCACAGAGGAGCAGCAATAATGTTCACTGATAATATTAAGCTGTAGATGTCTTCAAGCTCATCATGTCCAAATTAAATCATGGCAAAATCTCTAAATTTAATCAATTTAGGTAAGAAGATATCAGCTATGAATTTGTTAAGAGGTTCTATGTCTTTGTCATAGTCCTACACATGAGGTAACTCTATCTAACATTGCTCTGGAATTCCAGCGCCGTGATTGCCAGTTTTCATTGATTTGGAAAAAACAAGCACCGTTTTTTGCTGACGGTCTGGCTGTCGTAACAAACAACCTGCTACGTGTAGAAACGTGCCGTCAGCGGCAGGAGCACGAGTCTGAACTCACAAACTGTATCACCTGTCACAGCTGAAACCACAAAGCACAATACTTCAGTCACACGAGCAGCTCTGACATATTTCATATCGTACATTCCAGTGTCAGTTGGAAATACGAGTGAAAACACTGCTATCACGATGCTACCTGCGATAAGAGGCCTAACAAAACATCCAACTGCCACTCGGATGATGTCAGCTCACTGGAAAACAACTGCACAAACACGCGTGTAAAAACAGGAGCAAACAACAGACATTCTTGGGAATTAAACAAGAATGAGCAAACATAGCTGTGATTAAAATCTTTGTAAATGTTAAGTCCTTTGTGCTTTTCCTTCCACCCAACATCGTTTGACCTTTCTAGTGACCTTTGAGGAAAAGAGACGAGCCACGAAACGTGACCTGTTGACCTTCTGCCTATAAAAAAGTCAATAAGTCCAATAGGTTATATGAGGCGTGAATAGAGCAGGTGGCAAAGCATACAGTGTCATTAGTAGGCGCTTTTCAAATATTCATTCACACCACACTGAGCAATTTACACCGAGGTAAGAGTGCAGAGTTGGCAAGACGCCTCAGAGGATGGCAGCTGGACCACAGCATGTAGCTGTATAGACAAGGAGATGAATGCATGTTAACACTTACATATGTACTTTTACATTCAAATGTAAAGAAATAAAACAAGAGTTAATGAAGAATAAAATCAGTTTATTATCTGGTGTGTGCTCGCTGAGACCTGTGGTTTAAGTGCAGCAGACAATGTGTCTGTCTGACACCTAAATGGGGCACTAATACAAATAGAAAGAGGCCCTGCTGTTAGACTGCATCAACGGTTATACCTCAAAATAAATTGGCAATGCAAAGGATTTGGATGTTTACTCTCAACCCTCAATACTCCAAGGATGTTTTTTCTCACTCCTGTCACATTTTTTTCCTGAACTATATCATCCTGCACCTCTATGGAAACAGCACAACCATGGTTAGAAGAGGAGAGAACTCAAGAAGGAATTCTGTGCAGTATGACACAGTTATTCTGCCAAAAATCATAAAAAAGGTGAAGAAGAACAAAAAAATACAATAATTTTAAACAATGGAATCAACACTTTTGCACCACAGGTATTGGTAATTATGCATACTGTAGATATTTTACTTCTTGCATTTAAACATTTTTTCATACTTGTCTCCTCTCTGCTCTGTGTAAACACTGCCTGCAGTTCATCCCAGTTCAGATAAAAATTCCCTGTATGATCATGTGATTGTTAGTTACAGCCGAGTCAATAATAGCTTCATAGCTGCACAGAGGAGAACAGATTTTTATGGTTTTTACAAAATCGGTTAGTGTGAGCTACTAGTTTCTGGCTATTTTTTTTAAAGTGACACGTAGAAGAAGGTCATTTTGAACAAATATTATAATTTAAGCTCAGGTTTGGTTACTTTTCCTGACATATTCTGTTGAAAATCAGATCATTCTTACTGTTTTTACGAACTGCCTCTGACAAAAGATGTGATTTTGGCAGCTTCTTAAAAATAACATGCCTTTCAAAGTCGCAGGCTTTGGGGTTCAAAGGGTTAATAGCACTCAGGAGATCAAGATGCTTGATTTGATTTGAAAGTGGAGCTAAAAACGATTTGTCAGTCAATAGCCCTGATGATTGACAGAACATTAATCATCAGCTGTTTTCGTTACTGATTTTCCATTTCAGTCGTGCTTCAAATGCAAATATCAAACATTCTCTGTTTTCAGCCTCTTGAATCTGAGGGTTTGTGGTTTTCCTCTGATGTATTGTGAAATGAATGTCTTTTGATGACAGACATTTAAAGAGAAAATCCACTACTATATATTTTTTTTACCTTTATGGAGAAAATAATCAATTAAGTAATCAAGAAAATAATCAGCAGATCAATCACTCATAAAATAGTCATTCATTTGGTCTTCATGGCACAAATAAACTATCATACATCCAGGCAGAACTGAGATACTGCCTGTGGTTTGAAATGATGAGTTCATAGTGAATTTTGCAATATCACATTACATTTCTATTGTGGATCGATATTTTCACATTTTAGTTAACTCTTAATAGTTCACTGGTTTCACAACAGACACAACATATGCAGATATTCATATATCAGAAACTACAAATTCAGGTTGATATGGAATATTAATATAAAAAATGAAAACAATATGAAATGCATCCATCACTTGGTTAATTTTTTACAAATTTCTTATTTTGTGATGTCCATTTTTGTATAATAAATGCATTCTTGTGTGATCCAAATGTAGTTTTCTTTACTTTTAGATATGTTTGAATAAAAAGAAACTGTGCTTCTTTGTACGTGCAAGATTTATATGTGATATTTGTAAATAATACCATTATTTTCTGATCTGAAGTATTTAAAAAAAGTAAACTTTTGCTTGTTTGGTGAGAAGAAGGAGTCTATGATTACAGTGTTGCAGTCTGATTCTAATCCACCAGTGCTGCCTCCAGAGCTGCTCTTGGTCCAAAAGTGTTTAAAGGAAATAAAATAGGTGTTCTTCTGTCATCCGGAGTGTTGCTGAGAAACCCTCTGAGCCAGGCTGCTCTGTGTGTGCAAATGTGGATCTGATCTGAGCTGCTGGCGTTTTATTACTGCGGGACTGCAGACAACTCGACCCATTACTCAGCAAAAACAGCGTCAGGCGCACATGGAGCCAGTGCGGCGCAGCGCATTACTGATGCGCACAGGGAGGCTTCCAGGGGGGAGGGAGGGGGAGGGTGACGACAGGTATGTTTGCAAACACACAGGTGAACTGATATTATAAAAAGATACTAAAAGTGAGCAGTTTTGCAGCAGAATCAGGACAGATCTGCTTCCCCGGGTCTGTCTCAGTGCGCAGGGGGGCTCTGCTGTAATGTGACCGGACTACAGGGCGTCAGTGTCGGCCGTACCTTGCTGTCGAGGACGCTGCCTCCCTCCCCGGCGGAGGCTGAAGCTGAAGCTGAGGCTGATGCATCCTCCTGGCTCTTCCCGTCCCGCTGCACTGAGCTCTCTGCTCCCATGATGAACAATCACAGAGGTGCTCTTCTCTTCTTCTCTTCTTCTGCTCTCGTCTCTGGCTGCTCAATAAGCCTCCGCGCCAAACCGGACAGCACGACTGAAGCAAGTATCCAAAAGCGTCCGAAGAGTACGAGCAGTGCAGCGGTGCAGCTCCGCCCCGGGGTGGCCTGGATCTGGAGTGATCAAGTGCGAGGAGCAGCCAACTCTTTTAGGACACCCCCACCTCCGACACCTCCGTCAGCGGCGGCACGCCTTGCCGCATCAGAGCCGGTGCTGATGGAGGACGAGCAGGGAGAGGGCGAGAGGTGAGACCAGAGGAGGACACTTAATGAGGGAGACAAAGGCTTCATTCATCTGCTGCACAAATTAGATCTATCCCAGGAGATTGGAAAATGGAATTAGAGTCTTTTTAAAACACATCACAGGCGCATGGCAAGAAATTCTGCAATTTCTTCTACAGAAATCTCCCAAAACACCAAAACAGAAGCCACTGGGGGAAAAGTCCACTTTACATCCAGACCAGGGACAAGAGAACTGTTGCACTGTCACATACTGCAAGAAAGGAATAGTTACATACAGGTGGCAGGTAGAAATCAGTTGCACAAATTCCTATCTTCCTTTATGTAAGGTTCACTGTTATAAATGCAAACTTTGTACATTTTACTCAGAATAAAGGTTTAATTGCACAATAAGTTGCATCAATGTTGACAGTCTATAGTTCATTGTAGATTATACAACCTTAGTAGTATTTCAGAAATCAGAAAGTAACTATATCCTACATGGAAACAGAAAAAACTACATCACGTAAACAGAAAGAAATACACTTTAAACTTTAAAGAGAGTGTTTTTTTAATTTTCTAATTCTAAAACTACAAATTTTCATTTCTACGTCTGAATAAACTAAATTCTGAGGAGACCAGTCGCCTTAAAAGTTAAGTGTGTAACATGTAATGAAATCTTCACTTTTCACTCTTCACGTGTCAGAGCCTGAGATTCACAACGTTTAAATTAACAAAGTGTGAGCAACGAAACAAGGACACCACCATCTTTGAATTTGCCATGTAATACAAAATCCAGTTGTTCATTGGTTTCTACAGACCCACGCAGTATGAGAAACAATCATTCCTCTGTTTCTTTGCCTCCTGTGTGAATCTAAAGTTCAAAACATTAAATTCCAAGTTGATTTAATTTAAAAAGTAATAAGTCAACAATGACTTTGTTTCACACCGGACACAGACTTCAGTCTTCTGAGTTAAGGTCTTCTGTTGGATCCGTTCCTCCACCCTGACCTCCTCCTTATGTGGACTTTCTTTATAAGGACCTCACTTGCAGTGGCAGACAACCTTTGTAGGAGTGTCCAGGCTGAGACCATCACTCACACATAAAATACATGAGAACCCTTACACAGGATAACAGCTTTGTGTTGTGCCTCTCATTTGATTCTAAATCTAGAACAGTTGCTAAAGTCATGTTTTTCATTGTGTCTAAAATGTATAAGATAGGCTGATTACGCTTAGGCCATGTCAAACGTGTTCTTGTTCTGCTCAGGACACTTATCCACTTGAGACATCACACTGTGTCCATCCGGCCTTTAGTTTCTTTCTTCTGGCTGCAGGTTCTGGCTCAGTCTAGCATTGTTCAGTAGTTTGTATCACTTGTTTCCAAGTCTGTACAAGAGCTTCAACTAAATCCACAGCTAAACCTAAATCATACACCCGGAAACTAATAAAAACATGTACAAACACATTGTATTTCTACAAGTAAAAAAGGCACAGATGCATTTTTATACGATATGATACAATACTATACTTTGCTATTCTATGCTATGCCATACAATACTATACTATACGATGCTATAGTATACTATAATACTATACCATTATCTACTATGCTATGCTGTACTATATTATACTATACTATGCTATGCTGTACTATATTATACTATACTATGCTATGCTATGCTATAATATACCATGCTATCTATGCTATGCTATGCTATAATATACCATGCTATCTACGCTATGCTATATTATACAATACTATACTATTCTAGGTTATACTATACTATGCTATGCTATTCTATACTATACTATACTATACTATTCTAGGTTATACTATACTATGCTATGCTATTCTATACTATACTATGCTATACTATATACTATATTGTACTATACTATACTACACTATACTATACCATACTAGGCTATACTATACTATGCTATGCTATGCTATGCTATGCTATACTATACTATACTATATACTATATTGTACTATACTATACTACACTATACTATACTATGCTATGCTATGCTATACTATACTATATTGTACTATACTATACTACACTATACTATACCATACTAGGCTATACTATACTATGCTATGCTATGCTATACTATACTATACTATATACTATATTGTACTATACTATACTACACTATACTATACCATACTAGGCTATACTATACTACGCTATGCTATGCTATACTATACTATACTATATACTATATTGTACTATACTATACTATGCTATACTATACTATGCTATGCTATACTATAGTATACTATACTATACTATACTATGCTATGCTATACTATACTATACTATACTATATACTATATTGTACTATACTATACTACACTATACTATACCATACTAGGCTATACTATACTACGCTATGCTATGCTATACTATACTATACTATATACTATATTGTACTATACTATACTATACTATACTATGCTATGCTATGCTATACTATACTATACTATACTATACTATACTATACTATACTATATACTATATTGTACTATACTATACTACACTATAGTATACCATACTAGACTATACTATGCTATGCTATACTATGCTATGCTATGCTATGCTATACTAGGCTATACTATACTATGCTATGCTATGCTATACTATACTATACTATACTATATACTATATTGTACTATACTATACTACACTATACTATACCATACTAGGCTATACTATACCACGCTATGCTATGCTATACTATACTATACTATACTATATACTATATTGTACTATACTATACTACACTATACTATACTATGCTATGCTATACTATACTATACTATACTATATACTATATTGTACTATACTATACTACACTATACTATACTATGCTATGCTATACTATACTATACTATACTATACTATATACTATATTGTACTATACTATACTACACTATAGTATACCATACTAGGCTATACTATACTACGCTATGCTATGCTATACTATACTATACTATATACTATATTGTACTATACTATACTATACTATACTATATACTATATTGTACTATACTATACTACACTATAGTATACCATACTAGGCTATACTATACTATGCTATGCTATACTATGCTATGCTATGCTATGCTATGCTATACTATGCTATGCTATGCTATACAATACTATGGTATGCTATGCTATTCTATACTATACTATGCTATACTATACTATATTGTACTATACTATACTACACTATTGACACTAGTGACAGTAACATAAAATCATCAAGTTTCTGCGAAATTAGTGTGAACATTTTCTGGTTGGCCAGATGTACTTGATGTTATCTGGTTGAATCGGGGGAGGCTGTGCTGTCATAATGCCTCTTTATGAGAATGACAGCTGTAGAGAAAACAGTTTGGTCTGAAAAATACTTGCTACTGGATGTAACAGTTCTATGAGTGCGTACATATTTTTCTAACTGGCTTCATGATTTCTTGTGCGAGACTGCCAGGTTTTAATCTGCCGTCGCCTCGGCCACCTCTTTGCCTCTCTCCTGCTCACGTGACTTCCTCAGTCTTTCCTGACAGAAAGCCTTTCCAGCCGAAAGCCCTGCAGGAACACTTCTCCCACTAATTCCATTAATCTGAATTATTTAGAAGCCAATAACATAACCATGTAGTATTTATTCATCCACAAAACTCCTGTGATTCTGTGTTCGATAATATCATGGTTGTCAATAAAAATAAGGATGTGGATCTTTTGCAACTCCATGGCGATAGAGAGATGTGGCCATGGCTAATTTAATGTTATTTACACATTTAAATATGTACACAAATTAGTAGAATATACTTGACAGTAATGTAATCAGACCTAAGCCACGAACACTGTAATTGAATTGTTTAATTACCGCCTCCTCTCTCATCCTTCTCCTGATAAACAAGATCAGGGAACATCTGCTTTGACAGGCAAATTCACTTTGGTCACATTTTTCATGTTTGTGCATTTTGTGGTAATGAAGCTGTTTCATATCCCAGAGACGGCAGTCGCTCTGGTGGCTCAACAGTCATTGTGCTTCTGAAGCTTTTTAGTTATATCAACCTGGATTTTTCCTTCCTGTTTGTCAACATACAGTGATCTATATCTTATTTCCAGTTACTCTAAACAGACTAGTAAAGTATTACATATTTGAAAATGTAATGTTAATCCAGATTTTAATCCTGGATCTAATCTCTGTCTCTGGCATACATACTGTATACTTGTTGACCTTGGCTACAGTTTGTCATGGTTCACTGTGCTGATGAAATGTTTGGGTGTAGAGCATGAGCTTGCTGATGTTCAGGTTTGCATGTTAATTGCAGGTTGGGCTATGTGCCATTTTGTTTGGAATTTAAAACGCACAAATTACAGCCTGAGTGCTCAAAGCCAAGTTCACACAGGCCTCGACTGAGGGTCCCCGGCAGATAAACCAAAACCCAAACACACAAATATGAATGTGGAAAAAAATCAACTCTTGAGGGCTTATGATCCAAGTGCTGAGAAAAAAAACAGCAACAACATGAACTGAAAATAACTCTGGGGTCAATTTTTCAACCTGACACTGCTAAAATAATATTTTCCAAAATTTTCAACATCCTAGAAGGAAGTACTTTGAAATAAAGTTGCAGACTTGAACTCAAGTCAGACTTAAAGCAGCATTCAATGATTTTTACAGCCACTCACACCCCACATATAGTCAGCGTGAGTTGTTTGTTTTATATTTATATAAAATTGAATAGGGCTGCACAGTGGCTCGGTGGTTAGCAGTTTGCGTCCCGGTTAGGACTCCTGGGATCTTTCTGTGTGGAGTTTGCATGTTCTCCCTGTGCAGCGTGGGTTCTCACCAGGTACTCCGGCTTCCTCCCAAAGTTGAGGTTAATTGATTATTCTAAATTGTCCGTAGGTGTGAATGAGAGTGTGCTTGTTTGTCTCTATATGTAGCCCTGTGATAGGCTGGCGACCTGTTCAGAGTGTCCCCTGCCTTCGCCCTGAGTCGACTGGGATAGGGAGGAGAAAAGTGCCCGCAGACATTGTGTTATTAAAACTAAAGTGAATTTTTTTTTACATGAGGTTTACATGAGGTCATAGTTCAGTATCTCTGCCAGCCTTTTAAATCCAAATCAGATTCTGAGACATTAAAGTCATGCATCTGCAGCGTCGACAAGATTAGTACCATGAAGATTTAATTCAATGAATCCTAATGACATGAAGTCAAAGTAACTACTGACACATGATGAGATAATAGGAATGACTGGTCACAAGTCAGAGTGCACCAAATATGAAGGAGTCTCTGTTCCACATGTTTTTTATAAGTTACCTCCCTGATGTAAGAGTCAGTCCACTGATCCACTAGTATTTACTTGTTCTGAGTCTGAACATAAGCTCACAATAGTGGTTTCACTCTATCAGTGCTACTAATGGGGGTAGAATGAAGTGATATTCAGCTTCTATGCTGAACTGATATTCAGCTGCCAGACCTTTACCTTTACCTTTGTAAAGATGCTGTAAACCATTTCAGTGAATGTGACATGACAGAGGTGAAAATGTCAAAGGTGTACTTTTGTTTCTCCATCATGACTCTCCAATCCAGTTGTCTGTAGATACTTCCAAATCTTTATTATTTTTGTTTCAAACGCCACTAGCTTTGGCTCACTATGGCAACAATGTGCAAGAAATTGCACATTTAGAAAGATGACAGCCTAATTTACATTTGTAATTGAAAAAGAGAAATTGCCCTCAGAAAGTATTGACATTATTACTTGGGAAAATGCAAAACAGAACTGACATTAGTATTCCTCTATAATCAATGGCTGTTTCACGAACACCTGCTGAGGCAGGAATATGCATATAACTGACTGTCTCATCAACCAAAAGTGAAAACAAATGATCTTAGACTAGTGAAGGTGTTGATATGATTTAGTAACAATACATGGTGTTGCTGTTTTAAAATCAAAGAATATCTCAAACACGTGACAGAGTGAACTGAGACAGAGAACTTCATTACAGTTGTCCTCAGTCTGTGGAGATAAACATGTTAGTGAATGACCTTCAGCACGGTGAGTCTACCAGCAGTAATGTCGATGTCATGTAGAAGGGTGGGGGTGGAGGAAGGAGGTTCTCATTAGAGTGAAAGCCTTCCCGGATGTATCTCCACTCAATAAAATGGTAATGTAGGGGCACATTAAAGGCACAAGGCATGCCTACATGCACAAACACACATTAACAGGAGGGAGGGTTCTGCAGCATTCACAAATGGATACTCACCCTTTCACACTTGCTGTGCTATTCTTGTTCCATGGGAGAGGGCAGTTCACTTGGTTGATTGTATTCTGATGACCAAATGGTAAATACTGAGCAAAATACAGTCATGAACAAAAGTTTACATGCACGGTGTCGACCATGCATATTGCTGCAGTCTTAAGTTTAAAATTACTCCTATAACTCCTAATTCTCTTTTCCTCTTTTCTTTTTTTCACAAAATAGTCATGCATTTTGTTTCTTTGATGAGTTTTGTTACAGGTCCTCTGAAAATATGACAAAATCTGCCGGGTCAATAATATAGATCCAGCAATATTAATATTTGGGAAATGTCCTTTAGCCATCTTTACCTCAACTAGGTGCTTCTGGTAGCCATTCACAAGCTTCTGGGTGTATCTTTGATCACTCCTCTTGACAGAGTTGGTGCAGTTCAGCTAGCTTTGTTGGTTTTCTGACAGACTTGTTTCTTATGCACAGTCCACAGGTTCCCGATGGGGATTAAGTCAAGACTTCTTCTTTATTGTTCCATTTATAAAACAGCCCCAGGACATAATACTACCATCACCATGCTTGATGGTAGGTTTGGTGTTATTGGGGTTCAAGGCCTCACCTTCTATCCTACAAAGATATTTCTGGTCATTGTGATCAAATAGGTCAACTTTTGTTCCATCTGATCATAGAGCTTTCCTCCAGAAGTCTATGTGATCAGCAACAAACTTAGGTTGAGTCTTCAGGTGCTGCTTCTGGAGGAAGGGCTTCTTCTTGCATCACAGCCTCTCAGTCCATGGCAGTGGTAAACATACTTGACTGTGGACACTGACGACTGGGTTTCAGCAGCTTCTCGTTCATTACAGACCTGTTTGGTGGGGATTGTTGGTTGTCTCTTGACCATGGCGACCACTTTTCTCTAAGCAGCATGTGATAGGTCTTGTTTTCTTCTTGACCGAAGGAGTGACACAACTGTGCCATGTAATTTACACTTAGAACTGTTTGTACAGAAGATTTTTTTATTTGTAGCTGCTTTGAATTGGCTCCAGGTGACCTCACTGACCTCTTCAAGTCAATGATTTTATCAGATCTGTACTGAGCTCCAGGGGTGCAGTTGGTTAGCGCCCAGTACTTATATGACAGTACACTAGAGAGCATTGCTGAGGTTGGGGGTTCGAGCCTCACCTGGAGCTGTCTTTCTCAAATTTTCCCAAGGGAATTAATAAATTATCTATCGAGCCTTTCCAATTGCAGCCTTTTACTGAGTCTGAGTGTTTCAAATGGGCCTTATTTGAATGGCTCAGAGAATCAGCAGCTGTAGTCAATCAGAACCACTCACAAGATGGTATGAATTGCTAATTGTGGCTTTTATTTAAACAACTGAGATTACTTTATAGAAATCTGTATTCACTTTGACATGAACAAGTTGTTTTTGTAAATTCTTGTTTAAAATATCACACTAATTTACCACAATTCAATACTGAAAAGCAATAAAAAGAAAATGTATAAATACTTTTTATAGGCACTGTATCACTGCATTACCCGTGGCGATAAATGGTATATCTGTGGAAACTTTGAGAGACATTCTCACAGAGCCTCTGCTATTTATTAAATGCAAAACAAAACCGTGGGAAATGTTGCGTTTCAGACAGAGTGACTTGAAAAATGATGCACTGAGGGCTGATGTCTGGTGGGGGCACTGAGAGAGGGCTTGCCCAGACACAACAAGGTCTAGCATATAAATACTTTGTCAGAAACAGCAAAAAAAGACGCCTGCACCAAAAACAAGATGTCACAAAAACAACAAATAATTACTGTATCAGCCACCAAATGTTGGGAGTGTTGTATAACACAGTAGACAAAACACAATAGATAATGAGCCTCATCAAAAATGTAATATTCTTCATTACTTATTGAGAGTCATCCGATCATCGGCGGACATTTTATTCTGTTTGGGGGCCCCTGATGCAGATAAGCACACTATGCAGTATACAACAGAATGAGTACAACACTTTGCAGTGGTTATTGTCAAACAGTTCCAAATTGTACCTACTTACAGTGATTGTATGGGTTCTATGCTGAGTCTAGATTTATCTTGTTGTTTTCTAGTGGGGTTGTGTTTCTCTGCCTTTCTCTTTAAAATACATTAAAGGTGTTCTATTGGATTCAAATCAGGCGACATAATTTGTGATAGTTTTCACGTTTTACTTCTTTAGAGAGTCCTGTGTGATTTTGGCAGTGTGCTTTGGGTGGTTATTATGGCTTGTTGGAGTCCGATATGTAACAACGACCCGAATTGTTATAAAACAAAATGTAATAAAACCCAAAATGTAATAACTGGTCAATAATGTCACAAAAGTTACATTTCAGGTCGTTGTTACATATCGGGCTCTAACACAGCTGCGTTTGCGGGATGGCCGCTGGTGAGGGGTGAGTTTAATGGATAAATAATTGGTGCCAATGATATGATGTTAAAATAAAAGAAACAACAACATTATTACAAATGCAGCAAGAAAACACACCTTTTGTGATCAAATAAATACATTCCATTTATGAGTTTATTATACTTATTTACAGTATTTACAGTCTATTCTGACGTACTTCAACACTATGTGGGTGGCACTTTGTTAAACATGGTAGTCCAGCTTTTCTTGCATCCTTACCCCTAATTAAAAGACTTCTGTCCTTAAGATTTATATTGCATTGTATTGTTTTTTGTTATTGTCCTGGTAGAATCACCATTTGTCCTAGGACAGATTGCGATTGGGATCTGTCCAAGGACAATCAGCAATTATCCTGGATTGGGATTTCTGCTGTGACGGACGGACAGATATATATATGTATATGGGCATTTGTTTATGATAATACACTCTACACTGAAGCAATAAGCCCTTTAATCGATAAATGATTGACTCACTCTATGATGTAATAAAATTATGACACTATTACAGGAAAAATATTTTGCTGGCCCCACAATGTAATAACAGACCCAAAATATAGCAAGTTGTTACGTTTTGGGCTCAGCATCTTGTGACATTATTGACCAGTTATTACATTTTGGGTTTTATTACATTTTTTTAAATAACAATTCAGGTTGTTGTTACATATCGGGCTCTAACATGGCTCTTCTTCTTTTTTTACATGGAGCCATGATGCAGACATGCAGCCCATATGTCCAAAAATGAAGTTTAGATTTATAAATATCCATTAATTTGTGAGAATTTGTTGAAACACATTATTTACTGAAAGGGCCCATGTCAGTCATAAAAGCGTAGACGACAAGATTACAGAATAATGCAGGACCCAGTACTTTATAAATGCAAATTTAAAGTCAAATTTACCAAAAAACAAAACATCTGACCGAAGACTTTCGGGGGCCCAGAGGCAGCGCATGCTTTTCCATTTGGCTAATCCAGCCTTAAGTAATCTGAACCATTTACCAGAAACTCTTCAGTTACTCTCACACAGACATTTAAAAGGACCTGTCCTTGGTACTGAAATTAGTCAGTCTATTAAATATGACTGCTAAAAGACGAGAACTTAAACAACTCCGAAAAGGAGTCAGAAACTCAACATAAACAACTCTAACCTGACAGAATGGGGATTTTCCAGCACATTACAAAGCAATGACAAAGCGCCCTCCTCATCAACACCACGTCTTCAAATCTGTCATCAGCTCAAAACAAGAGGGTTCACTGTCAAACACATACTAAATATGCCGCTGGAGCACTACTGTACAAATGAGAGCATTCCTGCAGCCTCGACTGTAGTTAAAGTGCCAGATCCTGCCTGGTGAACGCACAGAATAACAGACTAAGCAGGTGTGGAATGCCAGCTATGACACATGTGCACACATGTACATTGGCTCCATGTTGCAAACCAAAACACTTCATAATGACAGATGCTGCACCCTGGGGTGCTGCTGGGGGGCCCAACTGTTGGCTTTCAGACATGGCTTCAACACAGGGGCTGCACCCTCTGGGAGTAAAGCTGTAGTTGGTAAAAAAAAAGAAAAAAACAGGAAAAAAGGATGGAAGTTTGAAAGTTTGAAAATATGAAAGGAGTGAGAAAGAAGACGGTTCTTATTTGTATCGAGGCATCTCCTAAAGAATCATGAGACAACAAGGAGACAGCACATGTGTCCAAACAACAGATGGGCTGAGCTGCAAGTCGGCTGCTGGGTGTAAAAACACAAATAAACAGGTTTTGGAGTCATTGAAAGGTTTATTTGAAAGGCACTTTTGATCTCTGAGAACCAAAATGTTCAAAACACAACTAAATGTTTAAGGACCTTGTTAGCTTTCGAATCCAATGTTCGGTTTGTAAAAAAAAACTTTCAGTGTAGGTCAAGTCACAATCAAAACTAGTTGTTGAGACAGTCGACTTTTGGTGTAACAAAGGAGAGGGAGCCTACTATTTAACTCAGCAAATGGGCAAAACAAATGAGGCTTTAATATCTGGGTGACTTAAACATTTCTGCTCAACAATTTTCTAAATACAGTGAAATAACATGAAGCAACAGGCTGGATACATACCTACACCATCAAAAAAATGCAATAGATAACAATATTTTAAAAATAGTTTAGAGTTGATGGATGTAACTTGTAAGGATTTTCAGTGAATGTACAGCAGCTTTGACATTCAAAATGGCTTTTTGTGCGTACAACAGCAGCTTAGTTCACATTTCAGTTAAAACCTTAAGACACCTCAATGGCAGTACCAATATTAAGACATTTGAGGAGGTGTTTCCCACAGAATATAAGAAGCATAGGAAAACACAACAATAAAGTAAAACTCAAGCAGACTAACTCACCCATTCATAGAAAACATTGTACAGGGAGGTCAAAAGCATACACATACAGCATGTAGGATATTTACGACATGGCTGAAAGACATTGTCTTTGGCATATCACATAGATGTGCAAATACAGCATAAAGCTAATGCTCCACTGGTGTTCTTTCACCCAGGACATGTTACTCTGATGTGGGGAGTGTTGGGCTGCCAGGAGGAGGAAGAAACTATTTCCAGTGAAAGGTGTAGGGGATGAACGCATCTGACGGTGCATTCATGGAGCTGAGGATCCTGAGAACAGATCACAGAGCCTGGGAAGAAAACAAGATAATGTTTTAAATTGTGTGCATGAGTGAAAGAGTGTAGCCTTACAGACTGGAGTCTTGGCACTGAGTCAGTGAGGTAGTAACTCCAGGGAGAAAATGAAGGCTCACGTAACAAACCATATTGACAACGAGTACTGATGAAATATTTACAACACCACAATGCCAGCTCCTTCAGATGGTTGTAAAGGTACAAAGGTTTATGAGACAGTACCCATGAGAGCGTCGTTAGAGAGCATGCTCAGAAGAGCCCTGTGATCTCCTCCGTGACCGGGTCAAGGTCAATGTCGTAGAAACAAGGTCGGGTTGGCAGGCCAGGCATTGTGCTCATCTGAGGTGAGAGACAAAAACACACAGGTAAGAACTTTATACCATATTTATAAGGCTACAAATATTATAATTATAGTCAACACATTCACAACAAAATGTAGGCTTGATACGTAGGAAATTACTGTAAAAGAAAACATACATCAAACCAAAACACTGTTGCATTTTTATGAAGATTGTCTTCTTGTTTCTGTAGAGCAGGGGTCTCAAACTCCGGTCCTCGAGGTCCACTATCCTGCATGTTTTAGATGTTTCCCTCTTCTGACACACCTGATTCAAATGACCAGCTCATCATCAAGCTCTGCAGAAGCCTGATAACGATCCTGATCATTTGAATCAGATGTGTTGGAATAGGGAAACATCTAAAACATGCTGGATAGGGGCCCTCCAGGACCGGAGTTTGAGACCCCTGCTGTAGAGAAAAGACCAAATGGTGAAGACATTGAGATCAGAGGATTTGAAGAGCATGTCGCCTTCAGAAAATGGCCAAAATTACACCTAAATTGAGCCAAAAACTGTAAAAACAGAAGAAAACGTCAGATTTTCAACTTTAAGATGGTCTTTGAACTGCTCATCTGTGATGTGCAGTTCCATCAGGAAACTGAAACAAATCTTAAAATCGAGATATTTTATTAAAATTGTCATATTCTAAGCATCCAATTTAAAAAAAAATTGAGAAAAATAAACAGATTCTGTAAAAAACAAACAATTCTGAAGCCCACTGAGAAGCCATGATTCACTTGTGATCAACGTTTACATGACAAAAATTCAGGGAATCCTTGGTTGAACTGGGCTTAACTGTCGACTCTGTTAATGTAAAGCAGAGATGAGACAAATATGATGACTGAGTCCATTTTTTCCCAATTTTTGTAAAATCAGTAACCAAAAGTATATATTTTAAAAAAACTATTTGCTTATTTATGGCATTCTAAATGTGTTACACTGCAAAGAGGACATTTTTGAGTTCTCTTTACCATGGTTGTGCTGTTTTTATTTACCGTCTTTACACCGAGTCGTCTGCACACAAGACAGTTCGACAAAATTTTCAAACGACTAGACCTAACCGAGGAGCAAGTATCAACAGTTGGTTCAAATCTTCTATTATCTTTGGTTTTTGTGCAAAGCTCATAAAACTGTCAGCAGTCACGGAATCAAATAAGACGGAGAGATTACAATCTATGTAATAACCAAAGCCTCACATTAAATCCGTCACCACAACACAGCTGTTCTATAGCAGACGATTTAGCATCCAAATGTGTGTAAATTACCACAGCGTAGGATCAACCCCCACAGGTTCAATAACTATAATCTAGACTCATTTAACTCAGCGTTAGCAGAGATTAATTTAGCTGCAGAAAATACTAGCCTTGTTCTCAGTGTCGGCAAAATACAGAAACCAGAAGGCTGCCTCCCGGATATGAGACAAAGTTAACACAGAGTCATAGTAGTAATGTAGTGGTCGTATCTACCTCTCAAATGGATCAAGTTAATGAGCATTGAGAACCTCTTGGCCTTCAGTGAATTACATTAAGTTTTGATTTGGCCTAAAAGTAGCTCGAAGAAACTGCTTGTGACATTATTGTGAGGAATTGCTTTAATAAAAAGAAGATGTAAATTATATTAGTTTTATCCTTTGAAGGTCTAAGAACTAATGAATTGTTGATAAAGTGAGTACAAGTGATCGGTTGAGTACAGGACATGCACCTGTGAACAGGACTATCTGATCCTCATTCTTCAGTTTCTGGGCGGACAACAGAGGAACCAAAGGTGCCTCAGACTATTGTGATCATCAACACCATATTTTCCAACATTTTCTGTCCGAGTGCCTCTGACTTAAACTCTGTTACATAACATTCCCTCTTAACAATTTTAAAAAGGCTGATGCAATGGACAAACTCCATCCTGTTCATATCCACAGAGTGTGTTGTGTATGTCAGAGTTCTGCTACTTTAACCAGATAAACTCCCATCAGACCCATGTGAACTTGAGCTATATTCAATAATAAGGAAAAGAAGTATAATTGACGGCGGAAAGTCTTCTAAATGTAATTTGTGACACAACCAGAGACAAGTCAACAGAATTTCATAAGATCCTGACATGATGTGCTTTGAGCAACTCAGCAAACTAATCTAAACGACTCCAAACTAACTCAGCGAAAATCCAGTTCAGCTTCAGATGTTGTTTCTTGGCAGGTGAAAAGAAAGAACTCATGTGAGACACTTTTCCTCTGGCACAGCCGAGGCAGATCGTCCCGTCCACATTGAAAAGTAAATTATCCTGCTCATTAGACGGGTAGCGACATTCTTTGCATGCCTCCCTTCTTCTGACCCAGGGGCAGTTTTATAGGCCCATTAGTGGAAATGAGACAGGAGGAAGTGACCAGCGAGTTTCCTGTCTGAGGAAATGCGGCTCTGCAAGTAAACCAAAGGGACAAAACAGGGAGGACGTGCTTACACAATCTGACAGAGCGGATGCTAGTTGCTCACTCTTACTGTTAGCTGGTCAGCTGTGACATGAGTGTGCTTTCCAAAGTCCGTCCAGTAAGCTTTAACCACTGATGACTCAAACGATGAGCAGATTTAAAGGAATTCAATATCAGTGTATTACATACTTGCTAATGGAATACACTAAGAGCAGGGATGACAGGGAATTACTTCATTACTTGGACTGCTTCTAGTTTTGACATCATAAGCTTGCTGCTGACACTAGAGAATGGAAGTAAATTCAGTGAGCTGGTGACTTCATGCCATCAGTGGAATGAAAGATTTAATGTGTTGATAAAAGACTGAATGAATTCATAGAAAAGAATCTGGGTGCTACACTAATCGTAATCAGTGTTTGTCATATGAGGTGTGAATAAAAGCTGAACAAAGCCCTTGTCACACATGGGATATGCAACACTGCTGCTTCATCAGTCAGTTAAAGTGACACCATTCTGTCTTTCAGATGTAGGTCATTTTTGTGTTGTTTTTCCTTACATATTCATTGTAATATGATAATCTAACTACTACTTTACCAACAGTACAATAAAAATATCCCGACAGCTGTGATGGAGGATTCTGCCCTGTACTAAATTATGAAACTGCACCTTATAAACTGTGACGACAGCTCATCTGTCTGAGTGAAGTTGGATCCTCACTGATCCTGTCTCTATGTCGTGGATATTTACGTATAACTAATATTAATAAACAAAGTTACTGCTGCTGTTCCACGTTCATAAATGAACACAACGCTCTCGCTTGAGAGAGACTTATACAGATCCGGCTGCTGTCTGATGCGGCAAGTATTTAAAAAACTCAGAAGAAAGACTCCTACAAACAACTGGAAGCAACAAACTGAACTTCAGCTGTTTTGTTTTGTCAAAACCCAGATTAGATTGTTCTGGGACTGTCCTGTTATCTCAAAGTTTTGGTTTCATGTGAATTTGGTTTTATCAGACATACTTGATATTTTTTATGTTCCTACTCCTGGTTTCTGCCTGCGTATGATGACTCCAACATTACCCTGAAGCAAATTCAACTTAAAATGGTATTCGCTGGGTTTACCTCAGCTAAAAAAAACTATTTTAAAACACTGGTTTGATCTTGATATGTGTATGAAGTCCTTTTGGATCCATAGCCTTCTCAACATTGTCAATCTTGAGCACACAACTGAACGACTTAACCAGGCACAACCCGCAACTGTACAAGCTTGGAAATCTTTCCCATCTAGGATAACCTCATGGTCCAGGGACAATAACTAGACAATCACTCATGTGGACCTTACCTGCCAATGTACTGTGTTTGTAATAAGTAACTTGATTGTAAGTAACACTGGATATGTCTGTGACCCCTCTGCCCCCTTCCCCTGCCCAGTTCTTTATGTTTAATATTCATATTCAATAAAAATGTTGATAAAAAAAAACAAAAAAACCCAGATTAGATGAATCACTGGTGAGTCTCATAAATCTGACCTGTAGACACGGCAGTCAAGTTTTATTTTTGTTGACATTTCAGTGTGGAATAGACGTAAAACTTCGGGGCTAGGTGAACAAGAGGTGTTTTGAGATTTTGGCATCTAAACTGTGTTGTTTGCTCTCTGTGGTGTTTGTGGAATATTGGAACTGAAATGTGAAAAAAACTTTCTCAAAGACACTTCGCACACTCAAAGTAGGTCACTTGTGCATGCCTAGGAAGCCCTAGTTCTAGTTAGGTTGCTGTTGTGACATTTATGAAAAAGTGACCAGGGCCAAGGGCAAAAATACTGTTTAATACTTGAGCTACTTTAGAAAGGCAATTCCATGTTGGCAAGCAAAGAGCATTGTGGGACTTTAGCTAGTAAAGGGGCATCATGATAATGTCTTCTGTGATGCTTAATGACTACCAGCCAGTGCAAGTGCTAATTCAAGCTGGGATCAGCTAGGATAGCATTACTGTATCCCAGTAGCTTTAATAACCGTCATCTTTGTGGCTGTATAATATGACCCTGGCTTCAAATAGTGACATCAGCATAGGACAGTTAATCAGTTGTTGATAATATTGATAATGCTGAATTTGTCAAGAAAATTCTTCAAACTGAAGACACCTGTGTGACAGCATACGTAGACCAAGAATCGGGCTTAGCTTCATGTCCATACCAATCAGTTAAAAGCTGCCTTGATTGGACATCCCTAAATTATATGCTTTGTAGAAAAACCATTTCACACTCAAACAGCTCTGATGTTACATCCAGGATGTTGAGTGGGATTCAATGGAGCATTCATCATCCACCTACAGGCTTTGCTCCACCAGCCTCTTGACACCAAGGAATCCCATCCTATCTTCATATGTGAAAACATGTTATCTCTGCTTAGTTAAATAAGAACAGGGAGCCATGCCTCAGAAGTGTTTTGGACTTTGCTCAACGATCATATTATATTATCAACCTTGTACCAACCCCAGCTCCTTTACAAATGTGTAATAAGACAAGATGTAGGCTTAAACCAACTGTACATACTTTAAGGTGTCCCGATGCTACATATGTACAAATGCCATCAGTAGTGAGACCCCGGTTCGAGACCCAGCTGGCCAAGACCTTTACTGCATGTCAATATGATACTCTTTGCCCATATTTCTGTCTGTCACCACCGTCTCTTTTAACATGTCAAAAAAATTACATAACAAAAAACAAAACTACACATACTGCATATTAAAGTAGGCATCCTCATGTCATAACAACCAGATGATTAATAGTCAGGAGAGCATGCAATACTGATTGTATATCATGTTACAAAATACCACTGACATTCAGAGAAATTTGCTAATTGCCATAAAATGTAGTTGGAAAACATGACAGCTACAAATCTGTCAACCTTCGTTCCCCATCTAACTCTGACTTATTCATACAATGCAGCTGGCTTACCATCCTAATTACCAAAGTGGAGCTAAAGTAGAGAAACATCTCCCATTGCTTCTCACCAAGGTCCCACAGTTTCAACTCATTTGCTTGAATAAAACAGATGGAGACAACAAACTGTCAGCTCACAGGAAGAAACAACTTAAAACCTTTTCAAAATGAATTAAAAGAAAGCCATTCTAACTTTCATTTGTTTGGAATAAAATTTTACAGGACATCTAAACATTAAAAGATACTACAATGTGAAAAAAACACTGTCAACGTTTTGAAGGCAACAAAAGATGTACTGTTCTGCCAGTCCTCCACTCAAGCTTGAAAACAAGTTGGCACTCGCAAAAACACATAACACTCCGTGGCTAAAGTTGGAAACCCCACTTGGCCAAATAAGTCCCTTCATTATGCCCAAACACAATGTGCCTTTGTCGGGGAAAACCCTGGAGGACACAATGTGGCTTGATTTCTACCCCCCCACTGATTTTGGAGACGAGTCTCGGTCAACTAACACCACAGTTTCTAAAGAAGAGGGCTGTGAAGATTATGAAAATGAAATAAAACACACAAAACACACGGGCCATTCTAATACAAAAGGAGCACTAGAGAAAGTGAAGTCAACAAGATTAAGGCCTCATCTACATTTTTTAAAACATCTTTAGTCATTCTCAAAAAAGATCTTAATAGCAAAGTAACTGAAGTGCTGTCAAGAGCATGCCAAACCAACAGGCCACAATATTTCCCTATATATTACCACACTGGCCAATCAGAAGCCTTAAAAAAACATTATTGGTTCCAGCAGGATACCAACAATAATGGATCGAGGAGGGAAGGAATATGTGTACACTGACTCTGACAACTGTTAGTGGAAGAGTAACTGCATTTGTTTGTAAACATGTACACAGTAGTGCAGTTGGTAAGGGTCGCACCAGCACTACTCTGGCCACATCTGCCTTATTCAAAAAGAGACCACAGCACACACTCTCACTGGCCAAAGCTCCGTTTTCTCCGTCTACAAGTCAACACAGCAGAAAGCCAGCTTTCAGTGAATTAAAACTGCAGTTGCAAATGGATGAAACACCAAAAACCAAAAAATACACATGTAGTTTTGGACAAGGCCCTGAAGCCCAGATTAAAAGTGAAATAGATGCTCTTCGTTTAAGCTACTGAACTAAATGTTTTTTATTTAGCCTTTATGTTCATCTTCAGATGCTGCAATAATGGCTGAGACAGTTGTGAAACAGAAACAGATAAAACAATCTCCAGTGATTGGAAAGGTGAAATTATGTTGATGAGACTGAAGTGGGTGTTCTTTTCTTGCCTCGTTCTCCAGTACTGAAAAAGGATGCTCTCTGGACTTTACAGTGACAGGTTGTGAACATCAGACAATTACTGTGCTTCCTGTGACAGACATAAGTCTCATTTAGGATTAAAAAAACTATATATCAACTGTATTTTATGCTGCAAACATTACCATTAACTACTTTCCATTCCCACAAGTGCATTTTGTTATTTTTGTATCGCTTATGTTTTTCTTTACTGTCACCCAATTGTCCCACCACTTGTAACATGTTTTTGTATATTTACTGTTTATATTTTGAGTGTATAATATGCGCTGCCTTTAATTTGAATGTATTTAGTGCTACTACATATATACTACTATAGATCTACATTATTCATCCGTTCTTATACTGCTGCAGCGACACAGTGCTGCTGAGGAAGTAGATCAGATAGCTGATGAATGAATACCAATGTGTTCACTTTGCATGTGTAAGTTTAATTTCATTTCATAGATTTAACCACAAGCCTTGGACCAATCTGTAACTTGTTAAACATTAAGCAGCTATGAGCATCATCCCAAGGAGGGAGTTTGTATAAAACTGAAATGTTTGGGTTCAATGGGGCAGTGAAGGCAGCTCTGAAGGGATATGAATTCTACAGAGATCTATTGTTTTGCTTGCGACCCCTCCCTCACATATCTGAAGAATGACATCAGCCCCTTCCTGATACTTCACCCTGTATAGAGCCCTTCCATGTAAAGCTCCCCCTCCTCCTATACTCACGCCCTGTCACTGAGTAAGATCTTTTCACCTATTTGAGTCAAGTGTGACACAAGAGTTTGTATGGTTTGCCAATTTACATTGAAAAATGAAAAAACAAGCAAACAGCAAAACATATGTAGCAAAAGTAGCATCAAGGCTAAAGCTGTGCACTTTCCATGCTATATATTTTCTCAATTAGGGTTTCTAAGCTATGAAGCTAAGTAAAATAATTCTCTAAAAATAAACAAAAAAACTTGATACTCAGATTTTCATATCATATTCTAGTGGGATCTACTTCTGAGGTGGGGAGTAACATTGGAGAACCTCTACATTTTAACCAAAGTAACGCAATATTGCCCTTGCTGTTTGTCTGACTGAAGCTAGAGGACCAGATGCTAACATGGAAACCTTCCAAAACCTTAACTTTGAAAAATTCAATCTATGGATCTGTCTGTCAGATGAAGGATAAGCCAAAGAGTTCAAAGAACAATTTAGAGACCCCCTTTGGGTTAGAAACAGTTCAGGGGTTGTCAATGTGCAAGTGGCTCCATGGGCCGCAGCACATCAAAGGCAGGTTTGAGAGAGTGGACAGACGCCACACCAAGACATTACTCCCTATTCCCAGCATGGCCAGCGTTTGACACCTCCGCCTCAGCCTATCAAAGCCCCGGCCCTCGGGGCACACTGGTGAAACAGCAGGAGGCAAAACACTCAGGAAGCTGCTTCCTTCCTGCCCAGCCCATCATCGACCAAGAGGCTCCAGCCAGCCCAGTTAGCTCTAGCCAGTAATATGGTTTTCAGGAAAAGCAGGGGACAGGACCCCAACCTCAAATACGGCTCAGAGATGAACTCATGGGAAGGAGGAACACTGAGGGGAACAACCTGTGCGAGTTAACGGCAACAAAAGTGTCAGGACCAGGAATCATGGACATAAAGTCTCTGCTATGTTCTCTAAAGCTGTTTGAAGAAAACCAAAAAAATAAAACATACTGCAGAAGTCATGTTTTCTGGTAATACAGATGGGGCTATTAACATTGTGAACCACAAAACCTGCTGGAGGATTTAAAAGATTTTTAAAAAACAAAAAATTACACCAGTTACCAGGGCTAGAAAACTGTAAAAACAGAAAGAACCACCAGATTTTCAACCTTCCAACAGTCCTTGAACTACTTATCTGTGACGTGTTGTTCTGTCTGGAAAATTATATGAATCTGTCAAGAAAACATAAATCTGCCCTTCTTGACACAACCGGGAAGCCATGACTAACTCAGATAAGACCACTAGTCACAGGACTCAAATTTAGGGACTTTGTGGTTGAACTGCAGGCTGTTTTCACACAAAAGATAGAGGAGACAAATATAGAAACAATATAAAAGCATAAGCAGTGAAGAGCCCATATTATATAGAGTTATATTTTTTTCCCGGCATGGTTAACCCCTATGGGCACTTGGAAAAATGTTGTACATGTTGATTAAAGGGGTTTTTTATTATTGTAAATTATTAATTAAAGAGGTTTTGGTTTTTCTTTGTTTATGTAATGTATGGCACAGTAAATTTGTTATACTGTGCTGAAGACATTTCTGAGTTCTCTCCACTTCTAACCATGGTTGTGCTTGCAGGACTTTATTTCCCTTTGAAAAATGAGCCCACAGTGACAGAAACAAAAAACTGAACTGCTTGAGGTTCAGAGGGTTAATTAACTTCTCACTAAATGTAGCTGAACTGAATTTCTGTCCACAGCTTCCTAAACTCACTAACTCAAGCCAGTGGTGCACAACCCTGAGAGATCAAAGCGAGCAGTCGGAGGTATTAGTGCTTGAGGTGGATATTATAGTAACAATGAAAAGGAAGGAGCCAAGGTAGTAAAATTAGACTATATATTTTGTGCAGTAAATGGCCATTCATAGCTGTGCACACACACGTTTGTCGACTTGCACACCTAAAAAGTGAAATACACAAACTTGTGTGTAGCTCTGTTCATGAGGTTAAAATGTACATTTGCCTTTCAACATTTCCATATTGATGTGATTACTGTACTACAGACTGATTGTTAGCATGCTCCAGATTTTACTTTACATTAAACTGAGGGAATTGATGATGCAAAATTTAATACAATGAAATGAAGGATTAAAATTGTAAAAACATGATATATTTTAGGTTTCACTAGTCTGTCCTATGAATCCCCTTACCTTTTCTCAGCAGAATAATATGAATGTGTTTTACTTTTATGAATTTGTTCTGCACAGTATGTATTATATTACTATATATTATAATTAATCTACAGCTTTTGCTCTGGCAAGAAATATCTGTGGTTCACAGAGATCACACAAACAGTGACCTGTGACCTATAAGGCGGCATGAACCTAGTTGTTAGCATTAACATGTAGCTCCTGAACTGTTACAAACCACATACCGTTCCCACAAGTGGGTAAATGAAGCCAGCTCCGATGCTAGCACGGACATCTCTGATTGGCAAAACAAATCCAGTGGGAGCACCCTTCCTGTCAGGCATGTGGGACAAGGACAGGTGGGTCTTGGCCATGCAGATGGGTAATGAACCGTAGCCCTGTAATAGGGAAAAGAAAGCATTACTGATGTGTGTGTCAGTGGGGTGAAGTAAAACAGAGAGGACAGTGAAAGAAGAGGAGCTGAATGACTCCTGTCAGCGTATGAGTCAGCGATCTCACTTGTTGATTGTAGTAATCTATCTTGGTCTTGGCCTCTGGAGACAGCTCAATGTCATCAGCCCCATACACTTTCCGGGCTATTGTTCTGATTTTCTCCACTATGGGCATCTATGGGAAAGACAGCGCATCAGAAACAGGTGGATACACAACAGCACTACAGTCAGAGGGAAGCAGGGAAATTAGATTAAGTGAACTGAAAACACATCATTGTGACATCAGAGTCAATAGTTCAACATGATGAATTAAATCATTCAACGTGTTGGACTTTGACTCTTGTAGTGCATTCTTTTGTTTTCCTATGCATTTAAAAAAAATATAAAGTCTCTACTTGATGACCCCACCATGGCAACAGAATCACACAGCTCAACGTATACAAACTTTTCCATGGATTTGGAGATCCCCCAAGATTGGCACATCTTTCATTCATTATTTCATCTCCTGAGCTGGAGCTAGTCAGGGGATATCTTTTCAAATTATTTATAATGCCAGTACTCCAGATAAGCAACCATGCTGACACCTGCCTGGTGAAATCAAGATCGAGTTGCTAGGATTTCCCAGAGTTAACAGAGTAAACAATGTACAGTATATAACTAATTTCATTTAGCCGAACCTTACGTACTTAAATTTGAATTTAATAAAAGAAGTACCTATCGTAATCCTATTGTTGGACTCTTGGTATGCAGGCACATGCATGTTGTAAATGGAGCCTCGTACAGACTCACAAACACTGTAACGGGATCAGCTAATTTAAGTCACAACTTCCTAAACTCAGTAACTCAAAGCAGCTGATGTTTTTGACTTTGACACACTCCCAAAGAGGACATAATTTACTGCAAACAAAGTATCAAATACTGAAAAAGCAGGGACATGGTTATTGTCTGTTATACAGAAATAACACAAAGGCATCTGACTGTTTGACATGCCTTTAATACATGGCTATATCAATTACAAGGCAGAAAAAAAATCAGATTTTCCATCCATAGTATCTGCACTCACCTCTGTGTTGTACAGAAACTGGAAGTTGCTGGGTCTGTTTGCAGCCTCATTCACAGCCTTGGCCAGCTCTACAGAACCTCGTCCACCCTGAGCCCAGTGTTGACAGGGCACAGCGTCCGACGCCCCGCACTCTTTTGCTATTTGACACACGAGGTCAATCTCTGCCTGGGTGTCTGTCCTAAAGAATCAGGGAAACATTGGTAGCTGTGCTTGGTGACCATGCTGGCAAAATGAATTTAAACAAAAGTAGTGGCTTAGTTAGCCGACAAGATGTATGGACTATCGTATGATTTAACCCCCTGAACCTCAGAACTCAACGGCAAGTTTGAAAGGCATGTTGTCTTTAAAAAAATTAAATACAATAAATAAACAAAACACCAAAATTAAACTCTTTGTGAGAGCCAGAAACTATAGAAACAGAAAGAATTAATGGATCTTCAACGTTCTGACAGTCCTTGAACTAATCACTTGTGATGTGCAGTTCCGTCTGGAAACTTATTGCAAAATTTCATCAAATTCATTATAGTCTAAATGTGTAATTTAACAATTTGCCAAAAAAACTGTAAGGATTTTGTCAAAAACAAAAAAATCAGCAACTGAGAAGCCATGTTTGTCTCAGCTGCAACCAGAATCAGAAATACATGAACAATTTGGCTTAACTAAGCTGAATTGCACGTTGTGTCTAAACAGTGGAGTTAGGAGACAAGCATAAAAACAAATTGAAAACGTAAGTGATAAAATATCCAGAGTATGTAGATTCAACATTTTTTTTATATTACTGATAACACGTAGGGGGGAACCTTGAAAAATGTCTTACATGTTGATGTCAGTTTTTTTAGGGTTTAAGTATAGCATACAACAGAAAAGCTGTTTACTCAAGTTAGGCTGTATTTTTGCAGATGTGTGTATCTGCATGCATCTTACTTAAAGACATTGAGTGCGACCACGACCGGGACCCCAAAAAGATGTGCAATCTGGATCTGCTTCTTCAGATTGCTGTGGCAACCACCTGCAACTAGGCTGAGATTCTAGAGGAAAAAAAGACAGAAGAAGGCAGAGGTTAGAAACATATTATTGCAATTCAGTTGAAGATTAGGAAAACTCCCCAATAAAATGCACTACAGCTGGCTGTGCACTAAACCAATAACCATCATGACAAAGTTATACTTATCACCACATTCCTATGGCTTCAGTATGTCTCCATAACAGTCTCTGAAAGCAACATTGTTTCGTGTTACTCCCTTTTTTCTCTCCCCTTGCTTTCCTCTTGATGCATCAAAATAATTTCAAAATCTATGAAAGCTCCAGTAATATTGAACACCTGCAAAGTCAAACATTCTTTCATGTCACAGTTGAAATGGACTTTAAAAAATTATAGTATAAATAAGAATCTCAAAACTCAGTTTATAGTGAGAAAGGCTTTTATTACACTGTCAGCGCAACATGAAAAAAAAATGTCAGGGCAAGTAGTTTGCAGAGGTATAATTTCAGGGGTATGACAGGAAATCCGTAATTCCAGTGAAGCTTAGTTTAAATACCTTCATTTCCTATTTACACATTTAGCTGGAGTTGTCCAAACTAATAGAAAGCAAATCAGGATTTATGGCATTCGCCTCAACCATGAGCTTTACTTTTTCACTTATGTGGATATGTTGTTAACATTTTTATGTTATTACACTTGGACTGGTAATATACTACAGTGTAATAAGTTTGTGGTAGTATCCTACTGTGTGTGGTTATTCAATAATTATTCCCATATTCTATTCTATACTACTACATGCAGAATGCCTGCACATTAACAGCATGTTGAGAAGCTACTCGATTTTGACCACAGTGAGCCAATCTTGCACTCTGTTGGTGTGTGTGTGTGTGTGTGTGTGTGTGTGTAGCTGCAGGCTCAGTGAAGTAAGGCCATACAGGTCCCATAAATTCATTTCCCTGGCTCTGTTTCCCGCTGTACTGCTGGTTCCTATTACAGGCTTCACAATTAACTTATACTGCTTCATTATTTACTCAGCTGAACCTGCCTGAGAGGCCAGTGATTCTAGCCAGATATGGATGTGCACACCCAGACACACACCAAAAAGAATCCCTCCTCCACTCTGCAAAGTCCACATACCCGGAAACCAAATGTAAATGTCCTATTTGTGCTGTTAATTGAATAAGTGATCTTAACCATGCTTGTGGACCAAGTATTTATGCATATAGGTGGAGAATTAAATGTCAGTGACAACACAGCTGGAGGCCTGAGGCAGACTGGTTTCTTACAATCTGAAACTTTCTTTATTGCATCACACAGATCTCTATAAAAGATGTCTCACATGTCAAGCTTTTCTTGGCCCATATCACACAAATCTGACTAAAAAGACAGTCATAGCATAAAGATTTTTAAAATCATATCTAATGGGTTGTACACTGCTAATTTAAACTCCTGCACTGAATCTACACTTTAGTCTATGAACGTGGCCAACGCTGTTGTGAGCATTTATATTTTTTTTGCACTGGTGTGTCTGTGTCACTGTGCATTTACACCACCAAAACTCTACTTAGATTCAGATTCAGTCTATATTTGGACTGGTGCAGTTATGAAAATGACCATATAGCTGCACTAGCAGAATACTTACCACCTATGAGTGAGCCAGATACAATTACATACATCTATGTGCAAATCAATGTGCCATGTAAACACAGCCTATTAAAACGAAGCAATCAGATCACATTTGTTGGGTTAGTTATGCGTCGCCACGATGTGTAGTTACATTTCTGGGGAGGTGCTGGTAGGTAATGGCATAGAGTACGTGGGTAAGTCATAACCTGGCAAATGGTATATCAACTTAAGGGCATTTTATGAATGTAGAGGGCTGCAAAGCTACACTCAGAGGATGTTGTGTCACCATCGATAGTCACGCAAGGCTGTAATGGGTAAAAAACAGAACGCACAGGCACACAACCAAATAGAGTTATGCTAATGAGCACATGATAGTTTTATAATTGGAGTCTCACATTGGCCAATGAGCTTAAACAGCTTTAATTTTCCTGAAAACATCCTGACCTTTATGAGTAAATGTAATTAAAACAGGCCCAGTCAATTATTTTAACTTGATTGGAAGTGAAGACAGAACCCATCAACTCTTTAGCTCAAAAACTTTACATGCTGGTACTGTCTCCGTCTTGTTTATCTTTATACCACACTCAGTCTGCTTATTATTGTGTGTGTATGTTTATTTGTGTGTGCTTGTGTGTTTTATGGCTCATACCTCATCAATGTACTCTCTGGGAAGAGGTGCACCTGCTGACACCTACAGATAGACAAAAAAAACACAAATAATTGCACACTTCTGTAACATATCACAAAGTTAGCATGTTTCCGTTTTGTTTTTGATGACATTTATTTGGAAGATGGATCCGCTATTTTCTTGCCTTGATTCGAAATGTTTTCATGGAAAAATCTACAAATAGTGAGCCACTAATCTCAGCAATTAGGACACAGACAAATGAATACCAAGAAATTGTAATCAAATTTTTATAATAGTTTCATGTGTACTAATGTGGACCATTTGTTGTTAGTTGAAATGTCCATATAAAGTAGTAACTATATTAGATGGCTAATTTATCAGTTTCTGAGTACATGACAGTCCCAGATGCCAGTTCAGGTTGTTTTAGACATTTAAGCCACATATATTGAATTAAAGAAAAGGAATGTATGGCTGGAAGTCACTACGCTGCATTGCATATGGTATTTCACAAAAGCATGACAGGAAGGGGAAATGTGAGGTATCCAGCTGTCCTGATCTCATGTGTTGTGATGTGGTAACAGGGCTCCATTAACTTACATTTGGGCCGCCACCGTGCATCTTCAGCGCTCGAACTGTTGCAACCAACACCACCACATTGGGCCTCAAACCTGAGGCCCGGCATTTGATGTTGAAGAATTTCTCCATCCCAATGTCCGCTCCAAAACCTGCTTCAGTCACTACAAGAAAGAGAGACATCAGGTTTTCAGACAAGGCACAAACACAAGTATAAATCATATTAATATGCCTACCAGTGCATTACTGAGTTCATATTAAGATTCTGGTCGCATTACAAACAGAATGTCAGCAAATGGTAGTTAAAGAATGCTCTGTGCAATAAACCAAAGCTGTAGCAGCAGCACAAGGTAGAAAAATTAGACATGCTGACCATGACCTGATCATGAGCACCACTTCTTGTGACTTTAATGTTTATTACCATGTTTGACCAAACATGATTTCATAACTTTATATACTAGAGGCTGAACAGTAGCGGATTTTGGGGCCGATGCTGATACCGCTTTTTACAGAGTAAAATACTCTGATATGTTATTTATTATGTACTTGTACATATAGTATGTTAGGGAAATAGCTGTGGTCATGGTCATTAAATTCTTGTCACCATCTGTTCAGCTGTGATATGTACTCTGCTACATGTGCTGCAGACAGTGTTAGGAGTAAACAGCGGAACTACTCTACTTGACAAACTATGTGATGACACCATTTCTGGAATACACTATATGTAATGTCCTGTTGGGAAAAAAAACAAGGTTTCATATGGGACGACATATATGCTGATATTGATAAATCTACAATATGGGTCAATAATATCATCAACCAACATGTTACATACACAGGTCCGCTTGATCAGATGTCTTAAAAAGTCATGGGAATAAAGGTGAATCAGACCGTTTTCTGTCCAAGCTGTATTCGAATAGCAGGTTCAATGAAAGGGCTCTCAAAAAGAAAGAGGGCCTCTGATATGGTCGGCCCTCCACACAGGCCTCTTGAACAGGCTCCAAACCAAGCAAAAACTCCACCTGAAATGACGGCCTTGTTAAGATAAAGTTTCCTCTTACTTGTGTGTGTGGCATCACTGCACCAAAAAGCACTAGTGGGCCAAAACCAGAACTTTAAACAAAAACTAAGACGGCTGATCTCACATCCAACTTGTTTAGTGAGGTTCCTGTTGAAGCTCTTTCAGGGTTGTTTTTGAGGAAAGAAAAGTACTTACTCCAGATTAGGTACTTATAAAGCACCCTGGTGTACGGGGGGACAATGAGCACCATTTTTCTGCTCTCTTGGTGGTTATCAGATAGCAGCCTTCTCTCTAACACCATTATGTCTAGTAACTTCTATTTGTCAATGAGCACATAGAGTTACTGTCACCATTACAGTGAAGAAGTGAGGAAGAGTTGGGCTTATTTTGAATGATGGGTGACGTTGTGTCAGCTCCTTTCATAGTAAGAAGCTTGGCTCCACTTAGCACAAGCGTCACAACTACCAGCAAATACAGGCTACAGTAATGACGTAGAGGCTTCTGAGGAAAACACTGTGAGAAAGCATTTCTCATATTGACAAACTTCACTCATGTCATCACAGAACAGAGGTTACCAGATAAGTAACCTGAAGCTTCTATCTGCCAGTCAGTGTTCATGAGAAATGAAGTCCAGTTTATTTATAAAGCTTCATGAACTCTTTTTGACCACTAAGAAGACCAATCAAGCTTTCAAATGTAGCATGACTTGCTGTCAGTCATATGAATAAAGTTTGTTTTGATTTTCTCCCACAGGTCCACATAACGTAGAGGAGTCTGCCAAAGTGACCTCATGTTAGGAATTCATGGTACATTGGTAGCAGCTGAACCATAAACAGCCTAAAATGTAAAAATGGACAATGTTGTGCAATAGCTCAGCTGAACCCATTTGTAATAAATTACTATTTGCAAAAGTAATGCTAATTTAAATATTATTAACATCTCAAAAAAAGTCACTTTAGTAGCCGTAATATCAAGGAACCTGTCCAAAAATGCACATGACGTTCTTTTAAAAAGCAATTTTAAGGAAAATATAGTCATGACATGACAATGAGATTCACAAAGCTATTCAATGAATGACGGTGAGAATCAGCGAACAGTTACATAAGAGACAATACTGAGAAAGAAAGATTGAGGGGCTGGATTGCTCTAACAGCGAAGGTTTATTATCCTTATTACCATTTTATTATTCTAATAAAGATCCATTAGCTTTAAAATTATATCCCAACAGTGCATCAGTGCTGCCCCAACTAGACTGTCAGGCGAGATCCACGAAAAACAACCACAGCATCTTCCTCCACACCCCTCCCCTCCACAAGCTGTACTAGGCAGTCCTGCACATCTGTGTGACTGCCACATGCGTCTTCATGCGTGGGCAGCCTGATTGTAGAACACAATGATCAACAGCTAACCCTTTTAGCATTTAATTTGATTAAAAGGATAATAAATTAATGTGGCCCCAAAGCATGTCTGGAGACAAATGAAATTAATGTGATAAATTCCATCTTACAGGTTTGTGCATGTGTGAGTGTGGGTGCACAGATTCTATCTATACCTTAAGTGCACACTTCACAGAGTACAGTTAAGCTGTCACAGTTCCAGGAGTGACATATCAATTCTTTTAGCATGTAAAATCTATTAGGTTATTGATTCAACACAAGAAAATGGTAAGCCTATAAACTGATTTTAGACAATTTGTTAAAAAAAAAAAAAAGAATAGTATGAAACCCAGCAAAGAAGAAAAGGACAGAAAATATGAATTGTTTAAGAGAACATTACACTTGATGCCTTTGGAAAGAAAAGAGTAATTCACTGTAGCTTACAGTGACTGATATCTGATAAAGTACATCTCTGAGGGATTAGTGAGAAAACAAGTGTTTAATGAGGAAATACATCAAGCTGCTGTGTTTGGTTCTCTGTATTACTTGTGAAAGCATAATTTACTTTTTGAGACACATTGCTTCAAGGGAGGGAGGGAGGGAGAGGGAGAGGGAGAGGGAGAAAAGATGTGGAAAGACACGAGGAGCTCGATTAAATTAGAAAGTGTTCTGGGGGGAAGAAAAAGTAAATAATGTTGAAAAGGGAATAAAACGATTTTAGCAATAGGACTTTACAGTTTCTGGGAAGATAAATGACAATACTGTGGTTAAGCAGAAACTGTGGTTTGGGGGCTTCATCATTTGCATCGTAAGAAGTCTCTCTGCCTAAAGAGCAACAAATAAAGCGATGAGTACAAGAATGCAGCGAGAGTGTATTTGGTTACAAACCACAGACAGAGTGTAGTGTTTCTAATTTGTACCACGCTAGAGCTCTGAAGGCTGAACGGCTGCCAATGAAAATCACATTCTTACGTACAATGTTTGTTTTTGATCTCTTATAAAGTGAGCACAGAAATATTCATACCACGAATGTTCAATAGAGCACAACGAGGCATATTTAAAGGGAAAGCAGAAAAGAGCTAGTGTGCAACAACGGCAAATACGACAAGGTTCCAACTACCTCATCACACCAAGGAGGAGGCTGACCCCAGAGGATGTTGTAAGGAAACACTCACACAAGCTTCTTGTTCTGTGCAACAACCCTGAACCGTCCAGAGCGCCAGAGGGGAAGAAGAGGTCGACGTTGTTATGAACAAGGCCAAAGAGAAAGCTGGATGGTGGACTACAAGTCAAAGCTTTGGTATCACAGCACCTCTGCCAATAAAAAAAACAAAAAATGCTGCAAAGTAGGCTACATCAACAAGAACGTCTATGTCCTGTTAAGAGTTTTCCACAATAAGCCGTGCTGTGATTCAGAGTAAGACTACAAATTATTACTTTATCAATAAATCATTGTTCTTCAAAATGTCAGAAAAAAAGCCCTTCAGTATTTCACAGTTCTTGAAGTGTCTTCAGATTTCTTGCGTCTGACCAGCTTTCAAAGTGAGGAAGGGACCCACTCATGTAACTGAAATGGCCATTTTCTGCACGTTTTACCATATCCTTAAACTTAAATGACTAACTGATCATCACAATTAGTGATCATCTCTCAACCCAATAACTGATTAATCTACTAACCACTTCAGCGCTACTTCTGAAGTCCATCCATGAATAACACTATGTAATGTATTTGCAGCTTCAGCAATGCACTTGTTTGTGTATAAAGTTACATGATACACTAAGTGAGGCCAAAACAGTGACTCTTCAATGTGGGAAATCTTACAGTCAGTCAGTATCAGGGGTTATCTCCATTCAGTACTCCAGACAGTTAATGATACAGGGATCACACACATCTGGCATATGGGATTCATCTCCCAGCAGTCGCCCCTCCTCCGCCCAAAAGCAGCATTTTAAGTCCAGATCCCAGGGACTTGAAAAACGCTACAATAATAGGGAGCATGATGAAGCATGGCTATAAATAAATTCATTGTTATCCCTAGAGCCCTCAGAGTTCACAAAACGTTCATGTACTGCCTTTGTCACATGAGGAAAAATATTAGGGAGAATTAAACCGAACTGTAAATGCATGTGCATCTTTACGCACAGGATGAACAAAACGGGGTCCTAAAATTTAAAGTGTACACACTGGTGTACCAACTATACGTCAGATGTATTTAAGTTTAATGGTTTAAAACAACAATCATCAATATTCTCATAGTTAACAGCTGGGTAGTTTTTTTCTCCTGTTGTAAACCTCTATGCAATATCACTTTAATGTTAAATGATTCAAACTTGCATATTTTCTCAATAATTGCTTGTTTCTAAGTTGACAGGTGGAGTATTTTGTCTTATAAGCAATTATAAACAAATACTTTTGAAACTCTATTTTTAAAATACAGGCAACTGTCCAGTTATCCTAACTGCATGAACATGGTTATAAAATGGCCTGTTAACACCAGAACTTTCTTAGTTTTGGACCTATGGCTGTGTCTATCTGCATGTCTGCAATATGGCTCCACATTGAAAAGAATTGTCAGAAAAAATGAAAAATCGGAATGTGAGACTTCGTAAAGATGAAAAAGCATAGAAAATGTATGCAGACCAAGTCAGTGAAAACACAGTTGCAGCAGTAATCAGCTTTTAAACAACTTTGCTTGTGCTTAAGCACAAAACTGGAAGATTGAAGTTTGTGAAAGAATCTGAAAAGAAGCCCGTTGTTTGGTGAGATAAGACCAAGACAAATTTGCTCAGCTTAGATGTAGTCCAATATGTTTGGCATAAATCTGGTCAGGACTACCACAGTGAATGCATAGTCCTGACAGTGAAGGACAGAGGTGGGAGTGGGATGATATGAGGCGGCATGAGTGCAAAAGGTGTTCTGAAGATGCCTCTGGGTATACCAGACCAGAATACTGGCTGACAAGATGACTCCCCAATTAAATATGCTGCCTGACTTGAAACCAACAGAACACATTTAGGGTATTTCAAAGAGGAAGGTAGAGCAACACAACCCCTCCCAGCAAAGAAGAACTGAAAAACTGACAAAAAATGGTAGAGCTTCTCTCCAGAAATCTGTGCAACGCTGGTAGCCTCCATGCAATGATGATTAAGTCTGAGAAAAAATATGAAACATTTAAATTTCAATAACATATGGTATCCTGACTATTGCTGGATTGAGCTGCAACTGTATTTTAATACAGTAAATCTAAACTCTTAGTTTTTAATTTTACACAGCAGCACATACCCTATTGTTCAACTTAGATGTTATGCAATTAGTGTAACTTGATACAATTTGGAAGTATTTGACATTTAAGAGACGCTGCTGCACAAGGGTTTACTCATTCTTGTTAGATACCATATGTGCAGAAATGTTTATTTTCTTGAACTTCTTTGTTATGTGTTATTACTCATTTGAGCTAACAAATAGCAAAGGATGTTTGTATCCTAAGTAAAGAGGGGAGTAGAAGAGGGAGCGAGAGGGGGGTACAAGCAACCCAGCTGCCAGGGGAGGAAAAAAGGAGGGAGGTCGCGTTCCGGGCATACCTGAGAGTCAGGTAACAAACACACAGACTGGGAAGGGAGGGAACAAGACAGACAGATGAAAATGAGTGGGGTGGAGAAAAAACAAGATATAAAACACATACAGGCCTCCCGGCTTTTCTGCTTCATGTTGTGAAATCGAGCTTTCTGCCTACACGTGCCCAAGTTACAGACTACAGTTTGGGTAAATGCTGTGCAACAACCTTTAAAACTTTAACGCAGAAAACATGTCTCACATCCACATTAATATAAGCCACAAGGTGATTTGCATATACATAAAATGCACCTGGCAAACTCCACAGACACACACTTACATTCCAGCCATATTTCTGCAGCCTAAGTAAATGAAGAGAGAAAGAGAGCAGCAGGATAGATAGACAGATAAAAATGAGAATACTTAAGTATGCTTTGACGTTGAAGGGATCAGTGTGGTTTACTCTAAAGCATTCCTGGGGCTCTTAAGATTATCGACCTGCTTCCTTCCTCTCTCCCATGTTTTTTTTTTTTTACATGGGAGAGAGGATCTTTCGACCGGTTTCTTAGAAAGTTACGCAGGAGCAGGATGCCAGAGCAATATATTAGTCCACTAGAGGCAGGTAGAGCAGAACTAGGAATAAGATGAATGTAGGACAAAGGTTGTAACAGCAGGGGAGAAAGCTTAAGTTCATCAAATTGTAAGTTATGGTTTAATCTCCCCTGCTGAAAAAGCTGACGCTTTGAACGCCTTCAGTTAGGATCTTCTTGTCTGTCATCCTCAAAGGTTTCATGCTTGTGTGTCTGTGATCTGTATGCATGGACTGTGCTCTTACCCACAAAGCCGTCCCGTCCCACCAACTTCAAAGCCAGCTTGTCTGCCAGCACCGAGGAGTTGCCATGGGCGATGTTGGCAAAGGGCCCAGCATGGACAAACACTGGCGAACCCTACAACAATTAGAGGGGCACACAAACATGCAGGAGGAGTTGAGAAAATAGCCACAGAAACTCAGCTGACCAAGTTTAAATAATGCCTAATCACTTCTTTTATACTAAATTCAGCATCTTTTAGTCAAGCTTTCAGGACAAATATCTAAGTGTGGATGCACTTTGGCTGGTAGCGTGTTTGTCTAAACAGTAGTCACAAGTTAAGAGGTACTTGAGTGACATGCCAACCTGACTGTGGGCCAGGCTTCCCTCTCCTGTTGATTTGGATTACTCTCTAAGGGCCTGAAACACACAGACTAAAGAAGCACTTCAAGTGCAAGATTCGCTGTGTTCATGTTTACAGTATGACTAGCCTTACATTGTGCCTACACTGAATGTGTAACATTTCACAGAGACCACAGAGCACATGTGCTGCTCTTTTTACTGGCGACACCTGCAGAACATGCATCGCAAAGGATTGTGGCAAAACAAAGTGGTGAGCTTTTATTTTTGGATTGCTATGTCTTCGGTTCCTAGTAATTTTGTGTAATATGAATACGTTAACATCTACAGACAACAGTACAGTCTGTAAAGGACAAAGTTACAAGACAACGTTACTGATACTGGCAAGTAAAAAGCGATGGGGTGATAACGACTCAGAAATGGAGTCACTGTTTTATGCAAATTAGTCATTTCCTAAATACAAGTAATTTTGTGTAAAAACAGACATTTAATCTTATCTTGTGTAATAAAGCAAAGACTGGTCTATTTTTTTACGTTTGCAGTGTGGATCTCAGTGGCATGTACGACCACTCAGTGTTGCAGCATCTGTTCTGCATACGTGTTCAGTGTAGCTATGGGTTTACAACAATCAAATAAAGGAAAATACTGATATATAATATGAACAAATCTTTGCTCAGTTTGCACAGCTTTAATATTAAAAGCAGTATTTTAATCAATCGATCACTTCAGTCCTACGTATAATTTCACAAATATTCTACGAATATCTACTGAGTGTTGGCTGAAGGCTTGAGCTTGCGTTTTGAAGTACTGTCATAGACACTTCATCATTATTTTTTTGACATTTTATTGACCAAACCATGTAGTTACTGGAGAAATGAATAACAATTGATCAATCACAAAAAATACTCCCAGCTGCAAGCCTTCTTACAATCATGATTTTCTCCTCAAAGGAGGTGAAACTACTACTGCCTCAGCAGCTGGAAGACAAGAAAAGAAACTATAGAATATGATTGCCAAGGGTGAGTCTTGTCTTTAAGATCACAATCCTTCTGCTGCACTCATGAAAAAAAAACACTGGGGAAAGCCAGCTGACCTATTGTTACACAGAATGAGAATTCTTTAAGAGAGAGGAAAAAGGAAGGATGGGAAGGCCGAGCACGATTTTCTAAGCTTTTGTTTGCATACCTCTCCCTCCGCCTGCATAAACAGCCTCCCCTCGGAGGAGTAAATCAGCTATTTAACAAGGCTCTAAAGGAAAGCTGCCACTTGTCTATTTGTCCATGTAAACCAGTAGTATAGTTCACAACAGCAATTTCTTCACGAAGAAAAACAGGGGATACATGGAAAATAATGGAAAGTAATGGTAAATAAAAGAGGATTTAGATGTGCTTCGTAATGTACCAACCTATACTGTGACAAGACACAATCTTTTAGCACTGTTGCCCAAATAAATAGCATGTCCTTCACTCAATTTCAATGGAAATTCCAAACACGTCAAACATTACGTTGATTTCCATCTGTGTTTCCAACCCCTGAACTTTTAACATGACCCATTTCAAAATTTTCACTCTTTCCACATCTGTACAGAAGGAAACAGTTCATGACATGCAACAGCTACAACAGGGTGATAAAAGTGGGAATAAGTGACAAGTCCAGTGTGTCACCTCACCAGCTTTTCAACAAGAGGGTTATGAAGGCTAGGAAGAGGGATGAACAAAAACAGGAAGATGGAGATCGTGTCAGTATTTTTTCCATCTTGTGCATCTCTTGTACTGTTCACTCCGCAAGCTGCAGAGTAGTGTTAAAGTAATAAGATATTCCCAAGTCTTTACTGTGAGACAGCGCATGGATTCAAACCTATGATCCTGTACTCACAGACCTGACTATCTACCCTATTGTCTGTTGTCTTCTACATAGACAGGATGTTTGAAAAGCTCACAGAATGACTGAGGTCTGCCTAACAGACACGTACACAAGGAGTGGGCTCAAAACTATCCCTATTCTTCTTGCGCCATGTCTCTTCTAAACCCTGCCTCATCTGAGAGTCTGAAACAACACAAATGCAAGCTGCAACACACTTAAACCAGCTCTCATATGCCAACTCTATTCTCATGAGTGCCTCTGTATTCACCGCAATCACAAATGCAGAGAGCACAAAGGGCACAAGCGGTCAGGCTTGATGGAAAATTCTCATGGAGCTCTGAGGCCCGGTTGGTCCCGATACCAGTTCCCTGACCAGAATGACAGGAAACCCACACAGGAAACAGTTTCACACAACAGGACTGTAATGCTTCCTCCAAAAAAACAGAAAGTAACCAAATCTCTGCTGCATACAACCCTCCACCGCCTCTAGAGCCATGAATACACAGAATCTGGGACAGTCCATGTTTATTTTCCCCACCCAGTACCCATGTAATCAAGCTTTTTGTTCAAAACCAACAAGGAACAAACAAATGAAAAACAGCCATATACGACAGAAGCAGAAACAAAAGTTATCAGCAGCATGATGTTAACATTGTGCTGAAAACTTTAAAACTACATAAATCCATTCACCAGAACAAAATACACTCAGCTTGTGAAGCAAACTTTTGACCTGTAACCAGTGTCTCAGGTTCAGTGCAAGAGAAGTGTAGCGCGTTAACATCAAAAAGAAACCACTTACTTTTTTCTGGATGTACAGACTTCAACACACCACCCAGAGGCCAGAGTGACAAGACAAGAAACTACTTTACAAGAATGATTTGTTGAATATGTTGTACATCACATGATCACAACTTGTGTCAAACTTTCCCTGTCCAATTTCTGTTTGTACGCCAAATACCACTATTATACAACAATGATTCCCAACTTTGTGAAAAAGTTATGATGACTTGTTAGAAGTGCACAGTGTCTATTTGTGACACCACATCAGAAATCATGTTCTTAGTCTGGAGTAACAAGTGGTTTTCATTCTCATGAAAGGTGGGAACTTTGCTCACATAACATTCATACAAATGTCATTTTAACCCTCTGAACTCCAAGCATTTTTGAGTGTTTTTTCCGTTCACCATTTTACTAACCGTGGGCTAATTTTCCACTGCAAGTATAAGAGTTATATTTCCATTAATCACAAAAAGCTGGATCTCTTTGTTTATGTATTTTACAAATATGTGTATATATTAAAAAAACTGGAATCAAAATGAATATCGACTGCATACTATGGATGTGTTTCATACATGTCTCATATGTGCTTTATGTAAACACGGCCTGCAATTCAGGCAAATAGTCCCTGAACTTTTACCACATAAGTGAGTCACTTTTAACTGAGGCATTAATGGCTTCTCGATTGCACTAAGGCAGGAAGAATTTTATGTTTTTTACAGAATATGGTTTGTGTAAACAATTTAGCTTTGGTAATTTTTTAAACAAGACATGTAGAATAAAGTGGTTTTAATGAAACGGCATAACTTTAAACTTGGCTTGGTTTATTTCTCTGATGGAACTCCATTCATGGTTACTTTAAGGCCCTCAAACCCACCAGCTGGTTTTGGGGCTCAGTGGTAAGTTTATAAAAGATTTTGAAAGTACTTAAATAAAGTGTGTTGTGGAAGTTAAAGGGGTTATTGAAAACTGTTTTAATTGTTGATTCTTTTTTAAAAAATTAATCATTTTGGTTAAAAAAATTCGTAGCTTTCCGTACCATGTCTTAAAAATTCAACCTGACATCAAAGAAGCCCAAAAATTACACTAAACTGAAAATAAATTTTCTGTCATTAACTAATACTTTTGACAAGAGCTGGGTGTTTTTCTCTAGCATAGAAAAGTGCTATGCCACACCTCTGTGTATGTGTGTGTGTATTATATATGTGTGTAAAAATTGTGACTGCGTATGTGTGATCATATGTCCATTCATCTTAAGCTAATGTCTAGAAACCATAATGAAAGCCAGATGTTGTGAGGTAGAGTTATGGTATCGTCATCACACCCAAATTAAACTGTTTCCTAAGCGCAGCTGCATGAAACTCTATCGGGTGGATCTCCTGCCTGAGAGCTCCACCTGTCCAAAGCACAGTGCTGAGCTGTCATTAAGATAAAGAGCCGGGGGCGGGGGGGGGGGGAGAAGTCAATCTATAATCCTTTCTTAAAAGCTCTCAGTGGAGCACTCTTTCTCCTTCTTGCTTTTCTCTCAGCAGAGGTACCCTATGCATTCCACAAGATATTAATCAGAAAATGTTCAGCTAAGCAGGATAATGACTATTTAAGTGGGGTTATGTGCGTGTCTCACCTCAAGGGTCTGCATTAACGTGGGCTTGATGGCATCTTTCATTAGCACCGCCAGTGCTCCGCTCACACCCTGACAGAGAGGAAGAAAGAGAAATGAGGTAGGGAGTTAGAAATAAGCACAGATTATCAGGATTCAGACAAAACGCTACCCTCACCACTACAAACTACTGATACTGATGTTAAAGAATGGGTCAAATAGTTGTCGACTACCAATGAAAAATGGCGCTACAGTCCATTTGTAAGCTTCTGTCTTCTACGCTTTAACATTGCTAGAATATGCAGTGACCACCATATTCCCACAGCACTGGCTTTAAGGTGTGGCGATGTTTTTGCATCCTGGCAAATCAGACAGACTAATGTAACGCTATAGGGGACCCTCCTCAGCACAGACGTCTGTGGGAAACCAGAGCCAGCTGACCCTACAAAGAAATCTGGTGTGATTTGGTGAAAACTCTGCTTAACCTCTGAAACTCAGCTTTTCCTAATATTAAAACCACAATAAACACTGTTAGCTTACTTGTTAAATATCATTAAATAGTAGTTGTCGTTCATTAGACAAAGTATCTCTGCATTTGATTTAGTCTTTTTTTATTGTTTACATGTTTCTTCACGCTGCATATATGTTGTTAAAGTGGCAGCATTACTTGTTTTAAAAATGTTTTCTTCCATTGTCAGTGATTTGTCTTTGTTTGTTATGTTGCGAGTAAGCTCTCTTTGTCACCACAATATTGTTGAGGAATAAATTTGAATAGGCTGTTGTGGCTAGTCAAATACTCTTTAAGGAATATTTCTGTTCAAATAATTTGCACCTGCATCTGTTATGTCATAGAGTTTCCTTCTAAAGTTTCAGACAGTTTGACACAAGTCATACCTCTAAAACTCTCCTCTTCAGTGTTTTGGACAGACAGAACATTTTATTTATCTAGTGCATAAACAACAGCTGAAACTGACTCTGTATTTTTGTTCTAAAATTCATAAATGTGATGATAAGCTAACTGTGACATTTCCAGGAGTTAAAACACCCACACTCCTTCAATGACAAGACCACACACACAGCAATACATACGAGGTCCTCTGCTGTGACAGGCTGTCCGGAGCGGCTGGTCCCCACCACCATGCGAGCCAGTCTGTTTTTCATGTCCTCCAGGCTGTCTGCCAGAGCCAGGATGGCCATGATCTCGCTGGCCACTGCAATGTCAAACCCTGTCTGAAATTTGAGAAAAAGAAAATCACTCCAAATGTAAACTACCAAGGCAACAATTCTACATTTTTTGGATCTAAAACCTGTCATTAAACTGTGAAACAATCAGGGGTAAGTTTCCAGCTACAATGCAAAGCAATATGTTTACATTTTCACAATGGAATACATTTTCCTCACTCTCATGAATTTAACAGTTTTAAGTGAATGAACTGTGCCTCCAGACCACAGTGTTGAAGAAATCACACCGTGGGAAGAAAACTGGAAACCCTCCTTAGACACCAGTCACCAGGTTGATCCCATGGGCAACAGAATAAGAGTATTATGAATATGGCCTAGTTTTGAAATGATGACTTGAAGGAAAAAATGTAACTATGGACATGTTTAACTTATTTTCATGCAGTTTTCTGTATTTCTTTACCTCAAACGGACAGAAAAGATATGGAAAGAACAAGACAACATGAGTGAATTGAAGCTACACACAGGAAAGAGTATGGAAAACCAAAGAAGTCTCCATTCCATGTCACACAAAAAAAGAAACATAACTTAAACCACATCAATCCACCAAGGAACACAAGATTTCTATTCCCACTCCCAGTGATAATACCCTGAGGGGCTATAGTGTATCCAGCGCTCGAGGAAGGTGGAGGGCACAGGAATGAAAGGGAAACAGAATGGATGAACTGATGGTGGTAAATATAAGCATATGCTGAACTAGCTCAGAGGCAGTTCCAGGTGTGTGTGTGTGTGTGCGTCTGTAGATGGGTGGGTCATTTTTCTCCTTCTCTAAACATTTGCTTTCACTTAGGCCTGCTTGCTTCCCATTGACATTTAGTGTTTATTTACAGAATTTCATTTAGCTGTCATTACTACAGATATGTGGGTGAAATACATCTGGGCTGTATCAAGGCCAGAGGAAGGTGTGGAGGGAAGTGCGTCTGTGCATGTGCATGGGAAAGTTTTTAGTCATCATTACGAGGTAAAAACACACATACACACACATGCACGCACACACAGACACACACACAAATTTAGGCATCTAATGCCAACTTAATAGCATTAGACTCATTTGTAAGTAAAAGTATTTTACTTTAACTGAAACTGAACATTTTAGATAATGTTACAATAAAAGGGTATGTAAAATTTTACAATTAACGGATGCATCAGTTCAAATTGGATACTGTAGAAGTTTTCTTACTCCTGTTATCATACAATACACAAACAAGAGGTGAAAAATATACAGGAAGTATTCTGACAGAATCAAGATTGTGAAATAATGAATACTGCATACCTCTCTGACCTGTCCTTTTTCAGTGCTTGCCTGTCCTACTGTGATCTTCCTCAAGAAACGGTCATTTGTATCAACCACTGTAAAACAAGACAGAAAGACAGTAATTTGGTTATGAAATCTACAATTTGGAACATGAAAATGGCCATAACATCAGTAAGACAAGGCAAAACACATTTGATCTGATATCTCATCATACTGAAAATGTATGTATTTACAGCCTAAACCTGACAGACAGTAAACACAAATGATAATTATGCATGCAAATAAATACTATTGCATATCCACAGGCTTGCATCACAAACAAATATACCGCTTGTTGTGGTTACGTGCTGATTCATTGTAAATACTTATCCTATAAGGGATTCGCCATTTAAAGGTCCCATATTGTGCCTCTTTTCAGTTAAGAGAAGTTTTACATCTTCCCAGAAAGTGTCTTTCAAATTTTTTAGCTCAAAACACTGCAAAGATGATTCACTTTACCATGACTGAATAACCCCTGATTTTAGTCCTGTTCTAAATTGACTGTTTCAGTGTCTTCAGCTTTAAATGCAGCCGAGTTGTTGTTCTTCATGGCCCCTTCAGGAAGAAGACTCTCTCTGTGTCAGTAGTTGACAGCATGCAGCGAACATGGATGGAAATAAGTGAGACTGGGACTTTCTATTGCTCTGCGTTATTTGTTTGGTGTGTTTGTCAGACAGTGCTGCACACCAGCAGCTTGGAAATGGCTCTGAAATGACTGCCGGTTAACATTTAGTTTTAATGCACTTCATTTCAGTTACACTTTCATGCGTGTTCCGTTTTCTAACAACAGAAAAAAAATTGTAAATAAGAACAGCTTTATTGGGAATTCAGCTGTATTAAAATGCAGCAAATGTGGGAACAGAGAGCAAGAGAGAAGCAAACAGATGTAAAGACTAGCTGAGTTTAGTTTGAACTGAAACAGAGAAGACAACATGAAAACACACAGTAACCCACCTAAGTTCTTGTTTATTGGTTTCAAACATCTCTGAATGTCCCTCAGCTTTGCAGTTTCCACAGATCTTCGGCCAGTGGGCATACAGTCAAAGCCAACAGTACCATTACCAAAATGATGAGCTAATACTAAGGATTTCCTATTGTTGTGGTGAATTTGGATCTGGATCTTAAGTTGCTCAGATACAGGACAGCACGAACACTTTTGCGTTCACCCTTACAGCCAACAGCAGAACACTTTATGTGTTTTATTTGAGTTAAGTGAAACAGCTCTAGAAGGTAAATAAACCTGGGGGACTGTCAAGACAGCGGCTCATTCTGAATGGCTCACCTGGACAAAGCAGGTAGTGAGGGGGCAGGACTATTCTCATTTTTAGGTTTGATGTATTTTGGCTCCTATGTTTCATTTTAGAAACTGAAAAAAAAATCTTAATGACTTGTAAAGTTGGGAGGCCATCTAGTTGAGGGGGGTTAGAGGAATGGCAGTAGTAAGCACTCATTCTTACAGCTTTTACTTTATACTTCTAAGTTTTCAAGATATACAAAACACAATAAAAATGGACTTAACCATATGGGACCTTTCAAGTCTAAACTAATATTTGATAATGTGAGTAAAAACAGGTTACTCTGTGGCTACACTGTTGTTTTAATCAACCAAGAAAAACACGTTAGTCAAATATTACTATCATGCTGGTTTGGTGTAATGACGGAGGAAGTGAAAAACATGGTTTGTTTCATGAACACACAGTCACACCCACATAACATTAGGCGGTAAATCTGTTTTTAATCTCCAGGGTTCGTCTATTAAGAATGCCTTCTGGAGCCACTGCAGTAAATACCACATCAGTCATTGCAGACCCCAGCTGGTTGTTCTCACCGACAACTTTAAACCAACATGGCTACCACTGCAACTGACTATTGCTACACTATTTTATAACTATCATGCCCACTTAATTGTCTTGTGATCAGTGCAACACTTCATCCTTAGATGTGCTAATCTAATGTGAACTAACTTCAGAACTCACGATATCAAAATGGAAAATGCACTGAGTCAAGACTACATGTGACATTAGTCAGGAATGGCACAATAAGACACTGACTTTGTAGAGCATGGGATGTTTGTCAAAAGATCTTTGCTCTAAATTAGATTTGTATAATAGTCATGACAATGCTTTGGATTGAGAATATGTCCCAGTGCTTGCAGCAAATCAGATTGGGTGCTCTGCAGTAAGTCTTACCATAAGTATGGAAGATGCAAAATGAAATACTGGTATCTTAGAACATCTCTGCAGTACACAAATATTTATCATATTGGGCCAGGTTCACTACTGTGTGCTTGATGCTACATAACTTTACAATTTTGTTTCAAAAGGTTGCAGATGAAGCTTGAAAATAATGTTAGTTATGCACAAAAAATCGTATAAACGAAGAAAAATAATACTTAACATATTATAAACATGACACCTGTTCTTTTAGTTTGAGCTGTGAGAGGCAGTGGTACACAGTAATTTTGAAGTTTGGTGGTTTTTCCCATTTGTGTTAGTGAGCCAGGCTGGATGTAGAGTTGCCAACAGAAAAGGGTACACAGAATTTGTATACTTATAGAGGTACCTCTCTGCCAGGTGATCTTTGAAGGGTCAAGATCAAGACGTACAAAGGTGCCGATTTCTTGCGGTGAGAGATCTGCGGGGTCGGTTTTAAAGATGCCAAGACGCTGGAATCACAGAGAGAATAAAGACTATATGATCCACTCTGGAACATGCTTTGGTTCCACATGTGTCCACCCTTTTAGTACCAACTGTGACAATACAGTTCGATACTGACATTTATTTGATAGTGTATGCTAATTTGACTATTTTATATTTTATTTCACATAAAAAAGTCCAGTCCTGGAGACACATCATCCAAGCATATAAAACAAATCCAGACTAAATGGCTACAAGATGATTGACTTATTGTCAGGTTCAAAAGGTTCAATGGGAGTGCTCTGCTTAAAATACAACTCTTTATCTCTTTCTCTATCTATTAAGGCCAATAAATAATTTATAGTGCTTTTAACTTCTCATCAAAAAGCCTTTCATACAACAGGACAAACACTGAGTTAACTTATGTTCAAACTTTTCCCTCTTGCCTTCATAACATCCATCACATTTTCTCAGTAAGGAATACATCAATACTATATAAAACACATTACTCATACAAACAGGAGTTTTATTAGGCATAAATAAATGTCTGGAGATGAGGCCACAATGGAAGATAAAGGAGGAAATTTAAAATAAGTTCGCTGTGGCCCCCTAGTGGACAAAAGAATCTGTTTTTATGTGAGCTTCAATACTATGAGCTAGTGACTGCTGTTGACACAAGTGATTGTGGCACTGCCATGTTTAGACTTACACGTAGCCTGGAGATCTGGATAGGTGAGAATCTTCTGACTCCATTCACTGAAGGGACCAGTCTATTAAACAGGGCCTTGGTGGTATAAGAGAAAACAAGAATTTTATTGTATGCGTGCAAATAAAGTACATTTTATCAGACTTTGGGGACTGTCTGAGGTTAACCCTCTGGACCCCAAGCAGTTTTTGGCAATTTACTTGCTCTTGTCACATATTTATACAATGTGGGGGCATTTTTGTACAGCAATATTAAGTCCTGCATCTCAATGGAAACAGTGCAGGCATGGGTAGAACTAGCGAGTCTTTCGCACACTATGACAAAGTTATGTGTAAACACAGCCTGTAGTTCTGCACACTTCAACTGAAAAGTCCCTAAATTTTTGTCATGTGACTTTTGGTTGAAGCTGAGTCACTAATTGCTTCTCTGTCACGTGGAAAAGTATTTTTTTTAAAGAGTCTGTTCAACACGAAGAAAAAAGTGATTTTCATGAAACACCATGTTTTTGAGCTTATATCATTAATGGCTCATTTGGTATTTTATTCGTTTTTTACAGTTTCTGGCTGCGATTAATGGTGCATTTTTGCCTTATTTTTAAGATACCCCATCTTTCAAATTGGCAGATTTAGGGTGGAGACTGTTAACTGTTAACTAATACATCAAAAACAGAACCATGGAACCATACATGTCCAAAGTAATTTAAATTTTTGCAGTGAAGCCTCAAAATATTCACATAAGGAATCAGTTAAATGCTTCATTAAAAAGGTGTTATTGAGTAATTTGCACTTCCCTTCTAATAATAAACCTCAACAGCAAACCGCCACACAGTTACCTTGTCTGATTGCGTCGCCTCGTGGAGCATCCTGGCATCGATGGCTGCTGCTACCAGGTTATTGGCTGCTGTGATGGCATGAATGTCACCTGTCAAATGGAGGTTAAACTAGGAAGACAGATTAAAAAAATGAGAATAACAAATTAAGTGAAACAGAAAAAAGGTTCAAGTGATAAAGGACAAGACATTAAGATGCTATCATCGTGATGCGTCCATTGTAGGACTAGGTGAATGTAAAACATCGGGGGTTAAAATAAAGTCATCTTACTGTGGTTTGGATTTTGTCTTTAAAAATATTATGACACATTTTCTCTGTTGACATAAACTCTTCCATTCAAAGGAAACAAAACCTGCCATTTTTTTACACAAGTGCAGTGAGAAGAAGGAGGGATATAGAGAGCAGGCTTAAATGAGAGAAGGAGGCCGCCTTATTGTTGACTAAATGTCCAGAGCTTTGTAATACGTCTCCTTCCCTCGTCCATCTCACCCTCCCTCTTTCTGTCTTTATGGACAGTGCTTGTAGCCACAGCTGCAGGGGTTCTGAATGTGTGCTTGTGTGTCTTTAAGTACAAACTTTGAAGTCTGAGCTAGTCCTGCTAGGGAGCACAGCGAGTCTGTCTGCATGTCTTACCTCCTCCATAGGGATGACCTGGGCATATCCCCCTCCTGCAGCTCCCCCTAGGCACAAAGGAGAGGTAACACAGTCAGAGGCAGACAGCGAGACAAGGACACACCAAGGAGCAGGGCCGGACTCTAAATGAACTACTCCACCCCAGAATGAAATGTATCAGGGAGAGTCAACACTCACTTCGCACTGACAAAGATGGATTATCACACAGTTACTATAATTACATTCCTAACTTCTGGACTATGCCAGTCTCAGGCATAGTCCAAACCCTCTTGAATGCATTCAGCTGAAAAAAATTTACTGAATTCAGAATTCCATTCCAAAGAAAATCACAATTTGAGGGAGAGGGATACCTATTTAAATACTAAAGTACGACTCCTAACTTTCTCAATCTGAAGAAGTTTCTGGGTGTTTTTTGGTCTTGTCACATGTGTCCCCACTGTGTGCTCATTTTGTACTGCAATATAAAGTCCTGCACCTCTATGGAAACAGCACCACCATGGCTGGAAGTAGAGGGAACTCAAAAATGTATTAATCCTTTAAAAAAGTTTAATTTAAATTAAGTTGAATTTATTTGATTATTAATTTTACAAAAATTGAAAAAAAAACCTGTGCCCATAAATGATAGAAACACTGGAAAACAAGGGACTTCAGCCAAAATGCACATGAATTATTGTCACATGACTGTTGGTTGCAGCTGACTTGGGTTCTTGTTTGTTCTTGTTTGTGCCAAGGACTGTTGGTGTTTCTGTTTGTTTTTTTTACATAATTTGGTTACTTTAAACGGTTTATTTTTAGTACATCTTAAATTGATACCTGCAAAATAAATTGATATGAATAATATGAAAAAGGTAACATGCCTTTCAAACCTGCTGACAGGTTTTGGGATTCAGGAAGTAACTAAACTTAAGTCTTTATTGCTTAAATCATGTTCTGTAAGAAAACAATCACACTGCTTTTAGATAAAATAATGAGTTTTGGAATGACTGTCTTCAAAAAATTGGTGCAGAGTATTAACATGTAGCCAAGACAAAGGCAGAGAGCACAGAGGGGGAAAAGCATACGTTTCAAGCAGGATATGTCCTGTACAATTAGCATAAGGACTAGGAGTGTAGTGCTGTTTGTCTAAGTAGCAGACCACACCCTTGAAGCATGGAGTGTGCACATTTGTGACTTATTTTTACGGTTATGTAACAAGTGGTCCTATGGTGACAAATTTACATACATTAGACAACTATAAGTGACCTAGTAATCAAATATAGACTGACTCTATGAAAAGTATCATACTTCATGTAATTTATTTACAAAAAATGCACCCTAATATTTCCATCTAAAGGATTATGTCCATGTTCTCTTAGTATCTTGTTTTCAGTCAAATGACTAAAAATGACAGACTGAGAACCAACAGCCTGATTAAACGATTTCTGTGATTAAATGTGCTGCAACTAAACTTCAGATGTGAACACTGATGGACTCTACCATTAATGGTCATAAATGAGATATACAGGCAGAAATAAGGCCCTCAAAAAAGCAAGAAGTTATCTTATTGTATTATCATTAGCTTAGCTGCTCCAAAAAGGAAAGGACATTTTGCTGCTTTTTATCTTCACTGGTACTCGAATATTATATTTCCTCATTTGGTGAAAAAAGTGGTTGAGTCTCGTTATAGTAGTAGAGTATAGTAGTATTTAGACACCTGAATTTCCGTTTAGGGATTATTAAAGTATATTCTAATAGACTCTGAGATTGCTGCACATATGATAAAGACCTGAGCATTCATTTCTAACCTTTAACCCCAAAGGTGGGTCCTTGGGAAGGCTGCCGGAGACAGGCGAAGGAGTTGTGCTTCAGGTGGGCAGACATCGCTTGGCTTAGGCCAATGGCCACTGTGCTTTTACCTTCACCCAGTGGAGTGGGAGTTATACTAGATGTACAGAAAACACAGAACAATTTTTAATTTAATTCTTGTTAGTGTACACAATGTGACTGATTCAATCGTACACATATGAACAGAAAACCATTATTCAGAAATGAATCACAAACGATGTCCAAACTACAAAGTATCACTTGAGGGTAATTCCTCAGAGGAGCAGTGATAAAGTGATTGCTTGTTCCCTGACTGAGGACTAGTAGGGCTTTGTTCATGTGATAAATTGAAGCAGTAGAAGTAATGATTTGTTTGATCAATAAGTGACACTTACCCGGCAACCAGTACATATTTGCCATCGGGCTGCGAGTGGAGGCGATCTAACAGGGAGAGTCGGACCTTAGCTTTGTTCCTGCCGTAGGCTTCAAGCTCTTCTGGCAGCAAACCAATCTCCTCAGCCAGCTGAGTCACTGGTTTAGGTGTCTGAGCTCTGGATATCTCTATGTCACTGATAAAGAAGAGAACATATATTAAACTCTACTTTATTTATGTAACATTCAAGTTTGACTTAAAAGAATTTGAAAGAAGAAGGTAAATGTAGCTATATTGCTACTCCTCTTATCCCTTATACATTTCCGTCTATACCTTGGTACAGGGGTTAGTGGCTGCAGTTTGAGGCTGTGCAGATGCCAGGGTCGGTACTCCTGCTCCTTAAGCCACCGACTGCAACTACGCACCACATTCTAACAGACAAAAATAAGAGCCCAAGAGAACAACATAAATAATGACTGAGACAGGATATAGGAAGCAATGATGCAATGATGAGTACAGAAATGCAAACAAAAACACTCACCTGTATTCTGTATGCAGCTGCGAGGTATCCTAACCCAGACTTTGAGGACAACCCGAAGGTATGTTCATCTTTAATGAAATAAATGAGTTTAAAAAGTGAATACACACATTAAATAAAAATATTCATGTATAAATAAGGGTTAAACAAGAGTTGGACAGAATATGAAGACACAAACACCACAGAGAACGCATGCTTCTTCTTAATATAAAGTGTATGATTTTAATTTCACAGCAGCAGCAGAAGGGTACAGCTTAAATAAGCTTAAAGCTGTCTTCACAATAAACTGCAAAGCTACATATCATTCTGTAATCCATAAACAATAAATGTGAAAAACAGCCCAAACCGTACATATACCTACACTAGTCTTTCTGGCTTTTTAGCTAGCAATATTTCATTGAATTAATTCTAAAAGGCCAGCAGCAGAATTGAAATTGGTAAGTTAAAGTAATTTGTGTGCAGCAGGAAGCATTAAAAATCCCAGCAACGTGTGATGTCATTTCATTTTCACTATAGCTAATACCCAAGCAGATTCAATATATATTCAATAATACCTGTCTCCAGGGTTGACTCACAGCAGATGATAGCAGCCCCTGGTCGAATCCAGGTGGGTGGAACATCCACATTTGTGCCACCTAACATTACCATGGCATCAGCCTGCATCACCTAGAATGAAGCAAAAGAGAAGAAATAAAAGAAATAAAAGTTAAAAAAAGAAGCCACTTATAGAGTTTAGAAGATTAATTATGTGGAGAATATATGCGTATGGCAGGCAGAAAAAACTTGAAAAACCTCTCCAGAAAAATGGAACTGTGATATCTTTCCACTAGCAAAACGGTTCCGAGTCAGCTCTCGTACACCTGATCATATTTTATGACACTGTGTATTTAAGAGCCAACACTGATGCCATGTGGTCACTCACCAACACTGCACATACTGTGAGTGTGGTTCAGCATACAGGGAATAGGAAGGATAAACACATTTACTGTAAATACATATAAAGCACTGAATTAAGTAACAAAGGTTGACAATGACAAGCTACTTTCCAAACACTGACTAAAGAACACACTAAAAAAATGTAAGTTGGCCACAGACATGGACCAAACTACAGGCTTTTCAACCTCCTTTCAGGTCAAGATAAAAAAAAAGAATCGCAAATGTATAGTAGCTGACCTGTCTCTGTAGAGTGTTGGAGTTCCAATGCCCCTTCAGAGCTACCATTCCATTTCTTTCAATCAGGCACTGCAGGGCCAAGCAGAGGGGTCCTTCTCCTCCAACCAGCAATACAGTCTTCCCTTCCAAAGGAGCATCTGTGGAAATGTTTAAATGATCAGTGGTGGGTGGAGATGACCTCAGCGGCCAAGTCCTGGGAGTTTGAGTCCCAATCCGTAAGACCTTCACTGCATGTCGTTCACCTGCTGTCTTTACAAGCATTTCATGACTGTCTCTACTCCAAATATCAAATAAATACATAAATAAAGGCAAAGTGCAAAAAAGGTCATGTCAGCCTCTACTTAAATATTGAAATGTGTTTAGTTTTCCAGTGATAATATACTATTTCATCAAAGTACAGGCAGAATTACTTTGTGCTAAACATTCATACTAAGTACATTTTATCTCATGCTGTATGCATATAATCTTGACATACAGTATTATTGCGCCTTAAACTTGGATTGTCTTGCTCATACAGTATATCCGTTGCAGTCTGTTGTGCTAAATAAGCCGTCATCTGTCTGTTTTCTCTCAGCAACACAAGCTTGTTCGTACTCGTGCAATACATTGTGACATATGTGACGTATCTTCTGCTTATTATTGGATTGTGACCAGAGACCAGAAAAGCATGATGGCTTGCAGATGTAGATGTAGCAGGACATCCTTGTATTTTGAGAATAATATGTACTGGGACAAAGTTGTTGGTAGTATAGGTACTGGAACACACCCACAGTGACAGCTTAACAGCTAAATACACAATGCCGCAGCTAATAAAATCATTAACAATTAGGTCTTGGTGTGCTACAGTAAAACTGACTGTCAGTGCTTGCTGCTGCTATAAATTACTGTAATCAGTACATTCAGTCAAATGTAAGTATCTTCACAGCTTCATGAATCTAAATGCATGTCCAGCTTGTTTATTTCTTTTCATGAGTTGCTTCACTGTCATGAGTTTTGTTTTCACAGCCTCAGTATTCAGTAATTCAGTGCTGAACTTAGGACTGATTTGTCTTAGCAAAAACTCACCATGTTTCTCCAGCCGATCTAAAATAGCGCTGGCTAAAGGTGGCACAAAGCCTTTGCTCAGATCTCCTCGTACCAGACGGCCCATATTCAAATCTGTTATACTATAACAAGACAAAAGTGGAGATGTAACCAGACAAAAATACAAAGCATCTCAAAATTATTACACTCTTTAGAAGCTGGTCACTTTTTAACAGCCTCAACATTGAGAATATGAATAATAGTGTCACGTGCTCTCCTTTTCATACAATAAACAAAGTAGACTGTTGCCAGAAATTACAAGCAACCAATGTCTATTTTTTTTATAATTTATAGGACCTAAACTCTATTTTATGCACTTGCTGTAGATCATTTTCCTTTCACTGAATCAGTTCTTCAATTTGTGATGATTATGAAGGGTGCTTTGCTAATTTTCTCATTCACTTGGTCACTGAAGACACATGCTGTACACTTAGTCTTAATTCTGTGCAGCCTTTTTTGATTTGGGAACCATGTGAGTGAACACATTTATTGGGACAGAGAAACTCAAATAATGTCCTCTACCTACTTGGTGGCTGCACGAACATGTCAACTGTGGTATTCTTAACATGTTTCAGAGGCAAACAACCTACCACTAGAGTTTACAAGAACTTTCAAAGTTTGTGCTATGTGAAAAAGAAATATTCTTCACCATTATGTATTTCTATGTGACAACAGAAAATTCAACTACCATAACAGCCTCTTTATAAACAAATAAATGTGTCTCGGCAGGTTTTTACCCATCTACATCCTTCTCAGGTTTGAGCGAGTTGAGCACTCGACTGGTGAGGGAAGCCGGGGGGAGGTGGAGGTAGACGCCATGCACTCTGGGGTCATCATTCAACTTCAGCAACTCCTCTACAATCTATATGCACACACAAAGACAAAACACACACATTTTAGGTGTAAATACTGAAATCTTAAAGAACTTTGCTCCATAAGTTAAAATGATTAGAACAAATTGGGGGGGGTTGGGGGGGATTCATTTTTCCTCCAGATATTGTAATTGTAATGTGACTTAATGTAATTTCTTTTAAAGTCAATCTTCACTTCAACATTGACTGTGTAATAGATTTAAAACATGTGATGGAGCATAACCACATGATATAACATTAAAAGCCTGACTGTGACACAGGGAGGACAGAAATTGATTAAACCACTGACATGACAGTTAAAAGCCTCGGTCAGACATACGGTTTAATATTATTACCTGGATGGAAGCCTGAGCAACTTTGCTAATTGCATTGTTTAATGCTGCAAGTTTGATTTTAGACTGATTAACTGCTCAGTCCAAGAAGGGGGCATGAAACAACATTTGTACCTTTAAAATGAAAGAGTCAGTGCTCCTGACGGAGCAAAGTAAATGGTACAAATCCCAGAGGAAGGTCAAAAAAGAAGGAAAGAGGAGAGAGGGAGACAGAAGAAGAAGAAGAAGAAGAGAGGTAAATAAGTGTGAAAGTAGAGCAGTAGATCAGCAGAGCAGTAGAGTTCTTCTAAGGCCAGAAATTCTAACATAAATCACTGTCAGCTCCAATGCCTGAGCTATTCTCAGGAATTTCTTCCTTTGGGACGGATCAAGAGTCAACCTCCAGCTGAGCAGAAGGAGTTTTCCCCTGTCTCAGTTGCATAATGCTGGAAAATACCATGAGGTGAAAAAAATCACAACACAGAGGAAATGAAAATGAAGATTAGTCACTGAACCATGTTGAAATGCTGACTTTTAGTTAAGTAATGACTCAGTGAAATACAGGTCTGAGTGAGGCTCTGAAACTCTTAACCAGGGTTATGCACCATGATTACATGTTGCACACACAAACCAGAGAAATGTGAAGACATGTAGTGACTTGTTAAGAAATGTTGAGGGATATTAAACTAGTTTGTGAGTCAGTATTACTTACTTCGTCTTCACTGCATTCCTTTGCCAGACAAATCTGAGTGACATTCAAGCCAATCTGTGGATAAACAGACAATGAGAGGGTAAACCGATTGAATTATTTTGTAGATTTGAGAAAAAAAACCTAAATGGGCAAAGTTAGGAAACTTATTTTAGACAAACAAGCAGCAAAAGAGAATTACCTTTCCTGCCATTTTCTTATTGATCTCCAACACGCTGTCATCTTCACCTGCCTTTAAGATAACACAAGCACACTGAGAAAACCACACAGATACCTAATGATAAAGTCACTTTACCAAAAAGAAACAACCCCTGTGTCAAAGATAGAATAATGCTACTTCTAGTAAAACACTGCTCTGTCAGCTAAAGTAAATGTAAGTGCATTTCAAGACAAGTCTGAAGTGGTACATTGAGAAGTACAAATCCTAAACCGTACTGATGTTTTTCCTTATAATACCTGTAGAATGGCCAGCAAAGGTTGGACTGCTGGATTTCTTCTTTGCAGGGTCATCATTGCCTCCTTAGTGCTCTGAACCACTTCACTATGAGAGAAAATAAACTGGTCTGTGATATTCATGAACCCGCACAGGAAAAGACCAACATTCTGTAAGCATTTGGAAAATGTACTCCCAACAGAAAAGTGGATAACATGTACACCACATCTATTTCAAACTCCTTCACTTGTGAAATTCAAATAAAATATTGGCTTCATATTATCAACATCAGGCTCTTCCTACGGTGGCCCTACAAGGTCAGAGCACTGCAGCTTAAAAAAACACAAGAAAATACAAACACGGACACAATGAAGGTTACACAGACTGCAACAAAAATGTTTCCTGTGTAAACTTTTTTTTTGTAAAAAGTTATGAAAATAGATGGGACACTGTGTGCTGTTGCCATGGTGAATTGTGGAGCAATATCTTTTACAGTGGTATTGAGAAATAGGCGACAATGTAAGATTTTGTGTTTGCTTATTGAAGTTAAGGGTTAATGTACAGGTAAGCCTGCAATAAGTTTTGTATTTAGTAGTCTTTCTGGTGTGTTTCAGTTATTTGATTGTTTTCTCCATTTGCAGAGTTTTTCCTTAATGCTACAGAGGTGTTGTCAAACTGTTAGTTGCATGTGTTTCCTATAAACTGCAGTGTATTCAGCTCCAAGGGCCACCACATGTTCCACTAGGCCTGGGCAACGAAACACCAGACACTCAATCAAAGGTGATTAAAAAACTGTTCAACAGGTTTGCTTAAATGTATTAGATGTAAACCTCTATGAAAGCACATTCAAAAAACTGACGCTGACGAAAAGTGAGCAAACAGATTTGACATCGGGATGCTAATGGAGCCTGCTGAAGGGTCCTAATGGAGACTGGTGAGGGGTCCCCAATCTGTTCCAGGCCAACCACTTGGAACCTGAACCTCATTGCAGTGTGGCGGCTTCACTTTGGTCACCATCCATACAATTCTGGGTTTTTCTTCCTTTCTTTATTAAGTGTGTATCAAAGTAAAATTGCTCCTTCATCCACATTATTTTCTTTTTGTGTGTTGATATATTTGTGTCTTTTTCATTGTGGTGTTAAAAAATGGTCTGTGTACCTTGATAAATAGGCTGAAATGATTAAATACGGATGAAACTGTTTTAGTTATCCTGAGCTTTATTAAAATAGGTCAATGTAAATGATCAATAAAGATCAATATTGACTGAAATTAACCATTTTATTATGATATATTTTTCCTATGTTTGGCCCTGTAGAGTTCTTGGGTCATTCCATCTGAAGTCACCACATTTTTAGAACAATTTCTGCTCAACCATCTCTGATTTGCCTTAAATTTTTATAGCATCAGTTATAAAAGTTTACCGAAAACAACCTTTTTTTGTGTTTCATATTAAGAAGCATTCTATGTGTTTTGTTATGTATTACTGTGATATGCAGCTACAGATCGTTCAGAAAGAATCACTTGTTGACTTTTGCGTTATCAATGTTTTTGTTAATTTGTGCTCAAAGATGGGACTTTTGATGACTACTTCTCTCTATTTTCATAAATCAATTAACTCATAATCAGAGACTATCTGATCTACTTCTCCAATGTTTGAAACTCAATAGATGTAATGATGAGATTTAAGTATGAAAATCTATTAGTTCCTGAGATACTGTCATTTAAACATACCCTGAAACTTCAATGTGTGAAAAAACCTGCTTAAAGTGGGTCTAACAGGGATTTTTCAATTTCAGTGTCATCTCAGAAAATACTTAATGTACCAGTCTAAAAATTTACAGATACTATTTTAAATGTCCATAATTTATGATTGAAATAAAAAAGCTTCATCTAAATCAGAGATGTTCCAGCAGAAAGCCCCTGATGATGTGAGACAGAATAACGCCCCTCTAAATTGTATCTTCTCCTAAAAAAAGTGAGTGATGTGGCCAGATTTGTTGCAGCTAATGAAAAATACGACAGCCTAGTAGAAATTAATTTCTTTTTAAAGGAGTGGAGTAAAATAAAATAAAAACTGTGTGTTACACTCACTTTTCTGTGGAGTGACATCATGTGGGAGGAGCTAACACACTGACCTATATCTGGTCTGCAATGTACACATTAAATACACGCGCCCATTATTAGCTAATTATCTGCTACATTCAATTTATTCAGTTTATATGAAGACAATACATACTTTGAAGCAATTGTACTGACAATACATATCATATACAACCAACTTTGCAAACATATTCTAATGTTAATGCTATTTAGTGTGTCGTTGTAGTAAAACTTTTCAACATCACCCATCTACTCGTGTGTTAAAACCGACGAATTCAGGTCCCTTTTGATTTATTTATATATTTTGAGCAGTTTCGCTCGTTTGGCAACATCAGACAAATGTTACATCAGCTGGCAAGACTCCCTCTGATCCTACCGGGGACACGTGCAGCTGGTCAGGAGCCAACACGTCGGTGGGGCGGAAAATACCGACCACCGTCCATCACTTTTAGCTAAATACCACCCTGTAGAATCGAAATTTAGGGGCAAAAAATAACCAAAAATACAAAGACAACACCAATTCCCCTCATGTGTTGCCACTTTAACTAACACAGTGATGTTTTTTCTTTACCTCACAGAGCTTCCACATTCAGACCCATCCTCTTTCTCCGGCTGCTTTCCAAAATCGACGGTTAGCTTCTGGCTGGTGCCGCTGCCGGAGGTCGCGCTCACCGTCCGGTGGATCAACCGGCTGTCGGTAGCAACAACCGGCGCTAGGCATCTCCGAGACAAGCCGGCGAGTCTGCTTCCTGGACGGGCTGGTTGTACCCGAAGACTGCCACAAGCGCTGCGGATAAAAGACAACTTCATGGTCGTTTCTGCTTTTTATGTCTTCCTTTTTGTTAACGCTGATAGAAAGTGTCTCCTCCGGTTAGCTCCTGTTGCTAGCGGCAGGTCGCGAGGTTCATCAGGAGTTGAGGTGATGGAGGTACGCTGTCTTCAGGGGCAGTGGGAAATATGACGACTCAGATGTGGGTGCGCTTGAACAGCTCCAAAACGTGACAAATCCCAGACAGAGAGAGACACTGTATGAAAACACAACCTCTATGGAGAAGACATGTGAATGTAACGTTATTAGTGTGTAGGCTACTGCCCAGCAAAATTAAATAAACTAATAAAATTAAGTGTAAAATGCAGCTTCTCTCGTGCCTGCTCTCACAGTACTGATAAAGTTGCTATGTTTAAAAAACACAAGAAAGTTAACATTTTGGCACATGTTTATATTTCATTATTAACTCAATATTTCACGGTCTTAGATGGTTTGATTGTAAAATCTGACGACACTTGAAAGCATCAGTCTAGCCAGAAGGGAATTCTGCTAGCAGGCAAGAAGAGGAGGTCATGTCAGGTCACGTGGGTCCACAGCCTCCATGACCTTTGACAGTGGGCCAGTGGGACCATAGTGGGACATACTACATAACCCAATATGTAAAAATAAAAATCCTATCATTCTTCACTTCAGACTGGACTAATGAAGCTATAATCAATAGCATGTGATTGAGTCGGTTGGAGGCCGGAGTTTTACTGTCCAGTCTAGTCAAATTAGAATCAGATGTTTCTCTGCATCAGCTTTGATAAGGACTTTGGCCACCCTGTTTCTTATTTGAAATTGCATGCACACACACACACACGCACACACGCACACACACACACACACACACACACACACGCACACACACACACACACACACACACACATATATAGTCAAGCCCAAAATTATTCATACCCCTGGCAAATTTTGACTTAATGTTACTTTTGTTCAACCAGCAAGTTTTTTCCTGATTGGAAATTGCACAGGTGTCTCCCAGAAGATAATAATAAGAAGAGAGGTAAATATGTGTGAAAGTAGAGCAGTAGATCAGCAGAGCACACACACACACACACACACACACACACATATATATATATATATATATTGTGTGTATAAATACACAACGATCAGCCACAACATTCTGACCACTGACAGCTGAAGTGAATAACATTGATCATGTTGGTACTATGTGCTGTTCTGATGGAAAACCTGGGATTTTAACATCCATGTTGATGAGACTTAGACACCTAAATAAACATTGTCCCACAACAAGCACCCTCCCTAATGCAAATGGAAATCCTAATGTCACTGGCCTACCCCCACAGGAAAATGCATCCCACCACATGGCTAAGTAAGTAAGTAAGTAAGTGAACTTTATTTGTGTAGTGCTTTTCACAGACAGTAGTCACAAAGTACTTCACAATAAAAACATATATAAAAAGATCACTAGAAAAAATACATAGTGTCAAATACAACCAAACACAACGCTGGGTCAGTTTGGACTAGAATGCTTGCTGAAACAAATACGTTTTTAGATGCTTTCTGAAAGCCTCCACTGAGACCAGAGAGCGCAGGTCTAAGGGAAGTTCGTTCCAAAAGTTGGGCACGGTGGCTCTGAATGATTGGTCTCCTCGAGTTTTAAAACAAGTTTGTGGAACCATCAGCAGGTCCTCCGCAGACAACCTCAGGCTTCGAGCTGAGCTGTAGGGCAAAAACATCAAACAATCAGGAACATCTTGAGCCCAAAATGTTGATTTGACCTCCAAACTTCCTACACCACATTCTGATCAAGCATCAACAGGATGCAGTGGAACAAGTTTGATTGACAGAAGCCCCACTGCACAAGCCAGAGTAACCAAAGGATCAACTGCCAACGTCCTGGTTCCAGACCCCATAGGACACCCTGAGAGGTCCTCTTGTACATACATACACACACACACACACACACACACACACACGCACACACACACACACACACACACACACACACACACACACACACACACACACACACACACAAACACACGAACACACATTCTGTTGCCCCTAAGTATTATTTTTGCACATATCAACATACCATGTTTGCACTTCCGAGGAGGTGCATGTGTCAGGCCACAACATAGGGTACACAGTCTGACCACACCAACTACGCCACAGAAGTACAAATCTAGCTTTACACTTAAAAAGGAAGCAAACGTAGCGAGACACACACACATCAACAGTGTTCGTGTAATTACAGCTAGAGGTTCTGCACTGCAGGTTTCCATCAAAGTATTCGTGAAGTTAACTTTAAGAGAGCAGATTTTGAAACTTGCCTCATGGTCCAAAAACATCCATGACCTTGTGCCCCCCACCACCTCCACCTAAGAGAAGCACTCTCAGCAGTCTGCTGCAGGGACTGACAGACTTGACATAGGGGTGAACGTAGAGTCCTGTATCCTGGCCAGACAGAACCTTAACCGCATGATGTGGTAGCCTCACTTGATGTGTGTAAAATTATCTATTTGTATGCTTTTTATTGTTGTGTTAAAGTAAAAATTACTACCTTGTCAAGCTGCAGTGATTAAATCTACAGTAAAGTGATTAATTCAAAATGAAACCTTTATTTCGTCTGGTCTTTTATGTAGGTAACTGAAAGTGATCCATAATTGCTAAAATCAACTCAAATAACATTTTATTATTATAAACATTTCAGGTCCATTACCTAGCCTTATTGACACCAATATTAATTTAACTAGTATACTGACAAAAACTAAGCCTGCATGTATCACATCCCTGACAGAAATTTCACCCACATTTCAAAAAAGTAATGACTCGTGTGCATTCAAGAGTAATGTATTTTAATTTTGTGGACCTGGAGCAATAACAAACTTGTGTTGTTGCACTCTGAGAAGCAATTAAAGGAACCTACTACCTCAACTGAATTAAATGCATGATCGCAAAATTGTTTCTTTTTTTAAAATTATTGATTTAGATAAACCTTTAAAGTTGCAAACACTATGTTGGGTTGACATATTAATGTTGGTAATTGCATCAACTTAATATTTTGTGTCATTTAAAGTAAAATTTCTGCATTAGTTAATTTAAAACCATATTCAAATTAGGGTAACTTAATAAAAAATGTCTTGAAACTTCATTTTTCTTCACTTTGAGTTCAGGATTTCAAATCTCCTTCCGTATCTTGGACAGTGTCACACGGTTCACTCAGTGTAGCTTGTTGGTTGAACATACTGTCAGTAGGAAGTTGTCACAACTCAAAAAGATTGATGCAAACTTTTCTTTTTCGTTGTCCTTGAGCCCACCTTTATTTTTTTAGAGTGTGGTGCATTAAGGTGTTAGGTGATTGTGCGTTTCAGTCAGGCAGGTACTGTATGTACAGTGCAGGGAGCAGGTAAAACCACATTGGTCTTCGGTAATCACACAACAGGTGAGCTTGTGTGGAATCATGGGCGTGGCTGGGAACACCTTGACGTCAGTTCAGCGCAGATTTTGGCTTTTTTTTAGTCTCTGAATCCATCAGGTATCACAGCCATCACAACTCAACCAACAATCCTGTGTAATGATCCCCTGAAAGCAGCACCATGTCCACATTCTCCCCCTCTCCGTTCACACACCTCGGCCCTCACCGGCGCTCCTGACATGCGGCGTCACTGCAAACCGACCGAGCTTCATTCCTGCTGTCACATCATCCCAGCGCTGCGTTGTCGTGGCGCACTTCATCATCAGGACAAAAAAAAAAAAACCCCACACGGCAGAAATTCCTGCCGCCGTTCCAAACACAGCAGCGTTACGCACCGTGGGGCCGTTTTGTCCTGAGCACAGCCCGGAGCAGGAGGGATGGGATGGTGCTGAGGAGCCTCACAGCAGCGGACAAAGTTTGATACCTGTGGACATCAGAGAGGAACAGGTGAGATTATTTCCTTCAAAACTCACCGCCCTGCGTGAGAATAGCAAGACATGAGGATGAAAGATGAAAAGATTAGCTGGTAAATGTTTGGCTCCGTCTTAAGACATGAGAAACTCTGATACTGATCAGGAGACTAAAGCTACTCATGTGATTTGTATATAATGTATTAGCTATATTTTTTTAGATAACTTCTACAAAAATCTGTGTAAGGCGGCTTTTTGAATGGATTTTAAAGTGTTTGTTCCATGAATTTGCCTTTTAAGGTGTTTGCCATTCATGTATTTAAATCATGACAGTGACCAGTTGCCAGTCAGCTAAATAATTCCCAGTATAAAAAACTTAAAAGCTTAAATACATATTGCAACTGTCTAGATTATCGATTTCCAGACTTGAGTTTATATCTACATGAAAAACCATGTGTTTAGATATTTTATCCTCTGTATCTGAGGTTAACAAGGAGCTGTATATGGGTTTTTCTGATCTCTGAAACAAATTATTAGTTATTATTCCCACCTAAAAGCAGGGACAACAAATCAGATAGACATGTGATGCACGTACTCGCTCTACCAGCCTCTCAAAGCCTTTCTAATGATGTCACCAAACTCCACGTTACATGCCGGACATGTTTTTGTTGAAACTCTTTCTCAAACTCTAAGATACGACGGTATCTGATGTACAAAATCTGATGCTGCAGTTAGGTTAAAAGTCAGAGCGAATGTCTGGATCAACACGTCACACAGATCACAAGTCAAAGGAACTAGTTTGGTGAGAAGCAACACCTCTGACTCTCCTTTGGAGAACCTGTTGGGCCGGTGATGGCTGGATTATTACCTCAAGGAAGGAGGAAAAGACAGTTTTGACCAGCAGCTGGGCGTGTTTTAAACTTTGTTTTTTGTCTGGATCATGAATAGAATCTGTGTGTCAAACTCACTATGATTGGCAAACAACTAAAGACCTGTTACTGATGCTGGCCCTCCCATGTCAGCTCATTGTGATAAGTCATCTTTACGACTTATAATCAGAGAGAGAACATTCATTTCTTCTACATACTGTTTAAAAAAAGAAAAAGTAAAAAAAAAAAAACAAGGAAAATTTAGCATCAATTCTGTCTGAAAAAAAACTTTAAAAAACAGTGAGGTATTGTAACATTCAAAAACTTTAAAAATTGTGAAAATAATGGCAAATATCTGTAAAATAATTATATTTTTAGCTGCTTTAAACTCAGTAAAACAGTGTCATCTCACGGTCACACAAATTCCTACTTGTATACTATTATACCTTTTGATGTGGACATTATCTAAAGCTTTGTCCTGTTAATATTTATTCATTTGTTTATTTTTCCGTCAACATGTAAATTAATATTTTTTTCTAACATCTTACTAGATATTGACTATAATTTAACCAAACAGGGAAAATCTGAAAAAAAAGCGTTTTATAAAAAGTAATTTAGCATTTTTTAATCCTACACAAATACAGAATTTTGCTTTAAATAACTGCAAATATCAGTAAAATTGCAATATGTTTCGCTTATTTAAATTCATAGTGTACTAGATACTATCTGGAATTTAGCAAAGCAGAAATAAATCTGAAAAATAATAGTTTAAGAAATCATTTACAATTTTTCAATCCTCAATATACACAGTACTGTGTTTTTTTTTAAAACTGCAAATATCTCTAAAATTGTGATATTTTTGCTGATTTAAATACATCCTTTATTTTTAGAGTGAAACATTGTAAACAAATGAAGTACCATAAAAATATGTTATGGGTATGTGACATTATTTACAGGTTTGTCCTTTTTTAAAAATACAGTTAGCATGTGAATTTATAAATTTTATTCTGTGGTTTTACAAATTTTGTGTTACAGTAAATTATACATTACAGTAAACTTACTGTTAAAAACAAATATTCATTTGTTTCACGTTGCAGCCCAACCATGAGGGACAGACTGAGCAACCTGCAGGAAATGTCCAATGGACACATGGAGCAGATGGAGTATGCAGAGTCCACTGTCTCCGACACCTTCAGCAACGTGGAACTGGAGGAGGAGGAGCTGCCACACGAGGCGGTGGTGTTTGATGACAGCAGCCCTGCTCTGGCAGAGATCTTCTCCCAGTCACAAGACATCCACAGGGAGATCCAACTCATCCGCCTGGAGGTCAAACGACTCCGTGAGCAGAACTCTCGCATGTTGCAAGGCACCACCACCATGAGCACCATCAAAAGGGACTCCAATGCCATCGGTGCTGACATAAAGAAACGAGCTGAGGATGTTCTGGCACGTCTGCACGACATGGACGGCACCTCCCACAAGCTGGAAGAAACTCACGGCTCAAACTCTGCCATCACTCGTATAGCCAGGACCCAGTACGCCTGCCTCAGCAACGGTTTCCGCGACGCCATGTTTGACTATAATGAGGCCGAGATGAGCCACAGAGACAACTGTAAGGCCCAGATCCAGAGGCAGATGGAGATAGTGGGGCGCGAGGTGACGGGGGAGGAGGTGGAGGAGATGATAGAGAAGGGCCAGTGGAACATTTTTAATGACAACATTGTGAGTGAAGGTAAAACGGCCCGATCGGCTCTGTCCCAGATCGAGAAGCGTCACCAGGAGCTCGTGGACCTGGAGGCCCGCATCAAAGGCATCCATGAGATATTCCTGGACATCGCCCTGCTGGTGGAGGAGCAGGGCCCCATGGTGACGACCATCCAGAGCAACGTGCAGAAAACCGACGAGGGCATTCAAGAAGCCATCGTCAAACTGGGCAGGGCCAAACGTCACGACGGTAACAACCCATTTAAGAAGATGTTTTGCAGCTGTTTTCCATGTTTCAACTCATGAGGAAGGAGAAGAGTTGAGGGACGGCAAAATAGGCAGTTTGCTGTCCAGATAGAGAGTGAAATCCTGAAGACGCTCTCAGCATGTCTTTAGTAAACTGTTCTGATATTGTTTTAGTATTTATCAACATGGTCTGTACAGTTATTGCATTGGAATTTATTTTCCTGAAGTGAAATAAAGGTTTGATCAAAAGGTTTTAAATACTGTGCTTGGGTAGTATATTTTTAACTGTATTTAAGGAGTTCATTGAAGTCTGTGATGTTCGTATGAAATAAAAAGGACTCACAATTCTTCCTCTATGACTGAGGTGTGATGCAGGCCTGAAACTACAATTTGCCTGTTAAGTCTCCACATGACAGCGGTTTTAAAAATGCAGTGACTTTCAGAAACATTTTAGTGCAACTGCAGGAAGTGATTGCCAAGGCGAGATACATGTTAGAGCTGGGAATGCTGCCATGGAAAATGGTTACTGATGTCGAACGTTGCCATGACAGTGAACCTCAAAGAAACGTTATTATATACAGGTTTAATCAAGCAATTCTTACCTGTAGTTATTTTGTAGTATCTGACTAGTCTCTACATGTCAATGCCTTTGGTCTTAGGTTCAAAGGCTCTTCTATAAATAGTAAAATGTAGTTGTTTTTGATTAGAACGGTATTCTCTGCATTGTCATGTGTATTAATTATAGTTGTAATAAGCCATCCTGCGTTGACCACATTACACAACGTCTTCAGAATTCCCCATTACTTCCTCATATTGTCTTTTGAGCTCATCAGTAAGTAAACATTTTGACTTGGTCCTATGATCAGTCTCTAATTTATGCAGGGATTCACTGTGGATGTTCACTGTACACTAATCTGTTACTTTTCACTGCCTTCTTATGACCTTTGTGTATTATATTACCTTCTTGCTGTCTTTCTCCTGTGGTGTCTTGTAAATAAGATTAAAATATTTTAAAATACTGTGTGAGTCCTGCTTTATTTTTGTTCTGACATAAAATCTACATTAGCACGCAAAAAAGATATTAAAAGATGGTGTGTAGTGTATATTAGTGTATAATAGGGGCTGAGTTCCAGCTCAGTAACAGCTGTTGGTCATTTCATCTCAAATCATCAAATTTTTAGAACAATTTCTGCACAACCATCTCTAAATTTTCCTGAAAATTTTGTACGGTGAAGTATGGGTATTTATAAAGATGTTTCTGAATTTTTTGCTTCACACATCAAATACTTTCTGATATAAATCTTTTTTTTAAAAACTGCCAGTCAACCTACTTTCAGCATGATTTTTTGAGCATCAAAATTTGAGGTGACATTTTAATAACAGTATCTCAGAAAACTACCAAAGATAAATGCCTGAAATGTTCAATTATGGCTATTTCTCACCATGCGATTGATTCAGAATCTGTAATATTGGACATGTAGATCAATTAAACTCTGATTATGGGTGAGCTGACATATGAAATGAATCTTATGTGAGCAAGACTTTGACGGTACATTTACTCTCATGATCACTGTGGAAAATGTTTGACAGGATCACAACAGATTCTCTTGCTTTGTGTTCTCATGTGAACAAACCTGGCCTTCAAGACCAAAGTCACTGCTAAAGTGTGAGGGCATGTGTATTTATAGTGACTGCTTAAGAGTTTAATTTTGGGTATCTCTTCCAACAATGGGAAGAAAAATGTGTTAACCTTTTGGAATTTCATGGTTTTCTGCATTAATTTGTCATAAATGTAATCTGATCTTCATCTAAGTCAGGGGTACTGACAAATATAATATGCCTAAAATAATAACACACAAAGAATTTACTTTATAATTTATTGAACATACTCATTCAACATTCAAAATGGTAGTGGTAAAAGTAAGTGAACCCTTGGAATTAATAACTGGTAGACCTGCACATCCTTCAGGAGGAATATTAGCCCATTCTTCCTGGCAGAACTGCTTCAGCTCTGTCATATTCTTTGGAAGTCTCATGTGTCTGGCTCTCTTCAAGTCATTCCATAGCATCTCTATTGTGTTGAGGTCTGGGCCACTCCAAAAGGCAGATTTTGTTTTTCTGAAGCCATTCTGTTGTGGATGTGCTCCGGTGTTTTGGGTCATTGTCCTGTTGCATCACTCAACTTCTACAGAGCTTCAGCTGATGTACAGGCATTCTCATATTAACCTGAAGAATTTTTTGATACACTTGGAAATTCATCTTCCTTCATCTTCTTCTTCCTGTACGGAGCAAAATCAAAAAGTTTGAGTGGTTTTTATCAGTCAAAGCAGCTCTAGTCCACACCTCCAAACTCATTTTCTTAACAAGACTCCAGGTATGACAACACCTGACTCCAGTTAGCTCATTAACTTGAGGGTTCGCATAGTTTTTCCACTAGCACTATGAAGTTTTTATGGCTGTTCTCAATAAAGACAAGAACAATCACATTTTATGACAAATTAATGCAGAAAACCATGACATTCCAAAAGGTTCACATGCTTTTTCTTGCCACTGTAGTATAGCAACACATTGAACTGCATATGTGATGTCCAAAGTGACAAGTGTATTCAAAAATATATTTCCTGTTATATTTGGAGTACCAGTGACTACCAGTATACAATTACTTACTACCAGTAATTTCTTTTTTGTGGTGCAGTGTGCCACACATGCTCAATCAGGTATTAAAGTTCAACAAAAATAACTAAAACTCATTTTCGTGACCAAGTATTTCATACTGAGAAGTTTTCTTTGTGTTTTGTTTTGTATTTTATGTGACATGCAGCTACATACTGTTTAGAAAATATCACAAATTGACTTCTGCAGTGTGATTTTTTTTGTTAATACGAGCCCAAAGATGGGACTTTTCATGACAGCTTAGTTTTTTTTTCACATTTCAACTCATCCACATTTAGAGATTATTTGATTTACTAGTCAAATATTGAAGATTTAGAATCAGTCACATGATGAGAAACAACAGTGGAAATTTCAGTCTGTTATCGTTAATAGTTTAATAGGTATTGGCTTTAAAATTAGTCTTAAATCTCAATGTACATACATAAAAATGTGCTTTTAGTGGGTCATTGAGCTCTTTTTTAACTTTATCTTGGAAAGTACTTTATATATCAATCTAGAATTTCACAGATACCCCTTCAAATATCCATAGTTTATGATAAAAAAAAGTTTCAAACAAATCAGAGATGGTCGAGCAGAAGGCCCCTGATGATTTGAGATGGAACGACCCCTATGAAAAGTAGTATGTCTGTTCCCTGGCTTGTATCAGGTTCTCTGTGCACATATGTCCCTCACACACATCTACACACAGGGGTCATCAATCAGCAAATACATGGCAGCTTGTTCTGCATTCCTCAGGTGACTAAGTCCAATTCCCCACATTTCATTTCCTACTTTCTCACTTTTTCTCGGTGCACGATTTGACAGGAATGTCTTCTGATTTAATTGAATTGCTTGATTCCTGAAGGGAACAAAACCTTGAAAAAAAGTATCTGATTTCAAGGAAGTATTGTGTGCTGCAGTGGGTTTGTGTGAAGCGGCAGCAGTCACGCACATGCTGAACGGCCAGCACACAGCCAGCCTTCCTCATCAGATTGACAATATTATGCTTCTTCAAGTGCTTTGGACCAAATAAATCCAATGAGAAAGGATTAACTTGCTTTTTGATCTTGTGGGAACCAGTCAGAAGAGGTAAGACAGTTTAATTTCAGAATTTAATTATATCTGATTGATTATCTTAGTGAAAGTGTGGCCACCTGGAGACGCCTAATAATTGATGTGACTCCTAACCATTCAATCAGCGCTCTGCTCCACAGGCAGCGTAGAAGAAAGATTCATTTGAAGTCATTTTATTATATATTGTGACAACTTTTGAAAGTAGTGTAGAGATTTTGAACCAACATGGAATGAGGAAATTGATTTTCTGTTTAGACACTCGGACTGAATGGAAAGATAACTGCCATTCAAACGCTTCAGTTTTGGAATTTCAATCCAGAATGAGATCAACTAGATGAATGTGTAAAATTTACTTAGGCAGACAAATGTAAATCAAACAAACTATCTATGTAACAAATCCAGTTTCACAGCAAAAGTCTACTTTTCAGTAGGATAGTGTCTTCCTTGTTCCTGGTTTAAGTAAAGACATTCCAGTGAGCCACTGACTTGTGACTATTGTCACTGTTGACCAGTTGTTGTGTTAGCTGGAGTAGTTACTGTATGTAAAACTGACATAATAGCTTTGGATGAATTTGGATGTACAGTAACATTGCAAAGTGCATTTCAGCAATGCTATCAGAGCACTTGATGTGTAATTAGAATTTCTGTCATTTTTTGTTTATTTTCATGTATATGTGTAATGTGTGTCTACCATCCAACATGGAGAATGCCTGTGACACTAATTTTGAACTACAGATTTTTATCTATTTAAGGAGAATTACCCACATTTTACAGTAAACCACACCAAAGCTAGATTAGATATGAGCCTGGTAACCAACTCTTCAACTCTGGTCTCTCAGGCAGGATGCGGGACATGCTGGAGAGGCTGCAGACCATCAGTGAGGACCATGAGGACGAGGAGTCAGAGTTTAATGGGCCTGAGTATGATGTAGACAAGCTTACTCTGTCTCAACAGGCAGTCATCTTTGAGAACTCCTCAGCTATAGATGAGGTCCTGATGGAGGCCCAGTCCATACGCAAGGAGATCTCCTTGCTTCAGTTGGAGGTGGAGCGTATGTGCATGCAAAATGAACGCTTTTGCACCTCTGTGCGCCGCTTCACCCTTCTTAAGAAGGATTGCGACTCCATCGCCAGAGGGGTCCAGCAGCGTGCAGAGGCTCTGTACGGCCGTCTGCAGGAGCTGGGCAAAATGAGCAGCCAGCTGCAGGAGAAAGAAGGTCCCCACTCTGCTGTTAGTCGCATCGCCCGCACTCAGTACGACACGCTGACCCATTCCTTCCAAGCTGCCATGAGTGACTACCGTAGAGCCGAGGAGAAGCAGAAGAACACATGCAGGAGGAGGATCCAAAGGCAGGCCTCCATAATGGGGACAGACATCAGCGATGAGCAGCTGGATGTGCTGGTGGACAAAGGTGGAGAAGGCTGGACCGAGCTGTCCCAGAGCCTTCAGCCACAAGGTGCTAGAACATCGCGCTGGGCCTTGTGTGAGATCAAAGACAGACACAAGGAGCTGGTGGAGCTGGAGGCCAGGCTGAAAGAGGTCCATGAGCTGTTCCTGCAGATGGCCGTGCTGGTGGAGGAGCAGGGATCCCTTCTGAATAACATCGAGGTTCATGTGTGTCGCACTCAGGAATATGTTGAAAAAATCAACGTTCACATCAAGAAGGCCATACAGTACAAGAAGAAAAACCCTTTTATGCAGTGTTGCCCCTGCCTACCTTGTTGGAGAAAGAACTAAAGTTTTTAGGAGTTAGTCTGACGCCAAGTAATTTTATGGATGATTAAAAATTGAAATAAACATTTAAACATGTACAGTGAAAAGATATGGAACTGAGTTGAAAATAATGTGCAGTATGCATAATTTATAGTAAATCAAAACTTTACAGAGACATAACACAAAGTTTAAGAATAGTCCTCTGTATTTCTTTAATTATTACAGTAGCTTAAAATTCTTAAACTTACAGGTTGTCTGATATTTGATTTACTGTGAAAAAAGTCTTCAAGTTTTTATGATCACAGAATTCAGTATGCGTGAGTGTGTGCGTGAGAGAAGTGAAATCTGTTTACATTTTAAGTGGTTTAAGGACACATAAAATAAATGCTGTTGTAGTAAATTAAAATCAGTCTGTCGTCATTTGGTGAACATCGGCTGGGTTACTGGGGTCATGTGGAAAAGCGGTTCTCTTGTTCTTTAGAAATTTTGAAGAATTGGAGTCATGGGAGTGACGGGTAGAAGGTAAGAATGGACTAAGCGCTGACAAATTGTAGCTAGTGGTGCTAACTCATGAGAAATTATGGCCTGAACAATGTAAGTTAAATAGATGGTGACAAGTTAAAAGGCAGAAATGACACCACATGGCCCACAGAAAATGAGGAATACCTGTTTAAACCAATCCGTTCGCTCCTCCAGATCCTGCTTTTAGTAATCTGATCCACTAAAATAATTCAAGCTATTTCCTCAGTGTACGTTAGGAGAGTTGTGATGTACAGCTTTCTGACCCTGTGGACCTGGAGGAAGCCAAATCATATTAACAAATGGTGCAGCAAGTTTGTGACTGCAAGGAAATTAAAAGTAATTTATTCAACACAGAAAATGCATTATCCACTGAAATAACAAACTTGTATTTTATTTATTATTTTTATTCTATGTAAATCTCACTGTACACTTCCTGTGATATAATGTGGAACATGGACTGAGCACAGAAGGTAAGCGTGATGATCTCACTTGACTTGGAGCACAGTCTGTCACATTTATATTCATTTCACTCTGAAATAACCTGAAAGTTGCATTGTCACGTTAAAACCTACAGACTGCTGGGCTGAGCCCCCAGTGAGTCAACATCCTAACAACGCCTCTGATGTTATCGATACACAACAGCTGCAGTGTCAGAAGCTAGAGAAAAAACTTTTTACAACGTGCCATCTAATTCATTAGGCTAGAGCTATTTTAATTAGACGAATGGCATTTCCTTGGTGGCGCCTGCACAGCAAGACAGACTGACAGACAGAAGTCACTGATTTCGCGAAGTTTCTATAGAGGACTTTATTTGGTAACTTTTAACTAACAATTCAGAAGTCTCTTTCTGTGTTATAGGCTTTGCTTTGCGTCGCTGTTTGGTCGCAATGTGCGGAAAATACCACTTAATATTCTAGTGTGTGTGTGTGTATGGGCTGTGTGGAAACTGAAACTTATGCTAACAGTTAGCATGCTAACGTCAGTGTGCGGATCCAAGTGAGATCATTTGTATTGGTAACGATAAACTCAGCAGGGATTCCCGCGGTTACACGGGCTGATGTTTTGGTGTTTGGTGTTACATTTACATCCAACGCTACCGTAAGTGTAGCGGTGTTTGAGCTAAAACCGCGCTGTGCTGCCGACGATAACAACATTAGCATAGAAGTCGGATATGAGTTAGCTGCTAGCTGGTAACACCGCGCTAGCATCACATTTGACTCGTGATTATTGGTTATTTATTGTTTATACAGAGCTAATGTTACATTCGTGTGAATGGCTAGCTCCGTTACAACCTAGGGATGAAATGAAAAGCAAATACAACCATTAATCAGTTTTGTAGTGCCCAGTTTTTGAAGGAGGAACGCGGCGGGATGCGGTGTATACACCAGGATGGCCGAGTGGTTAAGGCGTTGGACTTAAGATCCAATGGACATATGTCCGCGTGGGTTCGAACCCCACTCCTGGTAAAGTTATTTTGTTGATGTCTTTGTGAGAATCAGTGCATTATCTACTTTCTATATCTACATATAAAAGAACATCAGCCTCCATACACGACAAAAATAGGAAAATAAGCCATTGAAAAAGGAGACGTGGTTGTGCAACAGTAGTTGTATATATTATGGAACAGTGATCAACTAATGTAAGGTACCTAAAACATTTTAAGCTCTGTTTGTAATTAGCTTATGTTTATGTTGATAGAAAGATTTTGTTGAATTACTGTTCATATTAGTTTGTGAATGGCATTTTTGCTCTAAGTTAACCTGTGAAGATCAGCAGTGTAGTATTGATGCTACAATAATGCTGAATAATCTGGGGCTAAAACAATCTTATTAAAATGAAATCATACAGATTAACATTATTATATGCAGAGTTTAAATAATGCCACCTCCTGCTGGTTAATACAAAGTATGCACACATTTGCAATATTTAATGACGATACCTGATGGCAATAAGTATTTTCAACTAGACCAAATAGAAGGAACACCTTCAATTTTGAATCTGTATTTTTTTCAAAATATGCATTTGTTAATAAATTAAATTTTTATTGTTCTGAATCTTTTAGGATTAGTAGCACCATTGGGACAGAAGAGGGCACTGTAAGCCCTTCTTGTAGTTACTGGGCTTGCTTCCAGCACTGTTCTACCCGAGGCCTACACACTCTCACCCCTGTAATTTCACAGCCAGGGCGATGCCTTGGACTCATCGATACCCAGTCATCTGCGTCTGCCACAGGAAAAGCTTCACAGAAAACAGCTGCACTTCAGTAGCCTGCTGTGGTGTAGTTACATAAGTCCAAGAAGTGTAAATGCAAAACAGGCTTTATGAAATGTTTTTGAACCCAGTGCAATGAGCGCACAGCAGTTTTGTGACAAATTGCAGTCTGTGAACTTATAAGTGTACTCGCCCCCCTGCTCCCTCCGCTCACCGCCAAACAAATATGCTGTCACTTGATAGGTGTTGGAGGCCTAACAGAACACTCATTTGTGAAATGGAGTGTCTTCTTTGAGCAGCGTGAAGAAGCATCCACAAAAGAGCCCTGACAACCGAGAAGCGGGAGGAAGAAGGATGAGGGTTTACAATGGGAGATCAACATCTCTGCATCCCCAAAGCCTCAGAGACTCTTTCCAAAGAGCCGTAATCTATTATTTAGTCCCCTCAGGTAACACAAAAGTTGTTGCTTTTCAGGCCAACATCAGTCAGGGTGATAAAATGAAACCTGATACAAGAGAGAGGTGGTGCATTATTGTATGGCAATAATACAGTAATAGCTGTTGTAGTTATTAGCATATGTATTGTTACTATTATTTTATAATTATTTTTACTTAGGGATAATTTTTTTTCATATTTTAAATGTCAATTAGATGTTCTGCTCCATTCTTGTCTTTGTGTGCATTTTGTGTATTAAAGGTGTCTTTTAAATAAAGTTCATTTTTAACAATAAGAGATCTGTTTTATGTATTGAATACAATAACTGAAAAATGAAAATCACATAGATTAGATTTATAGCATTTTCTGTCAAATGAAAATTTGTGCCACAGGTGTGACAGTACTGATCTTCCTCCAAGAAAAGTCTACTGACTTGGTTTTAGATGAAACTGAAATACAGAATATTGTTGCATAATGAGTATGATTTAATTGGGGGTGCAACTAACGATAAATTTTGTTGTTGGTTAATCTGTTAATTATTTTCTCGATTAATTAATCAATTGTTTGGTCGATATGTAATGTCAGAAAATGGTATAAAATGTTGATCAAAGCTCAAGATGACATTCTCAGGTGTATTGTTTTTTTTTCCACTATTGAAAGATATTCAATTTACTGACAGAAAGAGACCAGAAAGTATTCAAATTTCAAAAGCTGAAATCAGATATTTAAAAAAAAAAAAATCTCAAACTGATTGACTGATCATTGATTATTTAGTGACAGATTATTTTAACAATTTGATCAGTGTTTAAGAGTTAAGATACCAGCAAATATTCATATTCAAGATGCTGGAATCAGAGAATTGTTACTTTTTTCCTTTAAGAAAATCTAAAACTAAGTAATTACCGATTATATAGTTATCGATTAATTTAACCGTTGGCAACTAATTCTAATTAACAATTAATGCTCAACGTACAGTGTTTATTAATTTGATTAATAACTTTCACTTTGATGATATCTTAGTGCCTTTATTTAGAAAATAATAGTATAGAATAGAATAGAATAAAATAGGAAATAAACTTTAATAATCCTTTACAGGAAATTTATATAAATGTCACAGCAGCTTCAACACAAGGACATAACACACAACAGCACAGGACAATAACAGCAACAACAACAACAACAACAACAACAACTCTGTAGCCACCACCAAACTACAAAGTTAGCAATAAAAACAAAACAAAACAAAAAATAAAAAAATATAGTTATAATTATTTTTTATGCTGTGATATTGCAGTTTCCCTTTGCATACACGTACCACTTGAAGTAGCTGAATGAATAAAATCATATGTCATATTTACACATGTTACATTAAAACACTTGTCTTGGATCCAGTGACCGAGTATAAATGGTCTGTTTACGTTACGTGGAAGCATTTGGAATCCCTCGGCCTAGTAAACTTGAGAGTTATTTTTCCACAATTAGTGTTTCTATTAAAAGATGATGGTTTTCCAGTGAGAGTCACTGGTTTTGTTGGGGTTCTGTCACGTGACGAGCACCGCGCCATGTTTCCATCTCCGCGTCAGGAAAACTTTTACAGCCGGAGAGAAAAGCTGCAGACAGCCGCCAAGTTGTACGGAGTGGGCACTGTGATTCCGGTTGGAGCCTTCAAAGTAAAAATTGGATGGCGGCAGCTTCTGCGTAGTAAGCCTCATAATGTATTACTATCGGGGGTGAGTTGTGAATTAATTCATTCAACTATTGATTCAAATATTATTTAAATGAGTTTTATAATCTGTTTCAACCGCGTCATAATGAATAAGGCGATGGTTGATGATTTTACTTTGAAGGAGTGACTCTACTATTTCCGCTATGTTCGGCTAACTCTGTCCAGCTTAACATCGCTGAAAGCAACAGGGAGAAAGAGTCCAGAAAGCAACAGGAACAAAGTTGTGGGACCTGAGTGAACAGCGCTGCGGTGTTCACCCGTGAAATTTAATAACCATCTCTCCGTGTGCCGGAGACGGGCAGCCGTGTGCTTTCAGGGCCACGGCCGCTGTGCTTTGCTTTGCATTGCAGGAAGGTGAAGCATTTCTTTGGGGCACACTGTGGAGTCTGGATGCGCGTGAGGACGGTTGTCTGAACTAGCTAAGTTTTAACGATCGTTCAGTCAAAAGCGGCGCATCGGAGAAAATGCCTTAAACTAGCTAAACTGGCGGACTTTGAAGACGCTTCAATACACTCTGAGCGTATTTGCGTGTCCATACCCCACACGTTTTGGACTTGTTTTGAGGGAATACGTCTCCTGACCCCTTGGTGACAGCAGAGGTGAGTGTGTGATTTTGACGCACGTTAATTTGAAGTTGGGTTTTTAGCAGAAAAGTCGCCATTAAAAGCTAAAACACTGGAAAAAAGAAACCTAATTATCACTATATTTACTTAACCTGAGGTCCTGCACGTAGCTTCGTTTTTGTTACCCACTGCAGCCTGTCCTGATTGTACTTTGGTTGAATTCCCCAGTCATACCTAGGAGATAAAACATTAACCACAAGGCCACCACGGCTGATTTACTGTTTTAAAGTTACTCTGTGTGTTTTTGCAGCAGTATCGTGCTTTTGTCAGGGAGGCGGCAATCTGGTCGGATTCACCACAGGAGTGATTTATTGGGCTCAAGCTGCTTTCATTTACACTCCTGTCTTCTGCAGATCAGCCCAACTAGGAAAAACCACACATTAAACTAGTAAGAATTTCAATGTACAGCTTCAGAGAGACCAGATTAAGCTGGCATGTTGTGTGCCTTCAGCTGTTTTGCCTTGCTTGTCAGAAAACCACTCCTCTCTCAGACAGAGGAACTGAAATTGTAAAGATACCGGCAAAGATAGATGGGTCTGCCTCCTTCTTGACTTTACAGTTGTTATTTTTGGGTCTTGCATCATCCTTTAAGAACTGTAACTCACCCAGTGTCCCCGTGGTAAAAGTGCTCACCAACTCCTTTCATGGTAAAAAGCAAGCTTCTTTGGGAGTGAGCATGGGTGAGTTTGTAATGAAAGGACACCCCGGGTTAAAGCAAACCACAAGCACCAGCATTAGAACAAGCAAGACCGAGGCAACCAGCTGATCAGTTCACAGGTCAAAATATCTGGAGACTGTGATAGATGTGGTTTCGTTTCAGATCCTGAGTGAAAGCTCATCACCACAGCATCCCGGGTGTTTTTGTTTCTCGTGTTAGCACATGTCAACAAACTGAAAGGTCCTTGTAAAGTAATGTTTTGTAAAGTTCTCATAGAAAACTGTCGTCATTAGTCCAGACGGAGGTGGCTGCCCCTTTGATTTTTCTGAAACCGTTGCCAGGGTCTGAAGTCAACTTGATGCCAAAATTCAAAATCTTAAGAGAGAATTAAATCTGACAAGACTTTGAGTGTGTATGATGGTTAGTGGGGACGAACCAAAGACTTTTCAAACTCTGATATCGTTAACTAGTTTGTTTCCAAGGTTTACAAAAATCTATAACATAATTGGAGGTTATTACAGGAGCAGCTACTATTACAGGAGTCTTTTTTTTACACAAAAATCAATGCTTACATTGTCAGCTCAAGGTTATGGCGTGAAACAAGCCTGTTTCTTTCCCCAACAGGTCTCAAACAGCTGTGAGTGTTTTAACTCATGGTTTGCCCACTTCTCATGTGAGATTTGTTTCTCCTCCTGAAATCAGTGAAGAGCCAATAGGAGCAAAGCTTTTTATAATTTCTGTGAGAGCTTAATTGATATGGGTTTGACGGACTTGGGGTTTCACTCTTGCTCACAGGTGGAGATAGAGGGCTGTTACACTGCACATCAAGAGGCTTGGAGGTTTATCGCACAGTTTTCCCCGTTCCAGCATTGGATTAATTCAAAATAATGGCATCGCATGGTGACAGCGCAGAGGGAGGAGCCAATGAAGAGTTCAGCGACATCATCAAGTGGAGATCTGGTATGTTTTTGGTAGTTTTGGCCTGTATTGGTGTTCCATATAGAGCGTGTAAGCATGTGTGTAAGTCCGAATGTTGCCACATCTTTCACGGAACATGTTGTTGTACGTGCAAAAGAGTAGTAGTCGCTTAAAGGAAACATTGACACCAGCCAGAAATCCTGTTGTGCATAGTTATCCTCAGTTCCCATGGAGGCAAGGGAAAAGGGACAGAGGTGAAGCCAGCAACAAAGGCGTGAAGAGAAGCAGAGATGGCTGACTAGTAACGTGTTTACTAGGAAGAAAGAGAAAGTAACAAGACAGGTGGCCAATGACAGCGGAGAAAAGGGAGGACAAGAATGCAGGGATGGGTTTAGAGGGCCGCACCCAGTGATCTCTTTCTCTGTGGATCATTCCATTCCATAGGTTAATCTTTTGCAGACACACCGCCCACAAAAAGACACAGACACATACAAGCAAGATGTTTTGTAGTAAGAGGAGCGCTTTAGTGGAACGAATTTAATCTCGTTCCTGAATATCACCCTGCTGTTGTGCGCACAGTTGTGTTCAAGGATGGAATTTCTTGCTGTTTTTTAAATAGGATTTTACTTTAGGTGTTCATGCGCTGTACTTTTGTGATGGGATGGTGTGATAAAAAGTGACCGAGTGAGTGAGAAAAACAGAAATGACTCATCTTACAGGTCTAGTTTAGTACTTGAAAAGGTTTGCTTTACATTATGTATTTATGAAATGTATATGTGGGTTTTTATATGTCAGGCTGTAAGGATTCATAAACTGTTTCCCGTTTTAAAAGTGATAACTCAGCCCACATGGCCTTATAAGACGCAACTTGTAATACATGCAGTGCCAAGAGAAACAAAGAGCAAAGCAAGCAAATATATTGTCATGCATGCAACACTGTCATATGGGGATGGTTATCCTTTAACAAAAACTGAGCTAAGTCATATATCCTGTGTCCACATTGAAATGAACCCCCTGAACCCCAGCTTTCCAGGGTTCATTGTGGTAAGCATTTGTGACGTAGAGTAATTGAGTTTAAAATTATGATATTTCATCAAGCTCACTTCAATCTGCTCTCGTCTTTTAAAAAAAATAGCCAAAAACAAACTGAATCAGATTCTGTAAAAGACAGAATATTCTGTGCTCCTTGGTGAGGCCGAGAAACCCTTAGTGATTCATCTGCAACCAGCGGTCACATGACAAAAATTCAGGGACTTTTCGACTGAACTGGGCTGAACTGCAGGCTTTTAGTCGTTTTTCACAGAGCAGACAGACGACAAAAAATAAAAGTATGGAAACAAATTAAAAATATAAGTAGTAAAATGCCTGTTGTATGTAGATCCTCTATTTTTTTTCCAGTGTTGGTAACACCTGTGGGCACTTGGAAAAATCTTGTACATGTGTTTCGACTTCTCTTTTTTTAATGATTTATTGCGTTATAACTGTCATACTGCCCATAACACACTTTATGTTCTTTCTGCTTTTGGCCATGGGCATGTTGTTTCCACAGAGGTTCAGAACTTTATATTGCAGAGAAAAATGAACCCACAGTGAGTAAAAATGTGACAGGAGCAGAAAACGCCCCAAAACTGCCGGGGGTCAAAAGATTAAAACTGCAATCAACTTAGGGTATAAACGTTTTGGCATATGACTTGCACTAGTTTGATAGTTTTAACTGTAATGTGCACTGTGAATTTCCTATATAAATGCTTATGCTGGCATCAAAACACAATCTCATGTTCTTTAGTGATGTCCTGGGACCTGCCCAGCCCCCTACCAGCTCTCCATCCTGACTCTCTCTCCCAGCTGTAAACAGTAAAGTACAGTAAAAAAAACTCCAGTCCATGTGCCAGCTCTCCTCACCCAGCCGGCCTCAGAGCATTGGCAGATTCTGTGCCAGGAATTCCACTGTGCCGAAGTGAGTTAGTAATTTACAACGCTTGTCTCCAGACCACAATGCTTTTCTTACAAAGATTCAGGTTTCCCCTAGCAACCCCAAAAGTAATGTTTTCTTTTATGGCAAAGAAGGGGAAAATTTAGCACATAGCATAGCTGCACACGAAAACAATCCGGAAAATATAGCAACGCACATTTGTGTTGAGGTAGCCTGCAGGTCTTGGACCAAATGTTCCTTATCTTCACTTTGTGGATGAATATTTATGGTGTGTGTGTAGTCGATGGGTTGAAAGAAATATGGCTGAAATTAGGCGTTCTATTTTAAAATTCAAAGAGCATGTTCAAGTCTGAGAAGTCAAGTTAAAGCAGCTGAAAAAGCTGCAAGAAAACCAATTAGAAAGGAGTCTATGGAATACATATTGCTCTACCTTAACCCAACACTTAAGGATTTACAGCAAGACATTTTCAGGGCATCCATAAACTGTGGTTAGTTAACGCTGATCCTATGTCATCTGAACAAACCTGAATTTGCCTGCTGTGGTGTCTGGTGTCAGAAATTGAGACAGGAAGATATATGGTGAGAAAGGCAGATTTGTAGCCTACTTGCAGCTGAACCATGGGCTCTGAGAAGTGACTGACAAGCAGGTGAGGATGTGAATGTGTGTGGCGAGCAGGTGGAGGGATGTTTTCACAGCTGAGATGACAAGTGTTAATGCACTTGTTCATGTGATCTCCACGCTGGTCACCATGTGGGCATGTTTGAAAGGTTGAATAATTTTTTCACAACACTGGTGTGTATACTCAAACAGCAAACTGTCACTATTGCTGACTGACAGGAAGTTGGCGCCAGACATCCTGAGTTTGCATATTCACTTATTTTAAATCTACAGATAAGTTACTTCAGCTGGTGTGTGCTCCTTCTGTAAACTAGGGCTGAAGAGTGCAATCGTCTACAGGAGGGCTGTCCCTAACAACTATTTTTCTGTCAATTAATTGTATGTATGTCACTGAATAAAGCTATACAGTACAGTAAACAGACAACTCCAACATGATAAAAATATATAAAAAGAGGATTTAGTATTTAAGTCGGTAGTGCAGTTTTAAAGAAGTTCAAGTTTCTATCAAACAAAGTGAAAAACTTTGGTCTGTATTTAAAAAAAGTCCAACATGGACATGGTAGATATTTTACAAAAAGAGAGAGACTAAAGCAGTTTTTTTCTACTAATTGCGTAATCATTCTGTTACTGTGGCAACGATGTCTGTGTTAAGAGTTCAGCTGTATTCTTCTATGAAAATATAGCTGAACTCTTAACACAGACATCGTCGTAACTTGTGTGGTTTGTCAGATGACGTCGGAGTTATAAAACTGGGATTTCAGTGGTGCAGTGGAGCAGCTAAGAAATGTCTGTTGGTTAACATGCAGTCTTGTTTACTGCTTTTCAGTCACTATTTTATACTTGTCTCACAACAGAAACTGTGGAATATGTAAACGACAACAGCTTAATTGGGAATTTGGCTGTATTAACTTACAGTATGTGTGAGCACAGACGTGAAGTACCTCTGTATTAAATTGAAACTTTTTTGCACTAATGCTGCCGTGGTATGCCACCTAAACTTTGAAAACTGCACAAAACACCTTTTTTGTTTTGTGACAGTTTGAGTTACCCCGTTCTTTCAAAGCATTGGGTCTTTGGACACTTTTAAACTGAACTGAGTTAGATTTTGCGGCTGTGATTGCCTAAAACTGTACCGAAAAATGCAGCTGTCCAATGACTGGAGCCAAAAACAACTGACGACATGACACAACAATTTTGTAGTGATACTGAAGAAAAACATTTGTTTTATTAAACTGAAGTTACAAAAACATGTTAATTAAAAACATTGATGTCAACACATTTTTCAGTGTCAATTATGCCAACCAATTACAGCAGTTCTAATCCTCAGTATGGATGCAATGAGTAATCAGCAGAGTCAACTGAAATAAATGAACAAATCAGTTGCCAATTAATTTAAGTATCAATTAGTTGTTGGTGTCATTGCATGTGTTTTTGTGAGTCACTGTGTGATGTGATTATTTAAAAGCATGGACCACCTTCTGTGGAGATGGCCCATGTTTTGTAAGGACCAAGCTCATTGCTGAACTTAACACTGGACAACGGAAAACACTGGATAAACCACACAACTGTTTAACAGTGGGTTTAGCAACTTTTCAAAAAATTATATAACAAGCTGGGCATAGGAAATCACAGTGTTCTAGCAGCAATTCATGTAAAAAAAAACACATATAGTCTATTAAAAAGTTGCACAAACATCTTTATTGTCTTTTTTCTTAGTCAGCAGACACCAAAAAAAGAACAGCACACCTGATTCAAATGATCAGCTCATCATCAAGCTCTGCAGAAGCCTGATAACGATCCTGATCATTTGAATCAGGTGTGTTGGAAGAAGGAAACATCTGAACATGCAGGATAGTGGCCCTCGAGGACCAGGATTGGACACCCCTGCTCTAATGTGTTTTGCATTTATCTGTTCACACACACTGTCACATGAGTGGCGGCAGAGTTGCCAGGCAAGGTGTTAACCAGCCGTCAGGAGCGACTTGGGGTGCTGTGTCTTGCCCAAGGACACTTCGGCATGTGGGGGTGCCGGGGATCAAACCAGCCTTGTAATTAGGGGACAACCAACTGTACCACATGAGTCGCAGCCATTGAGTAACTTTGCGATATGCAGTTGATTATTTATTTCAGTAGTTAGTAGATTGTTTGACCATCAAGATATTTCCTAGTTGCAGCCCTAATCTACAATGTGGGTTGAGGCTGGGTTTTGTATTTGTTTTGCTCTGCCTCTTGTGATGGAGGTCAGCGAGTGAGATAGGCAGTCACTTTCGCAGACTTATGCACACTCATAGCTGTGGAGGGGTGTTGGCTGGAGGTTCATGTGTTCCAGCGTGTCAAGTTGCTATGCGAGCCCACAATGGATCAGGGAGACAGAGAAAAATGTTTGGTGAAGAGCAGAGGAGCAGGAGTGCAGGGTAGAGGTGCGTGAAGCTTGTAAAAGTAGTGTAGCTGGAGAAAAATCACTCTACTGTGGCAGGTAATTTACAACTATTATGTGCCTGCTGTGTATCAAGTTATGTCACTGGCAGGATAAAGTATTAACATATTCTCATATTGTACCTGTTGTATTTGGCCTACACTTTATTTTAGTTATAATTTTGCCTCAAATGAGTGAAATGGAGCATTTTGCTGTTATTATATTACCTTTATGTGCTGTCTTTTTTTTTTTTTATCATTTTAAACTGAATATTTTTGTCTTTTGGACTTTTGGTCTGACAAACAAGTACTTTTGTTTCAGGCTTCACAGACTAAAAGATTAAAAATTGAATAAAGCATAATTTGCAGTCAGTGTATAATAAAAATAATCATTAGCTACTGCCCTAAAATTGACCTAATAGGCTGAACTCTGTCGGTGTATGGTTTGCAGTTGTAAATGGACTGAAACACACTGTAAAGATAAAGTTCTGGTTGAATTACCTTGTAAACCCCTCAAGTCCTATCTACATATCCGGTCTGTGCACTTCCCTTCCCCCCTGCTCATCTCAGAGTGCAGACAAATGTGAAAGGCCAAATATCATCCAGAAGGTTATGGGCTGTTGTTTAACAGCCATTACACAATAATGAACACTCACCTGACCTTTTTTCCTCTCTGTTTATTTGACACCTGAGAGCCCTGCTGTGGAAGAGCCTTCTCAAAACCACACTAATACAGCTCTGGTTACCTGACCTGCTCTTGTTCTTCGCTGTTGTTTCTGCCTTTTCTTCCCCTCACTCATTGCCCTCTCCAATTAATCTGTTATCTGCAATGTAATGAGAATAACAGCGACACACCACTAGTTGCACCCTGCGGCTTGTGAAATGTGTACACGTTTAAAATGGATTATTGATTCAAGGTGGAGAATTTAAGTGAGCAAAATGACAAAAAAGGAATTTGATCAACACGCACGCTGTCAAATCTCACTCTGGATAAAGCAAGCATTAAAAAAAAATGGATGCCTCATTTGGTTCCCACACTTTGTAACTCTTGTTTTTTACTCTTTCCCTTATAAAAATACATTTAAAAAGTGACAAAAGAAGTGACGGAGGCTTAGCCATCAGCTTCACCAGATGAGCTAAACACAGAATTATCTGCTTACTCATTGTCTTTGGGTGTAACGTGCAGTTTGATGCTGGAGCAAGTGAATATAAATGTCACCAAACTTAGGGTGTGGAGGGTGTGATTTGTCACCATACTAGCTCAGCTACATGTCTTGGATCCTTAATTCCAGCCTTGGCCTCTTGCAGCAGGGTGGACCGAGCGCTTGGAAATATTTCAGCTGCTGTGTGTGTGCCTCTGCGGAAAGGGATTGGATTACTCGTTCAGAAATAATTGGATGAAACATTAAGGCTATCTGGAGTGTTAATTGAAGCATTTCTATGGCATGAAAAGAAAAAACAAACTTTTCAAACTGTCACTGAGTGAACTGATATGCACTCTTATGCAAATACACAATAATGGGTGTGCATGCGTGGGTAGAACGGAATACAAATCAAAACAAAGGAGCTTTCACTGTGGCCGCCCCTTGATGCAATCTAATGACCTGAATTTGTGCTTTTTTTTCTTTGACTCTGGATTTTCAGACCAACTCGGGTCATTGAGAGTTTTCAGGAGTGTGTTTGAGAAACAAGTGTCCACAGGGAACACAGCTGGACGCGTCTTCACAGAAGTATATATAGGCCCACAAGTCTCCCTGTGTTTGTGTTAGTCTCTTTGCTTGGAGCTGAATTTGGCTGCCTGGGAAGTGGGAGGCAACTAGCACTGCAAAATCAAGGCTGGAAATTTGGGAATGGAGGCACTGGCCAAAACATCTCCCCTGGGTGCGGTTGTCTGTGGGACTCTGCCTCTTTGGTCCATGTGCAAGCAGCATTGAACCGCCCCACCCAGCCTCTGTGACATTTAAACTCTTCAAGAGAAGGCTGGAAATGGCAGAAAATGATCAGTCTTGAATGTTCCTATGGTTGTTAAACACAAACACACAGACTGGTCACCTCCTCTTGTGAATCTCCCTTTTCCAAAGCAAGGCCTTCCAGTTTAAATCCCCCTCTTCTACCCCTTTTTCCTAGCTCATTAGGGCTACAAAGCCATGTTGCCCAATCTACCTTCTGACCCCTCGCATGACAGGATTTACTAAAACAAAAAAACAGGCTGAGGCCCAGAAAGAGCGAGTTTGAATTAACCCCTTAAAGCTACACTGGTATTTCACTCAAGAACTTAAATCCCTTTATTTAAAGTCCCACTTTCTCATTGTAGTTTTTGTTGTTGTTTGGTTGTTAACAAGGTTGTGTTACTTGTAGTAGTTATGGTGCTAAAACTAGGTGTGTAGCGCAAACATTTGAAAGCTTTTTAACACTGTGTAGTTGTGTTGATCTCAGAAGCTTTACAGTCAATGTTTTTCACAACCTCCCCTATGCAGGGAGTTTAGACTTCTATAGTTCCATCACAACCTCTGTGGTATTGTGGGACATGTGCATTTTCTGTGCAGTTGTGAGAAGCTTACAGTCATGTGTACAACTGTAACTTCTGAATGGCAAACCCACTCAAAAAACACATTCAAAAGTAGCTATATTTTATTCTTTATTGAATTTGATCTCGTTACACTGGTGTTGTAATGTTGCATTGAGATGTCAGTCATTAAAACAATAATTAAAGAAGAAATCATCTGACAGAAACCACAAAAGGCTGTAACATGCTCAAGTATAATTAGGTCGGGTGACTCGTACTGTTTCGTGACTGCGAGGATCAACAACTGAAACTGAACGTGAATATCAGGAAGGGAGGCTGAAGGAAACGGGACACACAAAAAAACTTAATTACACTATTTCATTGCAAACTCCCGCAGCACTTTGAAGGTTTGGAAGTTTCCTTCAGGGAAACCAATTCTCCGTCAGCGGATAATGGGTGTTGATAGTAAAGCGTAGTAGTGTAGTAGAAGGTATGCAATGCAATTATCCTTAATTGTGAATGATTTATTATGACAGTGTTTCACTTTTACAAAAATATCACCCACATACCAACTACAATGTTATACCCAAAGACTGCATATAAAAGATGGATGGAGCCTGTTGGTCTGAAAAGTGAACCCAGAAGGGGGCAACTCCTTTGGCTGAGAAAAGAGTCTGATTGTATAGAAGCCTGTTATAAAATTATTCCACTTCTCACTAGATCTGTTACCTCAGTAAACATTTTCCCAATGAGTTTATCATCTCAATAGCTAGCTTCAGGACTTTTTGAATGCAACATGACGTTCATTTAGTAAATTATGGTCACATTTAGAGCATGTTTTAGGCTGTGATTGACTAGTTGCTACTGTATCATGACGCGTAATGACCTTGATTTCTCAGTTATCCACATGCTACTTAACATAAAATATGTTAACACAACCAAAAATGTGGTGACTCAGAAAGGCTAAAAATGGCTCTATGCAAAAATCTAGATCACTGTTGTTATTGACCAAGGAAGAAAAGTTTATTCCTGCACCCATGTGGGGGTTTTATCAAAAAAAGTTTAAAAAAAAAGAGTTTTCATTCTTTTAAGAATTTCCTCCTGGAACCGTCGAGTGTGTATCAGATTTTTTTTTTCCAGTTTCCTATTTGAGATTGCGTCCCTAATCCAGCGAGAAATTGCGGGTGGAGCAGTTTCCCTCCATCTCTACGGTGTCAGGCAACGTGCCAAAAGAGTAGCGAAATGTAGCCTCAATCTTGTGTGGTTTCTTGGGCTTGTGGGAGAGGAGGAGGCTTGACAGAGGAGGACACACAGTCTGGTTGCAGTCAGGGGAATTACATTTAGAACACAAACCATTGCCCTGATCTGAGGCCAATTTAATTTTCATAAGGCTGTGTGGCATAATAGTTTGTTCTTTAATTCAATGGTCAGCAGGTTGTCATATAAACTTAAGCAATGTTTGTGGTGAGACATGAAAATAAAGGTTCTGCCTATTACTCAGAAGCAGGGTTTATGATGTGTGAGTGAGAGATGTTTATGTCCGCATATGTGCACTTGCATGGCTATCTTTGAGCAGCTTAATAATGGATGCTCCGGGGATGGTTTGCGAAGTCAAACCTACAGAGGAGGACGCCTGTTTCTGAATGACGCAGCCCAGTGGAAAGTTCCTACAGGGCCAGCTGCTGCAGCTCTCTATGGAAGGAAGTGGAGTTAATTCAGTCAGACTGGAAGTTGGTCAAGGCTGGACTGAGCTGGTATTCCTCCTCTGCTTCCTCTTCGTGAAGGAAAGAGAAAGATAAAACGAAACACAGGAAAAATAAGCACTTTCTCTCCCTGTTTCCCTCCTCCCTTCCCTCCTGCCCTCACTCACATCTCTCCATTTCAGCCTCTCTGTGTGGGAATAGAGCTGTTTGTTCAGTTGCTCCTCATTGACTTAATATATCAATGAGCAAATGGACTCTGGCCTTCTTTTTTTTCACAGTTCTCTGCTCCACTGCACTGGCTCATAGATCTGCACTGAATGTCAGAGGCGTTGTCAGAATTTTGACTCTTAATCTGCTGCGATACTTAAGCAATTCTTTGAGGTTTCACTTTCATATTGCAAAAGCAGTGACTGCCCCAGAGTGTCAGCAGCAGGCTTGGGGGGTTTAGGTCACTCTGGGTCATGTTTATCTGCTGTTGTTTTCTACAACATGGGAGAATGTGAGCCAGTGTTTGCAGCAGCACTCTGCGTCTCAGCTGTCAGTTGCCACACACACATTTGCACACACTTCTCCGTCACCTGTCACTTACATATTAATTGACAAGCTGCAGCATTCCCTGTTTTTGTCACTCACTTTCGTCACCCTTCTGTCAAGTGTGTGCGCGAGGCTGTGTGTGATGTCACGTCAAACAGCCCGGCCCAGCACCCCAAATAAACCCACCCAGTGTACTCGATAAATGCTCTCACACCTCTGCTTCCTCTTCCTTTATTCTCTGTCTCTCTCACTCTCCCACCACCACCACCACCTTGTCTTCCTGTTCCGGATTAGTTGTTTTCATTTCTTTCTCTTGCTTTCTCTCTCTCTTCTATACTCTTTAAAGACTTGCTGTCTATCATGAATTTGAGTAAGTGGATGTCGTGGAGAAAACGTAACTTTTTCCGAAGAAGAGGAAAGCATGAGTATAGTCTCGATCTAGGTAAGGTTGTCTTCACCAACTTTAAAGTTAAACTAAACACGACAGCATTTGATTTCCCCTCTTCTTCATATGCACCGCTGTAAAATTCTGAGTGAGCATCATCCATGGCTTCTTGCTTTCAGTGATTTTTTTCGTAGTTTCATGCAGGACCCTTTTTTATATAGCGTTTTGTTTTAGTTTGCATGTTGGTTATTTCTGTGGGCATACTCCTTTGAATCTTTAGCATCTCTGTGTTGCTCTTGACCATCCTACAACAGAGGTATTGTGCTGATCACTGCTATTCGCTTATTTCTTTACAATGAAACAGACAGCTCCCTCACTTTTATCATATAGAGGATAGACTCTCAATCTGTCAGGTGTTTTGGTGATAAAAAAAGATGATTGCATGGTAGTATTTTTTTGTTTTTGAATTAAAATTGCTGTTTTTTGTATCTTTTTTTTGACTTCTTAGTCAAATTACAGGCCATTTTCTTTATAATAAGACGGTATACCTTCCCTACAAACACCTGCCGCCACCTCTCATTTTGATAGACTTATATAAACATTCTAGTTTTTTCTGACCTTACATGTTAGCGTTGCTTTCACCCAAGCTCCTCTTTGATGCTCTGTGTAGTGTTAAAGTTGGTCATGTGTTCTGTTCATTTAAGCTGTATAGATTTGCAGTAAATGCGGATCAGAAAGTTAAAGCCGCCACTCCGCTGCTTCGCCTCTACTGTCATCCTGTGTTGTGTCTGTTTGCCAGTCTCTGCCTGATATGCCCTTCTCTGTCTTTTCTCCCCATCTTGTCACGGCACTTGCATTCTGTCCTGTTGCACGCTGGGATGGTGCCGAACAGGGTTTCTGTGTTTATCTGCGTTCATCCCCTATCCCACGATGCATTATGATTTCCCACTCTTGGCTTGTCCTGTCCTGTCCTGCTCAGCTCCAATCCCTTTCCCTTTCATTGACAGTGTCCCTCATTCTCTGCCCCCTCTCTCTCTCTCTGCTGCTGCTGCATTCTTCGGATCTTTTCTTCCCTTTCTGGTCAAGGAGTGACAGAGGCAGAGGAGAGAGGAGGCGAGGGAGGCAGGAATATCAGATTCTGTTTTGTGCTGATACTCTCGGACTATCTTCCCCTGTCCTTTTTTGGCTTTTGCTGCTTCTTCGGTTCAGCATTGTGGCTGCCTCTGGTAAAAGATGGCAGAGCTTGGGCTCAAACTTAGAGGTAGGAACTTTTGACAGGTGTGTAATGCATGGTTCAGTGGCAACTAGGTGTGCCACAGGTGTGGTAGACTCAGACTGCACATAATGGTGACAAAAATGTGTGTCTATTTAGTGCTGTTGTTTTGTCTGATCACAGTGAATGCAAGCTTTGAAGCACCTGGATTAACTGCTAGTAGTACTAGGACTTGCTATGAAAACAAGATATTATTTTCACAAGTGGATTGTCGTTTTTGGCATCTGCTTTCTCCTGTTCTTTGGTAAATGCACAAAAGATGGTTTTGACAAGGTTTTGATGTCCAGTCTGTTTTCTAAAAAAGCTTTACACATTTCTATTTGTGTTTACATGGGAAAAAACTGACTTATAACCTCAAACTTTAAATATTGTGCTCAGGAGTCTTTTATGGACAGGGACACACTAATACTGACTGTCTTAATATCAGAAAGCAAAATCAAATCCTTTTCTTACTAGGCAAAACCAGTAGTGGGGATATGAATCTTTACTTGCCTCTTTGTATTGTACCAATGCTATATTAGATTCTAAACACACGCAGCTGCAGAGAATGATTTTGGATTGTGTTGAATTGTGCAGTTAAACTCACTTATATTTATTACAGTTTTATCTTTCCCTGTCTTTTAAAAACCTGCACCAGTGATTTACAGTTTGCTTTTAATTTCTCCGTGTGGAGTGACCTAGCTAGTAAAATACCATTCGTCAGCCTGCGCTTACATCACAACTTTACAGTACCCCTTGCTTTACCGCTTATTTTCACCCTTAACTACGCCAGTTCGTGCACCTACGCAGAGCACAAGGGTGTTTTGAAACTGGTAAGTGGGGATATGGGTTAATCTTTGGGGACATTTGTGGAGTGTTTTCCTTACAAATTCCCAAATCATGTTGAGGGAGGAGTGTCAACAAGGCAGTGCTGGCTGGGACAAGCTTAGACAAGTGACCACTGGAGGGAGGAGGGAGGAATGCATGAGAAATTACAGGAATTCTGTGCATTCCTCTCAACCTACAGAGTCAAAATAATGTACACCTCTGCCAACAAACTGAATGAGATTGAACTGTACATGCATTTGATTTTGTGTGTGTGTTTGTATGTATGTAAGGAAAGGACAAAGCTTGTTTAAGGGCATGCAGGTTGAGGGATGCATAATTGTTGACATGAAGATCTGTCAGCTGATTGTTGTAGTAGTGTGTGTGTTTATGGTTTAGTGCCTTCCAACTGGCCTTGGGTGACTCTTTACTGGATGACACAAAAGCATGTAAGAGTAGTTGAGCCTTCTTGGAAACAGCTGTCAAGGCAGATTCACCCCGTGAAACTTTTCCGTGATTGAAGCTTCTTCTTGAGAGTTGAGAACTTGCATTAACCCTCCAAACTCCAAGTAATTTCTAGGACTGGACCCGAGTATCCGAATATCTAATATCTAATTTTGGTGATTTTTTAAAAAGATGACATTCCTTTCAAACACACTGTCAGGTTTTGAGGTTTAGAGGGTGGATACTTCATCATCAGTGACCTTTCAGTGTCACTGAAATGAGTTTATTTTCGGTGCATTGACTTTGAGCATCTCAACAGCTTTCAGACACACACACACACACACACACACACACACACACACAGTATTTTTCTAATTAACCTTTTTAGTTGCTTCACTAATACAGGTGGTGTATAGTTGTTGTGTAACTGTGCTCATTCAGTGGCCACACATGCATTTTAAAGCTTGACTGAGACGCTGACTCTTGGGCAAAAGTTAAATTTTAGCTGCTAAGTATAAATTAGCTAAAGGTAACAGCTGCTCACTGGCGCGGCAAACTTTGTAAATACGTCTGTTTATCTAAGCTCTGAGCTCTCATGTTTACTATGTGATGCTGTCGTGGAAACCCTGATGGTTTGTTTGATTTTCACCTCTGTGCCTCCCACCGTTTCCCCCCTTCTCCCTGCTGTGTGGTCACAGGCCCTCTCCACCTGTGAGAGGGTGGGAGACTGGGGCTGTATATTTTATGTGTCTGCTCTGTGTTTCCAGCTGGCTGCTTTGAGGAGCATGTGTGTTTCTGTGATTTTTTCCCCCTACCTATTTATTTCATTTTTTGAGGGTTGTTTGTGGTTTGTTTTTCCTTGTTTTATTTAGCACTCTCACCTTGGTTATGTAATGTTAGTCAACACTGGGTTGAAGAAATGGTAGCATGGTCATAAATTTGTATCCCAGTGTTTTTTTTGGTTTTGAAGATTTTGTTGCCTTTGATATTTGTGGTGCTCACAACCCAGTTCAAGGTTGGACAATGGAGGGAAGACCACACAATATTTGTAACTGAAAATAAGCTTATTTTAAAAGGGAGATAACCTAAGTACCCCTGCCTTCGCCCTGAGTCGACTGGGATAGGCTCCAGTCCCCTCGCGACCCTACAGAGGATTAAGCGGTGTACAGATAATGGATGGATAACCTAAGTACAATCAGAGCAAAATCAACCAAGAGGGGGGAGAGACAGGACTGACACAGCCAGCCCTCTTACAATCACCCGAGGAAGTTTATTCACTGTGACTCCTCCCCCCCCGACACACCTCTGCTACTTTGAGGCCCAATCCCAATCCCTACCATGAGGTTGAGGCACTAAACCCCCACAGGTTTAACTGTCGTCACAGCTGTAGTGCTGCAGTGTGTGAGTTCACGGAGGCTGGAAAATTGGTAGAAAAAAGGAGGTATGGACTCACTCCTGTGACGGCACACATTGCATGGAAACAACGCATCAGCAGTGAAAGAAAAAGTGAAGTTGCAGCCGTATTTCATTCGCAGTTTGATCACTCCCCATTGGAAACATTACACTTTTTATATATTTTAGAATACTAACAAAAGCAGGAGTTGGAAAACTGGCCAAAATATCATATAATAATTTTTTGGAGAAAAAATCACGGTCCATTTTAAAATCACAGTTCTCCCCACAGATTTTCCCAGACTTGTTTTTCCTGTGATTTTAACGGTTCTTATAGAGTTGGGTGATTCCCATCAACTTAGGCTTATTTCCTTTTACTAATTTTCACCTCCTTGTCTCCTCTGTCCTCCTGCCTGTTACCCAGAAATCAGACTTGGTACATCTAAATTTCTAAAATGCATCTCACAGGGAGAGGATTGAGGATCGAGGTGGCTTGCTTGGAGCTTACAGGTGTGGGTGTTAAGTATGAAGTAAAATTGTATGACATCCATGTTCTGCTCATCTGGCAGACATCATAAAACACAGTGATGCAACTGTGCTACACGTCGTATTTAACTGATGTTGCATTACACTGACGTCTCCAAAGCGGGGATGTCTTATTTTGTTAAATATCTGTTGCCTTGACTACTCTCTCCTCGTGTCTCGTCCTCGTCTCCTCCGCTCGCTTCTCTGGTGGGAGGGACTAAGACATGAGGAGAGGCATCGAGTAATGAGTAATGGAGGATGTTTTAGGGTGGATGAGTTTCCATCCTATGATTTGCTGCTTAATTCATATTGATCACTAGAGAAACATATCAGAGAACACAGAAATGATGTAGAAAGGGGACATTGACATGATTCCAAATGTTGCTCCACAGATACTAAGTAGTGGTAGTCTGTGATATTAAAACATCCAGAGAGGTAACATGTACATTTTCTCCCTTTAAACTGCAACATGGAGAAACACAGCAACTCTGACAATGTGCTGCCAGACATTAGCAACTTAATACTTTCAAATGCACAGCCACAACTAACCCCACTAACTGAAATAGATCATATCCAAAACTAAGAGTGTCCATGATTTAGGATTGCCAGATTATCTACCTCTCTCCAAAGGTCAGAAAAGTCACAAGCATATGGAAATCAAACAAAAAAATATAGCAACTCGTGCAATAAATAGCCACAGCAGCAGACAGCTTAATGCAGTCAATTACAGATATATTTCCTAGTGGATTTCTTTTCTACATTATCATTGCAAGGTTTGTGTACATTTGTGGGGGGCAGCTCAACCACAGTCAACAATTTCGCAGTAATCTATCTGCAAGTATCTCAGTAGAACAACACTGTGTTCCTTATGGTGTGCTGTGAGTACTAAAAGCATACAATATATTGAAAGTATGTATGTGCTCAGTGAGCTCTGTGGAAACACCAGTGACATTACTCCTCCTGATGTAATCACTTCTTCCTGTCTAGCAGTTAACAAAGAGAAACAAAGACCTATCTGCTAACACTGATGTGTGTACATGTGATGGCTGATTATTTACAGGGGTTGAATATTTGTTCTGCAGTCAGATGTGCCTGTGACTCTTGCTCCACTGTGCTTGTGCAGTTCACTTCTCCTCTGGGCTGATAGGATATCTTTGTCATATGACCAAGTGACCTACAATGACTGTTTTCTAGTAGAAGCTTGCAAGCATTACTTGATTGTTGCCTGTAGCCTAGAACAAGACAATGTGACAATTTTACTTTTTAATTTTAGAAGGAACTCTGAGTCATTAATGTTACTAAACAACAAAAACATTTGATTCAATGTCAGCTGATAAAGCTGGCACAGATATATTGGTACCAGCATGTTGATCCAGGAAACCATGCTTTGGGTAATGTAGAAATGGTGTCATCACATAGTTTGCCTGGCATGGTTTACAAAACTCTCAGCATTGTCTGCAGCACATGCAGCAGAGTATGCATCATAGCTGAGCAGATGGCGATGCAGAGTTGAACAGTGCCTTCAGGGCAAGTCGCTAATTAGATTGAGAAACACATTTGTAGAAAGGTAATAAAAATTACCCTATTATTTTCCTTTTTCAAAATAACTCAAACATATATATTAAAAATATTGGATGATTATATTGGTGTCGGAATTTTTTTACTCACTAAAATCTCCTCATTTGATACCCTTTCTTGATTTGAATACACTACATGCAGCCTTAGATGGAATGACTGGCGTTGGTTTGCATAAATACCTGATTTAAAACATAAATATATCACCCAGTAATTATATCAATGAACCTAATACATCAATGAGCCTTGGGCGACTATGACCCTGTTACTTATGCACTGTGTCAAAAGCTGTCTCTCTTTGGACTGCCTTCGGTAGGTATTGACCACTTCATACTGGAAAACTTCACAAGAACAGCTGTTTTGAAAATGCTCTGACCCAGTCATGCAGCCATTAGGTTGTGCCCTTGTCAAAGTCACTGAGGTCCTTACGCTGCCCATTTTCCCACTTCCAGTACATCAACTTGAAGAACTGACTGTTCTCTTGCTGTCTAATTTATACCATACCTTGACAGGTGCCAGGGTGACAAGATAATCACTGTTTTTTTCTTCATGTGTCAGTGGTTTTGATGTTGTGGCTCATTGGTGTATATTTGAACATAAGTGGTATTTATGGCATGCATCCATGACTGAAGTACTGGTGAGTAGATCTAAAAAGTCACGGGTAAAGTGGTGTAAGTGGACATGTGTTTTGGTGTGTTAATGTTGTATGAAGGGTGGTGTGCAGTAATATTATACAGGCTCCCCTTTGTAAGGGTGATAAATTGTTTTATTTTTTTTCTATCGCTCACACAAACCCACACTCTTGAACACCCCCCCCACCACACACACACACACACACACACACACACACACACACACACACACACACACACACACACACACACACACACACACACACACACACACACACACACACACATACACACACACATACACACAGCCCTGTCTCTGCTTTGATCTGTCCTGCAGTAAGACATTCCTTTGCTGTGGTGAGTAGGAGCAGCAGACAGATTGAGGGGCAGCAGTGTGTATGAATCAGGTGTATTGTCCTGTCAAGCCAGTAAGGTAGAGAACCCAGGAGACCTGAGCCCACAGGGACCCTCTCCTCAGGGGCCTTAGAGGCCCTCCACAGGGTGCCGATAAAGCTGTAAGAACAGGAGGCCTCCACATGGGGCTTTTTATAAAAGGAAAACTGATATTGTGTTGAAAGCATACCTGCACTATACCTGCCCTGCACCTCCTGCTCCTTGTGAGTTGTTTTCTAAATGTTCTTGCCAGCATTTTCTCCCCCTCTGGCTGCCTCTCAATATTTTTGGCCCACTCTGCTTGCTTTTTTCCTTCAGTTTTGTTTTGTTTTGTGGTCTGCCTGTCTTTCTTTCTTCCCCTCTCCTTGTCTGTCCTTGTCAGGACATGTTTAACTCTTTCACCTGTAAGTTATCCATTGTAATTGCTTGCAGTCAGTTACTGGGCCCCCTGCTACAGCACCTACCCTCTGCCAATCATGCTGTCATTTTACACCCTTTTCAGACAGGGGATATGTAACATTGCTGACTTCATCAATCTGTTAAAGTGATGATATTCTGACATACAGTCATAGATCACTTTTATGTTAATAGCCTCATTCAGACACACCTACCAATGTGCTTTAGTAAGCCATGTTACGCATACAAGATTCATCATTCAAACAAGACAGTACACCAAGTGATGCATAACGTATGTTAATGCAACTGGAACACTAAGTCTGAACTAATAACAACTTATCAAGTGTCTGAATAGCTAACAGAATAATTGATTTAATCGCCCAAACTTCTGTCCATGTGCAATGATAATCAAACTACTGCTTTGCCAGCAGCATAATTTGCCATTAGATCCTGATTGATCCTGTCTTGATGTCAGGGATAATTTAGAATTAAAACTGATTAATGAAGTTACTGCAGTAGCTCTGTGCTTTAATGCACACAACTCTCTTGCTTTGGAGATGCTCATATGGTTCCTGCTGTGGTGCTGCAGGTATTTAATCAGAACAAAGACTCCTAAACTATGATTCTGTGCGACAGCTCACCTGTCTAATGTCAAGAAAAGCACAGAGTGTGACTTGCTGTTGAATCCTGACCCAGATTGATCCTGTGCCAGTGCTAGTTATCACTTATAATTACAAGTAATTAAAAAATGACTGACACTGGTTTTCCATATGCACAAGTGCACGCAGCTCTCTTGCCTTAGAGATGCTCGTATGGATCCTCATGCTGTGTGATGCTGCAAGTATTTAACAAACCGAGAGGAAAGGCTGACTGGCATGTTTTTAGACAAATATTGGTGCTGAAATGTGGAAAAAGCCGTCCATAAATCACTTCACACAACTTGAAGTACTGTTGCTTGTGCGTGTCTTTCTGTTAATGTGATGGTTCAGCTCTGACTTGTGCTGTGTTGAAAATGATGCGGAACTGACCCAGTAAGATTGCCGACCCAACTTTTTTGGAAAAGTAAACAGGTTGTGCATTTAGACAGAAAGGCCGACACGTTCAGTTGCCGTCAAATTAACAGGAAGGGGTGCATGTCTGAAAAGGGCTTTGCTTTTCAGCATGGCCTCTTCTTTTTCTCCTGTATCATTTCTGCCTCTTCTTCTTCATTCAACTGTTCCATCATCTGTCACCTCTTTGTCTTTTTCTGTTTCTCAGAAAGGAACCTTGCAGATTAATATCGCTGCCTGAAATTTATGTGACAAAGGCGTCACTATACTCGGAGCAAAAAGAAGACAGTGCAAGTGTAGACCAGTCCAGGCATCTTCTGCTTTTAGCCTCTCCTTAAAATCTCACTTGTCCAGTTGTTTCTTTCCACATAAATACTGTCATCCTGTCTTCTGCACCCCCTGACATTTCAGAAAAAAGGTTTAGAATTTGTGCTTGTCCATTTCTTGGTGTGATAAAAATGACAACCTGAGTATCTCATATTGAGGAAAAAACATGGAAAATTCAGAAACAATGTCTAGTCTTCTTCCTGTTATGGAGGGTTTTAGAGGTTCTTTGGACCCTTGGTTTGGATAAGGAGAAACTCCCCCAATAAACCCCCTCTTCCACTACCATTTATCTCATCTCTTCACCTCTTCACCTCTCTCACCCCTACCTCTGGCCTGCGCTTGCAGTACATTCTTGTTTTTATGCCCCTTCTCACCCAGCCGGCGGCTGCACACACACACAACATAGACTTTACACACCCCAAACAAAGAGGCCGACGACTGCTGGGGCTGGTGATCATAACCTTTGACCTTTTGTTCAGTTCATGGTGCTTTACACAGCCGCTAGTTGAATGACAGTGGCAGTTTAACGCTCATACACACATATGCTTTTACCACCTCTCCACCCCTAGATTGCAGTGTGAGTGAGACCTCAGTCCCTGGGCTTGAAAGCAGATGTGAATGCGTTTCTTTTTTGACCCCACTTCTGAAACAGACTGACAGCTTAATGAGCTAGTTATTTAGGAGATTACAGGAAAAGCACATGAGAAAGAAAGTAAGCTGAAACTAAACTCGCAAAACATGGCAGACTCTTCACATCACTTCACTGATGAATCTCTGAAGAATCATTGCTGATGCTGCTGTTCTGTACTGGCTGTTGATGATTACATGTGTACCAACACTTCAAGGACTATTCTGGAGTTTAACCCTATAAACTCTAAGCATTTTGGGGTGTTTTTTGCTCATGGCACATTTTCACTCACTACTGGCTCATTTTTCACTGCAATATAAAGTCCTTCACCTCTATGGAAACAACACAACCATGGCTAGGAGTAGAGAGAACTCAAACATGTCTTTTGTGCAGTATGACACAGTTATTATGCCATAAATCAGAGAAAGGAAGAAGAAAGTTGGATTTCTTTGTTTATTCATATTACAAAAAATGAAAAAAACCTAGAATCAACATGTACAACATTCTTTTATGTGCCCACAGGTGTTACAGATACTAGGCGAAATGGTGGCTGTACATAGCGTTTGTTTTACTAATTACATTGGTAATTCGTTTTCATACTTGTCTTCCAGCAATTCAGCCCAGTTCAGCTAAATAGTCGATGATCTTTTGTCACGTGACTCTCGGTTGCAGCCGAAGTACCAAAAGCTTTACGATTGCAGTGAGGAGTGCTGAATCTTTTTTTTTACAGTATGGTTAAAGATCACATTATTCTTGGTAAATTTTTGAAGTGGATATGTAGCATAAAGTAGCATTAATGAAAATATGATTTGAGGCAAAGGTGTGGTTATTTTTTCCAGTGAAACAGCAGATGAGTAGTTTACGGCTGTGATAAATGGTGTATTTTCGGCAGTCTTTTCAAAGAAAACGCATGCCTTTTACCAAATAATTGTTGTGCCAAAAGTGCCAACGACACCTTAGAAAACCTACAAGAAACATTCACTGGCCATTGATAGAACGCTTACATTGTATAATTGTAGTACTTAGCTTGCTTTCACAGGTTTTACTTCATCAGTTACTAACCTGGATACGTTTTATTACAATGAGAAATGTCACTGATACACACTGACTAGAAAACTGCAGAGGCCTCCTTTATGGAGTTTTGTGCCACCAAATCTAATCTTTCTTAATATTTACAAACTAAAATTAACTTAATAAGTATTGTCGCAATAATTTAAATAAGTAGTTTTGCTGCACATTAATTTGAATGTGGGACAAATTCCAAGGCTTTGCATGAGCTGCTCCGATCCATTACAGGAACCAGGCATCGCCCAGGCACATCAAAGCAGCTGACCCTCTGCCTGACACACAATGAGGCCTTATTAGAGAGCCATGTTAGAGAGAATAAAGGAGGAGCAGGGCGGGAGTCAAGTGGGAAGAGAATGTGAAATATTTGTAGAATTGAACTCAGAGATCAGGGGAACATTAGAAATGGGCAAGGGTGTGTGCAGATGTGCAAATAGGTTATTTTTTTTTTTTTTGGACAGAATAGTACGCACCTTTTGACATTTTGTACACATTACAAAAATACCCACCTGGTCTACATTTTGTTCCTGTAATTTTCCAATGTTCCAGCCAAATTGATCTTGATGCTTTTAAGCAGTAACGCCTCCAGCTACAATTACCGTTTACCAGGATGTCAGTGTGAGAGTGAATTTGGCCTAGAATGAAGTTGGTTACTGAAATAAACCACAAGTGGAACTGGACTTTGGGTGTTTACAATGTTCTTTTCTGTTACACTTGTTAACCCTCCTAACAAACCACTCTATTTTTGTTCTTTACACAGATGAGCATGATGCAGTGCAGAAGAAAACGTTCACCAAATGGATAAATGCACAGTTCTCCAAGGTAATGTGTGACAAATGGATGTCACATTTCCTTGCATGCATTGAAAAACACTAGAAAAGTCACATCTTCTCAAAGCACAGAAACGAACTAAACACAGATTATTTTGGTCGTCAAACCAACAGTCTATTTCTGATGAAAAGCTTTCTCTACCATTGCTGCTAGCATGGCACAGACTAAACTGTTAATATGTTTCCTATTTTGTTGCTGATGAAAAAAATTGCTATATCTCATCATAATTTGTTAGAATGAGGGGCACAACTCAATTGGACATGGTCAGAGCGATGAATTAAACACTTGATTTGTTTGAATGCACGTCTCAGTCCATTACTTTTGCCAGCCTCAGTTTCTGTCACAGTGTTAATGCCTTTATGTACGTAGTCCAGCTCTTATATTTTATTATTCTCATAAACACACTATGAGAGAATTATGTCAAATATGTTGTGTTAAGTTGTGTTTTTCTTTTAGTGTAAAAAAGCGGCTTGTCGCTGCAACTTTTTTGTCTGTGTTGGATTATGGAGATCTTTTGTATATGAATGCTTCTGCTCAAAGCCTTCGAATGGTTGACACTGTTTACCACGCTTCGTTGAGGTTTATTACGAACTGTAAAATGTCAACGCACCACTGCGAGTTATGCACTCGAGTAGGATGGCCAGCTCTATCCACCAGAAGAACTCAACATTGGTATATTTTTATATACAAGGCAATACTTGGACTACTGCCTCCCTACATTTGCTCCTTAACGGCACCGAAAAGTTGTGGTCCTCACTCACTCCGATCACAAGATCATCTGTTGCTTGCAGTCTCATATGTTCGTACTGAACTGGGTAAAAAGGCTTTTGTTTATTCTGCACCTTCTGCGTGGAATATGTTGCAGAAAGACCTTAAATTAACTAAGTTAATCTCATTGAGCGCCTTCAAAACAAAACTGCGAGTTCTTGAGGCCGTCTCAACAATTTGCACTTGTTTTTTTATAACTTGCTTGTAAATTTAATTATTGTTATTGCTTTTATTCATTTATCTATCTATTTTTATTTTTTATTTTTCAAATTTTAATTATGTCTTAACTGTGTAATTTTATGTCTTAATTGTGTAATTTTTAAACCTGTGTTTTAACTGTGTTTTATGTGCTGCTGCCTATCTTGGCCAGGACTCCCTTGAAAAAGAGATTCTTAATCTCAACGGGATTTCTCCTGGTTAAATAAAGGTTAAATAAATTAAAAAAAAATGTTTATATAATGAAGCGAATCCTAAATTAAGGGATCATATTACTGTTGCTAATTGCTTACAGTTGATGATTTTATTTTGCAGGCATTCAGCCTACTGTCAATCCCACCTAGAGTTTCTTAAACATGCCACTGAGCCTTGATCTCACAACAGCATTTTTCTATAAGTGCTCTTTGGGCTGGTTTGCACCAGTTTTGCTGTTGGCTTTGTGTTTGCATTTCTTAAAGAACGTAAAAGAAAAAACTTGTGTGCCCTCCTTAATGAGGATAATGATTTGTGCATATATGTGGGCGTATGTAAGGTTTAATGTTACATTGTTAACTGACAATGGCTGAATGTGACCTGCATCTCAGAAAATGTTGTAGTTAATGGAAAAGTAATGTCTTCCTTATCCGACACTGCCTGAGAGCAAGTTTATTCCAAGTGATGCTTTGACAATCGTTTTCAATGTTTACATTATTTCTATATATCCATCTTACCACATCAAGGTCTGTGTTATTGTTTCTGACTTCAGCTACACTCAGCCTCTCTGATTATTGGTGTTTACTATTTCAGTTAAATCTTAGACAAAACCTAACTTACCAGTTGTGTTATTTTGTCCCATCAGACAGGAAAGACGCCCATCAAAGATATGTTCTCTGACCTGAGGGATGGGAGGAAGCTGCTGGACCTGCTGGAGGGTCTTACTGGCACTGTCCTGGTGAGTTTGTGTCAATGCACATACGTGTTTGCTGACCATCAAGTTACTATGTAATGAGTCATCTTCCCTGAGAAGATTCTGAGATTTGTTGAACTTCACAACTGTTATTTTATCAACACTTTGTTTACACTTTGTACAGTACTTTATCGATACACGCTCACCAAAGAGTATGAGACCAGGACTTTCTATCACTTCTACATTTTTCCATGAGCAATCATTTTAGAATTCTCGGAACAGGCGTTATTTAAAACTCATTTGTATGGTGAAATTTTTAGACAAGATTGCGGTTATAAAATCAGTATTTTAGCAGGGCAGAGCTGCAGCTTGGAAATGGATCTGAAGTGACTGCTGATGAACATGTAGTTTTAACGTGCTGCCTTCAGTCACTTGTTCATACTCACTCTGTTGTCTGACTACGGAAACTGAAAAATATGTAAATGACGACAGCTTTTTTGAGAACTTGGCTGTATTTAAATATTGTATATGTGTACACAGATGCCAGTAGAGAAAGAGATGTAAAGGACTGACACTGACTGAGTTTAGGTTCCACTGAAGCTCAACAGGTGACATGAAAACACTGTAGCCAACCCAGTCCTTGTTTATTTGCCTCTTGCCTTCTCTAAATATCCCTCAGCGTCTCTGTTTCCACGGAGCTCTGTGAAACAAATGATTAAAGCTATTGCTAATGTTAGCTACATTAGCCACACAGGGAGCTAACAAAAAGGATTTTCTTATTGTTGTAGTGACATTGCCATTAATAATGAAAGTAATTCACTGGATCTTCAGTTCTTCAGATGCTGAGAGCGCATTAAGACTCTTGTATTCACTCTTGCAGCCAACAGCAGAAAATTTGGTATGATCTGCTTGTGGCTGAGACACTTTAAAGTGGGCAGAAGCAGCTCTGGAAAGTAAATAAACTCGGTGGACTGAGAGGCAGCCGCTCTTTGTGAATGGTTGATCTTGCGTGCGGCAGGCAGTGAGGGGTCGGGATTATACAAAGTTTGAGTTGACGACTGCTGGAACGTAGCAGCTGAGTAAAATTCTTACTGGCTTGTAAAGCTGGGAGGATATCTGATTGTGGGGGGGGGGGTCTTGAGGAATGGAAGAAGTGTCTCCACATGTTAACAGATTATATTTTACACCACCATGTTTATAATTACCACAAAAGAAAAATAAAAATGGATTTTCACCATATGGGACCCTTAAAATGCTGATTTCCAACAAGGGTGGTAAAACAACTAAACTGCTTATGAGTTTTTGACAGCGTATGCAGGGAAATTCTAGAAGTACAGTGTTTTTCCTAACTGGAACAGGACTGCTTCATCCACTCAAGCCGGTACAGGCTCATGCATTACCTCATGAAAACTCTAGTGCTAAACCTAATGTAAACAGTGGAGCCACACAGGGGACCTCAGCAGATAGTTTTTGGTTCCTAGAATTGAAACGGCTAAATTGAAAACAGATGCTTTGCTAATGCATATTTCATATTTCAGTTTCCAATTCATCTAGAATATCCAATTCTAAATGAACAGATGTTCTTTTTTATTTGAACATTTTGGTAATTTCTGTATAATTGTATTTTATGCATGTATGCTATTTGCAGTATTTCAATATTTTCCAGTCAAGATTAGGCAGTTAACCATGCAATGCTCTATCAAAAAGAATTGGAGAAGAAAAAGATATGTTTCAGTGCATGTATGTTTTCAGTGCACACACATATATATTTTATTGGGTATTCCTTATTTATCAGTGTCATCTCTCTGTCACCCCTGCAGCAGCATATCAGCTTTCTAACACCTGCAGCTGTACTAAGTGCCAACTGTTTCTTTGCCATATATGCTGACACACACACACACACACACACACACACACACACACACACACTCCCTCTCTCTCACTGATACCAGGATACTAATTCTATAATTGGGTGCTAATAAGTAGTTGAGGTATGTGAAGACTTAAAAGGGATTTGCAGTTGGCAGCTATTCATCCTGCCATTCTTTCCATAAGTTGGCCTGTGGACACTGCTGATAGGATAATGGGTGTGATGAATGTATGGTGTGTAACACTGCTGAGCGATGACATACTTTGTCCTGAGGTAGCAAAGAAGTCCTACATTTTACTCCTAAAGCTTGATCTGGAGAGAAGTTCTGTTTACTGCTATCAATGTGAATGTTGTGACTGAATAAGGTTCCTGTAGCCTTGTGATTGGCTAGTGAGCAGGTGAAAGTGCTGTCAGCTGATTTCTGCTGTATTTCCTCTTCCTCAGACAAAAGAGCGAGGTTCCACCAGAGTGCATTCTCTCAACAACGTCAACAAAGTACTTCAAGTGCTTCATCAAAATAGCGTAAGTACCTGGTGTTTTCTGCTGGAGGCCGAAACATGTACAACCAATGTTCTTGACTGTGTGTCACTGAGGCTGCAAGGCCAATTTTAGCCACACAGTATGACCTGAAAGAGGGAACTGTAATACCCTGTAAATGTACCTGATGCTGTGTTCTGCTAAAGTACAACACTGCTAGCACTGCAGTCACAGTGGCACTTAGTTGATTCAAACTAGTAACACTTCCTCTAACTGTAAAAGTCTATGTGTTCTCCTGTGGCCTTTCATCTGGATGTGTCATTTCTTCTCCATTGTGTTGTGCATTTCTCTTCGTCTGCCTGCCTCTCTTGCCTCTTCACTCCGTCATCTCTCCTCCATCTTTTCCTTGTCTTTTTTGTGTACAATAGTTCGTCATGAGGCCTTGACCTCAGCAATGGGAGATAAGTGGCAGGACATGCTCGTGGGAAGTAGCAGAGGCAGGAGTTTGCATGCAAACCCTGCTGGTTTCACTCCTTAAAGAGCCAAAGTAACTATTAGCTAGCCAGACTTCCCACAGGCCTGCTGACTGAATAGAGAATGAAATTAGGCCTTAATAGTTTATTTTAAATAAGTATTATAGAAATGGATAATAAAAACAGAAACCACATTTATCATTGCTTTACTTTAATGTCAAATTGTAGCCATGAAAAAAATGTATGATGTCTACTTTGTAGAAATTAGGCCCAGGCTCTACTGGATTTAGATAGCTTTGGTGTTTTTGTACCATTTATTCCCCTCATGCTGACCAATGAGCAGGCACATGAAGTGTGTTTAAGGAGTGCTACCCTACCAAAAAGTCTTGCAGGGTTGCAGGTGTGTTTGCTTCAGAAGACACTATTGCCAGAAGTAGGGATGCCTGTGTTTGTACATGGCTGTACTAGTATATAGAAGCATACAGCAGTGATGGTGTGGCAGCAGGAGGCTGACTGGGAGTAAACATAGGTCAGAAGTCAGGTCTGCACAGAGAAGGAGGTCACGTCATAGCTGGAACAGACACTTGACCTCACGTTCCACTCTGTGCCTTGATCCTGTATTTCCACTGTGTCTGGATCCTCGTATTTATATGTAATCATTTCACACTTGGCCTCATCTCATATGATGAATGTCTCACAAACCTGCAGACACACTTTAGTGGTAGCACTGGGAAGGTGCAATAAGGCTGGTATAATCCACTATCTGGTGAAAATCCACTGGCCAGAAGTATTCAGCTGTAACAGCACGGTCACTCATTAGGATGTGAAGCAGTGTTATTTACCCAGCTGTATGAGGAATCTCTAATGCTGCTTTCTAACCAGAGCTGTTATTTTATGATGATTTTTTTTGTTTCACTCATCAAAGTATGTTTGCAGGTCTTTGGGAGCACTGTTGCTTATGCAGAATAAGTTGTAAATAAAGTTTTTGTTACTCCAGAGGAATTTGTCTAAAAATCTTTTTATTTGAACCCCTACAAACCACTTGTGGATTAGAAAGGCATGTTATGTTTAAAATGCCACAATTACACTATTTAACAGAGCCAGAAACCATAAAAATAAAAAGAATCGTCTGACTGTCTACTTTCTGTCAGTCTTTGAACTTCTCAGTACTGTTCCATCTGGAAAACTATCCAAATCAATCCTTAAATTTCAGATATTTCAATAAAATCAGTTAACTCAATATGTCTTATTTAAAAATTTGACTCAGCTGCGACCAACAGTGACAAGGCAAAAATTCAGCAACTATTTAGCTGAACTGCAGACTGTGCTTACACAGAGAAGATAGGCGACAATTATGAAAACAAATTAAAAATGTAAAAACCAAAATAGCTAATCTAAAACACCAGTGGGCAATTGAAAAATATTGCACATGTTGATTCCATTTTTTTTTTTAAATTTCTGTAAAATGAATAATTAAGAAATACTTTTATACTACTTTTAGCCATGATTGTGCTGCTATCTGTTGATGAGTATGACTTTATAATTCAGTGAAAAATGAGCCCAGAGTGAGTAAACATGTGACCAGGAACTGCTTGTGGTTTAGACGATGTCAAAAATGAATTACTTAATTTTGAAATATGACTGTAATCACAAAAAAAGAGAAAAACTGTATATATTTTAAAATATATTACAGTATGTAAAAGATTTGAGATTTGCAAGTATTCACCTTCCTTTACTACCTCAGAAGGTAGGAATCTTCACTCTTTGTCTTACAAGTTGATGTCTCATTGTCTGTTCCTCCTTTCAGGTGGATCTGGTAAACATAGGAGGCACAGATATTGTTGATGGAAACCATAAGCTAACCTTGGGCCTCATCTGGAGTATTATCCTTCACTGGCAGGTGAGTAATTTCCATCCACATCCTGCACGCACGCACACATACACACACGCACGCACACATACACACACACACAGACTCATTTATGAGCTCACTGCTGACTGATGCTCCAGAGGGATCCAAAATACAGATGATGGAAAATCAGTATTGATGTGCATGCATGCGTGTACACATGTAAACATGGTTATCATCAAGTCCTTTGTGGCCATTACCTGCTGAAATTTCAAACAATTCCAGAGGTTCTGTTTAAAGACTTTGGGCACTGTCAGGTCTTCCAATATTAGCTTTTCATTACTCTTTTATTATGTTAGTTTATGTTAATGTCACTCCACTGTGTGTGTTGTTGTGCATGCATGACAAACTGTCAGTTTTGTTAGCTAGATATTATTCCATATAACCCCAGAAAACTGATCTTTGCATATAATTTGTACCACATTTCATTCTTCTGTGCCAGTCACAGTGGGCTAATTTAATGTAAAACTCTGAGAATAGCTGATTTTTTTTCCAGTTTTATGTCCAAAAACACAGAATGCCTGGAAGTTTCTTATCTTATCGCATCAATGTCTCATCCATTAATTAGACAAGATGGTTATGTGTCATTAATGGATGAGACCTGGCCATCTTATCCATCATGGCTCCCTGGTATTAAGAAGAGCTTTAGAGTAGTTATGACTTTCATATCAAAAAACCTACTCAACCAAAATGGGAAAGCCAATATTATGACTCAGAATGTACAAGCATGCGTGTTTTTTCTTTTGTTCATTCAACCATATTAAAATGTGTCTTTTCATGTGCATGTTTGTGTAGGTGAAAGACGTCATGAAGGACATCATGTCCAACCTGCAGCAGACCAACAGTGAAAAAATCTTACTGAGCTGGGTACGGCAGTGCACTCGCTCATACCCAGAAGTCAATGTGCTGAATTTCACTACGAGCTGGGCTGATGGCCTGGCTCTCAACGGCATCCTCCATCACTTCAGGTGAGGAGGGAACATGGAACTCTGGGGGCTGCTGGAGCAAGAAATAGAGCAGGGTTTCTCAAAGTCCACACTTACTATATATGATAATGAGAAAAACTGACAATGCAATGCTACTGTTTTTCTATGATATATACTGCAGTATTAAAAAAATACAGAAATTTTCACCAGATGACTTGAATAATGCTATTTGGAAAGACTTAATCCTTCTTGAATGATTGAGGTGATTTTTGAAGGAGTGCCTCTGCATCAAAAATAAAAGCTGAGATGTTCAGAGTCGTTCTCACAGAGTGTTGCCCTTGCTGAGTAATCCAGAATAGTATACATTTTTTTGTGCTTTGGATGACATTCAAGTCTGGCTTAGCATCACATGCATACAGAACTTTATGGTGCTGATTTAAATGAAGCTGTTTAGTTGTGTTGCCTCCTGTAGTAGCAACACTACTGCCGATAGAGTACCTGTTTTTGATCAACATCGTCCTTTCTGTAGCCAAAATATTTAAATACAACTGACTTTTTGTTTGTATTTGCAACCTGTTACTCAGTCAAACCCTGCATGTCAACAAATTCTGTGTCTGGTAAACATAAATTTTTTGAAAAGGTTTATCCGAGAACTCGTAAGTCAGATTAAATTATGTTCTATCAGAAAAAATTCTCTTGTAGATTAGTTATGGAAAGTGAACCGTGAGGCTTTTCTTTATGTTGATGATCTGTTTGAGTTAATTTGCCTTCACATCCTACTCCCTTTTGTGCACATCGAAATGAAGCAATATATTGTGGAGCCCAAGTAAAGAACTCCATCTGCTTCCAGCCCAAATGGCAGGACAATCCGGACCTCGCCCATACCTTGTTTAGTTTGAAGCATGCATTATGAAGTGTAACACTTTCTGTTTTTAAGTAATTTTTGTACATTACAGAATGAGTGGACATTATTTACAGCAATCTTGTCCCCTAATGAATGTGGTTTTAATGTGGCCTATTTCTTTATCGTTGGCATCATTGTCATGGCGACGCTAATTGCTGGAGGGAGAGTTGTGTGTCGTTGCTGCCATGTTCATGCATTACTGTTACACCAGAGAATTTGCTATTGTCACCTAAATCGCAGATACAGAAAGTGTCTTGTTTTCCTTAGTTTGCTATTTCAACATTTAGTGTAAATGTAAGAATATGATTCAGAAATAGAAATAGATATGGGGACTAACTGTGTATGCTGTGCTGTGTTAGTTTTGTGCCGCCCAGTCACAAGAGATGTGACGTTTACGGTGTCATCACAAAGCAGAATTCAGGGCTTACAGTGTATGTTTGTATATTTAATTGTTTATAAGTATGCTGGTTATTTTTCTGCCGCTGTATATCCTTTCCAGCACTTTGTAACTATATTTTAAAACACTTGAAGCCATACGTTTATTTCTCTTACTGTGGAATTTGTTGCTATGTGACTAATTTTCAGCCTAAGGCCAAGATTGCATATTTGTCATGTGCCCTTTGGCTTTGAATGTGAATTATACTGCAAACAGACAAAGCCTTTCCAATGCTGTCAAGAAACCAAGGGCTGGAATTTAGAAATGGCAGATGTGTAGGAAGCTTTCTGTGCATGCGTGTGTTCGAGAGGGAGGGTCTGTGAGGATACCAGGCTGTGTAAGTGGCAGAAGGTCAGGTTGTCAGGTCAGTGCCTGCAGGGTGTGTGTACACTGCTTGACTTGTTCTGTTTATGCCTGCCATGTCACTGTTTGCTCACGCTCGGTGTGTGTGCCTACGCTGTTGTGTGTGAAAGAAAGAGAGGGAGAGAAGTGTCAGGGGTGTTTTCCCCCCCGTTCTGTAACCCCTTGTTCTTACTAGTGACACCCACACAGGACTGTGAGCTGTGAGAAAGGCCAGTGTTGGTTTAGACCTGGGCCTAGGCTTTAGGTGGATCACTGAACACACACATTCCTCACCCAACTGGCCTCAACACAAGTCCTCCCCTGCACTGCTCAGGGAAGAGTCCTGTCTGTACACAGTGTATACAGTATGCAAATTTCAAGCTTTTAGGAGTTTGTTTCTCAGTTCGAGATGTCCTCTTTAAAGCATTCCGTCTATAACAACAACAGTGATGAGTTTCCTGGATAATAAGTTAAGTAATAAGTTCAGTGTTTTATCTGTGTTTTCAGATTTAGTCCAGCAGAAATGACCCCTGGAGAAATGCTTATGTTTATGCAGATGTGTGTAGTTTATAAGCTCTCTCATACCGTAACCATATTGGAAACTGTTTCTCTCATTGCTAATGTTCTGTGTGTGTATTCAGGCCTAATGCATTCAGCTGGGATCAGGTGGTCAGACTGAGCCCCGTGGAGAGACTGGACCATGCCTTCACTGTAGCCAAAGACCAGCTTGCAATTGAGAGGCTCCTGGATCCCGAAGGTACAGATGTTCTGAGAGATTTTGACCACATTCTCACATTGAATATATACAGTGCCTAATAAGTATTCACCCCTCTTGGAGGTTTTTCCCTTTTATTGATTTTCAGCCAAACATTTTTTTTAAAACTCTTTGACCCCCTAAGCTTTTTTTTGGGTATTTTCTGCTCCTGCCACATTGTTGCTCACTGTTGGCTCATGTTTCACGGTAATATAAAGTCCTGCAGCCATGACTACAAGTAGAGAGAACTCAGAAATATCTTTTGTGCAGTATAACAGTGATCATGCCATAAGTCATAAGAAGGAAAAGAAAAAAGTTTTTTGGCATTGTTATTATTTATTTTTAAACTGAAAATACCAATATTGGAAATGGTTAAATATACTACAGATATTTAATTTCTTACCTTTATATTTGTTTACAAACTTGTCTCTTATATGTTTAAGCACAGCCTGCAGTTCAACCCAGTTCAGCTAAGAAGTTACAGTATTTTTATCACTGTTGATCATGCCTTCACCGTTGTGCTGAGGAGTGCAGAATCAGTTTAATGTAAACAGTTTATTTTGGAGAAACTTTTACATAAGACATGCAAAATAAAGAGATTTTGATGAAATATTTTGATTTTAGGCATAGATTTGATTTATTTTTCAGTGGATGTTACCCGTCATTAGTTCTCTGATCTTCAGAAAGTTAAAAACCAGATGGGTTTTTGTGTTGTTACAGTTTCTGGCTGTGATAAATGCTGTGATTTCAAACCTGTTGGTGGATTATGGGGTTTCAAATGTAAAAATTGGTTACAAAAGAGAACTTCTTTTCATAATAGTTGCAAAAAATAAAAGTTAGATATGGATTAATATATTTTCCTGTCTGAAATTCCCACATATTTAAACAGTCTGTTCCTGAGCCTTACCTTTATGTCTTGCCAGCAGTTGGATAAACTCACTGTACGGTAGATACCTTGATGTTGCCTTTGGCTGGAGATCTATAAGAAACTAAATGCATGCACTTGAGCTGTCTGAATTCAGACACTTGTTTTCATGTCACGACTGAGGGGCAGTCACACCTGACCCGTATCAAAGCCATATGTGATTAGTACAACTTGTTGTAACCTGCCTTTTGTCTCCCCTTTTACCTTCCTTCCCATTTAATCTCCTCCTGTCATCCTTAACTGCTGTCTCACTTTATCTGCCACGCTCCTTTTCTTCTCATGCAATTTTCACCTCTTTATCCCCCACTCTCTCCCTCCTGCCTCTCATGCTCAATTTGTATCTCTGATCTTTCTGCCCTGGATCCATCTCCCTCTCGCTGTCTTGCTCTCTCTCTCTCTCTTAGATGTGGCAGTGCAGTTACCAGATAAGAAGTCCATCATCATGTACATAACATCGCTTTTCGCTGTGCTGCCCAAAGACGTGAGCATGGAGGCTATCAGAGAGGTCGAGACCCTGCCACGTAAATACAAAGTGGGGGCTGAAGACTCGGGGCCAGGGCTCAGTGCCCAGGTAAAATATGCAGTACATCTGTTTCTTCATGTGATATGATACAGGAGGGTGCAAGACAAGCTTTTACTTTTAGGACCAGAGTGGGTGAGACATGTGGGTTCACACTGTTCTATTCTCCAAAGCTCTCAGACAAAAGGGCGCTCACTTGAGATGGTTGCATCTGTTTTCCAACAAAATTCAAGGTGCTCTTTTATGCGCAAACTTTAAAAAACACCCACAGCTGGTACGCAGCAATGCTGACTGAAGCAGAGTTGGTCCAAACTCCAGGAGTGTTTTTCTTCACAAATAGCTGGTTCTTGTAAATGTGGAGCCACTTCTCAGTATCCAAGCTTATGTACACATGAGATACACTTTCTTTACTTACTAGAGCAACTTCAGTTCTCCAAAGCCTGTAAAATGTCACAATACAAAGGAAATCAAAAGTTAGCATGGCTCTAACATGATTACAAAGCTATGCGTATACAAAGAACGTTATCACTGACTCAAGGTCTGTGTGTTTATTAAGACTGAGTATGATGTGCAGAGATGAACACAGCATCCACCTTTGGCCTCGTCTGAGTCTGCAGCCTACCTCAGTCTCTTTTAGCCTTTTTACTAAAACAGACTATGCCTTTGCCATGCCAAATGCTGCATGAGCTGGGCTGACCTGACAAGTGCAATTTATATACTGACTGCAGCGTACAAATTGTGTTACAGCCCTAAAACCCAAATGTGTAATGCAATCTCTTTAATCCCCCATGATAGGGTTATTTCAGTAGTGACATGGCACTTCAGAGCAGCTGCCGTATCTTCCTCAGTGCCTGGCTGTAGAACCCCTTTTCTCTGTGTATATATAAACAAGCTGTTATCTTTTTCTATGAATGGGAACATAATAGTCCAGCTAAGTTTAAACACAACTGAAAAGCTGGACATTTATTAAAAAAACAGAAATGTGTTGTTTCTGATAACATCTAGTGCTAAGGCCACAGAACTTGGTGTGTGCAAGCGTTTGGAATATTGTGAAGCGTCTTATTGTGCGTTGCCAGATGGAGTGAGTCACTCCCACTCTGAAAAAGCAGTCTCCTTCATTCTCTCCCGCACTGCTCATGAAAAGCACAGCAGGCACGAGCAAATAGGGAGCAGAGCCATGACTCACCCCTCTGACATTATCCAACAGACCGAGCTGCACGCTGGAAACACCGGGCTGTAAAAGGGGTGGAAGGAAATGGGGGAATAAATTGGTGGGAATGGGAGTGCCTGCAGAAAGTTGACAGGGAAGGTTATTTCACTGCTGAAGTCAGAGTACTGGTGCTAGCTTAAGTTTGTGACTGATGTGCACATACTGATGCAGTTTTCTGTCTAACATCTGTGGACATTTCTTTGTCAGCTCGATTTACATGGAACTCCCTTCTGTTTTATGAACTGTGATTGTTAGCCTGTACTGTATTTCATAGCCTACTGTATTTCATAGCTTGATCAAACTGATTAGAATTTATGTATGCACTTAGGCCATATTAGTTTGCTTCTCAGCCCCTCTCAGCGGTGTTTAATCGCATACAGCCCTGGGGCAGCTCATTTTGGAATTTTTAGTCAGAAGTCAGAAAATCCTGAAACCACCTCTTAAGTTTTTATTGCCCATGGGCACATACTTCACACGCCCTGGAACGAGTGCTGGAAAAGTCTTTTTAAATAGTGTTCTGATTGGTCCAACAAGGGGTTTACTTTCCTGGCACACTTTCTCTCCACATAGGAAGTGATGTGTAATACTGCTCGTAGTGAGGCTGAATGGAGCAGCTATAAAGGCTCTTTGTTTCTGATGGCTGTGTTCAGCTTTAGATTCAAAATAGTGGTTCATCATATTGTTTAAGTGTTTTTAATGCTGATTTTAGATATTTGAGATTTTGACCCTAACCCCAACCCTTCAGCTTGAGATGTAATTAAATGTTTTTCCATTACCATCTTTCATATTGTAGTATCCTTGATTATAAGAGCGCTTGTGTATGCGTGGTAAAGCATTATATGCTCCATGATCCTAACTGCAGAAGTGATGAATGCAGGCACTGAGTTGAGCAAATCATCTGGTGATAATAAAGTGTTCTGTTGAGCCAGACCACAGCTATTTTACAGCCATTCAAGTCAATGAATAGACCAAGGCTACAGCTTTCTCTCTCGTTTTCATCTTTGTTTCTCTCCCTGTTGCTCCTTCTCTGCCAGTCAACACTGGTATAACATGAGGGCTTACAGTGCTTTCGTGACTTATTCCAAAATATCCAAAAGGTCATCGAATATTTTCAGCAGGTGACCTTTCCTGAGCTTGCTACACAGGCTTTGCCACTGTGTAGTTTCAGCCTGGAAAACAAAGGCCCGTTTGACTTGTTACTGTACCAGTTCCTACACACCCATTAGCATTTATGCCATCTTTGACTTAGCACGAGTGCCACTGCAGAGATTTTATCTCCTGTTTAGTTCGAGTCTAGGCAGATTTGTTAAGCTCCGACAAGCTCTTTCCTTCATTTCCTTCACAAAAAATGGAAAACTGTAATAGTTTGTGTGTACTGTACTGAACCAAGTGCGTTTGCATGTCCATGTGATGTGCGATTACTCTGCATTTAATAGAATTTATGTTTATGATATTGTTGAAATATAGCTGCTTTCTTTATGACAGTTTGATTTAGAAATGATAGTTAAAGTTCCATGAAATGTTTGTGACAAGTTACATTTTCACGTACAGCTGGAGTGTTTTGTAATGTTTTAAATAGCATGTTACAGATCCAAACACTGGTTTGTCCTCTTATCTTTAAAGCCTTCTGTGTATGATCCCAGTCATGTCCTTGTATTTCCCCTTTGAAGCTGTGCCATCCATCGCCCTAACTGTACACCCAACTTTATCCTGGTTACCACTGTGTTTCAAACTCACTGCCATTCCTAAAATTAGGATTGACCTGCCCAGTGTGCCAGGGGCACCTCCCAGCATCCCATAATGGGCCCGCAGTTGTTTCGAAAGCAGCACCAACCCCCTCCTAGATGTCTGGGTCTATTTTAAAACTTGCCAGCTGATGTGCACAGATGAAATTCAGAGTACAAAGGACAAATGGAGGTTTTGGGCATGGCCATGTTTCATGGAGATCATTGTTCTGGGAGCTTTAGATTTTTAGTTTTGTGTTTTGGCCTGTGGCACATCAGTAAATCAAAAACTCCCTTTTTCTTACAGTAGATTTTACCCTGTGTAATGATCAAAAAAGACTGTATTCCTCTTGTTACATTCTACATGTCAATGTTTAACACAGTCAACCATTGCCTTCATTCCTTGCTTCATGTTTGTCAGAATGTGCAGATGGAGGAGGCAGGCAGCAGCCCCCGTCCTGAGACCCCCAGCACACTGACCGAGACAGAGGGGGAGATGGAAGGCAGCCTGCTGGAGGTGGACCTTGACAGCTACCAGACTACACTGGAGGAGGTTCTGACTTGGCTGCTGTCAGCTGAAGATGCCCTACAGATTCAGGACGATGTGTCGGATGATGTGGAAGAAGTCAAGGAACAGTTTCATACACATGAGGTAAGAGGAAACGTGCAGGTTGACTTTAGGCAGGCAGAAATGCAAGCAAGCATGCGCCTATACAGAGGTGAAAACAACAACTCATTTGTCATTTGATGTTCTTAATAGGGCTAGGTTTTTAAGGTATGAATAAAGCCTCTTTGTTTTCTGAAACTGAAAAACACCAAAAACTATATCGGATCATAAAGAGACGTACTTTTGAGACAGCATTTTTAAGACAAATGGTCACACACTTAGCCTTCTGGTCCCCAAGCATTTTCTGGGAGTTTATTTGCTCCTGTCACATTTTTCCTCACTGTGGGCTCATTTCACTGCAATATAAAGTCCCCCACATCTATGGGAACAGCACAACCGTGGCTATGAGTATAGAAAACTCAAAACTGCCTTTGGGCAGTATGACAAAGTTATGATGCCATAAATCATTAAAAAAGCAACATAGTTGAACTTCTTTGGCTACTTATTTCACAAACATTGAAAATTAAAGCTGGACACAATATGTACAACCTTTTTCTAGGTGCCCACAGATGTTACCAACACCAGGAAAAATGATGACTCTACATACTGTAGATATTTTACCACTTACATGTTGAAATAGTTTCCATACTTGTCTCGTCTCTGCTCGGTGTAAACACAGCCTGCAGTTCAGCCTAGTTCAGCAGAAAAGTCCCTGGATTTTTGTTTCACTGCTGAGTGAGTCGTAACTTATGGGTTGTGCGAGGAGTACAGATTTTTATTTATTTATTTAGCCAGTTTATTTTTGCCAAATTTTTGAATGACACATGTAGAATGAAGGGATTTTCATTGAATATCACAATTTTAAGCCTAGACTGGGTCCTGACTGAATGGCATTGCGTTGTGGCTCTGATAAATGCTCTAGTTCAGTTAGTTTTTTTTATAACACTGTCAGGCTTTGAGGTTCAGAGTATTAAAATGCTGCGGATGTTATTGACTTGCAGACCTTTTTTTTCTCTCCTTAAAACTGTCACTCTCCATTGAGACAGACAGAGGCTTCCCACAATCAGCAGTACATGCTCTGTACATGTTGGGAATGCCAGGAATTCTGCTGAGAACAGTGGCGCACAGCACTCCATGGTGCCCTGGCCCAGAGCTTACTTGCTTGCTTGACAAGGCGTAGTTGCAAGGTTTGTGTCTGTGCATGTGTGTAAGGGGGCTTTGGCTGGATTCCCTTGGCTGAAATGTGAATATTTGTGAAGTTGAATGTCTGGAATCCAGGTCAAAGCAGAAAGCTGGTAGTGAGACGTAGAGCAACAAGATCCAAAGCCTCTTTACCAGCCAGGCTTTTCAGGAGGTCTGAAAAATCAATCCAGTTTGTTTTCAGCCTTGTTGTTCCCCTCCTTACTCCAGTTTTGCCAGCAAAGCCTCATCAAAAACAAAGTGCTCAGAAGTGCAGTCAAAAATGCTTACTCATCCAGAGAGTTCACGGAGACAGACAATAACTCAATTCACTGGTCTTCCTTTCCGTTGCTTGAGTGAAATTAAAGCAACATTTCTGCGTGAAGGAGCAACCAAACCCAGCAGTACTTGCTCTTGTGTTTCTTTTTAAGGATTTCTTTCTTCCTCTTCCATTTTACAATATCCCATAGCTTGCTGCTTGACAGTCTCTTCAGTTTGTGCTCACAGCCTTGTCTGAAGAATACAAGGATGCATTTGCAAATACAAGTGTGCAGAGATGATGCCCGGTAATCTGCAGGATGTCATGCCAGGTGAAAGGAGAAGGGCAAAGAGAAACTTATCTACATTTTAGTATGTGCCTGCGAACTGCTAGCATGGAGCCTCAGATTATAGAGTTCTTATTTTTAATGTTCTATGTTGAAATAATCTGGATCAAGAGGCCCAGATTTTCAAAGAATTAAAAAGTCGTATAGTAGATTTTTTGGAGTCCTGTCTTTTTTTCTTTTGCAAGGATGTTGTGTTTCCTGGTCACAACTTGTCTAAAAGATGCAAATATTGACAGTATTTTTTCTGTTCTTTCTCAGGCCTTCATGATGGAGCTGACAGCGCATCAGAGCAGTGTGGGCAATGTGCTGCAAGCAGGTAACCAACTGATCGCCCAGGGCAACCTGACAGAAGAAGAAGAAGATGAAATCAGGGAGCAGATGAGCCTCCTCAACTCCCGCTGGGAGAACCTCCGAGTGGCCAGCATGGACCGCCAGGCCAGGTAGATACACACATGTAAAAGCATTTGTTTAAATATGTTTGTTGTTTTTTTAAATCTGCAAATGTCACTTGTTGATTCATGTTGGAAACAACTGAAAACCATGTCTATTTGAGGAGAAATTTGGGCTTAAAACTGGAACATTTTTAAAGCCAGTCTAGTTTGTAGTGCCGTCACATCATTAGCCACAAATTGTCCAGTGGAAGTCATTTCTCTCTCAGCGTCACGGTTCAGCTCAGAGGTTTATGAGGTTTTCCTGTGAATGTACAAGGCTACAACTTACACGAAGGTGACACCTGATAAGCCTCAAGTCCTCCAAGGCCGAACACGCCTAACCCTCAGTCTGTGTCATCAAGGTTTATGATGCTTTAGAAACACAGACACACAACTGCGCAGTTCATAAATCGTATTCATGATGTCCGCTTCAACATTTGTTGACCCTGATTTAAACTGTGTGTTTGTGTGTGACTCATTGACTGTGGAGTCTGTACACAGCACCGTGAGTCATTTCAGTGTTTGTGCTACTGTGTTGCAGCAGTTAAAAAACCAACTGAACAGGCTGTTTTATGTTAAAGTTTATTACACTGATGGCTCTCATGTCCTTTCTACCTCTATGCGGCTCCCTTACTGTCTTTCTGTCCTTGTTTTCTCCTGCTCCAGGCTCCATGAAGTACTGATGGATCTTCAGCAACAGCAGTTACAGCAGCTGTCTGATTGGCTGACGCAGACGGAGGAGCGAATCAGAAGGATAGAGATAGAACCTGCAGCTAAAGACCTTGAAGTCTACAAAGAAAAGATAGAACAGCACAAAGTAAATACAGTTTCCCATTCAAACAGATTGTTTCAAAGTGCTTATCTTGCATGAATCCAGTGAAAGTAGAATTGGTAGTTGGTTTAATGTAAACAGGATCTAAAATACACCAATCAGCTATACGTATACTTGTTTCTCAAGTTTCCAACATGTTTTTATTCATTCATGTAATTGTCACTGTCTCAGTGCACTAGTCCTCTCTAAAACAGACCAATCTTGTGATTACATTGTCACATGTTTGATCCTGAAGTTTCGTGAGTCATGCACTGTCTCCATGAAGCTGAATTGCTTCTGTGCCAGCCTGGTTAATGGGTAATATGTGACCAATGATGAATTCCCTTTTTCTGCACAGGAACTTCAGAATGACTTGGAGGCGGAGCAGGTAAAGGTCAACTCTCTGACGCACATGGTGGTCGTGGTGGACGAGAACAGCGGAGAGAGCGCTACTGCTGCCCTGGAGGATCAGCTACAAGTAATTTGACCCACTATGAATTTGCTGATATTCTTTGTCAGTCTGGAGAGGGTCTTCTTCCGATACATGCTATAAATTGGGTGTGCAGCAATTTATTCTGTAAACATGCCAAAGAACCAATATCAGGCCTTTTTGACAAAGAAATGCACACACAGGTCTCTTTAGTGAGCAAAATAATATTGTGAATGAATGCTGAAACTACAAAAATATTACCTTAACATTAGTAACTGTCCTTAAACTCATCAGACAGATGCTGCCTATGCCTGCTTGTTACAGCTGAACTATTACATTGTTTTACCCTAGAATAGAAATGTATTACATTTGCCAAGCGATAGAAAACTACAAAATAAACAAAGAAGGTGACAGCATATTGACTTCTATTACTGTTTGTGTAATTATGCACAATTATGCACAATTAGTTCTGTGTACCTTATGTATTTACTCTATGTGTGTATACAGTTGTTTTAGTATTTTCTGGTGCTTTTTGTTGTCTTATCTTTTTGCCAGCCAAATAGTCACTGCAAATAATTCAAATTCAAATTTGAATTTGAATGATCTATTTGCAGTGGCTGGTACTGTGCCTCAACCACCATATTAGTCTTGTTTGGATTGTGTGCCTGTAAATAGTTATCTGTCTATGGGGTAATAAGACCTTTAACACAGAGTCGATCCTTTTAATAGTTTTTGCCTTTATCTTCCATTCAGTCTTTGGGTGAACGATGGGCAGCTGTGTGCCGCTGGACAGAAGAAAGGTGGCACAAACTGCAGGAAGTCTTTATGGTTTGGCAACAGCTTATATCGGACCAGGTAGGATATTTAGTCTTATAAATTACAGTCACATCTTCTACAATATGCAGTTTTTATTTGCCTGTTGTAATTAATGTCCAGTTATAATGAATGAATTCACTACTGAATGACTCAAAACTATATTGAAATGCACAAAAATGTCACAATATCATTTATAATTTCAAAAATAATCAGTTTTGTAGAGATGAAGGATTAAGGTCAAAAGTTCTTTCAGTGCATAGTGAATCTTTCTTTTCTTTTCATGTCTGTTGTTCTTGCTTTAATAGAAACTTTTACTCCAATCCTCAACTTGTAATCCTTGTGCAGCCCTGGAACATGAAGTTGTTTTAGTTGGAAATTCATCTGTCTGTTAACCTGAAAAACAAAAGCTCTGTTTGTATTGTTTGCTACGTAGTCGTAATTAAATCTGTTTTCTCACCTCTTCTGCAGAATTTGTTCAAAGAATGGCTGGCTGAAAAAGAGGAGGCCTTGAGTGAAGTACAGACTAGCAACTTTAAAGATTCCAGTGAAATGAATACAAATGTGCGCCGATTAGCGGTAAGTAGAGGGCCTGTTTTTGGCGATTGCTATGCTACAATTGTAGCCTGTGCACTGAAATATAATGTGTTCTAAGTGTTTGTTGCGTTCTTACTCAAACCCTCTGAACCCCGAAATCTACTGGCAGGTTAGAAAAGCATGCTATCTTTAAAAACTACCCCCTAAATTCTATCATTTATCAGAGCCAGAAACTGTGAAAACAAAGAATTAACACATGTTCAACTTTCTGTTGGTCGTTGAACTAATCATATTTGATGTGCTTTTCTGTTGGGACAGTGAACCAAATCGTGATGTTTTATTAAACATAAGGGGGATACACTGAGTATAGTGAAATATTTTGCTAGAATTTATGCACACGGGGAGAAAAACAGCTGGTTTCTAGTAGTTGTTAAAATGTAAGTAATAAATTTTCTGTGTTATGTAGAGCCAACACTTTTCCAGTACCTGTAACACCTGTGGGCACTTTTGTTAAAATATAAAGTCAAAGAAATTCAATTCAACTTAAGTTCTTTGTTGGGCCAAATTGAACATTAAAGCTGAAACTCTTGTCCAAGGCCGTTCAGTAACTGCTGCAACAGTAACTATCTTTAATTTGTGAACTTCCCATGTTTTGTGTTGCATTTGATTTTTTCGATTCGCTCTTTTTTTTTTTTAGATTTTAAAGGAAGACATGGAAAAGAAGAGGAGAACTCTGGACAAGCTGTCTGATGCAGGACAGGATGTGATGGTGCTGTTGCAAAGTGCTGAGGCAGGAGCGAAGATCGAGGCCGAGACAGAAGAGCTGGCCCATCGATGGGACAACCTGGTGCAGAAGTTGGAGGATGGCTCCTTCCAGGTGTGTATCATGTATTTACTCGTTCTCGTCCTCTCTCTTCACATCTCTTCTCTGTGTGCTTACTGTTTGCGTGAGAGAGGTTAAGCTTAGTTGAGACCAGATCAGAATGCATTTTGATTTAATTCAACCAATTTTAGTAATTACTGGAGAAGCTATTTTTAAACTTTAGTTTTAAAGCCACACTCCATTTTTATCACTGAGATTGCTGAGATTGTATTGGCCTATGAAGTTGTCAGGATGAAAGACAAAAGGATAGTTAAGACATGGAAAAAATAATAGAATAAAAATAGAAACAACAACTTTGCTTCTCTGTAAAAAACAGTTTGTAGTTTCAGTTGTGAACCACATCATTTATAACTTGAAATTGCTTTGAAATCCAAGCTGACCAAGAAGTAAGAGTGTGAGAAATACTTTATATGTCAAAACTGTAAAATTGCAATGCCAACTTGCACGGTACATATTAGCATGTTTATCTGTAGTTATATAAGAAAAGGCTCTGGTCTGCAATTTGTTTGTTTGTGGCATGTTTGCTATGGTTGATTTCTGTTAGTCTCATTCTCAATGATACTCTAGCTCACTGCTCAGGTAATGGAAGCAGTGACGGACGCTGGGGTGGAAAAACAGATCGTCGTGCATACTGACCATGAGTTGGCCCCACCTGCTCCCCCTAAGAAGCGACTGCTGGAGATGGATGCAGAAGTCAGAAGAATGTAAGAACTTGCCAGAAAAGTGTAAAAATCAAAGCCTCTCAAACACACACCAATTCACACATTGTATTCTTTGTTATCCAGGTTTGAAAATAAGCTTTCTGACCTGCTGAGCTGGATGAAAACATGGAAGACGTCAGCTCAGGCACTGGCCTCCACTCACCCTGAGACTACACCTGACACCCCAGACCTGCAGGAGACTCTAAAGGTAAACCTGCATATGGTACTGTGTAAAACAAGCAACATAAATAGAGGATATGTTTTGAAACCTCACCTTAAATATGTGTTGCTCTCTAGGCTTTGGAGTCAGAGCTCATTGCAAAGGAAGCCACAGTTACTCAGGTGATCCAAGAAGGACGAGGCCTGATGGACCAACTAGAGAGAGGTATGAAGTACACTATGAAGCACGCTAAACCAAACAGGTTTTGTAAACAAATCATCCATGTTCTGTCAGACATGTTTCTCTAGTGTGTTAAGAGCCTGTCTGTTAAGTATTGTTTTTAAGCAGCTCATGAGCTTTGGCTCAAGCAAAAGTCTTCCACTTCCCAGTTAGTCTGTGTTTGTCTTGTAAGATTTCATTAGTTTTCTGCAGCTGCTTGGTATTTTCCGTGCATTTACAAGCATACAATTTTTTATTATCATTCGGTTTTAGATGCCAGTAATCCAAATGCGTGTTTGTGTGTATTTGCGTATTTGTGGACAGAGTAGTAAAAATCTGTCAGCCTGCAGGGTTGCTGATTTCATATAGCTGCTCAATGAAATGAAAAGGCAGTCAGGATTTTTATGTGCTTACACTGTTCTTGAGGCAATGAGGAGACGCGGGGCAGCGCTGCTAAGTTGGGGTAGATTTGCTAAACTTTCCACTCAATTCAACTTGTTTTATTTCCTCATATCTGCTGTTCTCTCATCCGTTATATGTTTTCAATTTTTTTAATCCACTAGTGTTATTAAACTCGCTGGGAGCTGGGTCTTAAAACACATGCTGTGCCATTTTCAGGCTACATGATGTGAAAGTCTTCTTAAAGATGCAGTGCAATACAAGATTTTGATCTTAGATAGATCAGCATTAATATAGCAGCAAACGTGTACTCAGTATGTGAAAATATAAGGAAATAATTGAGTCCTTATCAGAGGATGTGGTAACACACCCTCCATGTGTGTTGTAATCTCAGATTCTCAGTTCAGTGTTTCGGTATCTGGTCTGGTCGTGGGTGAATGTCAGAGCAAGTTAGTGCATGTGAGTCCTTCCCTCTGAAACTGTTCGATCTTTGTGTTTTGTAAAGAGACTTAACAGACTGAGAGTTACCCCCCATGTTGCATTGCAAAAGTGAAAGTACAATCTGTAAGCACTCAGCCTGCACACCCAACAAATTTGGGCGTAGACTCTCACAGTAGACTCTCACAGTGACCTGAAAAAAGTGCCCTTGTTTCAGGTCTCTGAGAATCTACGCTGCTTTTTGGCAGCTCTCCTCTGCTTTTCCTTTGCTCCAATCATGTCTGTTTCTGTCACACATTCGTCTGCACACTCATGATCATAGGCCCGAAGCCCTTTACCTGCTGCTCCGTGTGTGTCTGTTTCCACACAGAGTACGATAAGTAAAGTGCAGACAACATTAAATGAGCTGACAACAATACTCATTACAGCTATTCAGAGTATTTGACAGTGCTGCCATGGGCTGGTTGTTGTGGCTGGATTTTGTTTTGTTAGCTGTGTACACAGCTTTTCTGGGCGGAGGTGTGACTAACACACCCTTTTTTTCCTGATATCAAAAATCCAGTGTAACACAGAATGCCGTATTCAGCACATTTAATGCCTGCTTAATTATTTGTGAAATGCTCTTGAACTAAGCCATTGACTCTCTGTGTCTTTCTATAGAGGGCGTGAGTGCAGACCTGGTGAGGACAAACATAGACCTGGTTCAGACTGAGTGGGATGTCTGTGCAAGGGAGCTGCAGGCAGCCCGTGAGCGGGTTCACACTCAGTCCCGGGTCAGAGCAGTTTCTGCAGAACTTGCAGACTTGGACCGGGTCTTGGAGGAACAGGACCGGTGGCTGGACTCGACCTTGCCTGTCGAAAAGTACAACGAAGTCGAACTTAGAAACCTAAGTGGAGAATGTCAAGTAAGATTTAGTGTCACAGTCACCCTGTTCTCTTTTGTGTGAATCTCATCTTGTACCACTTTTAGCAAACATTAGTTCATGCAGCTGCAGTTATTTGTAGATGTTTAAGTTTTTACAGCAGAGGTGAAACACTGTAAAAGACAATCAAAATTCAACACAAACATGAGGGCAAATAGTGATGTTGTAAATAAAGTCAAGAGATATTCATATGCTTGCAAAACCAGTGTTTGGTACACAAATTAAGATAAATACAACCCTTTCTTGTGTGTCTTGAGGTGTGGAGAAAGGATTTTTCAGTTTGAGGCTAATTTACTTTGAGCAGGGAGGCAAAACCTGTCAGTGTAAAGCATGAATCCATCCAGTAACTTCCAGACCTGTGAAGTGACTTGTTGATGCAGGGTGTGTAGTTTCCAACATTTTGAAACATCAGATGCTTTTCAGCACAGTGATTGTGCTTCATGGCACAAAATAGATTACAAACAATTCGAAAGGCAAATGTTTCCATCTTTAGGCTTCATTAAAAAACAGCAGTCATCACAAAAAAACTGTTAATCACAGAGGCTGCAAGGACCTGCTTTCTGTTGTGCCAGGACTATTCTTTATATGTCACTTTTCAGTGGAATATCCTCATCTTTAATAAAGAATTGTCCCTTTCTGTCTGAATGTAAAACAGCAGCAAATATTATCTTTTCTGAATTATCCATGTACAATTCTCTGCTTTTTGGAGCAATCAAAAGCATCACTGATGACCTCTGTCCTTTCTCTTGTGTTCCTCAGTCCCGACTTGCTAAGGTCAGTGCCTTTAGTCCACGACTGGAGCAGTTGTCTGCAGAGACAGGATCCCTGGGAGCCGTGCCCTCTCTAAAAGACAACATGGTGGTCGTATCTGCACATCATGCTTCCACACAGCAGCAGCTACAGAGAAGAGAACAAGAAGCCAGTGAAGGTAATCCCTCTTAGCCATGTCGAAATAATGTGTTAAATCAGTGCAGAAGAAATTACTTTCGATACTATGTAGGTTCATCGGTAGTAGCAGTACCATAAGCATTTTAAGAGACCCGACATCTTATTCTAGAGAGCTGCAGGACAGGAGATTTAAGCCTTCCTTTAAAACAAAGGCCTATTTCTCTCTCCTCACTCTTGTTCTGAAGCTCTCAGGTTTATGAGGAGACTGAAAGAGTGATAGCTAAGATCAGCAGAGCTTAGTTCCACATGGACTGTGTAAATTTGACATCAGCTTTTATATGAATCCTTGGCCAGCCACAAGTAATAGATGATGCCCTTATATGGCCTCCAAAAGCTCACGGATGTGGATGTGTGAGCGATTGTGCGCAACATCATACCTCTGAGCAGCTCCATCTCTATCTACCTGAGGACGTGACTTGGACCTGGAGCAGTCCTGAAAATCAGACACCGTTTTACCTCTGGAATTTTACGCGCACTGCTGTTGGCCAAAAATGAGTGTGTAAAGAGAGTCTTTAATGCTCTCCTGACCATAGGTGTGTGTGTGTGTGTGTGTGTATTCATGTCTGTTTTGTTGTGCCTCTTGGGCTTTTATGACTCTGAGGATTTGGATGAAAGCCAAAGAAAACCATTTTGTTTCTGGTTGAGAGCCGTTCGCTTCTTGCATGGGCCTCTCTATCACCACCCCCACACCCACCCTGCAGTTACACTCCATCTCTGCTCTTTGTGTATATAAACATAGGCAGATTATGTAAGCACTAAATCACCTGGTAATTAACAGAGAGAGAAGCTGAACGGAAGAGAGACAGTCGTGAAGAGGAGCAGCAGCAGAGGACTCAGAATGAAAGCAAAAGGAAATTTACCTGTTTAATTTGAATATGTTTGACGTCGTAGAAATGGGTGTTATGTAGCTTGTGAATCTTTATATCGGGGGTTGATAGCACAACAGATGTAGAAGTATATAATATTAAAAAAATGAGAGAATGGCACAATTGTACTCATTCTGAGAAACATGCTGTCAAACATCTGGAACCCTCTTACAGCATACAAAACACACTCATCTGTGCGTACATAAATGTAGAAATCCCAACCAGCTCACTGCCCCCTTGTGGTAGAGAACCTGATGATTGATGAAGTCCCATTGCAAAATTTAAGACTTTTTACTCTCTTTTCTCCTCTGTTTTCCACACAACCTCCCCTCGTCCTTGTCGTACCCCAGCCTTAGCTAGTCTTGAAGCCACCCACGTAGTAGACAGTCCGGTGGAGGGTTTGGAGGCCCGGCTGGCCACTCTGAGAGAAGGGATAGTAGACATACCTGCAACAGAGGCAGCAGTGGAGCGGGCACAGGTGAGTAACCGAACTTTACATCAAATTCATTTGAATATACACATCCTGCTACCTGACAGACAATCAGAGCATAAGCATAAACTCCAGGGTCGAGGTAACAATTACTCCAAGCAAAGTATAATCACAGAGTCTTATTGTTATATTTCAACTATGTGATTTTAATGACTGTGGAGGAGCTTTAGACTGATTTGATTTACAATTTATAACATTTTTATGTAATTCTGATTCTGCCATACTTTTTTGCAGGGTGTTGTTGAATGTTAATTCTGTCATGAGCCTTCCTGAAATAGACTACAAATCTCCAGGAGACTTGTGGGATTTATTTCTAAATGTATTGCATGTGTGTGTGATGTAATCTCTTAGTTGTCAGGATTTCATTCCCAACAGTCCTTTTGTTTGTGTCTGTGTCTGTGTGCTTGTATGTACAGTATATCGATGTGAGTGTTAATCTGTGTCTGCTGTTTTCCAGAGCACAATAGGCCTCTTTATCAGCCAGTCACTTCCCTCTGCACTGTATCAAACCTTTGTGTAAGAGGGACAGTGTGTGTGCATGTCTCTGCGGGTGTGTTTCTGCATGTAGTTTTGTAATGTATGTGTTGTTGTGTTTCGTGTGTGTTACTGTGTGTGTTTGTCTCCTCCTCCATCCTTCGGTGGAATGCGGCTCAGTCTGCGCTCTTGTTATCATGGCAGATAGGGCACGGTGCCGGGGAGGGGGGCGGGGATGTGGCACATTCTGGGCAGCGCGCCCATGCATACAGCACAGACCTCCTATCAGCTCAGTGTGGAGCCGCTGAACCTGTCAGTCAGCTCGACAACCACAACATACAATACCATGACAGCATCTCTGGGCTCAATTAGCAATTAGCCTAATGAGAGAAGGTGATACTCATTTTGTTGGCTCAGTTTTGCTGCTTCCTGTTCAGATGGATTCAAATTTTAGCCTATGCAAGTGTGAACTGTTTTGAGTGATAATTTAAATAATAGAACAGTCGATTGTTTTTCTTCATTAATCCTAAAACCTGCTGTCGGCATATTTTACATGTTTTACAGTTGCACTCTTGATCTGAGCCAGAAACTTTAAAAAAACGAAGAATGGTTGAGCTTTCAACATTCACACAGTCACACAGTCTTGAACTAATCACACTGGAAAAAATGCCCCTCCCAAAACAAGAAAAAAAAGTGTATTTCAAGGCACTTTAACCTTGAAATAAGTGAAAAAATCTGCCAATAGAACAAGTGAAAATTTGCTTTGTAAGATTTCTTGAAATAAGACATGATATTTAGAATATTGAGATCTTAAAATTAGCAGGGAAAACTTATTTTAAGCTATATTTTAGCAGCATTGTCAAGCTTAGGGGTCTTAGAATAAGCCAGACATGCTACAGAATTAGTATTTTTAACTCAAAATTAGATTTTTGTTTTAATAAGTTTAATGTCAACTTCTTAATTTGAGATGTATTCACCTTATTTTTAGTTGTATTATAGTGGCTCTTCTCTAGATTTAAGACCATCTTGTACTTGAAATAAGATTACATAGATTAATTTAAGCATTTCGAGATATAATGTCTTCTCTCAGTTGGCTAGAAATCCTAATATTTAGTGGTGTTTGACAGCATTTGAAGGTGTTGTGTTTTAGGTGAAGCCAGCTACGCCCAAAAGTAGGTGTTTTAACTCAAAAGCAGACATTTGTTTTTTTGTTTTTGTTTTTTTTTTTACACATTTTACACATGCAGCTGTTTTCTGATATGAATTGGCGATTTTCCAATAAAATGCATTTACTTGAATTAAGTGAAGTTTATTTCTTAAATCAAGATCATTTATCTCATACAAACAACACCTCAGCTTGAAACATGTATGAAATGTGAAATGAACCTTGTTTCTTGTAAAATACAACTCAAAACAAGATAATTTCAAGATTGTTTGACTTAACAAGATATTTAAGATGCGTTGTCTTAAAACACGTCCCTCCATCTTGCTGAAATGTTACTTGTAAAGTGAATTTATCTTAAATCAAGTGGGTTGAGACATTTTGACTAAAAATAAGACGAATAAACTTGGTAAGATGTTGAGTTTTTGCAGTGCATGTGTGATGTTCACTTCTATCCAAACCAAGTCTAAGCTTAAAAACATAATATTTAATCAAAATCACTTTATTCTGCACATCAAATTAACAAAAATAGACTCTTTGCACTAGATTCTGTAAAAAGACAAAACGTTCTGTGCAACTGAGAAACCACTAGTGCATCAACAGTCATGTGCAAAAAATCACTGACTTTTTGGCCAAACTGGGCTGAACTGAACTGTAAAAATGTAAGTAGTAAAATACCTATAGTATGCAGATCAGCCATTTCTCCAGCATTGGTAACACCCTCAGAAAATATTAACATAACTATGTTTGTTATAAGGAAAATTTACAAAGTACCTTTAAAGAAAAATAAAAAAATACTTGGAATGTGGGTGTGTGATATCAGGACTTTACCGCTGTAGGAAACTTGACATCATTTGGATGAATCCTAAGTTGGCACAGTTCTAAACTGTCTATAAAACGCTGTGACAAACTCAGTTGTTTAAAGGTGTTTTTTGACACTAGCCAGCCTCATTCAGTCAAAGTGATCAGGAACAACTTGTCTTTTTCCCAACAGGGATGTGTCACACTTAAAAATGTTTTAGTGTAATTTTTACATAGACAGTTCAGTCAACAGTTTTTTACTCGCACAGCTTGGACATGCCATTTTCACCTTGATTTGTTGTTCGTTCCAGGGCCTGTGTCTAGAGATTGAGCAAACACAGCAAGCCTCTGATCCTGCAGAACTACAAAAATGGAGTCAGCTCTCCTCCAAGGCCCGTGAGGAGTTTGGAACACTGCAGTGCATTCTTGGGAGCATGAAGGACAACCAGGTAGAGTAACTGTCACTACTAATATTGAAAGCAAGTGCAAAGAAAAAAATCTATGTGGAACTTGTTTGGCCCTTTGCTGATTGAAATATACAGGCTGTTTGTATAGTTGAAGTGGTTTACAGTAGTGCTGTGTTTAGGTGCGTTTGGAGCAAGTGGAACGTAAGTTGGATGCGGTACAGGAGCTGCTGTCTCGGGATGCTACAAGGTTGGGTAAAGCAGAGAATCTACAGGAAGAGCTTAACCAGTGCAAGGTGAGAGTAAGATGCAAAACAAGGACACGCTGATTGTTGTTTTTATCTAACAGATTTTGACTTTATTACAGTAAAGAAAGGAAATCCTTACTACTTAAAAGCTTTTTTACTGTTGCTTTATTGGTGAGACAGCAATTAAATAAAGAGTTTTAATCTTGTTCCTTGGCCTGAATTTTTAAACAATGTTTGCCTCAACACGTCCTTTGGTTTTCTGATTTCTAGGAGTATGTTAATGAGATGGAGTTAGTGGAAGGTTCATTGAAGCAGATGGCAGAGAATGTGAGCGCTGTCCAGGGGGCTGCAGTCCCAGGACTGGCCAAGTGGGGGCAGGATAAGCTGGATAAGTGCCAGGGCAGGTGGACGACACTCAGCAAACAGGTGAGGAAAAACTTGCTGTGTGCTTTGTGTACTTTCATTTAATTTTTGTTTAATTGAAGTATTATTATTTATTTTTTGAGTATTTGCACAATTTATTTGTCTCTCACTACCTGCAGTGTGTTGTTCAAAGTTTTCTTGACTTTGAGGAACAAATGAATACTTTAGTGTTGTAGTTGACTGATTTTGTGCCTTTTTGTGCTTGAGTTTTACATTGTCATCTGTATGTAAATCCAGTTTAGGAATCTAGGAAACATGTAATGCAAAGTTACAAAATGTGGATCTTACCATATTCATTCTGATGGTATATTTTTCCTTCCAGCTTCTGAGCCGTCAGGAGCGTTTGGCTGAGAGTCAGGAGAAGCAGGTGAATCTGAGGAAAGATCTGACGGAGATGCAGGAGTGGATGACCCAAGTTGACGAGGAGTTTCTCATGAGGGACTTTGAGTACAAGAGTCCTGAGGAGTTGGAGGCATCGCTGGAGGAGATGAAGGTGGGAGCAGATATAATCGTATCAAAAACACTGTGGTGAAATGTGGTGATTCAGTGATCCTGTGATGCTGTGTACTTTTTAGTGTTTGTTTCTAACTCTGTTTCGCCGTTGTCGCTGTCCTGCTACGTGTCGTCGCCTGTCGCAGAGGGCTAAAGAGGATGTGCTACAGAAAGAGGTGAAGGTGAAGATCCTGAAAGACAGCATCAACATGCTGGTGTCCCGAACCTCTCCACCTGGTGGAGGCAGTGGACATGAGCTGACCTCAGAGCTAGAAGGGGTGCTAGCCAATTACCACAAGCTCTGTGACCGCCTGAAGAGCAAGTGTCACACCCTGGAGGTAATGTTGCTTTTAAATGTGAAGTCTCTGTGTGTGATTTTTTTGGTTTGTTTGCAAATAACATTAGCCATCTAACAAATGAACTGTTCTCCCTTCACAAATTAGTTGAAGTGATGGCGGGCTATGATTTTATTAAGCTGTCCAGTTTGTAGTTTTAGATTGAAGCTATGAAAAGAAGCAGCACTTTCTCACTGTGCTACATTTAGGTTAGCTTTGAGTATAAAGCCTTTTGGTTAGGACAAAAAGCTGCTGTGGCACATACTAGCATAAAATGTATTCATCGTTTTATGCATCACTGGCCCAATTTGTCCGTCAGCTTACAGCTCTCGTGGTTCAGTACTGGAATGACATGTGGGTTTATGCGATGTGTCATTTCTCTGGTTGTCTTTTGTTAATTTTCATGCAAAGAACAAGAGAAGCTTGAAGGGAATGCTGGTGCTTTCTGGTTTTCAGAGCTAATCTGTGAGTGTAAAGTCATAGTTAGGGGCTCTGTTTTTAGTTATCATCCCCCCAGACTCCACAGAGTAAAGGTCAGACACGTCACCGAGCTGTGCTTATGCTCATGTATATTCTCTGCCTGAAATCCATTAGTCACCACCTCCTCTTTGCCCTTAGAGTTTTGCTGTTTAACATAAGTATTGAGTTTATTTGTAAAAATGCACAGTGAAAGGCTGTCATGTCATAGTATCATCATTAATTTTTCTCCCTTCCTTGTAAATGTTTCTAATTTTTTTGTGTGTACTGGGCGTAGGAGGTTTGGTCTTGTTGGATGGAGCTGCTTCAGTACCTGGACATGGAGCAGAGTTGGCTCAACACTCTGGAGGAGAAGGTCCAAGTTACTGACAGCCTACCAGAGAGCACCGAGGCTGTTAATGAAGCTCTGGAGGTAAACGCACACACACACACACACACACACACACACACACACACACACACACACACACACACACACACACACACACACACACACACACACACACTGACTTCATTGTCGTACTCCTTTTTCTTTTTCTCATTTTCTTTTCCACAGTTATACTTTTTGAACTTTTAGCTTATATTTAATCATCTGAAACCCAAAACTCGTTGGTGGGTCTGAAAAGCATGTTACTTTTAGAAAAATATACAAAATTAGACCATTTTTCAGAGCCAGAAACTATATAAATTCAGGTTATGCAATGATCTGTCGAAAAACCTCACTGAAGCCAAGCATAAATTGTGACTTTTAATCAAAATCACTTTATTCTCCATGTCTCATTAGAAACAGCTGAATAAAATACATTGTTTGTAACTAATAAACAGACAAATTGGAGCTGATCAGGTTTGTGTCTCCTGACTGGATCCCATTTGTCAAATAGCAGTTTTCCCCCCCAGTTTGGTTCCAGATAGTACATTTCTGGGTCATGTTGGGTTTTGGGCATGAATTTTTGAACCCGTGAAGACCTCTGGGGGGATTGTAGCCGCACAAAGGAAAAGATTAACCATCCCACAACATTTGCTGTTGGCTGCGTAGTTGCTTATTTAGTTTTTGAACAGGGAGACAAAACAAAAAGAGAAACGTCACTTCTAACGTTCTACATCTGTCTACATAACATTGTCAGAATTACCTTTGAAAAAATTATTATTCAAATTAACATATTCATTCTCCATAGCTGAGGGCATATGTCAAAAGAAAGTGAGCAAGTAATTTGACGTAACCGCTGCTCTTAAACATGCTGTTGCTTCATAAATATGTTTAAGAGCAGCGGTTATTTAATTAGAAAAGCCATCTATCTTGGAATAATTTAAATAGTACTTATTTCTGTAATCGTGAGCCCATTTTTTGATAGACCCAGAAATATCTGAGGTAAAACTTCACCCCACCATCATCCATACATTCAAATTAAATGGTTTGGCACATATTAAGAAGCTACATTCCACAAACCATATGTAACGATATGTTACCAACCTCATTTGTCTTTGATTTGTCTTCCAAATTTCTCCTGCTCTGTCTTGCTCTGCTGCTATATCTGTAGACTGCCTGCAGCATGATTGTCAGAGTCACTTTAATCACAGAGCTGCTTCTGTAACATCGCATACTGATGAAGGAAATTGAAGACCCTTGAAGACAATGTTTTCCTCCCCCTCATCTGTGTCCTTACCGTGTCTTTTTTTTCTTCTCCCTCAACAAGTCCCTATCTTTCTCTTGCCACCTTCGTTCTCTCACCCTTCCTGTTCTCCCAGTGTTCCTCATCAGCCTCACCCCACTGGAGGGGGGGCTGTCTCTCTCTCTCTGTCCATCACCTCTGGGTAGAAAAAGCACATTTAATGACCCCCACATAAGCAATGACTGTTTGAAGTGCCGTCACTCGACAAGCTCACTCTCTCACTCATCTCTCATTTCTCGTTCAGTTATCATCTTTTTTTTCCCACTTTGCTTCTATCTGACACACCCAGCAAACCACTTTCTGCATCTGCACTCCATCTGTTTGCTCAGCTTTTTGGTTCTTTCTCAATCTTTCATACACATATAAACATGCACTTTTTTTCTTATTTACTGGATTTTGTTTTCTCTTAGATTTTTTTGTTGCTTTTCAGGTTTTTATCAGGCTCTTCTGGTTTTCGTGGCTGATTTTTAGCACTCCAAAGCAACTTTACAACGTTTTCTTGCAGCTTTATCAAAGGATTGTTTTCTGGGAATGTGACTTCCTCATGCTCATTTCCTGTCTTTCTTCTTTTACTTGATTTTTCTGATTCTTTGCTCCAACATTTATCGTTTTCTCCATTTCTCCATTCGCTTCAAGTCTTTGGAGAGTGTGCTTCGCCACCCTGGGGACAACCGGACGCAAATCAGAGAGCTGGGTCAGACGCTGATAGATGGGGGCATCCTTGATGAACTCATTAGTGAAAAACTAGAGGCCTTCAATTCCCGCTATGAGCAACTCAACCATCAGGTCAGGATTTTGTCTTTGTGCATGTGTGTGGGGGTGGATGTTTTTTTGCTTGTTACTGTAGGAAAGGGGTAAAAAATGTGCTCGGATTTATTTTTCAGTGGATCTTTGTATCTGGACATGCTCTTTTACTGTGAGAATGTGTGTTTAGTTTTGTTCTTTGCAAGTGTTCTCCTAATATAATGCATCTATAGGCTGTACAGAGATAATGGTTGATTTTATGGTGTGTCTTTATTAGCACACTTCTGGTTTACTCTCATGCTGCATCTATTCTTTTATAATTATAGGACACCTTTATTTATATTCACATCCAATCAAGTACAATAGAAACAAGAAATGGTTAAGATGGATGCTTTCATTCCTAAGTGTAATGGTTAATAGTGACCTATATCAGCTGTTATATTCAATTTTTTCAAACTATCAACTCATGATCAGAGTCGACTTGTTGGTTACATTACACTGTCAACACTTGCTGTCGGTGTCCTCACACAGGCAGTGAACCGGCAGATCAGCCTCGAGCAGCAGCTGCAGACACTGAAGGAGAACGAACAGTCGCTCCAAACGCTGCAGGAGTCCCTGAACCAGCTGGACCACACACTCACCTCCTACCTCACTGATCGCATTGACGCCTTCCAGCTCCCTCAGGAGGCCCAGGTACAGTGCACATGAACACAGCACGCATTCACACTTGGAGGGCTTAATAACGAGGTTTGACACTCGGAGAAGCCCCCAAACCTAAGGACCGCCCGCCCACCTAGAGGCTCAATAAATAGTCGCAAAGTATTTCCCATGTACAGTATACATGATAAAACATACTTAAACATCTCAATCGTATAAATGTCATAATAATAATAATACATGACAATTCTATCTGAATGTTACATATACATAAAAACTTTCAAAAGATGTAAAAAGCGCAGAAATACATGAGGAAGGTTGTTTGTTATGTGTGCATATCCTACACTGTAAAAAGAAACTATAATTTGATTTTTACAGATTTTCTCTGTGTTTTTGTTGTACAGGAAAAGACTAATAAGAAAAATAATCTGTGAATTTACACGTCCAATGTAAAATAAAATAAAAGAATATTTTTAGCATAAAAAAAAATCCTTAAATTTCTTTTTTCAATATTTTACAAATATTTCCTTTTAATTTAATAAATCAAAGGGGTTTGGCTAACATTGGGCCACCATGACAGAGACTTCTGTCACGGTTAATGACTTCCAGCCAGTGTTCATATACTGGTATTGAGTACAACACTCTTGTAGCCATGTAGCCTGTCAAATCTGTTTTTTAGTTGTTCTTACACGTGGCTCAACACCATCTTGAACTTAAATCCATTAATTTTAAAGATTGAAGGACTTTTTAAAGACTAAAGATCCATTAAATTTACAGGATTTTGATGTAAAGTTACGTGTAGAAACTCATATTATACTTGATATGTAAAGTTGACAGTAGATCCTTTAATCATGTGTTCATCTTCACGTTTCCCTCAGACTATCGGGGCAGAGATCGCAGCTCACGAAGTGACAGTGGAGGAGATGAGGAGAAGGAATGTGGCCAACTTACCTCCTCCTACCACTGATGGCAAAGCTGCACGAGGTGGCACCATGCTGGACCAGCTACAGGTAACACTGACTCCTACTGGACAACGTCAGGAACTGGTTTCTGTTGCTGCCACCACCACTACATTATCATACAACATTAATAAAGCAACACTCCTACTGTTCTTTCATATGTATAACCTAATTAACGAGTGTTAGAGTAATATTACTGATAAATAATTCCAGGATTTTTCTCATGTTCTTATAGGATTTTACTTGCTTAAAGTTGCTTTTGCTGCTTATATATTTTTTCACATCAGAACTTATGGAAACCATTTAAAGCACTGCGATCAGGGAAGTGGTATGTTATCTGAGCTGTGACAGAAACATGTAACCTTGTTATCCTTCCACATTGTTCACTACAGAGGAAGCTGAGGGAGATCTCCACGAAGTACCAGCTGTTCCAGAAACCTGCTAACTTTGAACAGCGCATGTTGGACTGTAAGAGGGTCCTGGATGGTGCCAAAGCTGAGCTGCACATCCTGGATGTTAAGGATGTGGAGCCAGAAAAAATCCAGTCCCACCTCAGCGGCTGTATGGTAAGAACCAGACTTTTCTCAGGCACTGGTTCACACAGTGTGTCTTAATTGTTTACAACAATCAGCTGCAAGTAGTTTATATCCATTGTAAGTAATTACATGATACATTAACAAAGATTTCAGCTGTCCGAGCTGCTTATTTCTGCAGTGACAAACACACAAAGTCTGTTTCACCAACACAACTACATATTTCTTGTCTTTTTTCTGTATAGAAATTGTACAAGTTGCTGAGTGAGGTGAAGCTGGAGGTGGAGACGGTGATAAAAACAGGCCGCCAGATTGTGCAGAAACAGCAGACGGAGAACCCCAAGGCCATGGATGAACAGCTTACTGCTCTCAAACTGCTTTACAATGACCTGGGGGCACAGGTAACTCGTAGGGATTTTTTAAAAGCATATGAATTCTTTTTATTATACGTAATACAGCTCCTGTTGGATTATGAGTAATATTCAATATTTCTTTCATAGCTCTGAGGCCTGTTTAAGACACCTTTGTTTTCCATCTCTTCACAGGTGACAGAGGGCAAGCAGGACCTGGAAAAAGCTTTGTCTCTCTCTCAGACATTCCAGAAGGAGAGTTCTGCCCTGCAGGACTGGCTGACCACAAATGAGGCTCAGCTCCAGCAGAAAAACAGCTGCGGAGACATGCCAGCTGACATTGAGGCTGAGGTTGCATGGGCTAATGTGAGTAGCTGTCCATGAGTTTTTTTGGAACAGACATTTTTTCTATTTTAAGTTGCAATCAAGAGGAATAAATGAAAAATATGGCAAGAAACAATAAAAGCTCCGATTTGTCTTTCTTTAGTTTCTGTGATCATAGCAGTTTAAAACAGTGTGACATTTTCCAAAGTTTTCAGCTCACATCTTTAACAGAATCAAATAAATGCTTTTGTCTCTTGCCAGTAGATGGAGCAGTGGGACAGTCCGACAGTTGTTTTTAAATGTCCTTTTCTTTGAGTTGAATATATGAATATTTACTTTCATTCTTGGCTTTGGGGTATCAAGACAGGCCATTATGTAGGCTTATGTTGCCTGTAATTCATGCTTTATGTTTTATGTTCAACAGTGAGTGAGATAAATCTTAACGCCAGCTAGAGGACACAACAATAAACTATTGAAACATGGAGGCTATTACATGACCCTGGTAGATATATTGTGCTCTCTGTGCGTGTCGGTCAATCAGAACCTGCTGAAGGAGTCGGAGCGTCGGAAGGTGGAGCTGTCCAGCCTGATGGAGACCAGTGCTGGTCTGCAGACTCTGGTGGAGGGAAGCGAGGCTCAGCTGGAGGACAAACTCTGCGGCCTCAATGAAGGCTGGGGTCGAGTCCGCACCTGGACCGAGGACTGGCTCAGTGCTGTTCTGGTGAGTGAAAATACTGCATACAATGGGACAAAATAAATAAAGAGTAGCTGTGTTCTCTGACTAAGTAGATTCTCCCACCTGCTTTAACATTTTATAGACACGTACGTCTGCATTGCTTGCCACAATTTGTCAGGGAACAAGAGCTACTTTCTGTTATAAACTGCAGCTTTGAATGTACCATTTTTTGGGGTAATGCATATTAAAGGTGCTGGAATATTTAAGCATACATGGTAAGGTTCTGAAATTTCTAAAAGTTTCTTGTATTTTAGATTTGTTCCTCCTTCCAAGGTTATTTTGTTGAAAGATTTTTAACCCAAATAAAACTTTTCCTTAATATGCTGTGTAACTCAAGGGATTGTTGTACCTAGGCAAAGGCATAAACTTCAAACCCACGACAAACAAGGGCAGACAAAACACCTCCTCGACATAAATATATTTGCTGTTTGAGCAAAGAGAATAAAGAGTTTTTTGTTGTTGCACGATTGTGCACTGCAGCACATTATAAAAAGGGTTATGGAAATCATGACTTTCTGTTTCTTTTTAGGTGAAGAGAAAATACAGAAAATACAGGAAGACCTTAAAACGTAGTTAATATTTTGCTTTCCTTAAAGAAACCCTTGAGCCTTTGTTTTCTTTGTGTGTGTGCAGAGTCACCAGAATGAAGTAGAAATCTTTGATGAGAACTTGGCTCACATCAGCACCTGGCTCTATCAGACCCAGATCCACCTGGATGAGGCTGAGCGACTGGCCCCCGCAGGGAAGGAAAACGTAGTAAAGGTAACACAAGGAAAGTCTTTATGTTGTGAGAGGTCAGTGTAAATGTGCAGATACTGTGCACCAAGCACAGAAAGGACAGTTGACCTCTTTAGTTTCCATACTGTCATTAGAAAGTTACTAGTTCATTTCATTTTCTTTGGCTGTTAAATCTGAAATGTATTTAATAATTGGCAGAGCTCATACCACGACAAACTTGGAAGCATCAAATAATAGTGTGCTTTACGGAAATCACTGCCTCTGGCAAGGTAAAGCATTCTACTAAAATCCATTCAAGGATTACCCCTGCTGTTACCTGTGGTATAGAGAGATTTTAATGTGTTTTCACACAAAAAGATTAGTTTTGTGCAGTCTTAAGGGAGAAACCTTTGTGCTTGGTTAAGGTGGGACTTTGCAAAAGCAGACATATTTGTGTGCTGTTGGGTTGGGTATTTGTTGTATACTTCTCAGTAATGATTGCCTGTCTTCACAACCACCAAATGGAATAAAAAGAGAGTGAGAACTGGTTGAGGTAGGGGCAAGAGAGAGGTATGTATGGGTATGACTGAGAAAGAAGGTGGCTAAATGGGAAAATGATGAAAAAAGTGAAGCTGAACCTTTTATGATGGTGTCAAATAATTTATCTTGAAGTTGTATTAAATTCTTAACCCGTACTTTCCTCTCCTCATGACAACTGAAGGTCTCTGCTAAATATCAGCTGTTCCCTAGGCCTGTTAACCTTGAACAGTACATGCTGTGCTAGGCTTTCTGCTGCGACTCAAGGCTACACTTCCATCCAGTCTGAGAGAGTATGACTAATAGCATAAAGTAATAAATAGATGAACAGCTTCTCTGCGGTTTGTCCTTAGAGCATGCTGGAGGAGCTGGAAGATATCGGTCTGCGTGTGGACAACGTCAGGGACCAAGCCATTATTCTGATGACCAGCAGGGGGCCCGCCTGTCGAGATGTGGTCGAGCCCAAACTGGCCGAGCTTAACTGCAACTTTGACAAAGTCTCCCAACACATAAAAACTGCCAAGGTACAAAAAACAAACGGAAAAAAACATCTGTCAAACAGAGTTCATTGGGAACAAGCTCTGTGTGGAATTCAATCCTGGTGTATGGACTAAAGGTTAACCCTCTGAACCCCAAGCAGTTTTTTTGTGCATTTTTTGGTTCTGTCATGTTTTTTCTCACTGTAGGCTCATTTTTCACTGCAATATGAAGTCTTGTACCTCTATGGAAACAGCACAACCATGGCTGGAAGTAGAGGGAACTCATAAATGTCTTTTGTGCAGTGTAACAATGTTTTTTGCAGTCGTACAAATGCTTTATTTCTGACAAATTATTAAATGAAACATTTGGAATAGTATTATTTAATGAAATGATTGTAATGATTGTAAACTTACATTTTTCAATTGATTGACGCGCCATAGATGAATCTGACCATTCTTTCAGTTTTTGTGGTTTGTGGCTCTGATAAATGGTTTAATTTGGGAGATTTTTTTTAAAAACATCATGTCTTTCAAATCCACTTGTGGAAATTTGAGGTTCAGAGGGGTTAAATGTCAATTGAAGACAGTAGTTTATAGTTTATTTGACAAGTGTATGTGTTTCTTTTCTTTGTGGCACACAGATGATGACCAGTCTGGAGTCGGGTGGTGTTGAGATAAACCAGCACACAACCCAGCGGGTACAAGAAACAATCATCAGCACTAGATCCAGGGCAATGGGACCAGTTAAATCATATCTTGTCACAAAAACTGTATCACTGACAAAGGGATTAAACTCATTTTATACAAGTACATAGAAATAGCTGTCAAGTGTTTCTAGAGAAAAGACAGCAAGGTTCAGTTTGGCTGAGTGAAATATAGCTGAACACTCTTTGAGGATACAGCAAGATAATTCCATTTATTTTTGCAGCTCTGACTGAGGTGCCTGAGGTTTGTTTTTGTTCTCTCTAATCAGGTCATTCACAGTCAGGAGATCCGAGCAGAAAGTCAGACTCACCCTGCTGAGGCTGTAGTCCCCAGTGAGGTGAAGGACCTTCAGGCAGAGCTCCGGGACACGTTGAGGGCTCTGCAGCAGCAGCAGCAGGACCCAGTAAACATCCTGGATGATGACAAGGTACACAGGGTTATCTTAACTTTTAGCAGTGTTTATTATGTTTTTGAATTTTAGAAGCAACTGTGATGATGAAAGTCATAGCAATATTAGTAGATGTTTACATTAAAAAAGGCATTTAGCATTATGTCCCTTATTAATACAGGGCTCTATATACTTTATAAATGAGAGTAGAGGAAGGAGCATGCTGTCAACTGTCTGGTCAAAGGTTTGTCATTTGTAGCAGTTTTCCAGTGGAATTTGAACACACAAAGAATATTGACCCAGGTGATTCTCTTTCTGAAATTTTATGAGTTTTTCTGTGAGGAATATGCCAGGCCACAGGCTATATAAAGCTGCCACCTGATAATACAAGCTTTGATTGGGCATTTCAAGGCTTAACAAGTCTGGAATTCAATCTGTGTTATCAAGGTTTATGACGTTAAACACACTGGCTGAAAAAACCCAGACCAATCCAAAGCAAGGTCACTGTGCCAGTCAGAAAGCTCTTACTGTGTTTTGAACAGCATTTTCCTGAGAGTTGTCTGCAGTGTCTGTAGCCTGAGCAACTTGTGGCTTGTCAGGCAAAATCGCAGAGCTAATGTCTGATTCTGACGTGTAAGTTGATCTTTTTCATGTTCACTGAATAGAGGAAAGATAGATTCAATCTTCATCTGACCTTTTACTCTGTCTCTGCACCAGATGGATGAGGAGAAAGCCAGCGTGGAAGAGCTGCTGAGAAGAGGAGAAGAACTGCTGCAGCAAACTTCAGACGAGGGTCAGAGGGAGGAGCTGAGACTCCTGCTGCTCCGGCTGCAGAGCCAATATTCTGCACACAGGGTGAGATGCATAAAAATATGTTGTGTCTTCTCTTTGCTTGGCTTATACTTAGAGTGTCTTTTAGAAAAAAAACAAGTCTTTGTCATATTGTGTATTATGTTTGTCCACATATGCAGTCAAGTTAACTTGTGTTTGTCTGCCTGCTTTTGGAGCTGAGGGTGCTACAAATCAGACAGGTTGAAGTTTCTGTGGAGTCGTCGTCTTCTCACACCTTTAGAGAGCAGTCAACAGAGTTTCTAGCTGAGGTGAGGAACTCATACATGCACAAATACAGTATATACTGTCGATACAGACACAAAGGAGGTGGAGATATTTGAGGGATACAAATACTGTGATGTCCACATAGCAGATTTTACTTCTTGAAGAAGCTTTGGTCTTAAATGTGTGCAGCAAGATGTTACAGATCTTTTACCAGTCTGCTGTGGGTAGTGCCATACTTCTTGCTGCAGTCTTCTGGGGCAGCAGCATTTGAGCCAGTGACACCTGAAAACTGATTAGGAAGGCAGAATCTATGCTTCTCTGGAGCCTTTGGAGTTGAATGAGAAGAGGAGGATGCTTGACACACTGTTGAGCATCATGACAAATGCCTCACATCCTCTCCATGACCTGCTGTAAAACAGCAGCAAACTTATAGCAAGAGAACTCTTCCCCTCCTCTGCGACAAAGACTGCTACATCACTCTTTAAAGTGATTCTCCTTTGTGTCGGGTTGTGAACTCCTCTTCCTCTGACAGAATATAGTTTTTTGGTGAACTTTTTATCTATGATGCTATGTATCACACCCTATTTATCAGATTACTGTGTTGACCTTTTGAGTTTTGTACATCTCTTTAGTTATCTACCTGCCTAATATATTTTCAGTTGTACAGGGTATCTTTAGCACACAGTATATCTGTGGATCTATGTTAACTCTCTGTTTTCTTTTGTATTTATCATATTAAGTAATAATTTTTTGTATTTTTTTTCTGAAGTTTAGCCTTTAATGGCAGTATAATTTACCTTCCTCGTTCTTCTTGATTTTGTGATTCATGTGATGTGACTGCTGTAAGACTGCAGCTTCCCTTTTCAAGTATTCCAACTAACTTGGATGTAACTTTATTGTTGTTTACTTCTTCTCCTCTGTGGCGTAGGAGATGTCAGCAGTGGAACGTAGCAGCGCTCCTTTACTGAGTCCCTCTGACTACATGCTGGACATCAACAAAGTGCTCCTGGCCATGGCTGACAATGAGCTGCTCCTGAACTCCTCAGAGCTCAGTGGAGGGGTTTATGAAGACTTTTCTAGCCAGGAGGATACACTGAAGGTGGGCTATACTACTATACCCAACCTGATGAATTAGAAGTTGTTTTTGCAGACATGTCACAGAATGATCTGCAATATTTCAGTCTGTTTGCTTTTGCACAGTGGTTGTCACAAAGTTAAATAAACAAAGCAAAAATTAAAAGTTAACAGATCTTTGTTAATGAATCATAGAATTTAAATTACTTGTTTTGCACCTTAGGGACAGTGTTCTAAAGTGATATGTTTTGGCATCAGAAGCCTCAAGTCTGGAGTTAAAAATTGAATACAGTGTTTTTTTTTGGATTTTAAGTTTTTTTCTTAGCCACATAAAGTATTAAGCTTGATAAGGCTGGGGGTGGGATTATTGAGGTTAATTGGTGTCACGTAGCTGCCACAGTTAAAAGTTAAAACCCCCCTTTTCTCTTGCTTTGCTGCTCCTCTTCTTCTGTTTTCCTTTCACAGAATATTAAAGAGAATCTGGAGCGTCTTGGTGAGCAGGTCACGGGGATCCATGAGCGCCAGCCTGATGCCATCCGGGATGCTTCCCCTGCTGAAGTGGCCCAAATCGGAGATGCCCTCACGCAGCTGAATGCAGAGTGGGACCGCCTCAACCGCATGTACAACCACCGCAAGGGGTGCGTGCACCAACTTTACATGAATATCATCTAACAGATCACACTCTGCATACGCTCATTAGCTAGGGGTAAGGAGCTGAATCAAGCTTGAATAAGCATTTCACAGAAAACACAATGGAGGGAAGCGAACAAGCTGCTATTTTCAGAAGGGATGTGTGTGTGTGAATCTTTATGTCAGAATGTTTGGTCCAAGCTGCAGGGACATTAAATGCCAGCTGTCCGCTAGTCAGGAGACAGCGGGAACAGATAAAGAGATAGACCAGGGCAAATGGTAAAGCTCCCTACACACACACACCCACACCCACACACACACACACACAAACACACTGACCTTGGTTAATATCACAACAATTCCTTGGGCATAAACAATCTCATGGCTGTTCACATATTCCGTCACTCACTCATTCACTCATTCACACACATTGTGGGTGACCTTGACTACCACCAGCACAATTCCTTGGGCATAAACAGTCTTCCTTTGCTGAGTAGAGTCTGTGCAAAGACGAGAGTAAACTAGTAAGCTAATTTTGTGTTTGCACTCAAACGCTGAAGCACTCCATCTGTAATCACAATAACCTCTGGCCATCATTAAAAATCAGAAGAATGCCGTATATTTTGTAAAATTGCTCATCTAAAACTCATTTCCTCAACTTGTCTCTCTGATCAGATTTGTTGTGCTCTAAGCGATGCTGTAAGAGGAAATGGCCATCGTGCAGACCATGAGTGCAATAAAGATCTGCTTTTTATATTATGCATTTAAGTAATCAGCCTCTTATATTTCTTTTATTCAGTAGTGTCACTGAACTTCATGCTGGTGTCAGGGGTTCCTGATTGTTATGGCATTTTTAATAGAGGTCAGCTTCCATTTCTTCTTATCATTTCCCAGTGGATGAACATGGTTTTATTCTTAGAGAGCAAAATCTTTCATTTTTCACACATTTACATGGAGCCCACTCAGCCTGAACTTAAAATACTGGAGTTGTATTAAGTGCTATCAATATATGATATATCTATAAGCTGAACCCTTTTGTAGTTCACAAAGAAAAATTTAATGGATGAAATGGAGCGTGCACATATTTCTTGAGCACATTTCAGCCGAGCGCAGTTGCCAAATGCATAAACGACCATCCCTCTGCATGTGTTATACATTAAGTACATTTAGGAGGCATCAGCTTTTTTATTGAGATCCATTTATTTTGGGCAGCTTCACACTTTAATGTCACTTCATTACAGTGGCAAGTACAAAACGGACTCCTGCGCGCTGTCTAACTTGCAATGATACATTTATTAATGCAACGCTTCGGTGCTAGACTTTCATCAGGAAGGTAGTTCAGTGCAAAGTCAGAAGCCATCTTAAAGAGGGATTGGGTCTGACTCTGCCACCAATGAACAAACTGCACATACGCCTGGGAGGAATGAAAAATCAGACAACAAAAAAGATTGTTTACATACTATATAGAGATGTAAGAGTCAGCAGTAATACAAAGAGACACATTACTATTGTCACAACATATTCACACAGTGTGGGTAAGCAGGAAAAGAAATACTTAAAAAGCTACTACATTCAATATTTTATTACAGTGGGAAATATTGATGCTTCTTACACCATTAACTTTATCCATTTTATCTGACAGCTGTAGTTAAATAATAAGAAAATATGCGACGTACTCTTATATACAATGCTGTGCTTTACATAAAGACCACTAATATAAAGAAGTGGTATTAAGTAGTTGAATTTTTGTACAGTAAATATACCTCCACATGATGGGTTACATGTCTCTTCATCGAGCTCAGGTCAAGCTGAAGTTTAGGGATTCACCGCAGTATCCTTACTTCCTTCAGAACACAAAACTCTGATTTTGTACCTAGAGTCTGCTGGAGCCTCTCTCCTAGTTTGGGGGGGTCACAGCGTCTACTGCTCCTGTTACCACTGTGGACTTCTCCTTCTACATCTATTCCAGTTGTTACTTCAGGCCCTGGTACTTAGTCATTCTCATACTTTCTGTCAGCTGCCACATCTATCACATCTGCCTTCTTCTGCTCCTTGTCAAGAACCACTGTGTCAGGTTTGTTAGCCAGCAGCTGCTTGTCACTCTGGAACTTGAAGTCTCACAGGATTTTAGCTCTGTCTTTTTTCAGGCTTTTTCAGTACTGTGTGACATTTGTACTTTGTAGGCACTGTACAGTATCCCATCCACTCGGTTATACCTCTCAGTGTAACATCTTATGCCCTGCTGCTGTATGCTGGACTGTCTCAGGGGCATCTTTGCACAGTCTACTCCTGGGGTCCTGTCTGTTATGGTGAACCCCTGCCTCTACGGTTCTGGTCTGTTCCTATGCTGCCACGATGAAAGCCTCAATCCTGCCTTTTCTAGCCACTGGGAGGATATCTTGATGTCAGCCACCTCCTCTTTCTGCTAATGATATACCCACGGAGGAGCTTGGTCTTGCATGACTCTTCCTTTTCCTTCTCATCCCCTTCTGTCTTCTGCTGCCTGAGGCACTATGAGCAGTTCATCCTGAGGGGCTTTCTCCATGATGTATTCACAGATGCTCATTGCTTCACGCCTTGTAGTGGCTACTTAAACTCCCTTTCCTGGCATTGCTTGAACACCTAAAAACTTTGCTCATTAAGAGTTACACATTGACAAGTTTTCTGTCAAAAATAATCCCTTCGTGCCTTAAAATTCTTCAGATGTTACTCTACACCTTTGCCTACGTCACAGTGCAATTGATCTGGTATCCCTGCTTCTTTCTGCACCTCTCGCTGCAACTCAATCATACCAGCTCACCTACTCAAACACTGTCAAACTACTCAGTGCTATACACAATGGCAAGTTGTAATATTGAAGTAATTCAGCCATACATATTTGAACTGGAAACTAATTTCACAGAGTATTGATACAGAAAGCTCCATCCTGCAAGGTCACAGGATTAAATACTCAGGTTTGTTAAATATGCAACCCTGGAAATCTGAATCTGTGTTTTTGTCTTTGGTACACTGCAGTTTGAAGGTGGAAATGCTCGACCATGATGTTGACTGCTTGTTTCGCTCAGAATATGTCTTGTACCATGTAAAAAAAACCCCACCATATAGGCGTGTTTACAAGGTTAAAATATTGATTCTTATTGGAGACAGTCATCAAGTACATTTTCATGACAAAAACAAAAGCACATTTCGAACACAGGACATTTACCTGTAACATAACATTTTCACATTGCAGTATTGCCACCCCTTTTTACGTTAAGAATCTGAACTATTTCACTACTGCGTCTGGGGTAATTCTTTAGTTACACATCTCACATAAATTTTAAATATGATGTTTGACATGTTTCCTGTTATATATCTCTATTAATGAAAGTTACTATTCTACCAAGAGTCTGTTAAAGATCTTATAATCTGTGTGGAACCGTGACTGATGTCTTTCATGTTCAAACAGGTTAAGTTTAAAAATGTTCCACTGTCAATCCTTGTTCCCTTTTTTAGTTTATCTTTTAATTCATTGCATCTCTTGATGTGAATTAATATTGACACTGGTGTGTGTGTGTGTGCTATTCCTTGTTGTGTCGCAGGAGTTTTGATCGTGCCATTGAGGAGTGGGGTCAGTTTCACTGTGACTTGAAAGACCTTAGTCAGTGGCTGACTGACACAGAGACGCTGCTGTCTGAGAGCATCGGCCCTGATGGACAGCTGGATCTGGAATCTGCACGGCAGCGTCAAGAGGTCAGTGGATGGATGGCTTATGAAAGTGTCTGACTGCCTGAATTTGCATATATAAAGGTGTATTCCCCGTGATTTTTGCATGTGCACTTATTTTCCAACATTTATTATTAAACACTAATTAGTCAAATACAATGTCACGATATCATCTTATGATGACAAGTTCATAAAGATTAAAAACGTCTTAGGATGCCTTAGCACGATGTGGAGATATAGGCAGCTAGATAGTTGGATATGTAAGACGGAAGATAATTGCATTTCGTTCCCCAAGGGGAAAAGTGGGTGCTGTGATGTACCTAATAAACACCACACATCTAACTCTTCATTATGCAGAGAGGAAATAGAGAGAAGTGAGCTGACGAGCAGGGCGAAAAGGGCCCTTTAATTTTGCTTTGTTTGATTACCAAAGCGGCAATTTCATTTCCAAGGGGAATTAAATTCTCTAAAGTCGCTGCATTATCGCTGACAGCACCACCGCCATTTCCACCTTTATCAGTGTGATTTGCAAAGCTTGAGCTAAACTCCTGTCCGTCTAGCTCTTGTGCATGTTTTCACAGTCACTGAGAATGAGACGAGGGATCAAGTGGATAGGAATTGAGAGATCAATTAGCTGACTCACCCTTTAGCGGACTTTACAATCACTCACTCTACTTTACGGGTCTGTCTTGGCAAGTTAAATCTCTTTTGGTGGAAGTAGAGATTTGGCAGCTTAAATCTTGACTCGCTACAAATCATGCCTATGTGTCAATAAGAGATTTGCCTGGAGAGATGGTCTAGAGCTGTGGATTTGGGCCAGAGTGAATCAGATAATGCTGTTTCACTGAACCGTGATTCCACTTTTTTTCTCCTTCTATTTCCATCATGGTCTTTTTCTTTCTTTTGTATTGTATTTTAGGAGCTAGAAGAAGGCCTTGCCAGCCATCAACCTGTCCTGTTTGTACTGACCCGCACTGGGGAGCAGATAATTGGGAAGCTGTCATCTCCTGATGGGCCCCTGCTTGAAGAGAAGCTAGAAACTCTGGGTCAGCGATGGAGAGCTGTCAACCGGCAGGTCCTTGATCGACAGCGCAGGTATCCACAGAAACACATGATCCAGGGCCATTTAAGCGATCCTGTATTAGATTTGACATCTCCACGTGTTGAATATGGAACATCTTAGTTTTACAGTACAGTTTAGCATCACCGTCAGACTGTTTCTTTATCAGTCTTTGGCAGGTTAACGTTATCAATGTGGTCAATCAGACTATAACAAGCAATTTAAATGTAAATTTCAGGATTAGGCCTGCAAACTGGAGGAAATTTGAGATCCTAATCTGTGTGAGTGTGTTTATGTGTGTTTGTATGTGTGTGTACAGGTTGACTGGAGGGGATCCAGCCCTGTCAGACCTGGTGAGGAGGCGTGATGAGCTGGCTTTGTGGCTGCAGCAGTCAGAAAATGCTGTTAGCTCCCTGCCTGTTACTGCCACTGACAGAAACCTCAAAGAACTCAAGGTACCGCAAGACACAAAACATACTCAAGTTGGTGTGATTCATGGGAGTGCAGAGCTGCTGGAGACTGCCATTTCTGTGGTCTGCTCTGCCTGTGATGTATTTTCTTTTGTTCTTTTTCCCTATATGCTATACTGTACACACAAATTGCTCTGTGAATCTCAGTTGCGAGTAAAGCCCGTCAAACCCCACAAACATAAACAGAAAGCACTCTCACATCTCTTGTTTTGAACCGTGCAATTTTGTGGAAGGAAATACAGTCATACTGCGTTTTCTCTTTTCCCTTATGGAGACGCACTGTGAAAAGTACAGTGATTGACATTACACGGCTATATCGAACAGCTGCTTTACAGGCTGACCTGCACAGCATTACCTTCGGGAGTTTCCATTCCCTTGACCTTTCTCTCACTTTCCTTCAATTAGTGGTTGTGAAATTAAGAGTCGGCGTGTCTGTCCTTGCAGGCCCTCGCTGAGGAAATGGATGTACAGAATGAACGTCTTGGTTGGCTGAACAAACACGCGCCTCAGATCCTTGCCAGTCCCAGTGTGAGTCCTCAGAACAGAGACCAGCATATTGGCAAACTGAGAGCCATCAACCTCAACTGGAGCAAAGTAAGAGTCTTATCAACGGTGTATCCAAGCTCAAATTCCAACTTGTAGCACTGCTTTTTATTAGTTTAACCTTGACATGTAGAAGTAACACCATACTATAAATGTTCTGATACTGTAATATGTTTCACGGCATCTTGACAGGTGCAGTGCTCTGTCCTTCCTGTCTTCCTCATTGGCTCTATGACTCCTTCTCTCTCTTTCACTCATATTTTATTTCCCACTTTCCTCTCCAGGTGACGCATGAGTTGTTGGACAAAGTCGGGGAGGTGGAAACCAATCTGCAAAGTCACGCCCAGTTCCAGGACAGGATGAACAGGCTGACAGACTGGGTCGTTGTCACACACCAGACAATCATTACCCGAGGCCTGAATCCCAGCCAAGCACAGGTCGATACATCACAAGGAATAACTCACCAAGGCTCACTGACAATCCACCTATCATACACACAAACAAACCTAGTTTTTATCTGTCGTAGGCTCTGGAGATCTCCATGAAGGATAGGAAGAAGGACCTGGAGGACCTGTTGGCTCATTCTATAGAGCTGCAGAGACGACAGCAGCTGTTGCCTCAGGAAAAGGTCCCAGCTTTCATAGTAATATAATTTAGGAAAGAACTACTGCTAATTGTAGCATATAATTATACCATATTGCACTCCACTACCCCATTTGGGGTAATTCAGTTTCCTATAATTTATTAAAGTTTAATTGGCTGTTTTATTAAAATCTGGATACGCTCTTTCCTGTGGTAATATTATTTCGTAAGTCATTAATTATACGTATGTGTCGCTCTGTGCCTTCACTTGTACAGAGTAAGGTAGAGCAGCTGGCAGCTGATTGGAAAGCGCTGGATTGTCGACTGAGGGAATCTCTTCAGCCGCCTCTCGCTCCGTGGACGCATCACCAACATGTCGTCCAGCACCAGCAGCTTGGTAAATAATACTAGAAATACACTCTTTTGAACTCACAATCACTAGCTTTGTTTTTAAAATGCTGTAAGGGCATAAGGAGGAAATGATCAGAAACATGTCCCAGTGAACTGAAAATAAGACAAGACAAACATACAAACATGTACTATCAGTGGGAGTAAGTACTCAGGTAGCAAAGTTGCAGTTTCTTATTGGCTTGCCTTAATCTAGAGCAAGAAAAGGCATGATGAAATAACAAATAAGAGGTGAGCAACAGTGTCCTTTTTTGTATAACACTAAAACAGTCCCTGTGCCTCATTCATCTTCATTTAGTGTGATGCCACTGTCCTCTGAGAGCCATTTGACAACACCTCCTCTCTCACTCTAACACCTTAAATGTTCATTGCATCATTTCCTTTTAAAGAAGCTCTATATGTCAACATTGCTTGTCTTAAGTTCCTTGCCTTTCTTCGCTCCTGCTCCAGTTTCTGCAGTCCCCTCAGCCGTGCAGATGGCAAGCTTGGTGAGCGAGGACCCCCACCACCAAACCCCGCACACGCCGGACACCGTGGCGCCCACCGATCTCAACGAAACCGCCACCGAACTGGCGGACTGGCTCGTCCTCATCACCCAGATGCTCAAGTCTAATATTGTCACTGTGGGGGACACGAAGGAGATCCGGACCACAATGGGGCGTCTTCAGGTGAGAACTGGTTGGAAGAGAGGAGGGATGGAATTCATGATTAACATTTTTCAGTTTATATGTTTTTTGTAAATTTTAATATTCAAATATGATCCTATGTGGGCTGCATGGTGACTTGGTTGTTAGCACCGTTGCCTCACAGCTGGAAGATCCCGGGTTTGCGTCCCAATTAGGACGCCTGGGATCTTTCTGTGTGGAGTTTGCATGTTCTCCCTGTGCATGTGTGGGTTTTCACCAGTTTCTAGCTTCCTCCCACAGTCCTGAGGTTAATTGATGATTCTAAATTGTCCATAGGTGTGAATGAGAGCATACTTGGTTGTCTGTCTCTATTTGTAGCCCTGTGATAGACTGGCGACCTATCCAGGGTGTCCCCTGCCTTTGCCCGAGTCGGCTGGGATAGGCTCCAGCCCCCCCGCGACCCTGCAGAGGATTAAGCGGTGTCTAGATAATGGATGGATGGATGATCCTATGCGTTTTTTTTCACATGCCAGGTGACAAAGAGTGACCTGGAGCAGCGTCATCCCCAGCTAGAGGATATTTTCACCCTGGCACAGAACATCAAAAACAAGACCTCTAACCTTGATGTTCGCACATCCATTACTGAGAAATGTACGTACAGAGCAGAATGATTGCACTGGACAGAGTTAACAGGCACTGAGCAGTTTCAAGAACACATAAGCTGCTCAAAACACAATAGCAAGGATGCAATTTTTTTGAATTATGCTCAGAATACGTGTTGTACTGTATGTACCGAATTTGAAACCATCACTTTGTTTCTGTGCCCTGTCTGTTGCGTCTGTCTCTGGCTGCAGTGGAAAAAGTCCGAAGCCAGTGGGACAGCACTCAGTATGGTGTTGAGGCACGGCTCCAGCAGCTGGATAACATGATTGGCCACAGCAACCAATGGGAGGAGCAGAGGAAGGAGGTGAAGGCCCTCATTGGGCAAAACGAAGGACGTTTCCACAACCTTCTTCAGCGGTCCCGAGATCCCCTGACTAAACAGCTGGAAGACAGTAAGGTTAGGGAGACATTTCATTTCTAAACTTTCTCTACATGACCTCAGCATGTCTGGTGCTTGTCCTCCCAGAGGTCATTTACTGTGATTCTGTATCCTTGTCGTTACGGTAGACTTAGCATTTACCTGAGGGAATTTGTCTGCTTGTTTTTCTAATGCAGAGAAAAATCTTAGACCAAACCAGACTTTACTGTAACATATTCGACATTCTTTTTGGAGCTGTGTAAGTTTATATAAGGTGGGAATGAATAAATGACGAGTCACTTTGACCCTTAATAATATTCATACACCCACATCATCCATCATTTTAATTTGAGATGTTGAGTTTCTGGAAACAAATTCTGCCTCTTGAGTGTTTCTGACACATTACAGGAACCAAACACTAGAGGGCAACTGAGTTTAACAGAACCCAGCATCCACAGCTATCTGCTCCTGGTTTGTGTGGCCCTGTAATGATGAATAATTGTCTGTTTAAAATAGTGAAGTGCACCTTTTTGTTAAAAGAGCAGGGGCTGGGTGGGCATATATGGATGACTTACTTGCAAATGTTAAATTTAGTATAATAATGAGTCGTGTGTTGTGCAATATGCTTGATTGAGCAGAGATTAAACAAACAATGTCAGAGAGCTGAGCAGTGGAATAACTAATTTCTTCATATTTGTAAGCTTTATTTCATTTTATTAAGTTTAGAGAGTAGGTCATTAATATCCCTGCATGGCAATTTCTCTTACTGAAGAGGGATACCAAGCTGCAAGAACATATAGAAAACTAAGAAAATAATTAAATAATGTAGTACAGTTCACGGTGTTCACAGTGAATTACATCTGTCACGTTTTCAGTGTCATGGTCCTGTCCCCTGAATATCGCAGTGCTGACTGTTTTACAGGAGTTTCTTCAGGCTCTGGGCCGAGGCCAAGCTCCAGTTGCCGCCTTCAACGAGCTGTCCAATAACCTTTTGCGAGAATATTCCACTGACGACACCAGGAGGATCAAAGAGGTTACAGATAAACACAATGCTGTCTGGAACAGCATCAACAATAGGTGCATACACACTCCCTTGTTGTCCTGTTTAAATGCCTATATGCACATACCAGCTGCTATTTAATAATCTGCTCACTGCTACTGTATTTACACCTATAAATCACCTTTGCTCATGTATAGTTGTGTATTTGACACATCAGTATTGATTGGCAGGGCGAGTGACCGTCACACCCAGTTGGACGCTGAGCTGAAAAGCGTCCAGGTGTCTCTCAGGGAGCTGGAGTCCTTCCTGAAATGGCTCCAGGAGGCAGAGACTACCGTCAACGTCCTGGCCGACGCCTCCCAGAGGGAAGACGTGTCGCAGGACTCCGTCCACGTGAAAGAGCTGAGGCAACAACTGGAGGTAGGGTGGTAAATTGATAAACTGTGAGTGTGTGGTGAATTGATGCACAGGTGCTAGCCTATTATCTCAGTGTCATCCTTCATTAATGCATCTTTCACCAGCTGAACTGAGGCTGGTGTGTGTGTGGATGCCTCCGTGTGCTGCTGGTTTAAAGGGCTGTGAATGAGAGGGCATACAGAGGGCGTGTGAGTGCCAGTGTGCATTGAATGTGGCTCATTGATCCTCTTGTCCTGTGCGGCTTTGAAATTCAGTGTGTGTGTGTTTGTGCTTCCTCTCAGTTGCTTGTCATTTACCCAGACCTTCCCACCGAGACCAGTTGACACATATCATCTTTATGTAACATTTTAATCCCACAATCACTTCACCTCACCCTTTCAGCAGATATAACAGCCACTAATCTTCTTTTTCTATTCTGAAGGCGTAATATCTTTTTAAAAATGTTGACCCTGCCAGTTTTGTCCTCATCTCTTGCTCACATAATGAAATTCTTGTTTTTTTGTCTTGAATGTAGCAGTACTCATTCCTGTTTCAATTATCCAGCTATTTAAAAGCAGACCAAGGTTTAGAGAAAAATGCAACTGAATTGCTGCATGAAGTGCACAAAGACTTCTGAGGATTTGTCAGATTTTTGTGGACATTAATCTAAGAGACTTCTGCAACCTGTTGTTGACTCCTGTCTGAATTTGACCTTGGTATAATGTAGTTCTGATAATTGGGAAGTAATGAATGTTGTTAGGTTTATCTGACTGCATTTGTTGTACTGACCTAGAGATCGGACAGAAATATTTCATTGTGCACCCTGACTAGTTGATAGCATTTCTTATCCCCACTGGCATGTTCATTTAGTGTTTGCAAGCATCCTCTGTCCTCTGCCATCGGCCTCTTGTTTGAACAGTGTTGGACAGCTGTTCACTTTGTCTCTACAGCTCAACAAAGATCTGAAGGTGACTTATTGGTAGTGTTGAGATCTTTTGCTGGCTCCATATGTTGGCAAAAATGGCAAATTGCTTTATTGTTGTTCTTCTGATTTTATGTTTCATTTAAAATCTAAATATTTGATTTTGTATACTTTTTTGCATCAAATTCCTTGCACTTACCCAACACACACCTCCATAAATATATCAGCAATTGTTGGACTGATGGTTGACTGATGCTCAAACCTATGTTGAACATAATACGTTATTAGAAACCCTTTAAAATTTTAAAGGACACACACTGCACAGTATTAGACTTTAGTCCCAGAAAGTGTGTCAAGTAATCATGTGTGTGAAAAACGTGCTGGGTTGTAAGTGAGTTAAACTTTAATGTAAGTATCAGTCAAAAGCCGTTATCTCAAGAAACACTGACACACTGAAATATTGGTGGATCTCTCTGAATTAATTATCGCCCACTGCCTTTATTCATCCTGTTGTTGTTTAATTACTGGTTGTAGTAGAGATTGACTGATAACACTCATGCATAGAAAGTGGGTTAATGCAACAGAGACAGACTTTAAGCTTTAAATAATGTTTGTTGACATAGAGAGTTGTTCCCCATGACTCTTTTTAATGAAAATGACTATTGCGCTGCTGTTCAGTGTTGAGTTGCTTTAATCACAATGTTTGGACATGGGTCATTGTCATTCTGACTGCTGTTTTCATATTGATCCCACAGTCGGTGAGTGGTCAGGAGCAGTGACGAATACCAATGTGGCATATTAACTGAGATTTCTTCAAACTGTAGAGGCTGAATGGCATTGGACGCACTAAGTGGTATTTTTTGGAAATGCACTTGTTTTCTTGCTTGGTTGGTTTAGAATTGATCTTGTCAGTAAGTTAAATATGAGCTAGGATGCGATTACTTTGGTAGTTACTTTAATGATTCAAGTGGTCTCATTGTGTATGTAGTAGTGAGAAGCATCCATGCACATAATAATGTTACTACTGTAAATATCTTGCTGTATACCTGAAAAATCTCTGTAGCAAAACACTTGACATGATATGAAAATGTGCTTAACTTTAGTAAACGAATCAGACATTTACAGTAGAATAGTATCCTGACAGCTGTGATGGAGCTCAGAGCTCAACCTGAGGACAAATGTAGCTTATAAACCGCCACTGTGTGTAACAGCTTACCTCTCTGAAGTGTAGGAAATGACTCAGTGTCATTTACATGTCTGAGTGAGCACTCTGCACACTTTCTCGAAAAAGTTGTGACAGTACGCTTCAGCAGTGTGTGTGTGTGTGATATTTGTCATGAATGCGAGATTGACGGTTCATAAAGGCTACAGGAGCAACAAAAGACACAAAGGATCAACAAGAGACTAAACCTACACTAATAGTAAACTGATCAAAGTGTCCAAACAACTGTGGATAGCTCAGAATTAATATTAGCAAGCCACTTTACAACTTGACAACCACTCTAAATTTTAAAGGTGGCAGTAACGCTACCTCCACGACAGTAGAACAGCAAACTCTCACATTTTGGTGCGAGTCACACACTTTCAGGTTACAGAGGTTAAACAGGGTTTCTGAAGTGATGAAGAATCTCAGCAACGCTCAGGTCTGACTATAAATACACTTTAGAGGTGGCAGTAAATGCTGAAGGATTACTGGTAAATGTGCTGCCAAAGTATTTGTGGACATCTGTTCAAGCCAAGCAGCTGTTTCCAGCAGCTGGACCAACGTTAACTACAGCGTACAGTCACTCCATCATGTCGATCAGGTATGACGATTATTTTATATAAAACCATTATGGCGCACGTCTGTTGAGAAAATTGTTTAAAGTTTGGATCCCTACTTGTCATAAAGCAGATCTGCTCGTTAATTTGCTATGGTCCAGTACAGCTACAGACATTAAACTATAATATTCATAATTACCATGTCATGAATGGTATCAGAACCTCAAAATCATTTCATGGCATGTCATTTCTCATTCTCTAACTGGAACTGGTGTGTGGTCTGTAGTGTTCAGTACCCAGTAAGTCATCATGCCACACACACGGTGGATAGCAGTGCAATAATGGTTTCCACCAGAAAAGCGCAAAGGTGCACCCAGCCAGAAGAGATGCTTTTACCGAGCCCTTTATGTGTGTTGCTTTGGGCGGTAGCATCGTGTGTGTGTGTGTGCCTGAGTGTGTTCGTGTGCTGACCATAGCAATGTGAGCAAGTGAGATATACGTGCTTTCTGCAACCTCTTAGCTGAGGCATGGTACTGTCAGCGCCATTAACACAGAACCAACAAAACACTCAGTCTGCCTTGTAATTCCCTGTGAAACTGAGTCAATACTCCATGGAATTTCCATGAAATGGGAGCTGTGGCCGGTTAAACCTTGTATAAACAGAACTCTTCAGTAAGCTTATCATGCTGTCTGTCAGGGCGTGTGTGTGTGTGTGCTTGTTGGTAAATGATGATTACTCTAGCTCACTGTGTAGGTAAACTGAATGTTGGATTGAAGAATTTATTTGTGTTCAGTCATTTTCTCTGCCTTGGAATTTCCCTTCACTTGTTCAAACTGAGGGCTTTAATCCTTCTTGCAGCGGGCACAGAATTTGTGTACGTGTGTCAGTTTGTGCTCGTTTTAATTTGTCATCGTTTCATTGTGGAGAACGTGGTAAGTGTGCGTGCTCTTGGGCGGTGCAGAGGTTTCCATCCTCTCTTCAAATAAATGCCTCTTGTCTTGTGATTGGGAGCAAGAGAGCATTTTTCCAGCAGCACTTCAAATAAAAGTCAAACAGAAAGAGTCATAGAGAACTTGAATTGGTTTGAAATGCCCACCTCGGTATAATTCAGTGTGGTCAGTGACTCTGCAGGAGCTGCTTTATGATGATCTTTGATGATTTTACACCTATCTCTGCTTTTATCTGACCGTTATGTCTCTTGATGTCTTCCCATCAATACTTGTTTGCTTCCAACAGATTTATTCTCTAAAGATTTAGCTGTTTTCTGCCCAGATAAAAGATTTAAAGACCTTTTATCCTCTCTTGACTTAGCCCTTCTGCCCTTTCCACTTTCTCTTCTCTTTGTTTTTTTTTATCAGTTTTCAAAGAGCTCTCTCTCTTCTCTTCTCAGTTCATACTTGAAAACATGGCACATAATCCCTGACTTTATATCGTGTGACTCTTGGTCGCAGCTATGCCAGTCATGTCTTCTCAGTTGTGCAGAATTTTTAGTTTTTTACAGAAGACGGGTCGCTGCAGATGGTTTGTTTTGGGGGGATTTTTTAAATGGCATGTCGAATAATGTGATTTTGGTTGAGAATCACCATTTGGAGCTTAAATTTGTTTAATTTTCTGATGGAACTGGATGTTACACATAATGATTTCAAGGACCATTTGAAAGCTAAACATGCTTTTCAAACCTGCTGGTGGATTTTGAGGTTCAGAGAGTTAGTGGCTTTCTCAGGAGATTATAAATGGCCTTGGCACATGAAATTTGTTCAGTGATCATATCTCAGGTGTCTGAGGCTAAGTCAACAAGAATGGCAAATTCCATTTACGGAGCCACACCACATGATGTGACAGAAACCTCCAAAAATAGCTGTTATATAGACACTGTGTTGCCCATGATCCTCAGCTGCTGTAATGGAGATGAAGGAAGTCACGAATTATAATTGGAGTGAATTAGAGCTTCAGCAAATTCAAAATGCTTTGAAACTGAGGAAAATGAAAATGACGTATTTGTTGAAATTATCCAAAACTGACCCTTAACTTGAAAGCCTGCCGACATACGTTACCAAGCGTCATCTTGGGTTTTCACATCTGTTTTTAGTGGCACATACCAGAAATTCTGAGACTCTGTAATTGGATGATCCTTACCAACACGCTGCTTGTTAAATTGTGTTTGTGAGTCGAACTTTTTACTTTTTATCATCGACGACAGAGATGTTTTCTAATACACTTACTCATCTCTTCGCTAATAAATTAAGCCAAGAATTTCATGTCCATCTAAGCGGTGGAAGTGCTCCAGCTAAGATTGGCAGTGCAGAAAATGAATGGGACTTCTACTTCCAGGAACGCTGGATGCCCGAAATAACCCCTCCCTCTTTGTAACTCTATTGTGTGCAAGAATCCTTGCTCAATCTCTCTCTCGCTCTCTCTCTCTCTCTCTCTCTCCCTCTCTCTCACTTTCATTGTTGTACTCTCTCTCTCTCTCTGTCTCTCCCTCCCTCTCTCACTTTCATTGTTGTGCTCTCTCTCTCTCTCTCTCTCTCTCTCTCTCTCTCTCTCTCTCTCTCTCTCCCCCTCTGCCTCTGTCTCCGTCTCTTGCTCATTGATCAGTTCGTTTCCTGGCGTAATGTCATTCTCCCCTCACGGCAGAGGCATTGTTTGCCTTCCCTCACACTGCTGCTTTTCATCTCTCTCTGTCCTCTCTCTCTCCTCTCTCCCTCCCTCCCTCGGTACCTCTCTCTCTCTCTTTCTCTCTCTTTTTCCTCCCGCTCCTTCCCTCTCTTTCTCTCTCTGGATCAGTGGCAGTAAAAAGTGAGCCGCATATGAACAGCTTCTCTTCTCGTCCAGTGCAACTCGTACCTTCCTTCTCTCCTTTCCTCCCAGCTTGCCGGCACTTTCCACTCTCCTCTCCCTCATATATTTTTTCTTCTTCTGCTACTACTACTTCTTCTTCTTCTTCTTTTTCTTTTTCCTCTTCATTCCTCTCCTCTCCGTCACCCTTCTCTGACTCTGCAGGGTGCCGTCACAAGTGATTTATTTGATTCTCTTCTGGCTCTGCGGTTCGGGGTTGCGCGTGTGAATGTCCGCGTGGAGGAGAAAGTGAGTGTCTCGTCTTGTCCGGCTCGCCTGCATCATCGTATGTGTGTGTGCATGCTGAGAGCTGTGTGACTGTTTATAAAGAGAGAGAGAGAACGCTAACTGAGGCTGCGCTCATTGGGTGTAGTGTGTGTGTGTATATGTGACGAAACGTAGGTGCATGCTGAGCTGAGTACACTTGTGAGTGTGAGTGTGTTTTTTCTCTCTCTCTCTCTCTCTCTGTACATGTGTGTGTGCGCATCACGTCAGCTTGGCTGGGGTCTGGTCGGCTGGCTAGGGAGAGGGAGAGGGAGAACAATATGAGCGGGGTAGGGCAGTGCTAGCATGCGGACCAGGAGCAGGCTGCTGCAGACTTGTAGCAGTCTTAAGATGATGGCCATGGTCCGGACCTCCCTCCAGAAAGTGGTGGTCTTCTTACACAGGCTCCAGAGGATGGCCATCTCCTCGCCGCGCTACCAGAAACTCTGCAAGGTATGTGGAGACACCGAGCAGAAGAACGGAGAGTTCGTGCTTTTTTTTTTCTTTTTCTAATTTAAACTGAAGTTAGTTTTAAACTTGGATCATTTGAGTCTTGCATGATTTTGAGGCTTTTCGCTTCAGTTCTGATTCAGCTTAAACAAGTTGAGTCTGTTTTGGGCTTTGGGATTTGTTTTCGAGACTACTTTTGCTATTTTGAAGGATGTTTGTGTATACCTGTCAGCAAAGTTTTTTGCTGCATATGTGTATTTTTTTCAGCGGAGTTGATCACAAAGTAGTCTGTCTTTGTCTCATCCATTGTTTCTCTTCTATTTTTGGTTTTTATTCATGAGTCATTCGGTTGTCAAGACATTCTGTTCCAGCTGATGTCAGCTGATGTTACCTCCTCAGTATGTTGTTTTAAGTATATATCCATGTATGTATATAAATATATATATGGACCTCGCTGACTTTAGGACTTTTTGGCACTCTTTCTGCATAACTCCAGCTGTACATCTCTGTTGTGTTATGTATCTGCTTCATGTTTTTGTCTGTTTACTTTTTTTGTAGTTTTGAAGTCAGTTTTGACTCTGTAGTGGTATAGGCATAAACAAACTAGCAAGGTGGGGAAGAGTGTGTGGTTTTGTTTTTTGGGGAGCATGTTTGTTGCATTTTTGCTTGTTTGTGTTTACGGGAATCATCTTGACATGATATACTGTAGTAGTAAAAAATACTTGACTTCCTCAGTGGACAAAGGATCAATGAGAATTTGTTCCGTTCTACTCGTAACAATTCCGTCTCTTAATTAAGTTATTAACTAACTTTGCTATAATGAAGTCGTTTATATGCTCACATTACACACAGCTGAACAAGTTGCTGCCACACGTTCATTTGAAAAGAGCTGAACAGACTGTGATGTTTAATGGAAAAACAAAGTCATTTCACTCTGTAACCTGTGACAGCAGCCGTTTGGCAGCTCAATTGATTTTACCTGAGAGGAAAAGAGTACTGATGTGTGCAGGACTTGGTGTCATTTGTTGCCCCGTTGATCATAATTGATTGCTGATCTTTATTGCTGTCTCTCTTGCGTTGCACAACACTGACCTGTTTTCAGTCAGAGGGCAGAGGGGACCAGCTGTTTGAGATCTGACAGTGCTGTGCAAAGCGGGAGAGGGAGAGACTAATGCATCAGAACAGTTTCGGATTACTTCCCAGCCTCAATCCTGCTTCTGCAAACATGTGGTGGCTCAATTTAATCCATCATTGAATTCATTGCTCTTTAGCGCTCCACCTTTTTTCTGCTGCCTGTGTTTGGTTGTTTAGCAATCTTTATCGCACAAATATGATCATGGATAGAGTTTATTTACAATTTTTCATGTTCTGCTTATCTCTGCAGGCAAACTAGAAAAGAATAGAGAGAGAAGCACAAGGACGAGACTTGCAAGAGAGAGATAAACAGCATTAAGCAATTTTAATGTTCTTTCTCAGTTTATCTTGCAGATGCCGTAGTTATCCTTGCAAGTGAAATCAGATCCTTTGTGCATCCCTGCACATTCACAGCAAATGCACAAAGAACCACCAGAAGCCCTTTTTTTAATTCCAAACTAATTCAACTCCGGAGCTGAATCGCTCATTTGGCTCCATTCAGCATCTTTAGAGGCCAGACCTTCCTGGAGTGTGTCCCTACTGGTGGGTGGCATCAGTCATTCCATACCCGATTACCCTCCCCTGGGTTGCATCAGTCATTCCAGCTTCGTTTGGCCTTCCCTTGGGGGAATCAGTAATGCCAGGCTAGTCCTGCCTCCCTGGGGTGCACTCACTGGCCGCCAGACTGGAACACTGACTTCCCAATGATGGATTTGCTCGGGGCGCTCCCTCTTGGGTCGGGCCATTCTTTTTGTTTTGGGACAGCGCTGGTCCTAAAGCAGCCCACATGGCTGTTGTCTAACTCAGGATATTAAGCACCGAAATAAACTAGAGCCCCCTTTTATAAGCAGATTCAGATCGATTAATACAAAGTTTAACCAGTGTAATTACTGTGAGGGGAATAACTTAGGAGCATTTACGAAAAGCATCATATTTTATATTCATTATTTCCCTAATGAACATGATGCAATCACACTTTTCTTTAAAATCTCTAAAAAATAAAACTCTCCATCAACACTTCCTGGCTGATCTGACAGACCAAGTCAACAGTTCTTCTTTTCATCAATCCCACTGACACGAAAGCTGTATTTTATCCCTTGGCAATTCAGTTAAGCTGCAATCTCCAGCTTAACCTCTTAAAACACACTGATCTCCATCACACGGGTCCTCACTGTGTCTAACAGCAGGAAGACAGAGCACGATGGCCACTGTACCGACTTACTATGCAATGAATGAGGAGAAATTTAAAAATTCTACTGAGTCATAACCTTCTTCTGTTAATTGTGCTTTGCTGGTGGCTGTTTGGTGTATGTGTATTTGCATGAGGTTTTAACAGCACTCATTATGTTGATGTATAACACTGAGCTTAGCAGTATTTCCAAGCAGAAGCCATTTAACGTGAACTGTTTTTAGAATTCCATCTATCATTTGGTGTGCAAATTGTTTTCTTCTCCTACTTTACCAATTCAAAGCAGTAAAGTTTAATTGGTAGGTTGTATGCTATTACGTCTATCAGAATCAGAATCAGAATCATGTTTATTGCCAAGTAATTTTTACATTACACGGAATTTGTCTATGTCTGTCTATGTGGGGCTCCCTCTGCCTTTGCTTATGTATACAGTCCTTGAACGTATTTATTGTGGATTCTCATTAAAAACATCAGCTAAATTCCTGAAATGTAAATGCGAGATTCCCTGAGTCCTTGAAAAATCCCGATTGCTCCTTTTTTACCGTCCTTTGGCCCGGAGTCCTTCCTCTGTAGTGCTCTCTGTTCTCAATTGCTTGCATGCTTGTGACATGACTAGTTTACTGGTGAATAGTACTTCTGACTGGCATGCAGAGGGACCCTGGTGGCTCATTTCATCTCCTCACTTTTGCTCTGAGCTGTCTCTCTGTGTGTAATCACTAGCTGGGAATTGGCTGAAGGGCCTACCTCTCTCCGGAGGAGCGTCCTCCTATTCTCATTACTGTGGCATTGGCTCCTACTTTGTGTGTATGTGCGTTCAACCAAAACCCACTTTAGAAACAGCCCCGAAGCAGTGATAATGTGCAGTCATGCCTTGTCTTCCCTACTGTTTATATGGCAAATGCTTTGGCCTTTGGGCGCTGCACTGTTTCCACCTCTGCTCCTGGCTCACTGCTACCCCAGGACAGGTGACTCAAGCGTGGGCATGGAGCCCAGCTGTCTGACCTCCCTGTCCTTGAGGCTCCACCAGGGTCCTCTGGGTCATTAGCAAGTGTTAGCATTAGCAGTTAGAGCCTCAGGTGCAGGCTCATAACCCCCTCCACACTTTCCCCCTAGTAGCCTGGCTCACACTCAAATCACACGGATCCTTAGACAAATTTAGTTTACAGGCACACGCATTCTCTTCTCTCACACATATGTGCATGCACACATTTAAAACACAAGTGTGCCCACACACCCACTTACTCACACAGTTAGCCTGAGTGATGAGTCACAGGCGGGAGAATTATGTGGTAACAGATTCATAAATGCAGGTCATTTAAATTCATCGAGACAGTATTGGGAATGCGTAGTGACAATAAAAGAAAATGAGGGTGGGATTTCTTTCCCAGTCAACATTACATGTAAATCACCGCAGATGGACTCGCTATTGGGAGTAGTGGTGATGGGAAATGGCACTTAACTCATTGATACAGCCCGGAGTTAAGCTGCTCTCATGTCCTCAATTACTGTTATTGCAGAAAGTGACTGTTCGCTTATGATGGGATGAGGCAAAGAGGGCAGAAAAACTTGCCTTGTGATTGAGAATCACCAGTCTCGGTTGAAATATGCGATGAACTCTGTTTGATATTATTAGATGCAAGTATAAATGGAGTGAAAGTCTTTCGATGTGCCTGCCTCTCTTCTCGCTATCTACATCCTATTTTGTCTCTCCCACATCCAGTAAACCCATTTATTGAGCCAGTAATGCATGTGTGTGTAGCGTTTGTGTTTATGCACTCTAGCGATGGGTTTTGAAAGCACACTTCCATTAGTGGCTTTCAGGCAAGTTCCAACAGCAAACTAAACCCACGAATGCCTGTGTGGCTTTTTATCATGTATACTTTATAGTGCTGGAAAGCTTTGTAACCATCTTCAACATGTGAGAGTAAACAACAGCTTGTTGTTTGGAAGAAAGAGAAAAAAGATAGGAAAGAGAGGCGCAAATAGATTGAGGAAATGCTGAGCAAGTTTATACATACTAGGGTTGCACTAATATTGCTTAAATGGCAAAAAACAGTGTACTTGTTAGATCTTATGATCGATTTCTGTTTTCAAAGGAGCAGTTTTTGACCTGTGATTAGCTTGTCATGGAGACTGGAGGTGGGGGTAAATGGATAGCCTTGCTCTCTGAAGCTGAAAAATCCACTACAAGAGCAAGCACAGAGTTCAGCTTATAGAGAATAAGATGAACTGATTCGCAATTCTGAATTCTGAGCGAAGCTCAAAGACCCAAATTAGTGGGGTTACTCTGTATTTTTAGCAGTTAAAGCAAACTTATTTAATCTGACTTGAATCACATTTACCATTTATTACATCCGCCTCCCAGAAAGGTGAAGATAAAAACAAACCTTCCAATTTATGACCTGTCAGAGATTTCAACCAGATGTTAAAGAGCACTTAACCCAACCTGTTAGGGGGTATTCTACAGGATACAGCAGCTCCTCACACTTGGCGGATATAGCACAGGATTTCTGGAGAATTCAGAACTTCCCGTAGTGTTTGGGCGCTGTCGGTTGAGAGCATGTGCAAAATCAAAGCACTTCCAAAGTCCTACAGCGACCACTTCAAGTACAGCTTTGTTAAGGATGATTTATACAAGTGTGGATGGCTGAGATTCTCCTTACACATTCTCTCCTCATATCAGATGTTTGTTTGAGGCACTACTTGTTTTCCTGGGGCGTGTGCAGTTGCTGCAATTGTAGTGTGGGCAGACAAATTTTAGGCAGAAGGTACACATGGACCCTGGCAGTTTGGGTGGATGATGAAACTGATACCATGCGTACCCTTGAGGGCGTGAACATGGAAAGCATGAATTGGCCTTAAACAAACAAAAATGTAAAAACAACAACATAGAAATAATGTGAAATTGTTATGTTTTAACTAGAACATCTTATGCATGTACAAGGCATGACAGAGCAATTCATTTCAGACATTTAGTACTCGAGCAGTTTGTACTCAAAACACATTCTTGGCGGTCTTTAAAAGGGTCTGAGGTTCAGTACCCAGCTGTTCCAGAGGACTTGTTTGTTTTTAGACAGCCGACTTGGCCAGAACTCTCTAACTCACCTGACATTATGATCTATGGGCGGCGCAGACTTCCTGAGCGGGATCGCATCGAGCTGAGACAGGATAGAGATTACAGTGTCCTGCAGGCTCAGTGGACAAAAGGCACATACCACATAGTCGTTCATTTAAACCCATCTCAAGATTTTTGTCCTCCTTTCTTCGCTCTCCATGTCATGACCATCTCTTAATAAATGCTAAGAGCGTTTAAGGATTTGTAGAAGAGAACACACTGACCTAGAGGCAGGATGCAGTCAGTTCTGTTGCCAGCCGGAGGTCTCTGTGACCTTCCAGCTCTCCCTCACTCTGCCTTCACTGTCTCCATCTCTGCTTGCCCGACCGAGTCAGGGTACAATCCAGGGGGCAACCTGAGTCGGGGAAATGGAATTAGGGGTGCAATCATTTTTCCTTTGCTGCTCCTTCTATTCTTGGTCTGACAATCAATCCACAGTGACAAGGCCTGAGCTCCACATCCAGTGTCCCACCCTGCCAGTATCTATGGTGAGCAGTCAAACACAGTGCTGACTCACAGTCCATATTGTGTTTTCTCTCCGTGTGTGAGTATCTGCACCTCTGTGGTGCTGACAAATATCACAGTTTCAGATTGGAGAAGAGATTACGGTGTGTAATCCTCACACAAACACCCTCCAACACATAGTGTGCCTGACTCAATTGATAAGGCCAGAGTAATGATCAGAAGAGGACTGACCCAGTTAGCATGCAACACATTTAACCTGGAATTTCAAGGATTCAAGGTTCCTTATTATCATACCAGCACACGTGTTCACATGAGATGACACAAAATTGGGACTCGGGTTGCATTGATTGTATTCTTCTCACTGGCCCCTGTTACTTCTCTCCTCTTCAGCCCTTCCCTCCGTGTTTTCCTTCTGTTTACCTGCATTAACCTCCACATTCTTTCTCTGCAGTGATTCTCTTCTACCTTTGGACATTTTCCCTCTCTTGTCAAGGGTAATTAATTCTTTAAAAAGAAGAGGAACATTAGCAGGAAGATAACGTCTGCTCCTGCTACGTTTCACTGGTTTGGTGTTTTATTTCTGCGGCGCACTGAGCCCAAATGATTTTGTAATTCATCCGTTTTATGGAAGAGACGGTGCACATTTTGAGTGATTTATCACTTCTCAAATCTCTGATTCACTTCTGAGCAAGTGTCTTTGTCTTGGTGCCATTCCATTTTTGAATGCTTCCCTGTCTGCAGAGGCAAACATTTTTTGATTAAATAACCAACCTTGTGAGTTTTTTTTTGTAAAATCACACTATATGAAAACAAAACTTTGAACTGAGCAAGCTTTTTTTGGCTGAGAAGTATGGAGCCACACTATTACTGTACCCATCGTCTTGCTCTCCTGCCATCGCTCCTCTCAGTACCGGTTTCCCTAATACCACCATATGCAGCATATGCTCTGGCTCACATCATCCTCTTTCTATTTATGCCGTCATCTGCTTTTCGCATGCCACTCTTAAATCATTCATGCTCTCCCGCTTTTCCTCCCGTCCTCCTAAAACCTCCTGCCCATCTCTTCCTCAAGTCTTAGATGACTTACATGCTACTTGAGCCCACTTTGATGCTATACATATGAAGCAGACCATTACACGCTGCTAAAACATTGATCAAGTGCTCTTCTCTGACACAGCAACAATTGATCATGCAAGGTCATTCCTTTGAGCGCCATTTTCAATCACTGAGGCTATGAACATATAAACATCATGTAATTTGTCTTAACCACCCAAGGTTTTAGCGAGTTTTTGTGTGTTTCAGTTTTAGAGCTTTTGCACATGCACATTTCTTACTGTACATGATTGTACCTATTTCTAAGCTAGCTGCCTCTTAGTGGAAGAAATTACTGCTTTTTCCTACTTCTGAAATGGAGGATTATCTACCAGGAAGTTCAGTTCCGCATTCTGACAGGAAGATCTTTATTAAATCATGTGAATTTCAGGTCCAGTTCACATGCTTTTCATGAAGGGCATATTCCTGACTTGGAGCTGTCGGTGGCCTAAGTGAAGAGGAAGGGAGTTGAAAGACAATAAGACCCTTCAAAAAGTACCAGAGGAGGGAAAAGTGGGCAAGAAAGAAGAACAAAATGCCAGAAAAAAATGAGACTCAGGGAGCGGATAAAGGGATGAAGGAAATAACAGTAGGAGGATAGTGCACTGAGCATACCCTAAGAGGTAAATACTGTGGTGCGGCAAAAACAAAAAACAACTGAAAATGGTTTTCGCTGTTATATCACAGGGAGATTAAAGATAAATCGTGCTATATATAGTCTGTAATCTGCAGGGAGGGTACAGCCTGTGAGAGTCAAATGCCACAGCAGAAATACAACTGAGTAAAATAGTCTAGGATAAGAGTATGATTGGTGTGATGATCACTTCACAGGAATGCTAAGCAGAGTTTGTTTGAAATCTTAACTTTGCCCAAAGGAGTTCTTACTGTTGTCTTGTAGTATCTGTGCTGACAAGCTTTAAAAAACACGCATTAAATTAGAAATGTCCTTCTCACACAACTCGGTTAAAAGCTTAGACATGAGACGGCTCCATGTGATACCTAAGAAAGTTGGGAGAGGGATCAGAAATGACAGGAGGGGATCAGCGTGAGCAATGGAAATGTTTGTGAAAGACAGCCCAACATAAGCTTTAGCTCCACTTCAGTGGTACCTTCACACATCGGACCACAGACATCAAAGGAAATTCAGAGCTGTTAGACGCGACAAGGAATCAAATTAGATTTACTGCAGCACTGCAAGTGTGGGTGTTCATTGGTTCAGCATATTTCATAGTTATCACCCAAATGTCTGAAAAGAGGGACATTTTCATTCCCTACCCCTCAGGATGATGAGTCTGGTTTCCTTGAAAAGGAAGCGAGGAGGGTGACTCAAAACACAGAAGAAAAACATGTCATGACAGTGAAGAAAATGGCTGCCAAGTGTGTGAGTTTTTAAGGGAGAAATGGAAGTGAGGAAAGAGAGACGTAAACATGACATTGTGGCAGGATAGAGTATAAAAAAGAAGGATATTGTGACAAGAGGAGGTAGGAATTGAGTGTGAAAAAAGGAAAGGAAAGATGGGAAGTGAGACCAAACACTGACAAGAGAATAAAAAAAGATTGAAGAAGAAATCATTGATAGAGGTGTGATTTCCTTTGCCCTCGTTGAGGTTTGCGGGGCTTATTCGAGGGTCATCGGGGAGATGATCACACACACCCACACACACACACATGGATTCACACACTGTCTAGAATCGACCCAAGTGCTCATTTTCAGTCTAAAGGGTCTTCTCAGATTGGGCATGGGCTGAAAATTCATTTATTGCTTCAGTACATGAGCGACTTTATTTTCATCGCTTGCCCTGCTTCCCGCTGTGGACAAAAGAAAAAATACCAACAAAGCCTATTACACATTTGTCCAGTTTACAGCCAAGTATTTAGTCTCTGTCCCCTCTTCAGTGTTTGTGTGTGCGGATATGTGTGTGCGCCAATTCGTGCCTGCTAAATATCATTGGGATTAGCGCCGGAGGCTTAATTAAAAAGCAATTACCTTTGGTCGCTGTGGGCGACGCTTGGCGAGAGTAGCTCAACTAATCTGGTGAATGGTGTGAGGGACCCTCAGCATGCTTCACACACACAAACACACACACAAATAGGGCAATTGTCTGCAGAATTAACGGAGGATTTAAACAATTGTTAATTAGCGAAGTGGGGTGGAGGCTGAAAGGGTAGAAGAGGGGCTACAGGGCCACACACATTGCTTTCCCCTCTGTCTGACATGGCCTCCATGTGTTGATTCATGAAGTTAAGTGGGTAAATGATACACACCAGAACAGTGTTCATTTTCCTTGATGGCCTAGTAAGGATGTTCTCTCTCTCTCTCCTGCTGTCCATCTTTGCTTTTCTATATTTGCTTTTTTCCCCTCCTCTCTCGCTCTCTGAAACACTAAAATAGGTTAGCACAGTTAGCGCCTGAGCTAATCTCTTAATGTTAAAGCTCCAATTAGATGCTGCTAATGACAGTAATTAGATCATCTCTGTGAGACTCACTCCGCTGTGCCCTTGAAACAGTGGAGGGGAATCTGCCAAAAATGTGTGGAGAGGTAGAGGTCGTTTTCTGTACTGTAAGAATGACAGACCTGTGTGAAGTCTGCTCTGTGTGCATGTAAAACTGAAGATTTATCTATGAGTTCATTGAGAACTTGGTGTCGGCTGATGTTTGGGTCAATATTGGGGTGATTTTGACATGTGTAGCTTAAGGAGATGCGAGTGTGATTGAAGGTGGTCTGTGAATGGAGTTTTCTGTGTGTTTGGGGCCACGTTTAACACCTGGGTCAAGATCTAAATACACTTTCTCATTGTCCTCTGCCTCTCCATGCTGCTGCACTCTGCACCTTAGCACAAACCGTTAGCATATTTATTAAACTTGAAATGTCCTCTTGCTAACTTTTTGAGAATGTTTTTATAGCCTGTTCAAGGATGTCTTTTTTATAGACTTTCTGCAATTTTTGCAAGGTCTTTCTGTGTCTAGACTTTTTAGAGTGCTTTCAGAATTTTGTTGTGTTGCATCATAATGAGAGTAAACTAATTCTTATTCTGTAAAATTTCAGTTAATTTTCTGGAGTATGAGCACACAAAAGCAGAATTTGGGTCAAAATGATGGTTGTGGTCCTCACAAAGGTGTAGCTTCAAGTTCCGAGTGCGAATATGTGAGTGCAATCTGTGTTTGCCCCCAGGTTTGACAATTTGTGGTGGCTCATCAAGATTTAATTTTGGATTGATGTTTTCCATCCCAGAGAGAGACCAGTGATTACCACTAAACACTATGAAAAGTACACACACATGCACGCACACTCACGCACACCCACACACCTCTACCCCTGGCTGATGTATCATAATTGTCCTCTGTCCTCTTCCCACCCTGCCTTGCTCTATTTATAGTTCATTTTAGGCCTCGTCCTACCAGACAGCGCTATGGCAACTAAATGATTGACAGGGCGTTCGCTCGTTCCCTCCGACGATCTCCTTCCCCCTGTTGACCTTCCCTCTGACATCAAAACTGTCTGTCTGTCTCGTTTCACTCTGTTCTGTCTGCGTGCGTGTGATCATAACTCAGTTCGATGGCCTTACACCTCGCTGTGCGATGCCTCCCGTCCCTCACACAGCTCAGAGATGGATATGCAGCTTGAGGGTCATAAAACACACACACTCATACACACTACCTGCACTGTACTGGACTTCAATAACTACCTACTTTTTAACCTTATCCTTTATGACTGTGTCTTAGCCTTTTTATTTATTTGACATACTGTTTGAACATGTGGAAATAAGTGCTCAGTCTGTACCAAGATATTCAAATTAGAATAGAAATCTAACAGGCTGTGCCATATGCTCCAGCTTGGGGTGTTTCTTAAAGGCGATGTCCGTTTGTTCTACTGCATGCCTTGTTGCTCTAAGTGAATTTGTCTATTGTTGTTTTCTTGTGGCAAGAAAAGGTTACTCACGCATTCGTCATCTCCAGGCTTGGTTACTGTGACGCGCTTTACTCTGGTATCAGTGAAGAAAAACATTCTTAGGCTTCAGTTAATGCAGAAGGATGCTGCTCGACTTTTAACTCGCTGCATTGAAAGTAACCACATCGCTCCAATTCTTGCTGGATTTTAACTGGTTAGTTGTGGAATTGATTTTAACACTTTATTGCTCGTTTTCAAAGCTGTCCAAGGTTAAGCACGACCTTGGAATTGTGATCTCTTAACTTCTTGGGAGTCTGATCGCTGTTTGACATCCTCTGGCAACAACCCTCTGACTCTTCCTGAATTCCTCTTTAGCTTATGTTTTAAATTTACAAAAGGATAACATGCAGAGTTGAGGTGAACAAACTTCCCCTTTCTAAAATGATCAGGATGGACGTCCAGCAAATGTCCACTTAACTTTCTGGATGCAGGCACACCCTTAATTTCAAAGATCTTTTACAACCATGATGGAGCATCTTTATGGGACATTCAAGCATCAGTCACTGATCATGATCGCCATCTCTGGTCCCGACTACTTTGTCCCCCTCAGTTAAAGCCTTTTTGAGTCTTCAAAAGCATTTTTCAATATTTTTTCGGATTTGGGAGCAAACATTCAGCATTAGAGTGAATTGCACAAGTAGTCGTTATCGACTAACAGCTACAAATTTGCAGTGCACTCACCTTGGCCACTCAGCTGTATTCTAATGTTAAGTTATAGCTACACTTACTATCGAGGTTCCTTACATGCTTGCTAATAACTTATTTAAGGAGCCGGCTTCCAAGATTGACAGCGTTGCGTTAAGAGCTTATCAAAGTTAACTTGAACGCATCAGCTCTGGACAAATTCGTGCGGAGGTGTTCATGATTCATGAACTCTGGATTGATTCTGTTCAGGACTTCAGCCAGCCGTCTTCTCTGCGGGGAAAAGCCAACAACAATCCTTCCTCCCGTGCATGTTTTGATTCGGAGTGTGCACGGAGAGGAGGGGCTGTTCACAGGCCGGTCAATGTGTTGGGAGAGAGAGAGAGAGAGAGAGAGAGCGGGGCAGGGAGGGGCTGAGCGAATCAATGCTCTTTGCACAGCTCTACAATGAATACGATTTTACCCATTTTAAATAGTAGAAGAAAAAAAATCAATTTGTGGCGGTCACTGTTGATATTGTTGTGGGCCGCCACAAATAAATCAATGTATTAGAAACATGACCACATATGGGGACCTCTTCAGAATATCTTGCTCTAAGGTATTAAATTTAAATTGATACAAACAACAACAACAACACATTAGAAGCCGCCCACTATTTGGAACTTGGTTTTGCTTTTTTGTTTCTCTGTGACAATATCTCTGTTAGTGTCTGTCTTTATCTTTGTTTGGAAAGAAGATACATTAGTGCCCTGGAGTTTAACTGCACTCACCACTCACTCTCCGGCAACGGTGCCCTGTTAGCACTTTAAAGATATTGATTCTTAACTTTTTAATGTTTGTTGACAGCATGGAGACCTTACTCTCTCAAGATTAGTATAAGCGGCGCTCTGGCAGGGTGACATGTTTTAATTTGGTGTCACAGCTCTCTCAGAGTGCATGCTTTGTGGATCTGGTTGATAACATTTTTTGTCACTGCTTAGCTGCATGTCTCTGTGGACATTCGTTTCACTGCAGTGCTGTCATTTTCTCTCTCCGTCTTATCCACCGGCATCATTCTGGAGCTCTGCAACCTTCCCAAGTGTTTTCATATGTCATATTTTCATTCATTTTATATTTTCATGCTGTTTAAATGTCTATTTTTTTTCCGTCAACATGCTCAAGTGGTTTAGTGAAAGCCTTTTTCCACATTAGTGAACATTGTTTATCCATGGCAGCAATGAAGCTCAGATGTCTTTCTGCCCAGCCATGTCCTTCAGCTGCTCCTGGGGGATCACAAAGTGTTCCCAAGCCAGATGGAATACTTCCACCATGTTCTGGGTCAGCCTGAGGTCTCCTCCCAGTTGGAAGTGCCCATTGAAATACAAGTGTATGTCCCAGAAGCGCTGCAATGAACAGTCCAAATCTCCCGTCAGCTAGATATATTCGGCACAAAGTAGCAGAAGTTGTATTCTTTGTGTTTCAGTGAGCTCCAAATGAACCAAGACTCCCCGGGCAGGAAACAGACTTCGACCACTTATGTCTGTGATTTTTTTTTTTTGCTTTGGTCACGAACCAAACCTGTAATCATGATTCAGGAGTTGGAACATAAATCCACTGGTTGTTAAGAGCTTCTGAAACATAAACTTTTAGGTATTCAAATGCAAGAATGAGAAGTTTAAGATGTAAGGTTCTTAAAAAAAATCATTTAAGAAAGTTTTAATGACATAGTAAATAATACAATAATCACAAAAGGTGTGACTGTGTCAAATTCAATAAGTTAATATCAGATAAAATGATTAAATGATTTCAGTAAGAAAATATTAAGACCTTCCTGTCAACAATCATTGAAACAGGCTCAGGAGCAGCACATAAGTATTGCACATTCTGCAGTCAAGTTTGATAAAGTCATGATCAGTAATGAACCATCGATCAGATGTGATGCATCATTTCGATCTTAAATTGGAGCACCTTCAGTTTACTAATTCAAAGTTTCAAATTATGGTTTTGATTTGAAATTGATTAATTTTTCAGCCGTAGAATCTGTACTTTTCCATCGCAAGACTCACTTTAAAAAGTACTTAAATGCATGGTTGCAAGGTCAAAATTGAATGTACAGATTTAAATAAACCTTTTAAGTTGCAAACACTGTATTTGATGAGTGGAGTTCACATAGAAATGTTAGTAATTGCATTAACTTAATATTGTGTGTAATTTTAACAAGTTCAAGATATGGCAACTTCAAATCCCTTCCCCTACATACTTAACATTGGAGCACCTTAATGTTTGAAATTTGACAATTTAAAAGCATGTGTTATAATTAATCATGGTAATTAAGGACATTAGCTATGTCTTTTTTTTTTTTTTATAAGTTATCAACTCAAAACTTGTGTTTACACTACCTATCATTAATTAAGTAATAATTAACAACACCTTTGAGTTAAGAGGGAGAACTGATCCCTCTAACTTGATGTATTTTGTTTGTTGAACATAATTTCTTTAGAAGTTGTCAAACTGTTAATTTTTTTGAGCCCAAATATTGTTTTCCAGTGTGTGTTATATGTTTGACAAGAGAAACTTTGCTTCACTCAGTATGGATTACTAGTATGTTGCTAGCAAGCATGATCTGCAAATGCTGGTTGCCATGACAGTGTCACGGGCAGACTGTTGGAAATGAACGAGAACCCGCAAGAGGACACGCACGAGGAAATAAAATAATGAAGGAACATGAAATGTCATTTCATCCTACCCTACACATGCAGCAGAGATATACTTTGGTAGTTTGGCTACAGCTAAAGAATTGCCACCAACAGCATACTTAAAGAGCCCAGGTTTTGCACACTTACATGTCAATCATTTTACTTTTGGGGTCTACAAGAATATGTTCCTTAATATTCAGAAACGTATTGTATTTCTTATACTTTACACTGCAACACCTCTTTTCACCATCTCTCTAAAATGGTCAGTTTTATCTCCTGTCTCTTTAAGACCCACCTGTAAAGCCCAGTCTGCTCTGATTGGTCAGCTCACCTGCTGAAAGTGAATAAGATTTATGATCACCGGTCAAAGAGATGTGGCAGAAATAGGTCCCGTAAGGAAAAAATGGCAGACTGTGAGAAAGCTGCTTATTCTATCTTTAGAGCGTGACAAACAGTCAAATGTGTGACATGTTGATGTAAAAAAAGTAAAAAAATGAAAATCCTGGACTTCAAATGAGGCGCTTCAGGTCGGTCAAAGCTGTGTTTTCTGTGGGAGAGAATAACTCTCTTTGGCTTTTGATTTTGTAAGTTTGCAGACCTTTCACATGCACATAAATGCAGCTATATAACACAAGGGTAAAACCTAAAAGGCATAAAATGGGCTCTTTAAAGGTTGCAGTTTTATAACAGACACCAGGGGCTAAAGCTGACCACATAGAACAGTTCTAACACAAGTTGTGCCCCTCGACACCACACTAATGCTTCATCACCCGAGCTTACCTTTTGTACCTGTCCCCTCCAGTCACATGTCCTTAGGTGCCTCTGTACATTGTTAATTCACTCTTGGTATCACAAAAAGACACCCCTGATTTATGCACTGCACTTTTAAAGCTTAGCTGCTATTTTAGTCATTTTACCCGCTTGCCTTCTTCAATAAATAGCTTCGGTTACAGTGCCGACTAGCTTTTAGCAGCAGAGACAGCTACTAATCTAAAGGACGTGTCAGTCAGTAGACGAGGGCCAAAAAGCTCAGAAAAAACAAGTGTTCTCAGTGCATGAAATCAATCCAGGTTAAGTGATTTATGAGCTCAACAATTATAGAAAAGTTTCCATTTATATGAAAAATGTCAATCAAGCTTTAAAAGAGGGTCCAGACTGCCAGTGAAGTGTTCTAGAGAAGAAAGAGGAGGCAGCCTTCAAACTCATTGATATTCTGGCTTGAGAAGGCTGTTCATTGTTCATTCCCAGCCATTCAAACCTCTGGTACAGATATTTTAATGGCTTCAATAATGATAAAACTATCTCGCACTAAATGGAATGCATTAGAGTAATTGCATCTGGCTTCAGCAGCTGCATGCTAACACTTTCTGTAGCTCTGATCTTGGGTTTCTCACAAGAAATAAGAAGTTTCCAACAAAACACTTTTCGTTCATCTTCAGTGTTGTGTGTTTACACACTAGGCAGATGACTGTTTGACCTGGCTGACTTGATGAACACTCAAACACTGAGGGGAGTTCTTCTTCGAGGGAATTTAATGAGGCAGTTCTTCGCTCCTGCTCCAAAAATACAATAATACAAAAGAGTTATAAAGAACAAAGCTGAGTGTGAAATAATGCACTTAGCACTCTGATGTGAATTCACTGAATTGTAATGTTCAGCCACAGCTCCCCAGGGCTTTGCATGCTGCTGCTGCCTCGGTGTCATTTCATCATATGAAACAGTTGTGAGTCTGATTGGATCGCTCCCAAACTGTTTTCCTAGTAGTATGAAGGATATTGGGATGATGTGCTGTATTGCTGAATTGCTTTTGGAGACGGCATGTATAAAAGGAGAGAATTGGAGGGGACAAATAGTCACAGTAATGGAAGATGGCCTCTGGCTATGTCAGTGGTATAACTCAGTTTTTCACAGGTTTTTGCAGGTTTTATTCACTTCTGTTCTGCAATTCCGGTGCAGAGCAATCACAGAAGATTGTATACTTTTTCTCTATTTCATCCTGGTCCACTTTTCTCAGTTTTTCTTCAGAGTTTTTTGTGAACAGCCTGATATGCTTCAGTGGCTTGAACACTGGTGTTGTGAATCTGCACCTTTGCCTCTGTCTAAGCCCAGTTGTTTGTATTTATACACCTGTACTGACAGGCCCGGGCCTTAAGCAGGTGGTAAATCAATTTAGAGCGCCAACCTTTCCATAGATGTGTCACTCAACACCAAATTGCTCAGTTGCGTAGCTTAATTAACACACATACCAAACACAGTCAGTATATCTGGATGTGCAGAGACAGTCGCTGTGCTGCTGCTTTGTCACAAAGCAGACTATCTTGATAAATGGCTTTAACACTGGAGGTGCTGACTGGTGTTTTTGATCTAATGCTGATTGACTGCACAGCTAAGACGACACATGTACTCTGTTCCCATCTTTCTATTTCCATCGTTTTAATCTTTCCAGTCTTCGCCTCTCTCTGTCTCTCTCTCTCATTGTCTGCCATTGGACAGAGTGTGCTGAGTGTCTTGTTTAATGCTCGACTGGCATTTATCAGTGATTGCTTCCTTATAATGATGTTTCAGGCAATAATGTGCTGTTTATCATTTGCTTAAACAGTGCTGCACATTTTAAAAAATATTTTAGTGAGATACCTACTGTGATAATTGGATTAAGATTCGACTTAAGGGTATTTATTTTACTTTTAAAGTTGACTTCCTCTTATAATTTATTTTATTAAAAATGATAAATACCTAAAATCAAAATGTTCAGTATTTTTTATAAGTGCTCACAGGTGTTACCAATACTGGAGAAAAATCATTGACTCAACATATAATAGATTTTTTACTTTATAAAATGTTTCTATCCTTGTCTCTTGTCTGCTCTGTGGAAACACTGCCTGCAGTTCAGCCCAGTTCGGCTAAAAAATGTCTGAATTTGGTTGCAGCTGAGTCACTAATGGCTTCACGGTTACACCAAGGACTGCACAACTGATAGTGCTTTTCATAGAATCTAGTTAGAGCAGGCAGTTCATTTTGGGTAAATGTTTGAATAAGACGTGTAGAATGGAGCGATTTTTATGAAATATAACAATTTTAACCTTAGATTTGGTTTATTTTCCTGACAAAACCAAAAGTTGCGAATGAGTCTTCAAGAACCACTGGAAAGTAGAAAATCCAATGATATTTTTCAGTTTTTCAGATTCTGGCTATGATAAATGGTGTCGTTTTGGCCATTTTTTAAAGACAACGTGCCTTTCACATGAGGTGGGTTTTGTGGTTCAGAGGGTTAATCGGATTTAATTAAATTTTCTCTGCATACCGGCTCTGCTTCCGTGAAATAAAGGGTGTTCTTTGGATTCTATTGTGATTTAATTTATTTACGCGGTGAGCAACAGCTCAGATGTTTTCCTCTTCATATGTGCAGAAATTGCTCATTGCTTCATATGTAATGGAAATCAATTTGGAAAGAAAGAAGCACCCATGGAACCACTGCGTTCACAAACAGGAAACGTAGCCTGAGGAAAGCTGTGTTGTATATTCAGCCATATTCTCATGGTCCAGCAGTACTTTGATCTCTCACAACAGACTCAATTTTTATGATAGAGTTTACTTCATATTGGTGAACAAGGGCTGGTTTGTGTCAGTAGCTCCTTTTGCCAATAAAACAGGTTAACTTACTTTTGGCTCATGGTTGCAACAGATTATATGAATCACATTTACAGACTATATACAAACCTGTACTACACTTTAAAAATATCCTGCTCTAGAATATAATTTTATTTCTGTTTTCAAACTCTCACCTTCCAGATCTCTGACTGAGGTCTCTCACACCAAGGCTTGTTGATGTCTGATGTGGTACTATTTTGTCTTTCAACCTGCACCATATCACGTTTCCATTGGCAGTGAAGGTTGAGGCAGGTTAGATTGTTTGTCAAGCTGCCTTTCTGTGGCATTTTGTTTTTATGAGACGACCTTTATGATAGTATATGTGCTGCATATTGCTGATAGCTGGGGACTTGCTAACGTGGTGATTGTCATATTTTCAGATCAGTTAAAGGAGCTCCTTCCTCTTCTGTATATTTGGAAATTCTCTGATCTTTGATACAGCAACCAAAACATGTTATAATGAACGACTTAACCACTATGAAAACCAATACATTTCATACATCCTGATGTAGAAAATATTTATAAAGTGTTTGATATGAATGAATTTGAAATGTTTTTACTTAAGCCCACTGGAATCTACATTCTCTAACCTGTCAGAGATCAAACTGCCTGTTTCTTGATATATCCCAAAGCTGCAAATCCTAATTTTAGAGACTCTACTAGAATTATAAAGAAGAAATTACAAGAAATGTACTCCATTTTCTCTATTGTTTAGTGAATCTGAACCGACGAAGTTCAAGTGTGTACAGTATATGAGGGAGACTTGTTAATTTTCATTAAATGCAAAATACATGTCGCTACATGCCCTAATACATGACATTTCAGTTTAGTTGTAAGTAAAACATTCACAAATAAGTATTTAATATGCACTAATTAGTTGTTGCATCCATAATTATTTGTCACAAAAATAAATGGAAATGTCTTGATTAATGGAAATAAATGTAGTCTGGCAGAGCTGAAGAAAATGAGTTATTGTCCCTGTTTATTGTACTTTTACTTCTTTTTCTATCATTTGCTGTTTAACTTTTACTTTTCTAATCTGTGTTATGTCCTTTTCTTCCTGTAATCAACACTGTAGTCTCTTTTTTTCCAGTACGCCTGTCAATAGTAAGGAGTCACTGGTTCCTGCTAAATTTTCATAGACTGATCATAGAGGCTTTTAAATATGTAAAAATCAGCGACGAGCCACACTGCTGTAATGATCGCATTGCACAAATGGACACTGCGTAACGTTTCAGCACTAACCAGTACGTATCCTGCCAAGGCCTCTATTTTGTTCTCTAAAATGTGTCTCTGCAGGTAGAAATGGGAGCTTATAATTTAGGCTCGTTGTGCTGCAGTGGTGATTTTTTTTTTTTTTTTTGCCTCTGCAGGACCACAATATGTAAAAACAAGTAAACTATTGGAGGGAGATGAGTGGAATTGTACTTATCCTAAAGCTTTTAGAGCATCTCTTTTGAGTCTGAATCAATACTGGCTGCCTTAGATGAGAAGCCTTGTAATGCTGATCATTACTCTGGACAGTTGCATTTAGTGCATTTACTGTGTGTGCTTGAATGTGTGTTTGTTTGTGTGTGATAGAGCAGGAGCTCTCAGTATGGGCTGCTATAAGTGTTGCGTCAATTCTGAAACCTTGGAGCATCCTAATGTGTCTAAAGAGTGCTCCGTCAGGGAGAAGTGGCCAGGCGGCGAGAATGAATGGTCAGCGAGTGTGTGTGTGTGTGTGTGTGTGTGCGCGAGTTTTGAGTGTGGCTCTTAAGTTTACTCGCAAAGAGATTTAGAGATTGGGCTTCAAGTCAAGCCAATTACTGCATCACAACTCTCCCAGTCAGGGTTAAGTGGACTATCAGAGAAACCCGGCCGTAAATCACATCCCGCCGTCAGAATCCAAGTGGGTTTGATGACAGTCGTGGTGGTGGTGGAGGGAGAGTGATGGAAAAAATAAGTGCAGAGAGCTGGAACCTTAAATTTGGTTATAAAAAATATAATCCAGTTTAACTCAATCAGATTGTTGAGTGAAGATAGCTTTGACATCAATAGTAACTCGGTTGGTTTTTTTCTTATCACTCAGACATTTTTCGATACTTTCCCGTCCGCTCTAAGCCGACTCGGTTAAGGCCATCACTGAATTTTGAAAGTGAGCGCTTGGAAGATTTGCGATGGTAAACATCTATCACCGCGATGTCCTGGATTCTTCAAAGCATGTTATTATTTTATTATTTTTTAGGCTGGAAAATAGGATCTCAGCCACATACGGGGGTTCAATTACAGAGGCTGCTATCATCGGGGAGGACAGCTCAGCAGTTCAGGCTTCATTAAAATTATTATTATTATTTTTTTAAGTACTGCCAGTCAGAAACATGAATATGCTAATATGCATTACACAGTTGCACAAAGAGTGATGCTGCTGTTTGAACTGAAAGGAACTATGTGCTGACTGAAAAAAGTTGGACTGACCCTTTATGAATATTTTAGAAGTTAACATGTAGGTTGTAAATCTGTTCCACACGAAGTGCAGTTGAACACTTTTATTTGCCCTGTAATAGCAGATTGTGGGATTACGAGAGACCTCCCACAGATGACTAACCAGCTCGTATTACTCAGTGTTCCTGAAGTTGAAGGATCCCTGCTTTTATCCTCCTTTACTCCCTTTACCTCACTGATTGTGTATGATAAAGTCAATTTTGCAGGTCTGTTACAACTGCAGCCTTGAAGATATATACTCTAACTTTGTCGTTGTTGTTTTCATTTGGCTTTTCAGTGTGTGTGTGTTGGCACTAAGGCATTAATTCCCGTCTTGCCTTCGGCTTGCTTCTGTTTTCTCCAACTTTCTGTCAGAGATTACAAAATCTGTCAAGTCAACAAACAAAAAAGAAAGTTTTTTTTTTTAGTTCGAATGAGTCGTGCCCCTCTCTTCGCTTTCCTTCAGTTTTTATTGCAGCCGCTAAAGGTACAGCGGGTTAGGGGAGGGCTAATTGGGTATCAAAAGGTGAGCAGCTGCTGACACCTCTCGTTCCCGCTAAATAGATGCAAATTGTGCATGCATAAAAATGGATCTTACTGGTCAGCTCTGACTTCCGCAGGTGACAGTTAATAGGTTCTGCATAAAACATCCTGATGCATCTCAGTATGCTCTACATTAAAGAGCTTGTCACCGCTGTTACAAAGGATGTACGATGTGAAAGGTTATAATGTGACATGAATGGTTATTTAATCTATAGACTTTATCCTACTGCAAGGAGGACTCAGAAGATGAGCTCATACCTTGAGTGTATCCACTGCTAATCATCAAGCAATTCAGTTTTAGTTTTTTATTTATTTTTCTCTATTTTTTAATAAAATCGACAATTATCGAATGGATTGCCATAAAATTTTAGTATAAGCGCTCATGTCCCCCTCAAGATGAACTGTTTAGTGCTAACAGGCCAACCTTATATGGTGAACATGGTGCATCAGTATGTTAACATTGTTGTTTATAGCATGTAAGCAAGTTCAAAGCACCATTAAACCTAAACATGATTACAGATTCTTAGTCTTGTTGCCTGTCAGATCCTATTTATTTGCCATTTATGGTCCAAGTAAGAAGTTAAATAGCTTCATAAGCTGCTTTGGTCGTCTGTTACATCACTTCAGGACCGCCTGGTGCAGAATGTTCTTTGAAAACAGCCCCTGATTCTGTTGCCATTGGCAAGTCGGCTTTTTGCTCCATTCAAAGATTCTTTGTTCCAACTGGAATAGCAGAAGCGTCTTGATTAGACAAGCCTTTGAAACAAACCATGAAATTGATGACAAGCTAACATGTTATCCACAGAATCCATTCAAACAAAATGCCACGCCAACAATGGAAAGTTAACTATACAACAGGGCGTGCCAGTCGCTTATTGTATTGCTTTTATTCAGTGTTTTTATCACTCAGAATTCTGTTAAATGATTGGATGTTAGGATGGTCGATATGGCAGAACATAAAAAAGCAGATTAGAGAGTAAGTAGAGGATTATAGTATAATATTTATAGATAATGTGTCAGATAAGCTGTATTGGACAGATAAACTAAACTGGTGTCAGTAAGTTCAGTAAAGCTTTACTTAGTTCCAGTATTAAATCACCAGGTTTATTATTAGTTATCGTGTCTCATAGTTTATTATTATTAGAAATGTTATTTGGATTCAAACAGTTCTGTCTGTCTTGTTTTCTTGTTTTCTTTCAAGTTAAGTAGTTTTGTATTAATGATGTGTCAGACTATTCCGTCTCTCTATTCCAGTGATTAGCAGGATTGCTTTATGTATTCATAATGATTTAGAACCTCCGCAAATCTGTAAATGTGTTAGCGTATGGACTTTTTGCAGCGTATCAAACTAATGTGTACAAGTGTTTATTAACAAATGCATATTTCAGGAATCGCTTTAGTTCACCATAATTGGACAGGCCTTTCATCTATGCTGCTTCTGAATATGCGTTTCCTCATCGAGGAAGATCAAAGGCATCACTTACAGATTAAAAAGAAGACGGCATAAATGTGTGCATGTGTGGATACATTCATGCATGTGTGTCTGTGAATGCTCATCACTAAAAGAACATCTGAGGGAACATTGACATCCGACCACTGTTTCCCATGTTCATCACTTTTTATCTTTGTATGGTGAAGCAACCACCTAAAATTATGACAAATCTGAAGCACTCATTTAGTAGTAAGATAGAAAACCTAGTTTTGGCTTGTGGGTATCTAAAGCCACTAGGGCACTAAAAGCAGACTTTTAAGCAAACTCAGATAAACATTCACTCATATACTGCATTTAAAGAAGAATTCTGGTTTATTTCAGCCTGGCGTGTTTCCTTTAAATATGACGGTTGTTGCTCTTAGTGTCCTGCTAACTTTGCACTCTTCATTAGAGTTTAACATCAGTTAGTGGATATTGACCTGTCACAGATGTGTCAGTATTGTCTACATTGTTACACAGTGGTTTAAAAACTTTTTACCAAACATAATGCAGAAAAAGATCTTTAGGATAATTTAGAAACAGTGTGATCACACAGTTTGTTCAGCAGAGCAGCTCTGTTGCACTCAGTTGTTTTCAGTCCTCTCAATACTGTATGCAGCACATGGAGCAGAGAACGTATCACAGTTGAGCAAACAGTGATGTGGAGTCAAGCTTTGTCTTCATGGTAAGTTGTTAACTTCTTGGTGAAATACATTGCTGGATAGCAAACAAACAATGACTTCATAATTTTTAAAAAAGACCAGTATCCGCCCCAAAAGTCCAGTGGGGAGCTGAGTGTTTGGTTTGGCTGGTCTTGATCTTTTCTTCCAGAAGGCAAAACACAATCTCCAGGTCGATAACGTTTATCAAACCTGAAAATTCATTTTGTGCAGTTTCACAGCTGGGACTCTTCTCATCACTGGTTACATGGAGATTGTCCAAGTCTGCAGAAATATGCCACTCTTTAGGCAACAGTTTCTGTCCTCAGTCAGCAGCCCAGGACGTCCTGTTATCTTTCCTCTTCACCTTCATCCTCTGTGATTTCTTCCTTTCTGGTTTGAATAAATACAACCGACCGTCAACCTGAAATGCCTACTGTCTTCCTCATAATCTGCCATTTAACTGCGGAGTTTCCTTAAAAGGCAGTATGTCCACAGTGAAAGTTGCCCTCACACATGTAAACAAACTGCTGTGCACTGATGAAGATGTCTGTGATAAGGTCAGCCAGCAAGTATCTGCGGATTGAGGCTCCTAATGCACTTAGCAAAATGGCTGTTCCAGACGACCGATTTCTGACCTTTACTCAGACTTGAAAACAAACATTTAAAAGGATTCATCCAAAAATCGTCTTTCTTTGGAAAACTGCAGGGAGGTCGTGCTCAAAATGTGTTCACAAGCAGTTTTGTGTGACTCCTCAAGTCCCTGAATCCCTACCAACAGGGTTGAAGAGTTGGCACAGTTATGGCAAATAGGCCAAGTTGAAATAAACCAGAATCATCCTTTAATATATACGTTTTTACCACATTAACAAATATTTACCCAATCTATAAATACACAGCAGCACAAGAGAAGCAGAGATGCTTTCTCATTATAATGTACTCTTATTTTATTTTTTTTATCTTTTGCTGCTGGTGTAGTTCAAAATTTTGTCACATCATAATCCTGTTTTGGTTTTCACATCCAAGAAAAAAAAAATGCATCTCTTTGGTTTCTCACATGTCTGCCTGTCTTCACGACTTTGACTTCATGCCAACATAAACACTACTGAAGGAGCTTTACGTTTTCATTGCTGTGCAGCTCTTTTCTCTACTTCAGCCGGTTTATTTTTTAATCACTGCAACTTTTCTTTACTTTTGTTCATTTCTTTTCTTTTCGTTCTGTTTTATTTCATACTCTATCTTTGACATGCTCTCATTTTTGTTACATTTTGTGTTTTCCCTCGGGTTTTAGCGAGTTGTAATTATTCTATAAAATGTGTGTGCACATTAGATTAATTTAATTATTTTTACCATGCTTGTAAAGCACTCTGATCAACTTCTGCGTACGATAGGGTACTATTTTAATAAACTTTCTTGCGTGCACTGCATTCCTCCTCCACAATCTAATTTCTCCTATTTTGTAAATTCTATGGCCCTGTTTAAATAATGGGTTTAATGAATACCAGGGGAATTGTAAAGAGGGAAAGTGAGTGGAAACTTGTTGACAGTCACTTGAATTGCCTGTTAATAGAGCTGTACAGCTTGTTCTGCCCTTGTTAATGACAAGTCGTGATTGTATTAATGTGACGCAAATGGACAGAAAAGGTTGGAAAAAGGCTGTTTTTGGTAGTGACCATTAAATGTACTTCTCTTAAACCGTTTGACAGGCCAGCAGTAACATAAAATCATTATTTAGTTCAGACGCAGTAGCAGTCTAAGTGTTCCTGCTGGTGCATCTATTAGGGGATTGTTCTCCGCTTCTGGGAAACAGACCAAGAACATTGACCCAAAGTGATGATTAATGGTCGCAAGTGCATATGAAATATTTTCCCCAATTAGAGTGTATTTGAAGACCCTGGATGGACACAGTCAGATCTCCTCTTAGTTAGACTCATAAGATGCAATATCCATGTGTCATTTATCCAGATGTATGTCATGTTTTTAGTCTCCTAGACGTGCTCATGTCATAGAATCACAGAGTCCCTACTTTGTGATTTGAGCCCTTTTCCAACCGGTTCTGTCCATTTTTTCCCAATTTAGGTGTCTTTGAAGACACTGGATGCACAGTGAGTCTGATCTTATTTCAATGAGGCTCATAAGATGTAATATCTGCCCATCACTTTTCCAAATTGTTATTTTTTTTATGTCCTAGACTTGGTCATGTAATAGATACACCAAGTCCCTGGTTTGTGACTTTGTACATTTGAGACTCCCTCATTATTCTCCAATCATATGGTCGATCTCACTTAGGCTGCTCATTGTGTGACCCAGCATTACTCACCCAGACCTCCCGGGGAATCCAGAAAGATGTTTAACATGTATATCTGCATTGATCTGTGGCTTTGAAGTCACAAGGCGTACTTACGTAACATTCGTGCCTCCTTCAGTGCTGCTTGAGGAATGTGTGTCGTGGCCTCCATGGATCTGACCCAGTCTGTGTGTGCTTGCCACTGTTCTCACCTACCTGCAGCCCTCTCATCTTCATTTGAGCTACTGAGCCATGGCAGACACCACAGAGGCCCAGATGAACATGAGCACTGTTCCTTTCCTTTACTCCTCATCTCTCTCATTTTCCTCCCACTCCTCGTGCTGCTGCCGCTCCTCGGCGATGGAAGCAGCTGTTGTTTGTTCATTAACTTTTTTTCTGGTAGCACGAATATCTGTCAGTGTTTAAGATATTGAAACTCTCACACGGACACCGCAGCAGCAGCATATGGACTCGCAAACGTGTTGTTTTCGTTTTAGCACACCTCTCGCTCAATCTCGCCTTCGCGTGCTCATTGTTTGTGTCTCTCCATCTAATTAGACTAATTGAGTTTTCTTTGCTCTAGCTCGTCTTACCACTCCGCTCTTGAGAGCTTTTGTTTGATCAGTCAGAAAGTCTGGGGGAAGAGAGAAAGGCGTAGACGGATCAAACTGGGTGATGTGTATATTTTTGTACAAGCTCAAAAACCATTTCCCTCTGTGCAAATCAAGGCGAAAGGGAAATGTCAGTCTTTTCAGGACACGCACTGTCTTTCTGATCTTTACGTCTTTCTCCCCTCCTCCCCTGTCCCTCGTGCAGATTCATTTGAATAACCCTCTGGTGTACTTGTAAGTGCAAGTTCAAAGCTGGGTCCCCATGTCCTCTCTTCATACATTTGATTGAGAACAGATTGCACTTGCCCTGATTTCCTCAGTGAGGTCGTGTTAGTGTAATGCATACAGATAGTTGGAGGGAGATGCACTTTCTTTCCTGTCAGTCTGTTTATTTGTTGTGGTAATTTTATGGTGTTGTGAGTGGATCCGTGCAAACTTTGTTGGGACAAGTAAACTTTTCTTATTGTTTGATGAAAGGGGTGATTGACTTCTCAGTAAAAGTCGTGTAACTTTAGAACAGATTCATGTAACATCATAATCGATCTTTCTGGGCCTATACACAGAGGAGGCAAATCTTTTGTAATTGGCCTTGTCAAACAGTGCGTGGCCCCTTGAGATCTCATCTATAGGCTACCTCTGTTTTTTTTTTAATTTGATGCTGTACACTGGTTAAGAGCTGCCCTTAATATCTACCGAGCAAATCCGTACTGATTGGCCGCGTGCTGTTGCAAAACTCATGACCCATTTTATGTACAGTCATTAAAGTGTGTGCATCTCCTAATGTGAAACTAGGTGATGTGACTTTCCACCATAGTTAACCCTCTGAATCAGGAACAGTTTGTGGAGATTACAAGTGAAAATGTGGACGCTGAGCTTGTGACAGTCAGTCATTGTGAAGGTGAGGCAGGACAAAGATGCATTGCTGCAAGAAATTAATTTTAATACCTCTAATGTGAAAAACTTTTTTCTGAATAAAACAAGCCCCAGCAAAGTCATCTCATTTGGCTGTGGAGAGAAATTCAAGGTGTGGAAATTTTGAGGGATTAATCAGTTTGTCAGCTGAGGAGAATTATTCAGGTTATTGTTAATCGATTGAGAAGTGTTGGACTGTCTGGCAGATTTCACATCTTTGTTACAGCAGAAGTGTGTTTTTATAGATCTTAAAATCAACTCGTAATTTGCTTTTTCTAAGAGGTGACGGATGAGGCTCCTCCAGAATAAATGAACGATGCACGGCGACTATTCGTTCGACTGATTCTGGGATTAAATGTATTCATGCTCCCATATTGATCTGACATCAGTTATGTATGACTGTACCCTCACTCGTCCTAGAGTGACCCTGTCTGCAAAGGAAAAGGGAGAGATTGAGTTTTATCATATCATCTCCTGTCCCATCAGTACAGTACATGATAAACTGTGTGCGTTTGTGTTGGGGGGTGTCATGAAGTGTCACCGAGAGGAATGATGGAAGAGCACAGAACAGTGTGTAGTTTGTAATGTGAGATCAAAGAGCAGCTGAGATTTATGACTTTCAGTTTATGTTCCTCTAAAACAATGTCACCTAAACACGCCACGCCTGGAGACAACACTCTGACCCATGAAAAGATCATTTTATGTAAAGTTATTTCCAGGTAGGTTGTCTGGTTTTACAGGCATGTTTCTTACCGCCAGTCTACAGTGTGTCACTATTCAGATTTCAAATTGACAGCACCTTGTTATTTCAGCTATGTCCCACTGAGTTAATGGACTCTAAAAACTAATTCACTGTCAAATTAATGATACCTTTCCTCTGCCTCACCTTTTTTTGGAAAGGGGCCCTTAAGTGATCTCAGTGCCCCTTTCCCTCTCATCTCCTTGATTAAACTGTGTAAGTGGTTAATTCTTGTAGGGGGTCACCAGACAGGACACACAAGTGATGTTAAAAGTTATTCCAGCTCAGTAAACCTTCAGAATTCCATTTGCGCCTCAGTTATTGCCTGACAGAATATGTCTCGTTAGAGGCAGGAACAAGTAGTGCATGGAGTCAAGTGTGTAGCAAATTAATGCCATGAATAATTGCTGGGACTTCATGTTAAAGGTTGTGTGAAGTGATAAAGCATAGCTACCAGCTGCAGACAGATATCTTTGTCTGAAATTTGCATTTCATGACATCGGCGTCACCCTGTATGTCAGCCAGACTAAAGGAAGCTACACGGTTTATGCTGACCTCTTAAGGAATGCTGAGATACACTTGTACCAAGAACATGTCCTAGTAATTGGACAGTCATTATAAAACTTTAGGGAGCCTTACTCATGCTTAAGTTTTGGATACAATGTCTGAAAAATATCTTTGCTTGTTGCCAGTTGGCATCAGTGTTGAGAGCACAAGAAAACTGCTGAGTCCTTTAGTGACAGCAGGGCCCTGAGGCAGCCGGTGTTGGTGGTTGACGTCTCTCAAACTCCAGCAGAGGTTTTCATTCTAAAAAGTGAAAAAAATTATTTTAAGTGGTCCTTATTCCTCCTCTGGAGGGAGCAGTAGTACAGTCAAGTTTGAAGATGGATGCAATCCTGACTTCAGAATTTATATTTATAGAGCAGGAGTTGAGCCCTGGAGAGGGAGAGGAAAGACCACAGGCATTGGATACTACATCCATCCATCCATTACCTATACACCGCTTATTCCTCTGGATACTACATACACTGTAAAAAAAATGTAATGTTACAGAATATTATTGTGATGTTACAAACATTTCTTTTTTTATTTCATTGATAAAACTGCTAAATTCAAGTTTAATATCGTAAATATATTTCTAAAAATAGATATACATATTGGTAATTAACAGAAAAAGAAGTATTGGTACTGTAATTGTACATAGATTACTTTGTTAAATGAGAGATAGCTTGTATAATTACAGAAGGACCATGAGTAGCACCATGTGATTGTCATTTCAGTTGTGTCGTGTTTATATAGTGATTGTTGTGGATAGGAGAGTGTTCGTATGGCTGAGAGCAATGTATAGGTTTAGCTAGCAATGGGGCACCATGACAGAGACTTCTGTAGTGGTTAATGACTTCCAGCCAGTGTTCATGTACAGGAGATGAGTTTGTGCTTAACTGGACCACATTCCTGTTGCTGCATGGTGCAAAGGGTCCAGGAAACACACTGTCAAATCTGAGATATTTGACACACAGTTCAGCAGTTTCTCAAAGGTAAATCCATTCATTTTAAAGGTGGAAATGCATTTACAGTGGTAGGTTCTAGATTTTTACACAATGGCATATAATAGAACCCAACCAATAAGGGCACTTTTCTGCAGTCACATGCCTAATGACTTGCATTAAACATTATTTGACTATGTTGTTTCATGTGTAATTATCCTTCATTAAACATTCAAAATCCAAAAATAATGCACACAATCTTGAGTAAAATTAAGGCTGGAAAGCTATGTTTTAATTATGGGAAATTGCTGTATGTTATGGGATGGGTATTCTCTGTTATTTTACAGTATTTTTCCACAGCACCAGCTGCCAGAATATTTCCATTTTTTAATATTTATGTATTTTTGTGTAGTGTAAGCTAGCATTATTCACCCTGTCTTCTGGCTGAAAGTCAACAGGGAACAACCAAGATGTGTTAGTGTAAAGGAAGAAAAGGGCAAAGGTTATTCTTTTTTTAAGATGTTGCCTTTGTCAGATAGGAGCAGTAGAGACAGAAAGGAAATGTGTGGAAGGAGAGCAGAGGAATGACAAGCAGTAAAGTCCTGGCTGGGAATCAGACCAGGAGCTCACCACTGACGCCATTTGCGCTCATGAGATTTGTCCCTAACCACTGGGCCATTCGGTTTGCCCAAGAGATGAAGAACTTTGAAAGACAAACCATGCGGACCATAAGACACTCTCAGTCCTTTTACTTCTTTTATTTTCACCTTATACCCAGCGGACTGGAGAGGAAAAAAAAAAGCGGCTCAGCGCTCGTCCATGAGAAGAAAATTGAGCATTGGAATCCACGACATATGCTAAGCTGTTGCACTGTGCAAACCATCTTCTGGGAGCGGAGTGGTGCAGTACGCTGATGACATTCATTAAAACTTGTAATGGATTCGCAGTGGGGGGACGGAATATGAAACTGCAGCCATGTACATGAGAATTGAAGCAGTTTAAACCCGGCAAAAAATATGCCCCTGCTGAGATGACTCTGAGTCAGATCTATTCTAAATCTGATGGGTTGCACTGGATATCAGGGCAGTGTAGATTACAGACCATCAAATAAATCATTTCAGTCAAGCAGCAGCAGCAGCAGCAGCAAACGGTTTCTATCTCGTGGTCTGAAATAGCTACATGTAGTCAATGTTAAGACAGTAGCATAAATACAGAGGGACTGTATAGTGGAGCTGAGGAAAGGGAAGCCGACAAATAAAGACGTAGAGTCGTGCATGACTGACAGGTTAAGTAATTTAGCACAGCTGCACAGAAAACACAGCAGCGCTATGGAGTGAGACAGCTCACATACAGTAAACATTCCAAGAAGTAATAAGGCAACCATCAGCCTGTTGTTGGGTTGATGGGAGCTCAGAGAGAGGGCGACCTGTGGAGGTTAGATATCTCACTCACCTTCTCTGGGCAATAAACTAACAGGGAGGTGGAGACGACAGAAAAAAAAAGATGAATAGGATGAAATAGAGGTGCTGAAAGTGAGAGATAGAGGACGAAGAGGAGGAGGAGGAGGAGGAAAGAGGAATTGGAGTTAACAGGAGTAGTGGAGGAAGATAAATATGACTAAGAGAAGAAATGTTTATATGAGGTCTAGGATGGAGAGGCTGGGGTGTACAGGGAGCATACAGGCTGTATAACCAGAAAACTGCATTGCAATAAAAAGAAGTCATCATGCACTTAGGTGCCCACTATGTCAGTGTCATCACTTCCTCCTCAGTGCCTCCTATTCCCAACGCAGATATTCAAAACTTGCTGTTATTGTGCATTCAAAGAACACCGCACTTTGTTTTCAGCTGGCACCTTGACACAGGACTAATAGTGTTTTGTGAAAAAGTGTTTGTTTGAATTTCCCTGAGGTTTGACTTATAAACTTAGGAAGTTATCACTGCAAAGATTTTGAAAGAATGTATACTTTGCAGACTCACAAACCTTTATCACAGCATTTATGCATGATATCCAGTCTGTTTGGATGATCACAGGCTGCGGAAAGACTTAACCTGGTTTTCTAGTAGAATATACAGTGTGCATTATTACATATTAATGTTTCTTACCCTCATTTCAGCTGCCAGAGCCCTGCAGAGATTTGTCAGCTGTTTTGATTCTTATGAACATCTTTGCTTCCATGCCAAGCACCCGCTGTGCAACCTGAAAAAATGTTTTACCAATCAACTGTCCTTGCTGACTCTTCCTCCTCTTGACGTTTTTCTATGTTGTTGCTTTGATCCCTCTAAACAACAGGTAGCTTTAGTGCATTTTTGCTCCTAGGACATTTTCTCGCTTTGTGGGCTCATTTTTCACTGCAGTCCAAAGTCTGGCGCCTCACAACCATGACTGGAAGTAATGAGAACTCATTTTTTTACTTTTTTGTGGGGCGAAACAGTGCCATCTCATAAATCCTAAAATAATTGAATTTCTGTGATTATTTGTTTTACACAAACTGAAAAATATCTGGAATCAGTAAGCACAACATTTCTCCAAGTGCTTATGAGACATGTAAATTTGATTAATTAGTTGAGGGACCATCAGAAAATTTAAAATATAATAACTATATAATAACTATAAGCTGCAATCTTCTACTTATGTCTTTTCCGTAACAAAACTAGAAAAGCACAAAGCTCAGACCTCTACTGAACAGCTAATTTCACCCCATGTTGGGATTTACACCCAGAAATAATAATCCCAGGATTGTTTTATCTACATTTTTAGATTTCTTGACCACGAAAACATACCCTTAGCATTTAGATTCACATTGATATCATTATTAGTTCAATAGTTATTCACCAAAATCACTTTTTCAGTAATGGTGGTTTCTTCTGGATCTAGCTGTTGATTATGCAACAGATCTGTTGGCATCCTCCTGATTCAGCAGAGTCTCAGCTACATGTTGGTGTTGGCTGCATGTCTTTATCTTCATCTGTTAACTTACAGTGATGACCATTCATCAGGCCCTCTAGTTTTTCATTTTTTGTCTGGAATTTTGCCCAGATCCAGATCAAATTTTGATGTGTTGTAGAAATTAGCAAGAACTTATCCTGTATTTTTTGCCAAGCAGCCTGGACATTTTTTGTGACGTTACATGCACACATGCATGCACATCATCCTTTTTCCCAATACTAAAGAATCCTGCAAAAAAATTCCTGGATCTAGACGGTGATCCGGATCACCACCAAAATCTAATTATCTGTTCCTTGTCCCATCATCTACCTTTCCTGAAAATTTCATCAAAATCCAATCTTAACTTTTCACGCAAAGTTGCTAACAGACAGACAAACAAACAGATAAAAACCGGCAAATACATAACCTCCTTGGCAGAGGTAACAAAAACAAACTGAATAATTTTTAGTCAACATGTACAGTAAATATGCATTTTGTCATTTTGTAAAGCACAGAACATTTAATGAGAAAAACCTGGGCAAAATCCAACAGAGGTGGAGAAGAAGTTTTTTTCTCTGTTGAATTGTAATTATGTAATTATTAGCAAACAGATTGGCCAGAAAAAAGTGACACTCTGAAAGCTATACCAACAAAACAAAGTATTCAGTAGTAGCTGTGGAGCCACCTGCTGATGAAGCTCATGTGATTTTATCAAGTGCTCCAGTGCAGTTACTAAATGGACCTTGTAGTGAGATTGTTTTGTAAACAACCGCTTCCACAGTCATTCATTAACCTTCAGTTCAAACTGTATTGAAGCTCTGGTGTTTGAGGCTGTTTGTCTACTAGTAAGCTATAATCAAATCACACAGGTTAAAGCACGATTTGCTTACAGTCTTAAATAACAAAATATGCCTGTAGCCATTTTTGACGACTTAATTAATCAGAATTTGTGATGTGGTCTTTGTTCTCGAAAAATGTCACATCTGTGTTGCAACAGTGGACGTTGGTGGTGTTTGGAAACTCTCAGGTCTTATCTCTCCTCTAAACTGAAGCACTGCTGTGAGTCCCACCCAGTGGTTTGTCCCTGAGGGGTGAGACAGGAACTGTCAGACCCCCACACAGTGTGAGATTTGGCTTATGGAAATATGTGCATCATCTATCGTCAAATCAGTGCTGCTGCTTGTTCCCCGGTTGCTGTGTCAGTGGTTGATTACAGTGACATAGTATTCTCATTAAATTAAGTCTGACACGGGAAGGTATGGAATGTGCGTTGTGCTTATCGATCCAAACAATGTTCAATCAACGGGAAGCCTATTATTTATAGATTTTTAACTGTAATGAAGCTGTAATTCTCATCCAGACATCGTCTTGAAATCCCAGCTGTGCTATCTGTGTGATTGATGGAGCAGTTATTTTAGGCTGCACAGAAACTGTCAGATTATTTCATCTGTGCACGCTCAAAGCTGGACCCCACGCAGGAGGGCCACTCCAATTCAGGCACTCTTCCCCTCCGCTGAGCGATGTGAACTCCAAATAAATTGTCTCGAACAGAGAAAGACAGTAAATGTCACACCAGAGCTGAGCAGCATGTCTCAAACTTCAATAAAAAGCAGTTGTAAACAGTATGTGAAAAGTTGTCAGTTTTTACGAATTCATTGTCCAAAGATATCAAGGTCATCCTTTTGTACCCTGAATGGTGCTTTTGTTTTTCTGCAGTTTGATGCTAAAAGACAACAACAATGTTTGAAGTTGAGGATGTAATGCAGGGCAGAATTATTATTTATTAAGCAAATGGGGCAGTGTTTTGTTTTTTACCTTTTAGCCTTCTGAAACCTAAGCAGTCTGTGGTTGGTTTTTTGCTCCTGTCACATTTTTATTCACTGTAGGCTCATTTTTCATTGTAACACAAAGTCCTGCACCTCAGTAGAAACACTATGACCATGGCTAAAAGCAGGGAGAACTCACAGATCTGTTTTTTTGCACTATAACAAAGTTATAACGCCATAATTACTTATTTTATAAATATTAAAAATGGAAACAACATGCACAACACTTAATTTATTATTTTAATGTAAATTTGTTTCCATATTTGTCCCCTGTTTGAAAACATTGCCTGCAGTTCAGCCTAGTTCAGCTGAACAGTTCCAAAAATTTTTGTGATGTGACTCTTGGTCTCAGCTGAGCCATGAATGGCTTGATGTTTGCACCAAGAAGCACAGTTTTTTTTTTTTTTTTTCCAGAATCTGTTCAGTGCAAACTGGTTGTTTCTAGCTAATTTTTGAATGAGACATATACAGTAAAGTGATTTTGATGAAATATCACAATTTTCTGCTCGTAATTTGTGAAATTTTCTGACAGTACGTTTCATAATGGTACAGTATAGTTCAGAGACTGTCGTAAAGTTGAAAATCTTAATTTCCTATATTTTTACAGTTTCAGACTGATAAATGGTTTTACTTACATGCATTTAAAACAAAGTTGGTTCAGACTATGCAACTATAAATGTAGCCGCTGATCTGACTCAGTGAGTTTATCAGTAAGATTGTTTAGGTGGTGCTGATATTACTAAATATGTGATTCACTTGAAAATATGTAATGATAGATAATGAGAGGGAATTTGGGGGTTGCTTTTGATGGAGGCAGCAGCAGAAAAGCATTTGAATGCACTCTTTCCAAAGCCACCTGTTATTCATCCGTCTGTTTTCTCTGGTCAAAACAAGCAATTCAGGTGATTGAAAAATAACCCAAGGTAATCGCATCATGTCGTTGTAGCTAAATGCTTCACATTCTGCATTCTTGTGTGTACTGTTGCTTTCTTGGAGGTATTTTGATGATACCATCTGTTCCTTTATTGATATTAATGCCATCGCCTTTTCAGAATTTTCTTCATTTCTCAACTTCATTCACTTAAGTATGTAGTAATTCATCGTCTTCCTTCGTCCATCAGTCCGTCTCTCATCCTCTTCATTGCTCCTGGCCAGCCAATAGACCGCGGCCGTCTGCTGTTTTGTTGTCATGATGACAATGCCTGGCATTTTCTTTGAGGGTGTCTATATATCTGGCTTTCTTTGCATGTGTGTGTAAGGAGGCATGCTGTACAACATATTGTTTATGTTTTTCATCAGTTCCTCCCACTGGAATGTCTTCGTTATGACGTGCAATAACACTTTATTTTGACATCAGCTCCAGAGCTCCACAGGACAGTCCTCTGAGTTTTTATTCACACGGTGATCTTCTCCAGAGGGAAGCAACACTTCATCAGTGCGACACACTAATCAGTTCAGTCACCTAACCTTTTGAGGCCTCTGTCCTCCCCACCAAACACAGCAGGTGTCGGGCTCATGTGCTAAGCGCAGTCCTATCTCAACCCGAGCTTCACAAGCGATAATGTCACAGTGGCTTATTTTACTTCACTTGTGGTGCACTGTAGCTACGTTCTGACAGACCACCCACCACGGTCAGGATCTTTAGTTCCTAGGAGGCAGAGCACTTCAAAAATTACCAGTGATAAAAGAAAGAGGGAGGAGCACGAGTCTTTGAATGCTAGTGAAGAGCAGGGTGATAAGAATCCTCAGGAGGATTCTGGTTTTAAAATCCAGTCAGTTCAGCAAGTTCATAGTCAAAATTCAATGCATGGATTTTTTTTTCTTTCTGCTTCGAAAGGCCCAGTATCCAGAAATTAATTATTTTCTATTCAAAACAGAGACCTCCACTTTAGCCTTGAACTTATTAAAGGTATAGTCGTTAAGACTTTAATGATATCAGAACTTGTTTTTGAGGTTGTGTATAGCGTCCATGTTTTCACCACTAAGCTATGGATATATTTACATTCTCTGCACAGTACATTCTGTACTTAAAGTTGCTCACTCACAGACACAGCATTTACAGGGAACAAAACATGTACACTGAACAAAAGTACAAATGTAATGAGCAAATGCTCTTCTTTTCTGACTTAGAGAAAAATGTAGAATCTCATTGTTGTTGCTTGTCTCATGACGTCTATTCAGTTATAGAAATGCCGTGTAATAGGACAACACATGTTTATTACTTTATGTGAAAAGGAATGGACTTAAGTTAATGAAGTATTACATTCTGCGTTTATCTTTTTGTTCACTCTGTGTGACATCACTGTTTCGTTTATTTCTTTTCGAGATCAGCCTCACTGTTTACATTCTCTCTCCTAAGGCCATATCGTTGTATTCCGTTACCGCTTATGCAAAAATAAATAAGATGCGTTCATTGGGCGAGGTTGCCACTGATACGCTGCATCCCAGCCCTTGTGCTCATGTACATACAACACCAAAGCTTAATAACTGTCACAAACACAAGGATTTGCTTCTAAGAATCTCTGCATTTTACCTCAGTCTTAAGGTAATCTCCCAAGAGTCATGTAAACACACGAAAATACAAAAGCATCACCACAATCAATAGCTGATTACCGGGCAACAGCACACAGCGCTCCTAATCAATTTCCACTTCCCTGTTTAGGGGCTTGCACATGTCCTTTTTCTTGCTTATGATTGCGAGGACGTGGGTTGTGTGTCATTATTGGATCCGTGGAATAAGTTATTAGTGATCTGCATGACCTTTGACTCCAGCTGTCTTCTCTAATAGCAGCTCTGTGAAGGTCGGCTTTGCAATGTGCATGCATGTGCACTTTGACTGAACATTACACTTAGCTAGCTCTTGTTTTGTTTTTATGGGGTAATCTTGATTTTGATCTGGACTTAAATGGGCCATCGTTCAGATTCAGGCACTAGATAAGTCGACTTTTATCAGAGGCATGTTTGCAGGCTTTGTTACATGTAAGTCACCTTGGCAATGGCAGAACTGCAACATAAAGAAAATGATCATTTGCTTCATGCAATGCTTCCATCCTGCCAGTTGGTTCTTACACTGTTTATGATTTATGTGTACATTAATCAGAAGAGGTATTTCTGATCATTCTTTGCTTGGAAGGCATGGTATGTGAAACAAGTTCAGCACCATTTAGTCAATTTTATCTACCACACCATATCTATTCATCCTCCTTTAATCATCCAACCTAGTCTGCACTAACCTTGTGTTAACAAAAGCAAAGTGTGTGCAGGATGTGATGTACAAAGCTGCTGTCCACTCTGATCATATCCTCAAAGAAAATGAAGGCTTAACATTTATTTAGTGTTTCAGTAAAGCTTCACTTAATGACCTTCAAGTGCAAAGAGCTAATTCTGCAGCACAATTGCACGTTTATTTAATTAAAAAAGGTTTATACGTCTGAATGCAGAGCGGCAGAGCCCTTTTAACACACGGGAAGAGTTCTTTCATCTCTTTACACCCACGGCAATTTGTTCCAAAGTTTGACAGGTTTGTTATGCTGCCAAATGAGCAACAGAGAAAAAGAAAACACTCACTTTCCACACAGATACACACACACACACACACAAACATACATACACACAAATCAGAGCCCTGATCTCCCCTGAAGGGAGCTGCCCTCCTAACAGGAAGAGGAGTGCCAGTGATAACCTCAGACACAGGAAGCAACCTCATTGGATGTGGATTTAAGAGGCTGAGAATTGCAGTGGAATGCTGCAGCTGCATTGATTTTTGACAGGCGTTATATGTATATACATTGTAGAGACAGAAAGCCTGGATTAGATGGGATTGGACGAATCTTAAACGATCCGACAGGGGAATAGCTGCCGAGCCAATACACCATGGTTGATAGGTCTGCTGTTAGAAGAATCAGGCTGTGTGTGTGTGTGTGTGTGTGTGTGTGTGTGTGTTTGTTCACCCTGGTGTTCATTTGCTCTGTTTGTGGTCCTGCGATATAGTTGTCCAGCTTTATTTCGACAATATGGCCTCTGCTCCCTCTTGACATCATCTAAGAGAGCAAACTGTTCTGCTTCTGTCTCGTCGCTTTTAGCTGCTGCTCTTTGACTCTTTCATATTTTCCCTTTTGACAGCCTTCTCTATATTTAAGCCAAAGTGGTGGACAGTGAGACAAGGCTGCCGGATTTGATCAAATACATTTCAGATTTAGTATTCCTGCTCTCAGATTTGTTTCTTCTTCTTCTTTTGTCCAGATTTTTCTATTTCAGTACTGTCTTTTCTTTTGACTTTTATCAGGGGAATAATATGCAAACTGCCAGGATGACTAACAAACAGAACAAAAACTTCTTTTATTCCCAGTACATTGAAGTGATCCTAAGGTGCATGACTTACAATCATGTGTAAAAAAAGCACTTTTGCAAATAATTTCCCCATATTTTTCAACAAGCAGACACCTGATTCTCTTTGAATAAGTGTGTATTAATAAAGGTGATATATTGAAACAAATTACACAAAAAAATGACATTTTATAGTCACAATCATAATGTGAAGAATAAACACAGATCAGTTACATGGAATGAGTAAGTGCACCCCTACATTTATCACACCTTTAAATCAAATCCTTCAAACAGATTGACAGGTAGAATCTGTCTTATTTAAACCTCTGACATCGAGGCTCTGCTGTTCTCTCTGCTATTGAAGTGTGCGGTGTCATCATGCCAAGTTCTAATGAGCTCTCAAGGGCTTTCAGATGAAAAAGCTTTTGGATGTCTATGAATCTGGCATGATCACCAAATTATTTGAAACAACTCATTTCATTTAAAGAGAAGTCATCCACAAGTCATGCAGATTTCAAACAACTGCGTCCAGGACTGGCCACCCTGGAAAATTCAGACCTGAGTCTGTAAATGCGGCTGACGACAGAACGCCAAAACCTTCAACCTGGCCTAAAAGCTGTGTAAGCGGTAAATCTCTGTAGCTCTGTCACTCTTTTGTACAGTATATTGATTTGTGCAGCTTTAAAGGTTTGGCCAGAAAAACCTTCTTTGTTCATTTGAACTCCATAAAGGCTGGTTCAGTCACAACAGTACTGATGTAATATGCAGCCTCTGTAACCTGAAAAAAACAAAAACAAATAGAGGACAGAAAGAAGAGAATTTTTGATTCAGTTGACCTGTACACTGTCTCCCTTGACTGATTTTTCATGTTGCAAATCTTTAAATTTGCATTTTAATGCCTCAGACTTCTATTTTCTATTTTGAAGCTTCAGCTGACACTGGGCATTATGGGAAAATCTCATACTGGAGCATTAACCTGGGCAATAAAGACAACATGTAAAAGCAATAAACCGCCCTTCTGCTGGTCTTTATTGAAAATAAGTCATTAAACGATCAGTAATCATTGATTCTGTGCTGTATGTAACTGTCGTAACTGTGTATAGAACTGTCATAGTATTCGTAAATATCATTGCCATCTGTAGTGTATACATATCCATCCCAATACTTACTAAATTTTTTCATTCTATTTCTATTCTGTCTTTTTATATGCCATGTATTGTCTCTATTGTGTCTTTTGCTGCTATTTTTGAACGAAGAGCTGCTAAACTGCCTTTCATTGTTAAACGACAGTGACAATAAATAAGAAAGATCTATCCATCTGCCATCCATCCATCCATCCATCCATCCATCCATCCATCCATCCATCCATCCATCCATCCATCCATCCATCCATCCATCCATCCATCCATCCATCCATCCATCCATCCATCCATCCATCCATCCATCCTGAAGCCTTATTTTTCCCATATTTTCTTTCCCCTCTTTCTTTTCTTTCTCTCTCCCATCTTCTCAGCTTTGCCAACTTCCCTGTTGTTTTTTCCTCTATCCCCGTTTTGGTCTGAGTGTTACTCCTCAGTTTGTGTTGATACGGTTTCTCTTTGCTCATTCAGTCAACTTTTCTGAGTTTTTTTAAAATTTTGCTCAGGGGATTGGAAGCGTCACATTCTTACCCCTGTAATGGTCCTAATCCTCTTAGCTTAGCAATGTAGTCCCACATTAACCCCAACATCCCCTGCCTTAAGTTTGTGTTTTTGAGTGACAGTGTTGGAGTTACTTGCACAGAGTAAAAACCTTTGGCAAGCCAACATTGTCGAACATGTTCCATCACATTTTTTCTTTAATCTCAGCTTCCGCTTATTGTTGCATTAGTTAAGCTTGTCAAATGTGCCAATTCGCAACAGTTAATCTAACATCCTTCACCGGAGCCCCCTCAAACAGCATATATTTGTCAGAGTACATCAGCAATACTATTTAAGGGCCTCGAGTATGTAAATATTTTTAATTAGCTAAGCACACTTCAAAGCCTTTGTCTTATGAATATGCAAGATTGTATTGTACTTTTTCTTTTTTCCCTTGACTTGACAGCCATCTGTCTGCATGTCTTTGATGCATACCACATGTCTACCCTGCTGTTCAAAAATGCCAGCACACACTCGCACTCAAATAATCACGCAAACACTTGTGAGCGCACAGGTTTAATATATGGAATCAATTTTAATGCGTGCACCTCTTTAACATAGCCCTATAGACCACAGCTGGCACCCAAGCCTCTCCAAAGCCTTTGTTCTACAGTAGGAATTTCATCGCTTGCTTAATGCAGTCCCCAGTAGGGTGATGGTATTCAAATTGTGTGATGGGAACTGTATTGGCCTTTTGTAGTTCAGTATTTTTAGGAGTTGAAATCCGAATAAGACCTGTCAAGGAATCATTGATATTTTCTTTATTTAAATGCACGAAAAGGGTTCTTGTAAGTGTGCAGGACATTATATATCTTCTATCCTACATTTGAACACCGTCTCAATTTCTCACCCTTTCCTTTCTTCGTTCTTTGAACAAAACATCCACATGTTGTCATAACTCTTTAACTCGACATGTAGAAGTTTGCACCTGCACTTTAGGCCCTCAGATTCAATCCTCCCTGCTGTCTTGTTCTCTGCTCCTCTTTCTCCACATTTCCTGCCTGTCTTTACTTCCATTTTTAGCCATTTTTACTTCTGTTCATACTGAATTCTAGTACTAATTCATTTCTGACTTGCCAGAAATTTTTACTTTTCTGTAAAACTCTCCTCTCTGGCCATGCAGGCCACAGGAAGTGGGTGTGTAGTGTGTTAAATTGGTTTAGGGGAGAGAGAGAGAGAGGTAGAAAGAGGAGGGGAAAGGGAGGATACTGATTAAAATAATAAACAGCTGTGTGATAGAGTGGGGCTAGTGGCCAGAGGAGAGCGAGAGCGCAGCACAGGAGCAGAGAGGAATGGGGATACCAGCCTGGGTGTTTGTGTGACCCCCAGGGGGAGAACAAAAAGCCAAAGAAGAAAGTAACTTTTAAAGAACTTTTCTTTTCACGGAGAGCGGAGAAAGAGGACGGAATAGCAAACAGATCAACCCCTTCCCCTTCACCTCCTCAAGAGGCAGAGCTTAGAGTTAAAGAGGCCAGCAAGTCAGACTCTGTGCCCAGGATCAAGACGGGGAGTTTTGAGGCAGCTCTCTGCGGCTAACATGTGGCTCCAACAAAAAGAAGAAGGCGTTCTTTGACTAAGTGGCCCAGTCGTGGCAGTGATTAGGAGGGTGTGAGAGAGCGAGACCAGACTGGAGACCTGAGGGGTTGGTAGAGAGGCAGACTCTGAGGTGACTCTGTCTCTTTGAGCCCATGTTACCTTCCCTCAAGGGACTGAGAGGGCAAACTATGTGCCTCTTTGTGCTGCCGTCTCTGCTCTAGAAGTGTGTGGGGCTGTGCAACCGGCAGGGATAGAGTGCTTTTATCAGAGTAATTGAGAACAAACGCCCTGGCCCTGCCCTGGGTTGGACTGCTGGACGTCGTACACAGCTTCTTTTTATGCCCAGAGGGGAAGTGGAGGAAGGGAAGCATAGCAAAGCTGAAGGACAGAAGCAGACCTGCCCTCGACCACTTGAAGGTTTACATCAGCCTACTCATCCCCCAAGACACAAACCTTTATCTCCACGCTGCAGACTTCAACCCAAGATCAGTTGGATTTTCCCCCCAGTTCCAGTGGCGTGTTCCTGGCCAGAAGAATTCAGCTCACAGCCTCCAGCTGCTACTTTGTCAAACTTCCAGTGGCACCAATCGTCCCTGAATCCCAATCCCAACTCTGAAGCATGACTGCAGGGTAACTGTCACCCTCCCCACTCAGCCTGGCTGCCTTTCAGAGGAGGATGCTACGAACATGTGGTGGGATTGGGCGAGCACACACACCGGCATGCATATACAGGTGCTGCCGAAGGGTGTGTGAAGTGTGTAAATCGCCTGTTTTGGGACTGCGATCTGGATTTGACCCTTTTGTGTTTCTCCAGATTCAAGGTTGTTCAAACTCCGGATTTACTATTTATCTGAGTCCTGGTTCTGGTTTTGACCGTAACCACTGGAGGACTTATCTACCTGTTCGAAGTCTTTAATATCCGTCATCCTGCATGGCAATAAAGAAGATGTAGAGACTGAAGGGTGTGGGAGGAGCCAGAGCACACACTCCAGAATGATTGGCTTAAACTTCAGCTTGCAGGAGCTGCTCGGAAAGTTTGAACAGGTATATATTTAAAGATTTTAGGCTTTTTTATTTTTGGAAACAAGCCACTTTTCACTCTCCATCTCCCCTCATGTTTGTTGTTGTAGACCTAATGTAGTCAGCTTTATGAAGTCTGAGCAGTCATTATTGGACTCATTAAAATGGAATAATTGGTTTTGGCCTGCTTTGCTAGTTAGAAAGGGCTACCATGCAGAGAGAGAATTAGTATCGAATGAGACCTGGAGCCCTGAAATGAACATAATTTGTCAAAGCAGACCTTCCCGTTGAGGGCTAAAGACAAACATGGCTTAGCCCAGTGAGGGTCATTGTTGTTTGCCAATGTGAAATTGTTATTTTGGGTGAAGTTATTGTCAAAACGACAACATATTTGAGTGTGTTTTACATCAGCTGCAGCTTAACTTTGTTTAAATGCTTTCATAAGACTGCATGTAGTAGTTGTAGCTCTAGTTTCCAGGGAAACTCTGTCGCATCATATTTGCGCTCCAACCAGCCCACAAATAGCAAACCTCCGTCACTCATTACAGTCTGCATGAGATCCAGAACCCATTAACCTTTCTGCTGCCTTTTCTTCCCACTCACACTCACATCTCTGTGTTTTTCTGCATGCCGGTAGGTGAGAGAAGTAGTTGTGCTGTTGAGTCAGTGGCTGCCTGTTAGTGCTGTAAGTATACTTGACATTTTGTTGTATGTGCGATCACAAATGTGCGCCACTTGCTTCCTCAACTCCAGGCATGTCTTGATGTCTTCATTTCTTCAGCATGTTCACAGCTAGCCTGGAGCTGAAGGCTCTCTTGTTTGTCAGTTTGTACACGGGAAAAAAGAGCCAAGTTTGAGATCCTTAAAGCCTTATATTAAAGTCAATAACTCATAAATAAAACATGGGAGATTAGAAAACAGAGGCCAGCTGTGTCTGACACGATGACCTGTTGCACACAAGTGTTGTGTTTGTGTGTATGTGTATGTTAGTAAGAGAGAGCAAGCAAGGGAGAGAAAATGATCCGTCACTCCTCTTAAGCCCCTCAGGATACACGTCGACATATATAAACCACTGGCTGCGAGCAGTTTTTCACCTGGTGAGATGAGATTTAAAGGGTGCTTTGTAAATGAATATATGCACCTCTGTATGCCCCCACTATCTGAGGTTTCTGTGTTGTATGTGTGTAGAGTCGAAGGAAGTAGAAGTGCTAAAGAGAAAGAAAAGAGAAGCACTTGTGTAATGATTTGATTCACGGCCAGCTGAGCCTGTAGCAGAATGTCTCTCCGTCTTGTACTCTTAGTGTGTCCGTCCATCTTTTTTTCCTCTTCGTCTTTTTTCCACATCTTCTACTGCTGCCAGTTTCTCTCTCTTCTTCACTTTCTCTCTTCTATGACCTTTAAGAGGCATTTGATTTGTGTCAAAAAGCCAGTCCGTGATCATCCTTGCAGATCGCCGCGAAGGGATTTGCTTCAGCCTTTGTGAAATGTCTATTGGCGTCGGTAAATTGCAGCACAGTGCCACGGATGACTCTGTGTGCTTGTTTTTGTGAGTAACACGGTCATCCTGTGACTGGACTATATTTTATCTGCTTTTTCCTTTGAACACACTGTTTAAAATGTTTGAGCTGCTGTCACATGTTCCTCCTACTGTACACTGGGTATGTCTTGTCATGTGTTTCGTACATACAGTACAGCCACATGATGTCTTACATAGCTTTTTTTCCAATATCTTGCTTGCGTGTATGCTGGAGTGTGAATATGTGATAATGGGGCTTTCCTTTAAAGTATTTTTCCTCTATTGCATATTGTCGATTTGTGTATGTAGTTATTAAGGTGTGTGTGATGTAATGATTAGTGTAGTACCACATTAGTGCCACTCCAGAAAGTTTTCATTACTGTGCAAAGTGCAAGTAAACTAAATAATTTCTCCTCTGTGGGTAATGTATATTCAATATTCACTATATTAACATTTTGTTTTCACATATTTTGGCTTCATTTACAGATATGATGGAAATTCTTTGTCACTGTGTTTGGTAGTTGTTACAAACTTGGAGGTGTAAAGTAAAAGCTGTTAGGATAAGGGGGTGTTTACTTCTGCCAGCCTCCACACAATTAGATAACCTTTTAGCTTCGCAAGCCAGTAAGAATTTTATCTCAGTTCAGTTTTATTTATATTGCGCCAATTCACAACATACATCATCTCATCGCACTTCGCATAGTAAGATGAAGACTTCACACATTTAAAATGGAGAAACCCAACAAATCCAAAGTTTTTGTTTCCAGCTGAGAAAGCAATAGTTTTCTAGCTCAAAGCTCAAACTTTGCTTCATTCTGCCCCCTCACTGCCTGCTGTCTCAGAGGTGAGCTGTTCACAAAGAGCAGTTGCCTCACAGCCCATCTGGTTTATTTACTTACTGGAGCTGCTTCTACTAACTCTAAAATGTCTTAGCCTCAAGAAAAGCACACCAAATGTTCTGCTGTTGGCTGCAAGAGTGAACACAAGAGTCTCCTTGCACTCCCAGCATCTGAGGAACTGAAGGTTTAGTGATTTACTTGTAATAAATATGGCAATGTCTTCACAACAATAGGGAAATGATTAGTGTTAGCATATAGTGTTTAATTGTAAGTCCACATTGTTGTGAGAGAAAGTGGAATTAACTTCATCACTGTGATATAATCGTTGTAACTTTTCAGTGTGTGGTGTATTATGTAAATACTCACTGGTTATAGCAGATAGATAGACACTTGTGTCTTGGCCTTGCTGTTTTCCTGATTTATTGAAGTGCCAACATCTTCAAATGTGACTTTCTTAATAAGCAGAGTTGGCTGTAACAGTCAATCCGTCTGATTGAGATGTGACAGTGTGTCCAAATAATGTATTTTTCTGTTCTGTTCAAATATGAAATAGGGACTAAAATGCAACCCATTAACACTACATGTTAAGCTGCAGTCACTTAGAGCAGTTAGAAACAATGGTTGTGCTCTGAATGTGGTGATATTTACATGTAAAAACAATCGCTCAGAGGGAAAGTTAGACTTAGTCCTGGTCTCACACACTCATTCACATCTGTGTGGACTGCCCTCCGGTTTTGTTTCAAGCTGTCAATCACAAAGGCAAAGAGAGTTTTCTTCCTGAAGTTGGCGTGGAAAGCAGCAGCTCAGCCGCACTTACAGCTGCTGACCCTGAAACAGCCCGTTTAGAGCAAGGATAAAACCACGGGTTATAATGTCATGGTGAAATGAAACGACTCTGTGGTATTTTTAGCGGAAAAATTCTCTCACCCCATTAGACTTTGATTAATTGGTTGAAAGGAGCCACAATGCAGGACCTTTAACTGGTAATTTATTTTAATAATACAGAGGATAATAAAACAGTGCAGCAGCATTAATCACATATTCCTAGATTTTTTTAGATTTTACAATTGCAGTAATTGTAAAATGAAACTCTTCTAATATCATCAATTCCATGTCCAATTGTAAAATGCAAAGGATATACAACTATCGACTTCAGGCAATAAAGGAATTTCACTCACAATGTCCAGAATTATTTTTAGATCACTGTACTGTTGTAGGCTATAGGTCTCATTACACTTTCCTTATCTACGCTAATTTTGTCCCATTTGCAAATCCGTCTGCGTGCTCCAGGCAGTGTTACACTCATCCATACGGTATTGCCGACTTTTCTTTATCTGCAGTTGAAATAGGTTGAACTGAGGGGAGTCCCAACTGAGAGAGCGAGAGAGAGAGAAGAAAATGGAGCACTTTTACACATCTAAAAATAAAACATTTGACAGGATCCTCTGCTTGCGTCAGCCACCCTTGTGGTTCAGCCCTCACACACAAACACTCACACATACCCTTTGAAATGTGCTTATGTAATAGAGCTGCTGTGTTAAGGACACTCACGCACACACACAGAAAAATCGTGCTTCGTTACAGTATTGAATGTTTTAGCCTCTTGTAGCCACACACACAAACACACTGTATTGGAATAGCACTACATTGCATCTGTGATACGTACTGTATCCCAGCAGAAAATTAGCAAACCTTGCTTTGGTGTAGGCCTGGTATAACCTAATGCTGCATTAGTTTGGAGGCAGACGGTGCTTAGGGACCTGCTCCTGGCTGGGTTGAGCCTCTCAAGTCTGTGAAAAGGTATAAGTTAAAATCTTGTCAGTCGAAGTAGCTTGAGGACATTCCATGAAAATATAAACTTCTCTGACCTCTGGAAATATTGTGTGCAATATGCCATGAACTCCCTTCAGACTAGTCTGTGCGGTAAAATCCAATATTTATTTTTGGTTTGTGAATAATCAACCGTGACAGCCTAGATAGCTGTGACGTCTAATTTTTAGTGTCACAAACTTACTTTACTGTTGTCCTTGACTGTACAATTGCTCAAAACCTTAATTTTCCCTGAAGAAATAACTTCTCTTTGTTTCTGTTTGTAGGACATCCAGGCCGAGATCGATGCCCACAATGACATCTACAAGAGTGTGGACGGGAACAAGTCGAAGATGGTCAAGGCGCTGGGCAGCTCAGACGAAGCTGTGTTCCTCCAACACAGGCTGGATGACATGAACCAACGCTGGAGCGACCTGAAGGCCAAATCAGCCAACATCCGGTCAGTAAAACTTGATCCACAACATATGAACTGAAATGGTGTTGCTCCTTTCTCCCTCCTTTGGTGCATGCATCTCAGATTGAAGTGTTTTGCTCTTTACTGCTCTCAACTCCTGTAAGAAAAAATATCACGGCAATATCTCTGTCATGGCAGCGGTTCAAGTAGGTCTCTGCCTCAGTTTAATAATTTAACCAACCAGTGAATCCTACCATTGCAGAAGTTAGTTTCCAAGAGACATTGGGATTCTTGCATATCAAATAAGAAAACAAAACAACAAAAATTAAGAACTCAAGGGGCCTTATTTTTGTGATAGCACAGCAACAAGCACATGCGGTGCTCTGAGAGTTGTGTACATCCCTGACTAGAAAATTTGCTAGACCCCTCTGTGTGTTATCTTGGTGCCCGTCGCCGAGAGAACAGTGCACAGGTGGGAGGAGAAGCACAAACATGTGGGCGGTTCTTTTAAATGAGGCAGCACAAAGTAGGTTGTTACTATTTTGGTAAAAAAATATGTCTTAGACGTGCTGAGAATAGACTTCTCAGAACTACATCCCTTTCTGGTTCAGTATCACTCAGCTGCCACTTTGATGATGTTGGATCCTGTGCGGGTAGTCGAAGCAAGTTAATATGAGCGTGGTACTGTCCGCAGCTGCTTTATATTGGATGAAAAGCTTTCTCCGTCAGTTCATTTTAATGAATGTGCAGCATCCAATTTGGGAAGTGCTGCACCAGAGAGCAGGCTCATTACACACAGTGTCCATTGTGTTTACCTTGATTACATTACATGCAAACGACACCAGGCGGCTACAGACTAGGTGCACACGCCTCTACACAGTTATGGCTGGTTCTCTATAACACAATAATCAGGGACAAGTCTGAACTGCATGCTGTGACATCAACAGAAACGCACAAGATTACAATGCACTGAAGTGATTTGAGGAAGACTTCTTTCAGCAGCAGTATTGGTCCAAAAGCATCAGAGAGAGCGCCATGAACTCCTTTCATGCATGTTGTGTTTTGTCCTATTCCTCTTGCTCTGCAATTTCACATCTATTACAAACTGAAATGCTGCTGCAGTGAAGACAGATTCTGTAGATCAGATTATGGAAACTCACCAATAATGAATGCAATCCAAATGAAGTCTTGCCTGTATCTTGTACAGCATTAGCAGCCGTATGAGCATCTATAAGGCAGGAGGACTGTGCTATATTACACACGTGGTACAACAGAAGTGTGTTCATCAATTCTTTATAATTATCCCTGATATGGAGACAGGATTGATCAGGATCTAACTGCAAATCACGTTTAGATGGTTTAATCTAATCCTTAGTTAGCAGCCGTTTTCAGATTGACCAACAAAAAAATGGGAATGGTAAAATGAATAGTAAGGAAAACACATTTTAAGTTACAGTAATTAGACAAATTATCTTCACACATTAAAAAAATGAAACGAAAACTGGACTATTAGTTAGTCGGACAGTTTGATCAGCTGCTCTTGTGTAGGATTTGGTGTTTTATTAGTGCATTAACATGCATTAGACATCAGTTGCCGTACTGTCCAGTCTTGCATGAATGACAAATATTACGTGCCTACCGTGATTCTCCCCGGCACTGCGGTGTGTATGTATGAATGAAGCCGCAAGGAACATTACTGTGAAAGTGACGTATGTCTGACTGACAGAATCACTTCAACAGACTGATTCAATGTTATGTATCCCATTTCTGAAAACTGAAGGCAGAAAGCAGGTATGATTTAAGTGTGAACATTCACTGCATTACATAGAAAACAGAAACAGGACAAAAACACTCAATGACAGGATCACATGTATCACTTGACGAATCTATATTGCGTCATTTTTTATTTTCACAACGTGATTGAAACTCTCACCTTAATAGGAAAAAAATGCAAAATTACATCATGAGGATGATTCATAGCCTGCATTTTTCTCGTATGACACAAGCCTGTTACTTTGACAGCATTGTTTGTTTTAGTGTGTGTTTGCAATGAGTCTCAGACATGGCTCGCTGGAAAAAAAACACAGTGTAAGTAAAGATCATCCATTCAATAGAGTTTGTTCATTCAACTCTGAGTGTGTTCACTGCTTGTGTGTGTTGGTAATGAAAAAACGCCATCATAAATTGAACTCGGATACTGTGATTCACTGTGGCAATGGGTAAATAAAGAACAGTGGCTCCATTTAACCCAGTGGGGTTGAAAACATGAATGCATCGTTGTGTAAACCTTGACATTCGAGTGGAGAAAGAAGGCAAGGGTTAACGCCTATACATTTTATTCTGCCTAGTCTACTCATTTATTGTATATCCGACTTGATTTTTTCTGAATGTATGTTAAAACTGGAATCCTGCTGGAATTACATTCCATTTTTAAAACTTTTCATTCAGCTTTAGCCTGACAGGGACAAAATGCAGCTGACGGCAACCGAAGAGGAAAATATGACTCAAATAGATGTAGTTTACTTATAGAACTTCGACTGAAAAGTTGTAGTGTCACCCAGTAATAATGATTTGCAGGTGAAATGTTTAAACTGACTGAACATGTGTACATATTTCAATATGTAAATCTGTCTATACACAATAAGACTATATGCCTCCTATATTCAAAAACTCTTGTTAAACAACTTTTAATTTTAGAATCTTGAAGTCATCTCAGCTGCAACATGATGATAGGAATGTTCTAGTCACAACATGATAAATAAACAGCTTCCCACATGTGGTTATTACAGTATAGTACATGTTTACCCGACGGCTGCTTTAATTTGGACAAAGTCAGACTGTTCAAAGAAGGACGATGTATAGATTTTATTTCGAGCTGAGGATGAATCATGATGTCCAAAGATCAATGTGTCTGTCCTTACATTGATATAGTGGTCATGTTAAAGACAGTCCTTGTGTAACGATCTAATATCTACTTCAATGTTATAGACATAAATTTCCATAAATTAATGCATTCCGATATGTGCTTTGATATCGACTGTATGTCAGATAGCTTTTCAGCTTCAGCGGGAGGGGAGGAGTCGGAGATGAAGTCAGAGTTTGTTGAGGAAAATCTGCAAGTGAGCAGGTTAGGTTCACAGAGTCAGTTATAAATGACACAGCGTCACCTCTCTGGAACAGAAACCTGAGAGTTTCCCTCATAGAATAGACTGCAGATGAATAAGAAAAAAGTTTATTAACTGTAAACATAACAACACACAAAAATCTCATATTTTTGTTAAGAATTTCAGCGAAGTCGTTAAAACAGCAGGAATAGAATTTGACTGATGTGACCATATAAACTACTTCACCAAGCTATCTTTTATTATTTACTTCTGTCTTCTTTGCACTAGTTAACTGTTCAAATACCCTCAACATCTGCCTCTGGCTACAAAACGCCAGTCCTGTGTGTTCACATAGCGCCACTCGATTGCTTTATAGACAACAACATAATTTCCTGCAGTTGCCGAGTCTTCAATTTTTGAAAGTTTGCCTTCATACTTCAGAGTGATTGGTACAGCTGTTTCAGAGCAGGGAACCCGTTTGTGCTCCCACATATACATGAATCAAAACCAAAGGTGCACTTTGAGACTCACTAAGACTTACTGCTTCATATTTGTTGTTGCAGTTCCTCAATTAAAGCAGGGCCCAAGGTTGCACTGAATCCACTCTAAAACACAAAGCTGTAAGTCCAAAAGAAGCCAGAATAGGAGTCTGTGAAAGTACATGAAGCATATATCATCAGTTCAGCTTAATCCAAGGGCACCATACTTTGTTATCTCTCCAGGATCCTGTACTCTGCAATTAACTTAGAATGTATCTAACTTGCTCTTTATTAAAACATTCACTACTCATAGCTCATTAAAAGAAAACAAAGTCCTGTTAATTATAAAACATCCCTCATATGGCTTAGATTCATGGAAAACCATATGTTTACGTAAATTCAGCATCATGGGGGATTTTCTTATGAACTATCATGGTTCCCATCAGTTGTACAATTATGCCTGTGTTCCTTATGTCCACCTTGGAGCACAGGAATAAAGTACAGCTCCAAAAGGATCAAAGAGCCACGTAGAGAGGCACCTGAACTTCTAAGCACACAAATAGTGCAGTGTCAGCCACAACCTCAGCATAAATAAAGAAAATTGGTGATGTGTGGGGATCGAGACGGTGAAGAAAGTGAAGGTAGAAGTGAAGGTGACAGGGCCAGATGGAGATGTTCAAAGGCAAAGTGGAGGAGGGAGCGCTGGAGAGAAGTAGCACAACAAAGAGAGGGCAGAAGGAAAAGTTAAAGACAATCCAGGGAAATGAAAGAAAAGTGCAGGGAGAAGTTCTGCATTGAAAATTGCTCATTTTGACTGAGTCAAGGTCAAGCAGCACAGACATAATGGGCTGGACTTGTTGCATAGAAAGAAGCAGGAGAAAAACAGACGGCGAGAGACCTGTGTGGGTGAGTGTAGGAGATGGGATATTGTGTGTTGATTGAATACAGTCTATTATGCCATAATTGCTGTACATGTATAATTAAGGCTAACTCAACGAGTGACAACAGGAGGTCTGTTACACTTTGTTCAAATATAATATGTCCAGAGGAGAGGAGAAAAATAAAAGTGTTTATCAGCACATATTGCATGCGTGCTGCCACCCACACAGTTAGCAGCCAACGGCATCCACTTATACTAATAACACCTAGTCTAGAAAGGCAGCAGCCTCTTTTTAGTAGTTAACAATCAGGTTTTTACAAGATTTTGTAAGAATATATGTCTATATTTGCGTTCAAATATAACCACATGTATGTTACTGCAATCCTGCAAAGAAATGTCACAACAATAAGGAAAACACAATCTATGGCACCGATATGCACCAATCAGCCACAACATCATGACCACTGGCAGGTGAAGTTAATGACATTGATCATATTGCTACTATGTGGAGTTCTGCTGGAAAACCTTGGATTTTAACATCCCTGTTGATGAGACTTAGACACCCAAATAAACATTGTCCCACAACAAGTACACTCCCTCATGCAAATGGAAATCCCAAATGTCACTGCAGGAAAATGCACCCCACCACATGGCAAAACATCAAACAATCAGGAACATGTTGAGGAACATGACAATGGCCCAACATGTTGATTTGACCTCCAAACTTCCTACATCCCATTGTGATCAAGCATCAACAGGATGTAGTGGAACAAGTTTGATTGACAGAGGCCCCACTGCACAAGCCAGAGTACCCAAAGGATCCAGTGCCAATGTCCTGGTTCCAGACCCCATAGGACACCCTGAGAGGTCCTCTTGTCCATGTCCAATGGTTCAGAGCATTTTAAGCACATAAGGGGACCAACACAATATTAGGCAGGTGGTTATAATGATATGCCTGATTGGTGTATATTTTTATAAATACTGATTTGTGATTAACACTGTATATAGTTGAACAATAAGAGCTTGAAATACATACAGTATAATAATGGTATAAATGGTATTATAACTGTCTCTGTGTTAGTCACTCTTACTGTTTTATTTTGATACTTACTTTTCTTGTGTGTCCTAGTTGGCTTTACTTCCTGCTTTTGTCTTCTTCCTGCCACTGCAATCCCAATTGTTTCCACCCGTTCGCAATTACATTGATGTATTTAGCCTGGTGTTTCTCCCTTTGTCCTTTGGCAGTTCATCTGTTCACCTGAGTTCCCTGCTTGTGTTTATCCCCTCTGTTTGCTGTTTTTCCTTGTGCCTGTTATTTTCGGGGATTTATTACTTTCTTGGGCTGAGTTGAACCTTCCTTCAGTTTTTTGTGTTTGCCTGGACTCTTGTAAGGCTCTGTACCACAACGCTATTAACCCTCTGAACTTCAAAACCTGCTGATGGGTTTCAAAGGCTTGTTTTCTTTTTGAAAATTGCGAAAATTACACATTTTTTTAGAGCCAAAAACTAAAAAACAGAACACATCATTTGGTTTTTATCTTTCCGACTGTCTGTGAATATATTGTGTCTGACATGCAATTCCATCAGGAAAAGTAGCTAAAACTGTGATATTTTAACACAGTTACTCTATTAAATGTGCCACACTCAAGATCTTGTGTATATATAGTTTCCAGTTTTTTCCAACTGTTGTAAAGCAAATAAACAAAGATATAATTTTTTAAATTATTTCTTCTACTATGGTTTATGGAGTTATACATTTGTTATACTGCACAGAATACATTTTTGTGTTCTCTGTACTTCCAGCCATTATGCTGTTTACATAGAGGTGCAGGACTTTATATTGCAGTGCTTGGAGTTTAGAGAGTTAAAGCTCATATGTGTTTTTGCAACCTGCCTGACTACCTCCCGTGTCCTGCATTTGGCTCCTCTTTTGAAATAAAGCACAACACAAAATACAAGAAATACATTCAAGGATGATGTGTATTACAATTTAAAAAGGTCAATCACAATAGTAACAAATTAACCATATAACAGGAAAATTATTCAACTGTATTACACACTGTAATTTAGGCTACAATTTTCTCAGAGAAAATAGCAGTCTATGTCAAGTTCAAAAATGAAGTAAAAAACAAAAACACTTCAATAAATAAACAGTTGCAATGTTCAAACTGACAATGGAAAATACTGATGACGATATTAAAGAGATATAGTTGAATAATTAAAGTGGCTGGTGTATGTTGGCAGAGCCCATCTGGAGGCGAGTGCTGAGCGCTGGTCACGTCTGCTGGGCCTCCTGGAGGAGCTGTGGAGGTGGATCTGCATGAAGGATGAGGAGCTGGCCAAGCAGATGCCCATCGGAGGAGATGTGCCCACCCTGCTCCAACAGCAGAACCACTGCACGGTACGTACTGTCGCCACAGGCAATGTCCCTGCCCCACTGTGCAAAATTTATCATACCTCATCCCTCATTGTTTCCTTGAAGTTTCCAAAGAGTGAAGCTTTTGATCCTCTCTTTTTTCTCTGTTTCTGCTGTGTATATTTTAGCATTTTTAACCTTACTCTCAACTCTATACAGTTGGTGACATGTTATCAACTGCAAAAGTCTTACAGGATGTGATACATTAATGCCATGATATATACAAGCACATACATGAAAACAAATTTCACTGATATCCTTCTGTTTAATCACAAGATTGGAAAAATAATGACTCATCACACAGTACAGGATATTATTACTTGGATTCTGTCAGAGGAGAAGTCAGAGCACCACCTCTCGTGATCTCATGGATGTGAACAAAATGGAGACTCTGGTGCAGCAAACTATTTTAAGGCTAATAATAATAAAGGCTTAACAAGTCTGCATGAGAAAAGGGTGGGAAGGATGTGGTGAACACGGTTTAGCTGTTTGTCAATGAGGACTGGAGGTTTTAATATCTGTAGCTAATGTTAGCCTCAAGGGCTAAACTGTTTAGCGTTGCTTGGCAACACTTTTTGCTACTCCGGGAGCTTCTGTGATTATTGTAACCATCCTGATAAATACCAAACGTGTTTGATATTACAAAGCTGCCCCTGATGAGTCTGCGGGCAGTTTGGGAGGTTAAGGACTGGATCTGTAAACCCCTCACATTACCAAATAAGCTGGGCCGAACATTGGTGCAGACTAAGATCCCAGACCAGATTTCTCCTCCAGTTGTCGAGAGGGGTGAAGGGAGGGTAAATCAGTCCGAACCTCCTGCTTTCTAAGCCTGGCCTTAGGGTGGAAAAGTTTATCATCGCAGTTAGTTCATGGAGTTTGATTTCACATAATTCCAGCATCTTTTCATCCGTCTTCATCCTGAGCAGAGGCCTAATTATCCCACATGAAACACCAGAGCGGGTTTTCAGGCACTTGAAGGCAACTGGGTGACTGAGAAGCTTCACAGGTGGCTCATGTGTATGTAACATTTGTTGTCGTCATCATATTGACCTGTTAAAGAGTGAAGTGCAGGTGCTACAAAAAACATAACCATGCTAACGCTACAAGAAGATGATGTGATTTTTAAGGCAGTGGTAGTGATCATCCTGACATTATCAAGTATTAGGCTGGTCACTGTTGTGGCCACAGTACATTAAACTCGTATCAGTGCAGAGCTGAAGACCAATATCAAATCACTGCTATACTGTTGCTTCATTTATTACATTCTTAAAATCATTGTTATTTGTCACCCTTAAACCCACACCGAATCATTTATCCTAACAAGCAATCAATACCTTTATTGTGCTGACCCGTTCACACCTTTGCCATCACTGCCATCTGTGCTCCCCACTGTATTATTTATTGTAACCACTGGTTATTGTGATAGTGCATTGGAGTGTAATTGCTTTCAGATAAATGACTCACCCCGTGGCTGCTGTTTACTCCCAGTCTGCTGGCCGCCACTGCTGTTGACATTGTAATGCTTTTCTCCGCACCCCGTTCACCACACCATTATTTTGTTCCCCGAAACGCCTTGAGAGTAAACACGTGCAGTCATGCGTGGGCAAAGGATCACACACTGAGACAGATCAGCTGGCGCACTTTGGGAATCATGCACACACACAGTCCATTACCTGGGTGCAACAGATGTATGATGCCTGCTGAAGCTCAGTCTGACAAAAACACATTTGGATCTGCATGCAGACAGTTTTGCATCTACCGTAGCTGCTTTGTGATGATGTGGAAGCTTTTATGATAATTTGTCAAACAGTTTTAAACGCAAACATTATTACATTTTGTGATGCAATTATCTGATTTCATGTTGCGTTTCATTTTCTCTTTACATTTTGGTTTATACAAGACTAATCAAGTAATCATGCACGAGTTTCCACTGAAGCTCAAATGGAACATCTGTCTGCCGTATAGGTCGCTGAGTTAAGGCGTTACCTTATGGACACAGGTCTCCAGAAGCGGTCATGAGTCCGAGTCCGGACCCTTTGCTGCATGTCTCTTTCTCCTCTATGCCCCCTTTCACCCTGTCTCTCTCCCACTATCAATAAAATGGAAAAATTCCCCAAAAACTATTAAAAATAGAATATCTACTTTTTTATAGTAAAGGATGCATGAGAAGGAACAGGAACAAAGAAAACAAATCAAGAGAAAGAAAGAAATATAGGAATTTTAAACCTCATCTTGATTCAAAAAAGAAGGAGAAAGCAAATCAGCATGAGAATTAGCGTGATCTGCTCGCAACATTCCTGCAGCCACTTATTTTAAAGGCAAAATATCAAGAAAGACGGATCACTGATGTACCTTAGAGACTGAGTGGGTTCTTTTACCGGCAGATGATCAATTTCTTGGCTGCTGTAATGCCTGCTAAGTATATTCTTTTAATGATTTAATGAAGGGTCATTATTCCAAAGCAGAGCAGATTGTCTGAATTATTAGGATTTTGGGAAGAAAGAGATATTCTGGTGTACTATTTTCCAGTTAACCTGCTGACCTGGAATCAAAGACTCCATATAAGAGTTTTATTTCTGTCTGGGTTGTAATCCTTGAGACAATGAACCTCCATCCAGGTTTATCAGAGTTTGTCTTATAACGTCTGAGATAAGGTTGAGACTGTCTTTACCCAACACCTGATAAAGCGGCGGGACAGGCCTCGCCACAGCCCATCAGATGAGCTCCATCATATAAAGAATGGGTCTGACGGCACACAGTAACCACCGAATACAATCGTCCTGCATCTCCACTTTCCCCTTCCTTTTCTCATTACCCCCTTTCAGCGCTTTTATCTCATTTTCTGTCATTCTCCTCTGTGGTGTCTGTCTTGCTGCTGGCCTCCTGCTTTTGCATCCCCTGTCTTTCCAATGTCCCTTTTCTCTTTCCCTCAGACATTGTTGTCTCTCCGGTCCCTGTGTTCATCTCCAGGTCTTCAGGTTTGAGATTGCTGAAATGGGAGATAATGTAACAGGGGAGCCGAAAGTGAGGAAGGCTCACTTTTCATTTTGACTGTGTTATATTTTCCCTTCACTTCCCTCTCCTCTGTATTCTTAATAGATTGGCCTGGAGGTCTTGCTGACCCTGAGAAGGATGAGAGGGCTGAGCAGAACAAAGAGCTGGGGCTTTGAACACGTCATGCTCTATTACTTGCTTACACTGACAGACACACACTTGCAAGTCCCCTGTGCTCACGCATAACATGCACACGCAGTCAGTAACACACACACGCGCCAACTACTCTGTCAGAGAGATGGAAGAAATGTGCATGGATATATGGAAATTGGTATCTATGAGGTAGGGAAGGCTTAGAAGGGCTAAGTAGAAAAACCTGTCTTTTTTTCCTCGTTTTTTTTATTTTGGGAGACTTGGAGAGATAAAAGAGGAAGGCTAAGCCACTTAGCCCAGCAGAGAGCAACGGATATTGCTGTTATTAAAGAATCGGAGAGAAGAAAAATATTAGAGAGCGGTGATCCGAACAGTCCTGGAAGAAAGTGACTGACAGGAAGCGGCAAACAGAAGCAAAATTATAAGAGGAGAAAAGACAAAGAAATAGGCCGGAAAACGGAGATGTATATGTGGGGGCAGAAAAGATTAGTTGGAGGTTAAAAAAAGCAGTAAAGTGGTGCATTTTCACTTTTTTTGTTGAGGACATTCAGTTTCTAATGCAACTGTTGCATTCAATTCTGCTTGAAAGAAGCTGTTATCTTGACAATGTGCCGATAGAATTTAAAAAAGTGTAAGAGGAAAGGAGGGTTATTGTTCTGTGACTTGTTGCTCCCTCCTCTGTGTATTGATCTGTATCTGTTTTCTTCTGCAAAAATGACCATGTTAGCGTTTATTAATTGCACATTCAATTATCCAGTTTGAAGCCTTTGTCAGCATCCAGCTGATTAAACTCATCAGTCTCTTATATTAAATTACCAGCTTTTAGATCAGAGAGTTGGAACAATGGAGCAAACGCTTCTGGGCATTTTTTTACGGCTCTTATCTTTCAGCAAAAGTTGGGTTTTTGTCTGTACTGTTTGTACTGTCCAGTCAGGTCCTTTCAGCAGCTCTTCCACATGTTTCAGAGAGAATAAATACAAACAGGCAAAGTGTGACTCACTTTAAATTTAGTTAACTTAGTTTTCTTAGCAGTCTCAGTGTGCTTAAGTAGCATACAATTACCCAGTCTGAAATGAGGAGAGTCTAATCTGCTGCAGAGCCCATCTTAATCATTGTGCCTGCATGATTGATTAGCACCATTTGCACTTGAATGGACAGGTCATAAAAGAGGACGGAATTGATTGGAGTGCTGCGCTGGACTTTACCTAAGGGTCTCTTTTGGAGAGGAAGGACTTTGTGTAAACTCACAATTGGCTCTCTTTTAGTAACTTTTGATTGTTTTTTGTCCGCTTCATTTGCCCTTGTTGGCAGCGGTTTCATGAAGTCGTTGTCCTACGCAAGTTAGTCTTTCTGAGGAAATGCAGTTTTCTTCAATATAGTTTTATTGTTCACCATGGAGGTGTAAAACCTTGCAACATTTAAGCTGTGCTAGGCAGTATGTTTTCTGGCCTTACAGCATAATCTAAGTCAAGTGGTCTGAAAGGAAACTAGACTTCTGCACTAATGCCTGGTTTTCAGAAAATCCAGCCTGTGTTGGGACATTTTAACCAGTCACAGGTTTCATTCACCCACTGAGGCAGTATAAATAACAACAAAGCCTGTGATGGGAGCAGGATCTGATGGTGCAGTTGATTACATGTGGACTTTGATTTTGGAGGGTAGAAAATCCTGGGTAAAGTCAGAAATGAATGTTGAGTTTCTGCATGTTCCACTAGTGGGAGGGACTTAAAGCAGGGAGGGGAGAGGGAATAGCTGATTCTTTTACAGATTTCTGCCTACTGCAGCTTTAAAGCTGCAATAATCAATATATTTCTATCGGCCCAAACGATGCTGTAATGTAAAAGGGGTCACTTGTAGGCTTGAACCCATAGAAATCAACATGCTCTGCCACTCTGCAGTTTTCATTAACTGTTAAACATGCGCTCATCTCTTGATATTAGGACCCACTACTTCACTTAGTGGGTTCAGATTTGCACAGTTACTTCCAATACTTGTTCAGCATCAAACTACAGAGCAAAAACAAAGCTAAAAGGAGAGTAAATATTTGACTTGGGTTCATAAGAGGTTGCTGCTGAGTAGTGACTGTTTTTTTTGCTAAGTGCAACATGTCAGCTTGCAAGATGATAGAATGTTGGTTTGGTGTTTTTTCTGCTACTCTCACAAAAAGGGTTATCAAACGTGAGTAAAAGCATGTGTAAGAAATTAAATTCAAAGACATTATGAGTGACTAACTTGGTGGTCAGTAGTAGTGCTAATGATCAATGATGATTGAGCACGATCATGAATGAACATGATGGAATAAAAATGAACCAAAATGTTGTGAATTACTTACAAGTCATTGCATTTCCCCTGCGGCAATGTGAAATCTACAGTGCATATTCAATACATATTTTAAAGAAAATAACTGTCACTGAAAAGTTATTAAGTTTTCTATTTTATTAGTTGCAAAGCTGTTAAGGGTTGATTTCTTCCTCATCCGGAGGCATTTTACAGCCTGCGGGTGTTTTACTTATTTTCAAAATGACCAGTGCTGGAAGCAGTAGTCAAGCAGAGCATGTCAGAAAATGTAGTTTCACACAACCACCATCTATCACTAGCTTTCAGATATTGTACAATAACAGTGGATGTTAGGGGCAAAAGCAGCAATTAAAATTTCAGGCTGAGTCACTCTGAGGCTCCTTTATGAGCTGTAAACGTTATCTGGCTCAGACAGCGGAACTTTAAACATTTTCCACTAAAAATACTTAAAAACACTAACTTCGATTTATTTTTATTTGCTGCAAAAAAAATAAGCGCTCATCATTTCCTCGTATTTTTGTTTGGAAGTGATTGAACCCCTGTCGTGAGGGGCCCTTCAGCTCCTGACAGGTGCTTCTCTGCTGTTGAGAGGCGTCGTATTGTAGTGGTCCTTTTGGGAGGCTTATTTTTTTTCTGGAAGAAGATGAGGGCTGCGGTAATATTGCAGAGAGGCTCAGATAGCAGGGTTTTGAGAGCAGGAAGAGGGATGTTTGGCAGAGCTCTGAAAGTAGCTGTGTTGTGATGTTATCTTATTGGCGCCACAGCACAGGACACATAGTGATAAGAGTTTGCTGTGCTACTACAGCCACACACAACACATTACACAGACCTGGACACAAACACTCGCACACAGACATAATCACATCGGATACAGAAACGCACACATTCATACGCACACACAGTCAAGGTCACGGTCACTCATATCTCCATAGATTGATGCTGCAAGAGTCCCTTCTTTCTTCACAAATCACAAAAGCCTGGACCATATTTTGATGTGCTAAAAACTACTAATAAGAAGAGCAACATGAAGACATGCCCTTTTTTATCTTTGATATAGGCGGCTATGTCTTATCACTCGCTGGCCAGCGGGGATTTGCTTGTTAAAAACGCTTTTTTCTACACATGAAAGCTGCACATGTGTTTGATATTTACCTCTGATGCTCCCTGTGAAAAGTGTGTCCCTGTGTGACGCTCTGATAATGTGCGCATGTTGAGCTTTTACTGAAAAAGACCTGTTTGAGTGTTGGGTAAAGGTCTTTGGTGTTGTCTGTCTGAACTGCGAGGATGCCCGGTGGCTGGATGTCGGATACAGAGGCTGTATCTGACAGGGGGGAATTACTTGGCTCTACTTGTGTGGCCAATTACAACCTTCTGTGGCTTCTGTCTTTGGAGCCAGTTCACACTGAAAGACTATGTTTGATTCAACACTGCTGTCATAAATTTCAGCATTTATTGTAACCAACAATGAATGCAGATTCATCAAACTAAACAGATCTGATTTGATGCGATGTGATTATTGATATGATATTAACCGTCTGAATCCCAAACAGTTTCTGGACATTTTTTGCTCCTAACAAAGTTATAATGCCACAAATCAATAGAATAGTCAGTAAACAAAAAAAAGACACAGCCTGCAGTTCAGTCCAGTTCAGCAAGTGAGCAGAGTTACCAGTAGCTTCGCAGTTGAGCTTAGAAATGCCAAATTTATGTTTTTGTTTAGTTTTTTTTCACCCAAATCTGAGTACAGCAGATGCTTTTTTAAAACAAGACATATGAAAGACCTTTTAATGAAACAGGGTGAGTTTAAGCTTAGATCTGGTCAAGTTTTCTGACAGAACTGAGCGTCACAGATGAGTAGTTTAGGGACTGCCAGCAAGTTAAAAATCCAATGATTGTGTCTGTTTTTAATAGTTTCTGGCTCTGATAAATGTCTAAGGTCATTCTGGCTATTTTTTAAAAAGATGAGCTTTCAAACCCGCTGGCAGTTTTAGGGGTTCAGAGAGTTAATAAAGACGGAGCTTCAGAGTTCAATCTTGACATTATTAAATAACTGTAAAGGCGTCTCCAAAATCAGCTGATATCCAAATTTGGCAAAGGGATCCAAAACCACATAAAATGTTGTCAGATCAATATTTAGAAATGTTTAAAATGTATTTCATGAGACTAGACTCTTGATATGTGTAAAGAAAAGCTTCAACATGCAATTTTTATTTGCAGCTTGCCTGTTACCATTCCTTTAATAAAGATCAGACCATCAGAGAACGACTCCACTGAAAGTCAATAAATGATAACATCAGTACTGAAACAGCTGGTTCACTAATTGATAAGTAAACAAAAGGAAAATAAATTATGAGATTGATGAGGCATTTACAAGCGAACCATTTTAAAACTTGAGTCTCTGGGATTTTATTTATTATTTTAATGCTTTTATTACAGTTTTATAGCCCAAACAATTACTCAGTTCATCTAAAAGCTGAGCCAACCTTCAGAAAAATTGTAATTTACTAAATATAATTTTAAAAAAATCACAACTAATAAATACATGTCACATCATGTCTCACGGTATTAATCATTACAATTTGTTTTTTCAGACAAATAAAACAATGCTTCAGTATTACTTTAGTGTTCTGTCGAGTACACAGAGTGCTGGTTTGATGTTCTGAATATTAATTCCTTCTACATCTCGTCGTAACCAGCCTCCCCTGATTTATTCAGCCAGAGATGTTTCCACCAGGACGCTGTTTGTGCTCACCCTGAGCTGCTATCAGTGATTTGCAGCAAAGAATAAATTATGTTTTAAAACTGATATCAGAATATTTTACTTGCTAAACTCTCAGCAATATGTAAAGAATATTGGGAATAAACAGTCTCTTCACGCTCAATTAAATCCCTTCTAAAGCCTCATTTAAACCACCAACACGTCGGTGAGTGCAAAACAATAAAAATGGAAAACTGAGCGGTGGGTTTCTACTGGTAGTCATCCTCCCAGCTCGGCTCGCCTCCTTCCCTTTTCTCTTATCTCTGCTCACAACCCTTTTCCTCTTCCTCAATCACCTCTCATTTAGTTTCTATCTCTCAAGGTCCCCCCTCTGAGCTACCTGCCTATTATGTTTCCTCCATGTTAGCTGGGAGGAAATCATTGGAACGGAGCAAGCCATTTATTAGCCGGGATGATCTAATTTGGGTTGGATGCTCCATTTCAGCGTAAGGGTACATTTGTCCGCGGGAGGCTGCGTGAAATTGTCATTGCGTCAGTCTAAACCTAACTTTAACAGCAACTTACTCCTTGAAATGAGTGTTTTTTTTTCATTTCAGACTGAAAGAAAAGTAGTATGTACGTCTCAAGGCCTGCTATTCTCTCCTTTTTCTTCTCGTGTCCTTGAGTGGTGCTGGATATAGGATTGCACCAGACCCAGCATCTTGTCATCTGCCTTTCGTTCGGTGCTGTGCGCATGAATGAAAAACAAGATTTTTGGTATTGCATTTCCACTGCACTTATCTGTTTGATAATTCTGATAAGTGAGAACAAATTGTCCCATCTAATCAACTTCCTTCTCAGCATCTTAAACTACATTGCCTCCTCACAAAGCAATCACACACTCCGATAGGCAACGAAGTCCCCCGGGGTCGCACATATATTAAAACATGAATAATTATACTGTTACATGCCATGCCCGCTCCCTCGGCTGTGCACTGTGTCGAGGCTGACTGCTTGACAAGTGGTTAAAAGCGTTTGTCGAATTGCTCTGTGAACTTTTGGTATTTGCCTTTCTGTGACATCGAGCCCAGAGTGTGTGCGTGTGAATGACACATATGTTTGTGTGTGTGTGTGGTAATTCGTCTATCGCAGTGTGAGCTGTTCTGTAAGAAGATATGTGGTATTACTAGTTGGCTCCATAATGATAATTCCTGCAGGGTTGTAGCGCCCAGTGACTCACTTTATTCCGTGGATCGCTCAGCTAATTTCACACAGACCCCAAGGAAATGCCCGGTTTGACCCTGTTCTCCTGCCTTCAATTGCTGCTCGGTTCTCAGATCTCTCGCTGCCGCTGACTCTCCCAGCATATCTGCTCTCTTCCTCCTTGCTTTTCCTCTTAATAGGCGAAGACCGGCCGGGGAAACTGTTTTGTTGTGCGCCAATCACCTAATTAGCAGCTGAGAGCGTTGTTTATTTCCTCCATAAGCCGAACGTAAACATCTGCTCCTGTTCTTTGGTCGTATGTCTGCATTTTTACCTAATCATAAGTGCGTCTTTCGTAATGTTATAAAAGTCAGAGCTGATTTAAACAGAACTGGTTGATTAGTCGATACTCTGTGGGCGGAGCAGAAATCTGGATACAACGTCCCGTTTAAAACGCACCAGGTTCATTTTGAGTTCACTGCTGCAAGCAAACTGAGGAGAATCAAACATGCACATACCTGCAAAGGAAATGCATAAATTATGTCTCTTGAATTCTCTGCAAAATAATGAACTCTGCTCACAAATGCACTCTCTTTCCCACTTAGATAAGTTTGTTCTGTCTTCAGTTATCCCAAAAAGTTTGCTGTTTGAATAGCAACCATGCTGTCTTTACTCTTATAATCATTTCAAAGTAGTTTACCTTTGATAATACTCACAATTCCTTGCTCTGTGTTTCTTTCTGCAGATACTACGGTCAGAACTGAAGGAACGTGAGCACTTGGTAATCAGTACTTTGGACCAGGCCAGGATGTTTCTTGCTGACCAGCCCATTGAGGGTCCTGGAGAGCCACGCAAGAACCTGCAGCCAAAGACTGGTCGGTTCCAATTCCATTAAAAAAACATCTGTATATGTGCTTTAACTTAGTGTAAAATGCTAAAGTCCTGGAAGCCTATTTTAAAATGGTAAATGCTGCTTAAACTATCATTACATTCCAGCTCAGTCCATCAGCCACCTTTCATGCTTTTTCTTCTGCTTAATTCAGCAGTTTCTTGTAAAATCAGAGCTCATATTAAGCCTCAGGCGGTCTGATCTCTTAGTAGTAAAGTAAGTCTCTCTGTATCATTCCCTCGATCTCTACTCCCTATGTGTTAGTATGTAATCTACAGCTTTTATACACTAATCATAACAATCACTTACATGTTGGGAAACTGTAATTTATCCATCTATAAAATACAACTAATTGTTAAGACACTATATAGTAAATTGATATAACAGTCTAAAATGGCACTGTATAAAAATAGTCCTGTTCAGTAAATAAGGAAGGAATAGACACTGATTTTGGACACTGTCCTTGACATTGTAAAAGGTCATGTAATAACTAGACTTGATCTGAAGTTTTTTGCAATTACATGTTATGTATCTACAGTTCTAAAGGTCCTCTCACTCATGCACTCTTCACCGTGAATCTGACAGCAGCTGAACCTGTCAGCTTCATGTCTGGATTAACATGTGGTCACTTTTTTGTAAAAGTTGCGACAGTTGTCTCACTAGGTCGGACCTTCTTTCTGTATCACTTCAACACACTGCCAACATGCCACAAGTCTGAGCTGCATGCCGTCACACAAATGGATAAGGATGCGTGAGATTACAAGATGCTTTGAGTTGTGTGAATCAAATCGGGGAAGGCTTTCTCCACATTTCAACACCAATATTCGTCCACGAACATCACAGGGCACAATAGACACAGTTTACATGCTACAATTTCACGTGTTTACAAACTGAAATGTCCATGAAAATAAAACTTTACCGTGATGAAAACAGAACAGGTCAAATTAATGACTCATCAAAAATGAAATGAAAGGTTTTGACAAAATGAAATTTAGTTTGTTGCTTCCAGCTGTTTCTAGGAGTCTTTCCTCTAACTTTATTAAATACCTTCAGTATCAGGCAGCAACAGAATCCTAATGATCACCTCCACAGCAAGAGAGTTGTGCACACTTACGCAAATCAGTCAATCAATCATCAATACCACTTAATGGCCAAACACACAGCTGATGCGAATTCTCCGCCTCCTCCTCGTCAAAACCAGGCAACAATGGTGATAAGAGTATTAAGATGATAATTCAAGTAACAATTAGAGTAGATACAAAATGTGCGATTAATTTGCTCAGGGGTGATCTAATGTAATTAATTATGGTATTATGTCATTTAAGGCTAAGAGTGAAATTTACAATAACCTACAAAGTACTCAAACAAACAGGAAAGAATCTTTGGGAAACTAATCAGCATAAACTAAAGACACGCTAACAAAACAAGATACTCACAGGATGGGGGAATCAAACTAGAGGGAGCAGGCAGACTAGAGGAACCTGGGGTCGGGCAAGAAGAGCCGGAGCTGGCGAAGGCTGGGGAAAAGTCGGAGCGGGGCTGGCGGAAAGCACGAGCAGGATCGGGTCGGCATGTGGGTAGCCGACGCAGGGCAGGCAGGCGGCAGCAGCTAGGAGAAGGCTGGCAGGGGACAGGTTGGGAGCCAGCGACAGAGTAGGCTGCAGACAGGATCAGGCGGAGAGTGTGTCACCGATGCAGGTCAGGTAGGAATCCGGGACCCGGCGATCAGAGCCAATGCCAGGGGTTCTGGTGACAGTAGCTTGGGGAAGGCAAGCAAGAGACAAGTCGGGGATCGGCACGGAACAGGGGTTGCATAGTCTATGGTCTGGGAGTGTGTGAATTAATGAACAGGGCTTTTATGGGAGCTGGTGATTGTGGACAGGTGAGCAGATCCCCGCAGCTGTCTCCAATCCCTGCAATCCAGCTGACTGCAGGCAGGTCTGGGATGACGGAGAGGGAGAGAGAGGGCAAGCAGGGACTGAAGTGGGGATCCTGACAACAGCAGTAAATTCATTAATTGCTTTAAATTATGAATCCTCTCTGACATGGAGACAGGATTGATCAGGATCTAGCAGCAACTCACACTGTGAGCTTTCATTCACATCTGACAGGTGAGCTGCCAAACAGAGTAAATGATAAATCTGTTGAGCAAATAAGTCTGTTGCTGCTTAGCTGCTTAGAGTCCTGAGGTCCATCATAGCTGTGAGGAAATGTTAACGTGAAAGTGACCTACGTCTAAATGGAGGAATGCCATCACTTTAAAAGACTGATAAAACAAACAATGTTATGCATCCCATGTCTGAAAAGGGTTTAAGTCACCAGAGTGGCCTTGTAGACTCCTATTTAACCAGCATGAAGAATTAGATTAGAAAAGGTTCTCATTCAAGACATTCTGCACGAGAAAGCTTTCACAGCAGCTTGTCTGGTTATCTTTAAACCAAATGCAAGGACTTACTCGGCCCAGCTTTGAGGTTAAGTGCCCTTGAAACACCATTCACTAAGATCTGAGTTGGTGGTAATACAAATGTGTCAACATGCACCAACTCATTCAGCATTCTCTCTCCATCTCTGTTAGATGTAGCAGGGAAGTCTTGGTTAAGTCAGCACATTTCTCTTCAAACTAAAATCCTACTGTGTAAATAATTAAACCTACCCATGGGGCTGTGTAGGGGCGTGGCGAGACTTCAGAGCGCAGACCGATAGGCTTGTTGTCTGTGATCTTTGATGCAAATATCAAAGCATCATCTCATTCTATAAATAGCCGAAAAGCTGATTTAAATTTATCTTTGCTTATTTTTGATCAGAGGACATCGAATTTCTTAGAGTAACACTGATAAAATCTTAAAATAATCTCTCTTACTATTTTTATTTAGTCAGTGCAGCTAAACTGACTCTTATTATTTTTCTTGTACCTGACATTTTTCATTACAAAAGACAGATGCTTTGATGTTGTGTATCAGCATTAGGCGCTACCTGCGGTATCATGTCTTGTAGTTATCAGACTTTTTGTGTATGCACAGAGGAGGATGAGGAAAAAGGGAGAGATTGCAGAGGTGCAACAGGTGAAAATGGTAATTCAGTCACCGCCCTGGAGATGAGACCTTAGAACTCATAAAAGCTGCTCATCTTTCTTAAGATGGGTATTTGGGGAGCAGTTTTCTCTCCCTGCTGCTCTTCTCTTTCCTCTTTAACTGCATCCTCCGATATGTCACAATTATCCTTTCCTCTCACCTTTCCTGCCTTTCTTATTCCCTAGGCCCTCTGTCTCTTTCACCTTTTTTCTTTTTTTTTGGTTACTTTCATAATGCTTTGACTGCCTTCACTTCCATTGTAACTCTAATTTTTCTTTTTTCCTATTTTCTTTTCTTATTTTTCGATCCGTCTCTTCCATCTCCTTCTCTTGAGTTGTACCCATTTACCTGAGCTAAAATCAAAAAGGACATTCAAAAGTGGAAGGTAATGTGCAAGAGGAGGGAAATTGCCCAGGAAGGGTTTATTCAGTACTTTAATGTTCCAAATAACATTTCCAGTCAGCGCATTTTACAAAGACACAAAAAACAAATTATAAAGCAGAATCAAGCCTTTTCGAAATTATCTACTGCATCATTTTAGGGAAGAAGTGATTTTAATCAGATTACACAGTTAGAAAAATTAGGCCCCTGTATCTCAATAATGAGATGTTTGAGAAAATGAAGAATGCATCACTTTGGGGTTGAGAATCAGATATGAAATTATCTCTTCAACATTTCTCTCTAAATTGCACTCATATTTGGAAAACAATAACATGATGCTGAAGAAGTTAAGGGTTCTGAAATAAACAAAGAGCCAGATGAGTTTATAATTTTGAACGCATTAGCAGTGCAGTTGTTTCATTTGAGGTCTTTACTATGTCGTGGGAAGGAAACCGAGCACATGTTCAATGAGAATAAAAGTCACAAACCTGTCTTTGTCGAGAAAATAACATCTTTCTTGCTGTCTCTTTGTCTTCTCTTCCTCCAGACCTCACCCCAGAGGAGAAGGCTCGAGGGTTGGCTCGGGCGATCCGCAAGCAGACTGGTGAGGTGAGGGAGCGGTGGGAGCGTCTGAAAGGGCACATGGGTGGCTGGCAGAGTCAGGTGGAGCGAGCCTTGGAGCGACTCCAGGAGCTGCAGAGCTCCATGGACCAGCTCGACCTGCGGCTGACTCGTGCAGAGGAGGCCAAAGCTACCTGGCAGCCTGTGGGCGATCTGCTGATCGACTCTCTCCAGGACCACATCGATAAGACCATGGTGAGTCAGAGGGAAAGCAGAGCTAATACACCATAGACATCAAGTCAGAAGTTACACGACCCCCTCCCTTTTTTCTTTTCCTTTTTTTGTTGCACTGATAACTAATATATTCTGTTTAACTCATCTTCAACAAATCACATCTTGTTGTTTTACATGCAAAATCTTAGATGATGCCATTGAGAGCTTCACTGTGACTCGCTGGTGGATCATAAATTACTGAGTCAACACCAATTTGATCAAGTAAATAGTTTCAGCCAAAACTGTGCGTCCATGAAATGAAAAGTGTGGGCAATATCGTGAGTGAGCCTTGGCTGGATTTTCACACAATTTCCACAACATCTCTTGGAACAAAATGCTGCCTCATTTGATGATGTACTCGATTTGATGATTGTGTCTTGTTTGTTTGCAAATGCTGCTCATCAAATTTGAGCATGTCGTGTCCCAAGGAGACCTGGCCGAGGAACAAATACCATATTCAGTTAGCAAGCAAAATAAATGACAGCATTTTTTTTTAATAAATGGAGGACAGAAGAGAAATGCTGGTGCTGAAAATAGCCAAGTCATGACTGACAGGTTGTATGTGGAAACACAAGGGCTGCATTAATTTCACTGTCTGTTACACTTCAGATCTTAATGACTGAGTCCCTGTAGTATGGACCGTCTAGCCAATTATACTTCTTAATATCTGTGTCATTTAGGGACCCACTTTAGATAAAACGCTCTATTAATGGATTACATTACAGCTTTAGAATCACTTGTCTCCAATATGGGACACAGTACAGTATATAGGCATTAATGTGATATCAGCAGCCACAGTGGAGACTTTTAAAGCAAATTATAGCACAACAAAACTCAACTTAAAACTTGATTTATCTCCAATTAGAGATTATGAGGTCAAACATGAAAAAGATAAACAGCAATTATGATAAAACAGGTAATAATCAACCCTCTGTGTGACGTAAACTCTATTTCTCTTTGTGAAAGCACAAAAGTGATAATTGAAACATATAATAATTATCATTTTTCACACTTCAACAACAATAAATTTTGTGTCCAGGCCTTCAGAGAGGAGGTCGCCCCGTTACGTCAGGATGTTCGAATCGTTAATGAGCTTTCTGCAGAGCTGACGCCGCTGGATATCCAGCTGTCGTCCACCGCCTCCAGACAACTGGACCAGCTCAACATGAGATGGAAACTCCTACAGGTACTTTAAATTCTCCTGAATCGTCTGCGGATGTTGGAGCAGCTGTGGTTTCCACTCACATTTTGTTTTGTGAGCCTTTTGTCTTCTTTGAGCATTTTGTCCACACCTGTCTAAGCTACTGCTCTTTCTTCCTGTTCTCTCATTCTCACAGCTGCCTGTGTTTTCATTTTTGGTTTTCTGTCTTTTTCTCTGTTTATTCCCTCAGTTTCCCTCGCTGTGTGCCTATTTTGCTTTATGTCAGCCAAATACACGAGGGCCTGAGAGATGTCCCTCTACCTGTGTACTTGATTTATTTGAACACAGCTCCGTTTTCAGCACGACACTTTGTCACTGCACATCAATGGACACCATTCTCACTGCACACCAGTCACATCCTTGGCTCTCTATACGTTTGATAGTCTTGGTCTGATCCACTGTGGGACTCGCTGAGTGTTTCTCAGAGTGGAGTATGTCTCATCCCTAAAGGGGAAAACCGCGGAGAAGCCTGTTCACGAGTCATCACAAAGAAAGAGAGCAGGAGTCGGCATGAATTAGGCAGTGAAATCTTTTCTCCCTAAGTTTGTAAGAGACTGGCTTGTGAGAAATTCCTTCAGACACATTTCAGCCATCAATGAAGGTCAATTGTCTTATTTCCTCTCTTCTTCTTTTTCAAGTCGTCCTCATCGATCGTGGGTTAAAGTTTAGACTCTTCAGTGATTTGTCTTGTTTTCTCCTTCTTATGTTTGGCCAAAAGAAGAATAACCTGAGGTAAATATGTGTGAATTAGATTGACTCTAAGGAATCTATTAGACTGATGTAGCCAGAGGTTGGCACAGAGAAATAGTATGTCCAAGTATCCAAGGATTTCTCTTCTTAATGAGTGACTCTTTGATCCACGCCTGACCAGTGATGCCTGTGGTGTCCAGTGATAGGAGGACTGAATACAGGTCAGACCTGAATACAGGTCAGCTGTAGTACGCTTTGAAGTACGCCATGTAGTTGCAGATGAACCATGATTTCAAATGGCACTGATGTATGTTTTTTAAATGAGTAGTGTTTGATGTTTCCTCCATATGCAGCCACACAGCATCCATTTCTGTAGATAAATTCGGTGGGAATTTATCTACAGAAATAAATTCCTTTTTTCTGCCTTTTTTAGGCTGAAAAAAGGAAACAGTTATGTATTGTGAAAATGAAGTCTTGGAAAGTAGCCTGAAGTCATCCCTTTTTAACTGTGACACTGCAGCAGAGCAAAATTGGGTAGCTGGGCTAATTTGTCGCTTTGTGATATTTGCCATGTACTGTACAGACACCCACTAACAGTCTTTTTGCCTGGAGAATGAACATAACTCAAATACTGAGTCAGAGGAGGTCAGAGTTTCTTTGGACTGCACATTTTGTCCGTCTCTTTTGCCCGCTCTCTTTATTTCCCAAAGTCTGCAGGAACGCAGGAGCTTCACTAAGAAGCCAGGTCCGACTGTGTAGTTTGATGATTTGGTTTTCATATGCAGACAGCTATCATCTTCCTTGCTGTGGCAGTATGAGCATAACAGTCATTAGTGGCTTGAAAGAAACTGAGCTACTGGCCTTTCTGTGCCTATTTCCAGGATCCCAGCATGGACATCTGTGATCTGGCCGCCATAGCGCCTGAGGTACCACTGTGTATGTGCGAGTCTCTGTATTGCAGACTGCCAATACTGTCCTGCTAGTCAAGACTAATGAAGCAAAGCAAACCCACAACCACGTACAGCAGGACACAGGTGTACTGCCTGTGAGGTCAATACTCAGCTTTCAAAGGAGTGCAGCACTGAATGTTTGTGTGATTGATAGTTCAAAGCTGTGTGAAGCTTCACCTTTCTCTGAATGCACTGCATGCAAAGGTGAACAGAGCAATTTTTATGAGCAAGCTACTCATTTGTTTTTGAAACACAGTTTTGTAATAATAACAATAAAGGTGATCGTTAATAAGATATAAAGGAGAATGTAAGTAAAAGAAAACTGCAGTGTCTTTGCATTGGATGGTTTGGATAATTAACATGCAGTGAGACACTACCTGATTCTGCCATTATCCATTTTTCTGATCTGTGGGTTAAGGCTGAATAATTCATTGATTTTTAATGGAAATTGCAATTTGAAGCAATGCGATTAGCAAATTACAAAAGCTGCAATGTAGGACATGCAAGGCATGCTATTAAATAATGAGACTAATGCTGTACTTGAACTTTATTTAGTCCGAGCATATTGAAACTTTTAGGGGTTGTGTATGCTTGCTCATTGATAAATGTCATGAGGTTCAGGCATGCAGGCTGTGGTTTGACTGACATAAGCCCTGCCTTGTTATTTAATAGCCTCATATTGTCTCACAGATACTCTCTTGATGGCACCTCACGTAGTAATTCCCCATTGCACATTTTATATCTATTGCACAGTGAAAATTCTGTACATTTAGACATTTTCCTCAAATCATTTAGCCCTGATGGGCATCATGACAAACGTGTTTCTAACTTTTTTTCATCTCTCTCTGTTGTTGTTTTTGTATTGCTTGAAATACCTCTGAAATAATTTTGGTGTCTGGGTGTCTGGACCCTGCTGTATTTTCCATTCTGCTTGATTAAGTTTCTTATCAAATCATCCACACCAATTATGCCCAGCATTTTAAATGTAGCAATTTCACTTTCACATTTCCCAGGTCATACTTAAAAGTATTATCATAGTTTTTGTTTTGCTGTCAAACAACTTAAGTTGAGGAAACATCTGTATTCACAGAAGATAGTCGGCAGAGGTCTGGATAATGTGTTTATCTATGCCTGTAACAATGCAGCTGTCTACACCAGAGGCCTCATCTGTGACCCGATGCATGTTTTTACAGTATACAGCAGAAGTGATTGCACCCCTATACAATATCACATAAATATCAAAAGTGATTTAGAACTGTGAAACCTCTCAATAGCTGCCTTACCTCTAAGTTAAACAGTAGGGTGTTTGGTCTTATGATCAATGAAAAACTAAAACTGTACAAGGACTTTATTGACAATATAGGTTCCATAAAACAAAAGTGAATAACCCTGTGATTTTCAGTTTGTCTGATTGGATGGACGTGGTTGTAAAATGTCCTGTGAACATTTGAACTTTCTAGTTTGGGTCTTCGGGCTGTTGATCTGCATGTCTGCATCATGGCTCCACATGTTAAATAATTGCCAAAGGAACTGAAAAATCTGAATGTGAGACTTCAAAAATATGGAAAAGGATACAGGATGATAGATGGAGAATTAAAAATTATTCAAAACACATCTGCGGGAGGTGTAGAGTCATCGTACCATTAATCAGTGCTGCAGTGGTCATCTTTCTGAAATAACGTCACGGACAGTACGCTGCTTGGCCAGTTTATCTCCAAAAAACAGACAGGTAAGTGCTTCAGACTTGGCAAAGAGGTTATCAAAGTAAATTGGAGTTTCTGTAAAAGGTCAAACAGCAAGAAAGACGTTGCATAATGTCACACTTTATGGGCAGCATCCAATAAAAAAGCCCTTGCTTGCTCTTTTGTACAAAACTGCACGAGGATACTTTGTTAGAAAATACGAAAGGAAGACTTATGGATATTGGGAGCACATTATTTGGTCAGATAAGACTCAAATGGGGTCCACAGAGTTTGTTATGACCCTTTTCAAGACCACCAGAGTGAATCCACAGTCCTGACAGTCAACTGCAAACGTGGGAGTGTGATGGTATGGAGCTGCATGAGTGCCAAAGGTGTTGGGGAGATGACATCTATAGATTGGATGATGATGAATACCTGCGGATAAACAAAAATACTGTCTGATAAGATGACTCCCAGTCTGCAAAAACTTGGCAGCGTTCCAGCTTGATTACGATCCCAAGCACTCTGCCAAAATCACACAAGAGTTTCTAAACAAAAAAATTGACCCGGACAAAAATGTCACCTGCCTCCAGTAGAAGACATTTGGGATATTTTATAAAGAAAGGCAGAGCAACACAAACCTTCAAGCAAAAAAACTACCGACAGAAACTGAAGAATGGAAGAACATCTGCAGAAATGTGGTATCCTCCATGCTGACAAGGATTGGCCTTGTCCTTGGGGAAAAAAACTGTTCAACACACAAGGTTGCATTGAGTTGCTAGTGTGGGGCCTGTATTTTTAATACAATCTAAACTGTTTGTTCCTAATTTTCCATAGAGCAAACACTCTACTGTTCAACTTAGAAGTTATGAAATTATTGAGAGGTCATACAATTTGCAATCTTTTGGCATTTAAATGATATTACATAGGGTTGCACTCATTTATATTGTGTACTTAATGTTTGTTTTTGTGCTCAGTTACTTGCAATTGTAACCTTTAAAATGCTTGAGTGTGTATAGTAATCAAGTGACTGCTGCTTACAAATATACATGTAAGCTCATTCGGTTAGCTGCTGTGTGTGTGTGTGTGTGTGTGTGCATAATAGAAACCATGTGGGGGCAAATCCACCTCAATTCAGCTGATTCAAAAAGACATTTGACTGTGCTATATAAATGTCATAGTTATTACCTGTAAATCCATTCAAGATATTATATTGTGTATTTTTATACCTCTAAAAAACTTTCTTGAGTCAAAGTTTTACAGAAAATCCACTTCTAACTTAATTACACTGAAATTGAATTCATTCCAACCATGACGCCAAGTCCAGCCACTGTGAAGTTCTGTGTTCCGCGAGCGCAGCTTTGTAGCCCACAGCTGACTGTTCTCTCCGGTGTGTGTGGTCATTGTACAGGTGGCAGTGGAGGACAGACTGAAACTCCTTCAGGAAGCCCACAGAGACTTCGGCCCCTCCTCGCAGCATTTCCTCTCCAGTGAGTACAGAGCCAATTACCTCTCTCAGGGAATTAGACATTTTTGGCGATTTGGTTTGTTTCTCCTCAGCTACAGAGTGGCACATCCTCAGAATTGTTCTCATCTTGCCATCTTTAGCCCTGCGCATGCTCAGTAGACATGTGCACATGCATACTCATGCACACAGTTTGCAGACTAGACACTTTAATCTTGAATAATGCAAGGCTTAATTACAGCTCTCCAGTGCCTCACCCTCTCTTCCTCCCTCTTTAGAGTGGTCATTAGCAGAACAGAGAGCGTCAGAGACAAAGCTGGTGTGAAAGACAAATGTAAAAGTGTGAACATTAAACAAATCAGCCGGTCTCTTGCTGCCTGTCTCTCTCTTTCTCTTTCGTCATTTTCTACAATCATGCAGCCATTAGTGCTCTTCCTGCTTCACCTGATTTGCTTTGCTGGACGTCAAACACTGGCACAAAATGGATGACGTGCGATTCAGAGCAGGTGGTAGCCTCGGCGGCCATGCTGTGTCACCAGTAGACATGAATTTACAATATAAGCTGAGAGCTCAGCGACTGCACCAGACAAAACACCACTCAGTCTCTTCTTTCATCTTCCTGGCACTATGACACTATCTACTCCATCACACATTCGCTCTCATTACACTAGTAGCTTAATATTCCCTCAGGGATCAATAAAGTACTGCGTCCTTATCTCGCCCTATTCATCTCATATATCTCCCAATCTCGCTTAATCTCTTTCTCTTACTGTCTTTTCATCTCTCTATCTGAGTGTAGAGCTGTGTCAAGGAGGAGGGAAAGTGGGAGGGCGATAAATCAAGCAACATTTCTGCTTCTTATTGCTCTTGAGAGCTTCTCAAGTCTTATATTTGGCTGGTTTTCACACTTTATCAGCTTGTCGTTTTCAACGTTTCCCTGTCCAGTCAATATTTATTATCTTGTTTGCGCCCACAAAGATCAGCATAAACCTGAGCGGGGTGTACATTTTTCTCCAAAGTTGTTCTTCCATTTCTAAACTTTTTCTTTCATGCCCTATCGTCTCCCTCCTCCCTCTTGCTGCCGAAACAACAATATCCATTTACTTCTCCCCCTTTAATTTCATGCTTTGTAAGAGTCTCCCTTATACAGCTATATTATGTTATTATGGAAGTGTTAGATGTAAGAATTATTTCAAGTCAAGCTCCAAACGCTAAAAGGATTACTATGCTGCATGGTAAAATTGTGCTGTTTATTAAGATGGCGTTTCGATTTTAACTGCTTGACTTTTTGTCTCTCGCCCTATCTCTCCCTTATCTTTGTCTCTCTCTGCAGCCTCTGTACAGCTCCCCTGGCAACGTGCTGTTTCACAGAATAAGGTTCCTTATTACATCAAGTAAGTGGAGAGAAACGGCTTCAATAGCAATCAGTGTGCCTGTATTAATGGTATGCATGCGTCTCTATGTGTGCTGGTTTGTGTCTGTGATTATTATGCAGTGGTGCAGCATTGACGGCAGAGCAGTCACGATATTGTCTATAGGAATTTGGTAAAATGTTCTTAAAACCCCCTTCTTTTACTGAATATTCATCTCAACCTCCCATATTAACCCCGCCAGCAGGTTTGGCATATTATGTTTAAACAATCCACCAAAATGACACCATTTATCAGAGCCAGAAGATGTAAAAAGAGAAAGAATTGTCCGGTTTCCAACGTTCCTGCAGTTCTTAAGCTAATCATGTGTGACATGCAGTTGCGTCAGGAAAATTAACTAAGTCTAAGCGTGAAATCGTGATATTACATCACATCACTTTTTTTTTTTTTGCTCCGACCAGATTCTGTGAAAAATACAACGATGGAGTAGAATTATATTTGTGAATTTTAGAAATGCTCATAGCTGATTGTGAAATAGCCCATTACCTCAAATGTTGTCTGGAAGCGAATCAAAGTCTTCTCAATTTTTTCATAAACCAGAGCTCTAACTTCTAGTGACCTTTTCACCCAATAAATGGTCGTTTAGCTATGTATTTCTGTGCACGTACATAATTTATTCTTCTTTCAGTTCAGAATCTTCAATCTGCTGATTTGCTCTGTCTGTAAATTAACATTCAGTCTGTTTCACCTGCACATTCCTCATTCAATTCAACATTAGCACTTCTTTTTGAATAGATAATACCTGGCTGAATCCCAGGACAGCTTCCCACACTAACAGTGCTAACAGTGACTGTAATGACTTTAGCTTGACGTCTTGCTTCCCATTCTAATTTTTCCCCAAATCAGGCCTGTTTCTGTTTAAACAGGCAGAGAGAGGATCTGTGCTGGTAGCAGCTAGGACAGCTCCTCTGCTGCTCAGGAAATGTCAGTCACAAAGTGTGAAGGACCTCATTATCCAGGAATCATGTAGCCGTATATCAGGAAACTGCTGCCTAACCAAACCCGAATTCACCCTTATTTTTTGCTGGCAGTTAGAAAAATCTTTGGATAGCAGTTTTAGCTATCATTTATAAGTTATGCTGTCTTTGCTTCTGTCTCTGGTTTCCATTAGAAAACTGTTATTGCCTGACTTTGTTATTTAGGATGATAAAATGAGTGTATTTTTACGACTGGCCCCATAAATCATCCTGTGCCCTGAGTCGAAATGTCACGGTCTCAGTTAAAATTGTCAAATGGCCATTACAAAAAAAAAAGAAAAACTACTTGTACCATTGTCCAGAGAGCAACCTTCAATAGAAGCTTCTGTTATGAAGATTTATAGATCTGATCTTGTCCCAGTAACAAGAAAAATGTCTCCAAATGTTCTGATACAACCATTTTACAAAGCATTTGTATTAATGTTTAATATCGTCACGTATTCAGCTTGTGGAATCCTTAACTGACTAGATATGGGTAATTTATCATTTTGGGGGTACAGTTTGGACAGTTTTTAAAGACTCTTGATGATTCTGTCTTGATGGCAGCACTTAACAGTTTAATCAGTGTGTTAAGACATGCAATCCTTGCTTGTCCAATGTTTTTTTAAACAGCTGAACAGGATACAACGCAGTAGCAATATACAATACAGAAGCAAATAAGATCCAAAAATAGATTAAAAATACCAGTACAGAAAACAATATCCATGGTAGACCTTAAGACGCAGAACCAGTTGTTGGGGTTTACATTCATGATAATTTATTCACTGGATTATTAAACGGGGCAATACAATGACAACTAAATTATTTGTTTCTCATATTAACCCTCTAAATCCAAGCAGTTTCTCGACCTCTTCTTCTCCTGCCACGTTTTCACAGCAATATCTAAGTCCTGCACCTCTGTGGAAACAGCACAACCTTTTCCCAAATATCTGCAGGTGTTACCAATATTGGAAAAAATATGGTGAGTGTACATGCTCTAGAAATTGTACTACAAATTATTTCCATGCTTGTTTCCTATCTGCTCTGTGTAAACACAGCCTGCAACTCATCCCAGTTTAGCCGAAAACTCCCCTTTTAGTCACGTGACTGTTGGTAGCAGTCGAGTCAATATTGGCTTCACAGTTACACTAGTGAGCTTCAAAATGTCATGTGAGCCAGATCAAGAACTGCTGGAAACTCTTAACAGTTCGTTTTACTGTTTTCTGGCTGTGCTGAATGGTGTAATTAAATAAGCATAACACACCTTTCAAACCCTCCGGTGGGTTTTGGGGTTCAGGGGATTGAACAAATCATGGACCTTCCTGTGTTTTTTTGCAGTCAAACAGACAACACTATTCTCTCCATTTTAAATATATCACAATTAATATCTATCCAATCGTCAGGGGAAAAAATAGGATTCAGACAAAGAAAGAAGGCGACACCTGCGCTGTGTTTGGGCCTGAAGCTTGGCACTGGAGTGGGATCACAGATGAAAGCCAGACAGCCAGCGACTCGCAGGGCAAGCTTATAACTTTAGAGTCAACAACAGCCTGTGATCACAGATGTGCCCAGCCAATGAACCTGCATCCGCCCACTCACACAAACAAAGCACATGTGCACAAAGGCATCGGCACAGAACAATACACACAAATTCATTTTGGAGACATATGTAGTGATGCTCACCCTCTTGCTGCCAAGAAAACGCTTACACACCCAAAGATGCATATGAAGTCCAAACTCAAACTCGCTGTCCAAATACACACAGACTCACTGTGAACACACCATATGTTCTGCGGATCCCTCTAGGTTGGCAGGACCAGGTTTTTTCTTTCCAAGGCGGCTCTTACATTAACCCTAAATTGCCTCTCAGAAAGGGGAGAAGAAAAACAGTTCTCCTTCAGATTTTTGCTGCAGTGTGTGGCTTTTCCTTCATTTTAAAATGAAGATAGCCCGCAGTACACTTTTCTCCTCGTTCACACACAAACACACAAGCAGGCTTGCGCACACTCATGAAAGCCCCACTTAATTTGCTGTTTGATCTGAACTCTAAATCCATCTCCAGGACTAATCACAGGTTGCTTTCAGGGCTGTGACATCCTTGGGACATGCGCATCACTCTTTGACACATTCATTTCCCCAAACTCCCCCTCGTCTCCTCTTCCATCTCCCCTCATACGCTGCATCTTTTCTTCAGACTGACAAAGGGCCCCTGATTAAAACTGCGCCTTGTCCACCCCCTGTAGTGAAGAGTTCAATTGGCATATTTAGGGAAAATCAAATGGCTTCACACAAATTCCACATATGCTGTCTGATGCTGGATTTGCTGTCCCATTTTTGGGACACTTTTTGGCTGAGCGGTGGGCTTGTGCAGCTTCTGGGCTTTCTGAGAGGAAATATAGCGAGATTGCATCTGTGCAAAGATTAGAGCAAGTCCCTCCACGTTCCAAGGCTTTTGTAGTAGCGCTGTCTGTCTGTGTTTTTGATGGGAGACTTTTGACACTGTGAATTGTTTTGTGTGTGTGTGTGTGTGTGTGTGTGTGTGTGTGTGTGTGTGTGGCTGCACTTAGCAGAAGAGGCAGCCATTATGTCTAATTTAAGACGTTTTCAATAAGAATTCCAAAAAGTTTGAACTGTAGCTCAAAAGAAGAATTCTGTTATTGCAGGGAAGGAGGGGGTTAGTTTTTTTTAAAAGGAAAAGAGAAGCAGAGGTGGAGCAGTGAAAGCCAGGGAAAGACAGAAGATGTCAGGTGGTGAATGCAGGCACATATCAGCTGTCACAGACACTTGGTGATAAGCCTGGCAGGCTGCTGTCAGTAAAAGAAAAGTTCCTGAATTCTTCCTCTTGCTTACCCAGGCATTTCACTAATTCTGTCTCTTTGGATATCCAGATACGCTAGCAATCATTCATCTGCAGACTCATGATTATTCATGGCAGCTTCTAAATGTGTGACAGTGACAAACTCCCACCAGCAAAAGAGATGTTGTGCAGAAGTGCTTGGCCGCTCTGTTACCACTAGTTTTTGTGGTCCTGCTGGATATATTCCAGGAAATTTTGTCATTTACAATTTCTGTTCTTTGTATTCCCCAGAGGCAGTGTTTAATACTTTGTCTATTTGCAGGACAGAGGGAAGGAGTAGTGGGAAAATGTGGTTATGGTTAATTATGGAGCAGCAGAAAAGAATTGAGTAATTAGCAGAACCGCTTTAACCTTCAATGAGACTCAGAGCAGCCAGAAATGGCAACGTTGCGAAGAAAACGTCAAAGGAAATAGCAATTAATTTTGATAAGCGGAATTCCTATTGTGCTGATGTGTTAGTCGGAGAGGGTCAGACCATTCACTTCTCTCCAGTAGCTTCAGCTGCTTTGCTTTCCTGGTCAGACAGAAATCTCATAAAAACATCTTGTGAAAGGTTATTTTTTTCCTGGCATTACCCTAGTGGCTACATAAATTTCATCCTTTTCTGCCTGGTGCAGTATCGCCTCCTGTGACCCCATTTGATTTGTTGATGCTTATTCTGAGATGTCATTTAATGACTTTTATGAAGGAAAATGTCACATGCACTGCACAAGACCCAAGTGGTTTCATCTCCAGACTCTCTCGCTCACTCTCGCTCGTTCTTTCTCACGCCTGCCAAATCAGGAAACCACTACTTCTGATTATAGGACACTTTAATTGCCATGTTTCTATTTTAATTTGCTTTTAATTTGATGCAAATGAGAAGTCATTTTCTACTGTGGAGCCTAAATGCCAAAAAAATTTTAAAAGAGCACTCATTATCAATCAAGCAAATTCTCACATTTGAAAGGCCGGAAATATGAATTGATAGTCGGACTTATTATTGATTAATGATTTTCAGTTCAGACAGCTTAAATTTGTTCTGCCTTGGTGATAGGTTTAGTGTCTCCACAAAGTTTTGATGCAAACACGTGTCCAGTCAAATGTTGAGACTTGGGCAGTTTAGACTTTTTGTTTGCACTGTTTTTGGATGTTGTGTTTGGTGGCAGCACTCACGTCTTTCTTGAAGGTTAGTAAAGACAATTGACTATTTTAAAACCAGTAGTTAAAAGTGGCTGATTCCATTTATTATCTATTGTGGATTAATGTGGGGTGTAAATCAAAATACAACATTTTCACATCGGCAATAAAAAGACAAGATGACACAAATAGGAATTAGACAAGAAGAGAGGTGCTGCAGTCTGGCACTAGATGGGAATCAGAGATGGAAGTCGAAAATAAACAGTGGCTTCGAAGACAGACCTACATGTTTCAATTCAACAACCACCTGTGGTCATGGATGTGCTGAGCCAATGAACCTGCTTGGTTCAGTTTAAAGGGCCTCTAGTGTGTCTGATCATTTGTTTCAGTAAGGCAGGTGTAGAATCTAGTTGTCCACTTCAGCATCACCAAACATCTTACCTTAAAGGACGATCTCAGAGCACTTGAGGAGCAATTATGGTGTTGTTCTTTTGGGGTATGAAAGAAAAACAGACCAACCACAGGATTTTATGACAGAAGCTATGTGACTTTAGCATGAATTTAAAAGCTAAAACACTTAAATTCATCTAGTGGTGATGAATGCTTTCATCAGTATATACTGCTAGACACCCTGGAGTCGGTAAAACACTTCTGACCCACTGAAGCGTGGACTCCACAGACCTCTGGAGACATCCTGTGGCATCAGGCACCAAGACATTAGCAGATTCAGATTGAGATCCAGGGATTTGGAGGCTAAGTCAACACCTTGAACTTTTTTTCATGGTCCTTTAAGTTATTGCTGAATATTTTTTCAGCATGACTACTTTTGATAATGACTAACCCCTGCATACCAGGAACATTCCACAAGCCGCACTGTTCTGGAGATACTGTGATCCAGTTGTCCAGCCAGTTTGGTCTGCATTGAAGTCGCTCTGTTCCTTACGCTGCCCATGTTTTCTGCTTTCAGTACATCAACTTCAACAGCTAACTGTTCTCTTGCACCCTAAAATACCCTAACCTTTGACAGGGGCCATTGTCATGAGATAATAAGTGCTATTTCCCCTGCTTGTCAGTGGTTTTAATGTTGTGGCTGATCTGTGTACATTATATTGTTCTAATATGGTGGCAGTCTTGAGCACTGTCGCGAAGGTTCTAGGTTCAAGCATCTGGTCAGTTAAGGCCTTTCTGTGTGAAGCTTGCTTGTTCTGCCTGTGCCTGTGTAGGCTTTCTACAAGTGCTCTGACTTCCTCCCACAGTCCAAAGACATGCATGGTAGATTAACTGGTCATTCTACATTGGCCATAGATCTAAGTGTAAGCCTGCATGGTTGTCTCTTTGTGTTAGCCTTGTGATGGACTGAAGACCCGTCCAGGGTGGATCCTCCCTCTCTCCCATTGTCAGCTGGGATGAACTCCAGCTCCAAGCAGGTCTCTTCAGAATAAAGCAGAAACAGCTAAATGATGAATTGATAGTTTTAATGTATAATATAAGTTTGTATGACTTTACGCTTCCAGCTGTTGATTTGTTCGTCAGTAGCCAGCGTAAACACACACATCCTATTACAAGTGTGAAAGCAACCTCTCACACTTCATCCTGAAGTTCACTGTGGATGTACTGCTGTATGTAACTCTTAAGAAGCTTTCAAATACCTGCCAGCATATCTGTTTTCGTCCCCTGCTCTTTAATGTTCCCGTATTCCTCTTCTCCCGCCTTTGAATGTTTCCCACTGCGTTATCTAAAATGTAGCAGCTTTGTAGTAAGTGTGTCATCAGTTTGCTTTTTTTCCTTCCTACAGGACAACAAAAAGATTGCTTAGGCATTACAAAGGGAATGTGTTGAGGAGAAACCGTTGCAGACTGTTGAACTTGACAATTCAGTTGTCCTCATCATGGCATTCATGAGCTTTGGATATAAGCACAAGCTGTCAAATCTGTTTGTTGGTGGATATACTGCCTGTCTTGTGCTGTGTTTGTGTGTGTCTGTAACTACGATACAGACTTTTTTGTGTATCGCATCATCCTACCAGTTCTGTATTGTCTTTCATGTACCCTTCTGCTTTTTAAATGACAAATTGCTTTATGGCAAACGCTGTCAACCAATTGTGCCCTGGATATTTGGAATTCTTCCTCCTCTGTTTTGTGTTTGTGAGGGGCAAATATCAATGAATCCCTTGTCTTGGATTCATCGAACCCCCTCGACATTTCGGGCAAACTCTTTGTAGGTCCTCAGCGCAGCAAAGTCCGTGCATTAGCAATGCCTGGCCAGGTGTGAAAGAGGTCATCGCTCTGTACAGCTGTTGAATAGTGATGAACATCTGTGTGCGAGGAGGACTAGTGCCATCCACTTCGCCGCTGCAGTTCTCTGTCAGCACTCGACTTTACTTCCTGCCGACTGTCAGCAGAGAGTGAGCCATTGCAGAATCCACAGGGGAGGCTCTGCATTCAAAAACAGACTTTTAGTTCAAAAACCATCTTCCAGAAACCAAAAATCTTCTCAGACATTGTTGCTTCTGACAGCTAGGTGACTTCTTGAAATATATACATGGAGATACTGACACACACACACACACACACACAGCCACGACGGCCAGCAGAGCTCAAGCAGATGCACTGATTGGCAGCTGCAGCTTGAGAAAAGTCACATTTTTCTCTGCCCTATGTGTGTGCATGTGTGTGAAGGCAGCCAAGTTTGATCGGTTCTGACACAGGTCTTATTTTATTTATGTTTCTTACGTTTCAGTAGATTTGGTTTATGTTGTTCTGTGGGTCTATATGTGTGTGTTTGAGGCGGAAATGTAAACACAGACTTGAGACTCGGTCCCCTTATATCTACGTCCGTGGTATTTGAAAAGACGGATCCTGTGCTGATGAGAGCCATTCACAGTGTGTTTTCTATTTGTGTGTGTATGTGTGCTTTTATGTTGCTTCATTCAGAGCTCTTTCATGATTTGTCTGTATGATTTATAATTTGTGGAGGAGTCTGTAGCCTCTGTCCCCAATTCAAAGGTGATAACAAAAGAGCTGTCAGTAAAACCATCAACAATGTTTGCACACGTCAAATGATGACAAAAAGTGGTGTTAGCTTGTGTGTAGTTTGTGCGTATCAGGTTTTTGTGACTACTTGTACTGTTTTGTGTGCGTTTTGAAGTATCTTACCTTTCAAAGTTGGTTTGTCTGTCCTTATTTTTTTTTACTTTTCTGACAAGCCTTGAAAGTACAGAAAGTATTTCTGTGTGTGTGAATGTTTTGACATTACTAGCTCTGGTTCTGTTTGTGTGTCAGCTTGTGGGTTGTTTTTTTTTGTACTTCTCAGTTTAATTGTCCTCTTTTGTTTTTGTGGTTTTCAGTCACCAGACACAGACAACCTGCTGGGATCATCCAAAGATGACAGAGCTCTACCAATCACTAGGTAAAAAAACACACAATCTCCTATCAGTCACAAAATTAAAACCAAAATGATCACATATGTAACCATTTGATTTGAGTGTGAGAGTTCAAACTTCACATGGTGGCATTCAGATGGTGGTAATGTTAGGTTGTTTTGGTGCCCCTCTGCCACGCATAGGCACCTTAACTACTGCATTAACCATTGTGGTTGAAAGTAGTAATTTTTCTTCTTTCCTGGTTCAGTCGGTCTCTCCTGAAACAGTTCATTTAGGTGTTACTGTGTTTCCAAGAAGAATCAGTCTATAGCTGATTATTTAAAATACACCTGATAATGAGAGTGCAGGTACAGGCAGTAAGATACCGACTGAACTTCTGTGCCCAATTACAATAGCTGCCGCAGTAGAAGAGCAGCAGAATTCAACAAACAATGATCACAGTCATGAATTTGGCTTCCCACAATTATGTGAACATGATCAACTGTGATACTGACATTTAAAATGCTCCACTCATAGAGAACAATCCATGTAGATAAAATCACTTAGTTTCCTCTCGAGTAAATCTGACACTGTAGCACCTTATTCCCCTCTTTTCAAAGTAATTGTTGGTGTCACACCTGTCTGAGCTGCAGTAACTGAGTATAGAGAATAGAGGCCTCTCTGTGCATGGCTGCCTAGCTGTAAAATGTTGTGCCTGTAAATTGTAGTGTCTATCGATAAGCAGATGGTAAGCAAGGGAGGAGTTTAGCCTGTGCACGCTAAAGGAGTGATATCAGACAATGTCAGGGGAAAAAAGGTGACTAAATTAATGTGGAAATATTTCTTAAGTACCTGTTGGTTGTGGGGTGGGGCCTCTGTGGATTGGGTATGTTCTCGTACATCCTGCAGATGCTCCATCAGATTAGAATTTGGGGAATTTCAAAACCGGGTCAAGACTTTGGGCTCTGAATGCATGAATGCCAGCACCCTCAGCAGAACTTTGCATTGTACTGAGACAATCATTGTTATTCACTTGTCAGTGGTTTTAATGTTGTGGTAAATCAGTGTAATGCAGCTTCTGCTCCTGAATGTCTCACCTTATGCAGGATTTTGATAAATGTAAAAGTTCAGACAAAACTACAAAAACATATTGTGACACTTTCCAAGTGGTATTTAGCTGTGGTCCATCTGTCCACGTAATAAGATACTGTCAGATAACTGTCTCTGAGAATTACGCCTCCAGTACAGTGGAAGCATTAGAAATCTTGTTTAATAAATTCAAAAGCAACTTTTCTGTCCAGAAACCATGTTCCTGTCACTCTGGATAATCCACATAATTCACTGTCAGTTATTTCAAAAGTATTTTCTTTGCTGAAAAGTAGTTCCAATGCAAACTTTTCACAGTGTGTTCTGTACTTTATCCAGAGCAGTGAGTTTGCTCGTTCTGGGAAAAGATGCTGCTGTTGAATATTTTTTAAAAGCAACACATCATTGCTCTGAGCGTGACAAACAAAATTTGTCCAGACACTGAAAATCTGTTGCTTTGTTTTAATAATTCGCTTGAAGTGACCTCTAAATGCCATTAATAAAGGCTGTTTCATGGCCGTGTATGGGTATTTGAAAGAACTAGGGGTTGGTTTCATTTAAACAGTAAGTGTGACATGTGCAAAAGCTCAGTGTTTAATATAACATCTCATTTCTTCATCAATCGTAAGGACTTGTAAGACCAGTCAAGATTGTCATTAGGACTCAGCTGATGACAATTCCAGAGCTGATAAATTTTCTGACTCTTCAAACTTTATGAGCTCCTCTAAGCATTTGACTGAGCATCTAAAATGAAGCTAATTAATGCAGAAGCTGCAAAGCTGGGGGAAGCTATAAAAAGATATCAAAGCACTTTCCACCGTCTGAAATGTCATTAAGGATGTCATTAAGAAATGAGGTGCATTGATGTATTTTCTTTTATTGAAGTATTGTTACAGTATTAATGGGGACCACAGGAAGAGTAGCTGCTGTTAGAATGCTACCATGTAAGAGTAGTAACTAATGTGGATCTACACAAACAAACAAGCAGGCAGTTAAGGGGAACTGTGGGGAAAAAAGTTTTAAAAAAAGATAAAGTTGTACATCTGCTGGGCAGAAAGGCAAAACAAAACCCACTTATGACTGCAAAGTGGCTGCAGAAAATTTTAGCTGACACAGGAATGGCAGTCCGCCGTTACAGTCTGCAGATTTTCACAAACAAGGTGTATATGGAGCAGTAATCAACAGGGAACTTTAGCTGCGACCTCATCACAAAAGACACTGTTCCAGTTTTGTAAACAAGTGCTGTGGGAACAGGAAATTCAAATTGATCTCAATTACTGAAGGTATGTTTGGAGGGAATGTCAGCGGATGCGAACATCATGTAGTCAGTCTGAGAAGGAGGTTTGCTTCTACAGCAGCATACCTCAAAATCCACCAGGAGCTATTTCAACAAAATACAGGCTTGGGTTTTTTAAGTGGCCTTCATGGTGCCCTGAATTAAACATCATTGAAAATCCGTGGACAGATCCTAAACAAATTAAATGTTGTAGACAGCCTAAAAATATGTCAAATCCGCAAATACAAATGAGTGGAAATTCCTGAATCCTGCATAGAGAGACTCTTAGCTGTTACAAAAAGCCCAAAATTTTGCAACTTTTTCTGTAATTTTTTCCATTTTTAACGCTGATGAAATAGATATGATTGAATTTAGCATCAGACCTGATGTGCACAAGAAGCAGTAAAAGTGCGGTGCAATGTGAAATGTTAAAGTGGAATAGCTTTAAGGGAACTACAGTTGTCTTATTATATATTCAGTATAAGCAATATCAACAGTACATGTAAGCATGCAAGGTATATAAATATCCAAGTTGTGTAAAAAATGTATTATGTGCAGTGTAGGTATATGTAGTAAGATACAGCACTAACACAATGAGTGGTATAAACACACTAAGTTTATAAATAGAATAAGCTGTAGTGCTAGCTAGATAGCAATATTAAGGTAGATCAGTGTGAATATAAAGAAAAGACAAAGTGACAGTATGAACAGTGGAAATACAGCAAGAAGCTTATTTGAAGAACATTTGAAGATAAACTAATCTGCTGCAGGGGGTTTATTTACTCATAATAAAATCAACAAAATATATAATTTGTGTAGCGCTTTGCAGACTTTGCACATAACTGTACATGAAGCAAGCCTCTGGTCTTCTGCAGGCTGGTTTCTGATCAGGGTTTAAAAGAATCCTGTAAGACGTATTCCTCGCTTGTCTGGCTAGTTCACTCTTCATGTTTAACTTTATGAAAGCTGCACCCTGATTTTATTTCCCCTCTGTCCTGCTCCCTGTCAGTGTCCATATGCATGTCAGTGTCCCTGTGTAGCGGCCAGCAAGACTGTCCTTTAATGAGCAGCCTGATAAGTAATAACCTGTGAAACTTTGGGAGCGCTCGCTGTAGGCCAGCGGCTCGACAAATAGCACCGGCCCCCACTGAGACGGAACTCACTAACCTAATTACACAGTCCACATTAGCACCCCCTTCCTTCTCAGTTGTCACCGTAGACAATAACTAACAGAAAGTCAGATTTCACTAAAACAGAGGTCCTACTTGCCCGGAAGGCAGATTTCTGTTGCGCTTTGTTTTCTGATTTCCTGCCTCGGTTTTCCTTTTGTCCATTTCCCTTTCATCTCCCACTGTTTCTCTCTCTGCTTGTAGCGGACCTGAACAATGTGAGATTCTCAGCATACCGAACGGCCATGAAGATTCGCAGACTGCAGAAAGCACTGTGCTGTAAGTAAGACACACACACACACACACACACACACACACACACACCTGAGCACCCACAGTTGTGGTCTGCTTATTTTGATGTTGGGATGCAACGACATGTTTTCCCTGAACAACACCGAAGCCAAGGATTTTTTTGTTTTGCTTTAAAACATCACACACCGCATGAATGTGTGTGTGTGTGTGTTTGATTTTGTGTACGCACAGTCAAAGTGACTTGTGTTCAGCCTGTTGAGCATAGCCCTGTTTGCTGTGCACAGGTGGGACATTTTCATATATATATTTTTTCTCAACACTAGTGTTTCTGTTTTTCTGTTTCTAATGGAAGTTTTGATAAAGGTGGCTATTACCTGTAGTCCCAGGTGGTTATCAACCCAGTCTACACACACAGATGCGCACACACACACACACACACTGCAGGTGCATGTAGACTCTCCCCTTGTGAGGCTTCAACCAGCATGTAGGCAGCGACTTGTGCTCAGCACAGGGTAATAATGGTGACGAATGTTAACTGTTATCCAGCTGTTGACATTATTATTGCAACACACACTGAGAGCACACCCTGCTCATTTACATCCCGCTGTTTGAAGAAGTTTCCCCTGCATGTGTGTGGGTGTGTGTTTGTGTGTGTGTATGAAAACAAGCTACAAATAACAAAAATACACCATTTCTCAAATTGGTGTGTGTGTGTGCAGCTTGTGTAGCAGTGTGTACTTGAATAATCGCGGGTATCCAAGTGTGTTATTGTGTTGTTAATAAGTTTGAATGAGGCATTTTAGTTGGCTATTTCATATTGCCTCTGTGATCACACATGTGTGTTTGTGACGGGAATGCATTAGCCTGAGTGATTTTGACTTGGGGCGCAGCAATTCAATTTCATCCAGTAGAACAGTCACAACACAAAAAGCACACATGCAAACACACAGGCACAGCAACAGAATCAGTAGTTATTAGTTGTTAGCCTGGATTCATGTGCAGTCTTTGCTCAGAGACCGATGTGTCTGAATGAATTGTTGTGTGTTCACATGCCTGTGTGTGACAGAGAATGGCGCGCACAAACACACACACACACAAACACACACATGACAGGGATACTATAAAACAGCTAATTGGGTTAAGTCTGCGCCAGGGGGCTGGAGAAGCACAAATGAGCTTGCATGGCATCTCGCTAATGTGCCACAGCCTTTCAGCTTCATATCTGAGTGTGTAGTGACAAAGCTGGAGAGAAGTAAAGTTTTCCTCTCTGATAGCATGGCTGCCCTGCTGTGCCCGCTCCATGTGGATTACTCCAGTAATTAGTGCTGTCTCGAGGACAGCGGGAGGGAAGGCATAAGTGAGGAGATGAGGTGAAAGAAATGTGAGTTTCGAAGAGGGAGCAGAGTTTAAATATTGTGAGGGACATCATCAAGGGTCAGAAACAAGGGGGGGCATTTTACCACTATTTCATACTTAATACACCAGGGAAAGATTTTTGAATCTCCTTTTTCTAGGATTTGTATCTGAAACAGTGTGACCTTTCCAGTGGACCTCAAATAAAACACGGATTAAGATTTTAAGCTTTACAATGTATGATTCAAAATGAATGTAAAAACATTTAATTCCAGATGTATCGTATACTGGTTCTTGCTGTGTTGTACAAAAACAAATCATTGTCTTAAAGGAATAGTTTGCCATTTTGGGAGGTCTGTTTGTGTGCTTTCTTGCTGACACAAAAACTGAGATAAGAGCGTGTTAATTAGTGAGCTTGAAAGGTGCTGATTGGCAGATTTTTTTCTTTACCTTTGGGCAGAAACAGCCGAGCTGGTGTCTAGCTTCAAGCCTTTGTGCTAAGCTGACCAGCTGCTAGGTTTAGTCTCATAATTAACAGACTTATATACTGTACACCAATCAGCCACAGCGTTCAAACAGCTGAAAGGTTCAGTGAGTAACATTGATTATTTCGTTAGCATGCAGTGTTGTGCTTTAGGAAAATCTTGTTTCATGGCATTCAGTAGGATGTTACTTTGACACGCACCTCTCACCAAAACATTGTTGCAGTCCACTTACATCTATTTGTTATGTCTCAAACAAAGTAGTAAATAAAATGCATCTCAGCATGTGCACACAAGCCCATCCCCTCCCCACCAGACCCCAGAGCTCATCATCACCACGTACGCAGTTGGCCTTGGTCGTCAGCATAAATACGCTTCATCATATGCGGTGCACACAAATATTTAAAACAAGAAAGAACTCGGCAAACAAACTGTCGGAAAACAAGAAAGTACAAAACAAGCACGTGTTTTTGCCCATGCATAGATTTGGGCACTAATCATAAAACATGCAACTCCCCACAGAATATGGCCCATATCGGGAGCCCCTCCCCCACCCCCCACCCCCCTGTACAGTTAATTAACTGCCCTCTTTTTTTTAAAAACATGCGTGCCATCATCTGAGTTGATCATAGCACATCTTTTTGAACATGGCCAGTCTTGCCATCTCAGCTTATATCGGGAAGATAATGGTGAAAGGAGTCATCTTTGTGGTATTTTAAGGTAAAATTTAAATACACTCACTGGGGACACTGAGACTTTGATTAAGATTTGCTGAAAAGTGGCACAATATGGGACCTTTAGAGTGTTTGCCTCCTCCCTGTACAGCTGAACCATCACCTAACTAACCTGAACGGAAGCTGTCTGGAATCTTGTAGATATTATCATACAGTATATCCTCATCACAGGACCCTGAAACATGGATTAGGTGAATTTCCATGGACTTGCATGGCATGTCTCTTAACCGAAGTCTAAACAATTTGGAGGAAGCGATGCATAGTTGGGTTTTTTGTTGTTGTTTTTTGCTTTATTTAAAAATATTTTTGGGCATTTTTGCCTTTATTGATAGGGACAACAGAAGAAAGAGACAGGAAAAAGAGGAGACAGAGTGGAGGACAGAGGACTGTGATGTCCATATTATCCTAAATTGAATGAAATCTGCTCTCTCATCCCTTCTCATTCTTTTATTGTTCATACGAGCCCTATCTGACTCCTCACCAGCGTCAGGTTCAGATCCCTTGCCAGTGTCCTCTTGAGAGCTGATGAAGCAAGTTGGTGAGGTATTCAAGGACTATAAACACTGCAGCTAACACACCAAGACAAAACTCTGTTTATGCAGCTGGCTGTTTCATTTAATAACATTCTCCTGACTTATTAGACTGTCCTGTTTTGTTATATTTTCTGTGCGTTTGTACCCAGTCCCTCTTATTCTGGAGATACAGAAGTAAGAGCAAGAGCAGGAATATAAAACATGATGGAATTATAAATGAGATATGGATTTAAAAAGTAACGTTGCTTTTTCAGTCATTAAAGATGTAGCCAACAAATTGAATTAAAGTTGTTTTTCTTGTTTGCCTTTTTGGTTCAGAATCCATATTAATACTTAACCACAGTGATCTGTCTGTTCTCTGTCTGTGCTCCCGGCAGACTCAAGCACTTAGTTGTTTTGAACTGTTTTGGACAAAATATTAGTCAAGGCTGCAGTTTTGAAGTACCTCTACAAATAGCCTGTGCAATTTCCAGCTCCTCGTCCGTTTCAGATTTGTCGGCATTTTGAGAAAAATCTGAGCTGCCGCTGAAAGCCCAATGAACAAGTCGGAAAGCTTACTAATGGTTCCTCTTTTTAATTTTGGTCCCTTGTCACCATTAGTGTGATTTCTTTAACTTTTTTCTTTGTCTTTTCTCACTGTCTTTATTAATTTTTCCTCCATTCTCCTCTCTTCTTCACTTTTTTCTACCAGTCGTCTTTTTTTTCTGTCTCATTGTTTCTCTTCTGCTTTCTCCTGTCCCACAGTGGACCTGCTGGACCTCAACGTCGCCCAGAACACCTTCGAGCAGCACAAACTCACCAACAACAACCAGCTGCTGACCGTTCCTGACGTCATCAACTGCCTGACGTCGATCTACGACGGCCTGGAGCAGGAGCACAAAGACCTGGTCAACGTGCCTCTTTGTGTTGACATGTGTCTCAACTGGCTGCTAAATGTTTACGACACGTACGTATGCCACCTGTTGTTTCACATTGAGATGATCAGAGGGGTCAGTGTACATGCTTTTCTGAATTTGTCACACATTTTGATAAAACCTATGAAATCTGCTTATTGGCGCTTGCATCTAGGTTTTTGACACACATTTGTACAACATTTTTCCAAGTTCCCACAGGTGTTACCAATACAATAAAGAATGGTGTTTTATGACTTATATTTTTAATTTGTTTTTATACTTTATATTTTATACTTTTACAATAAACACAGCCTGCAGTTCAGCCCAGTTCAGCTGAATAGTCCCTGAATTTTTCTCACTTGCTCCAATCCACACACATTTTTTTTTTAATTTATGGAACCCGATTACTGTCCATGGTTTGTCTTTTACATTTTTAAAAAATAGTCTTGTAGAATATAATGAATGAATGAAATATTGTGATTTTAAGCTTAGATTTGGGGTTTTTCCCCAACTAAATTCCACATCACACAGGACTCGTTCAAGGACTGTCAGAAATCCAACAATTCTTTCTGTTTCCACCCTTTCTGGCCGTGATAGCTGGTGTAGTTTTGATTTTTTTTAAGATAACATGTCTTTCAAACATGTTGACAGGTATTGTGGTCTGGAAGGCTAAATGTGTGATAAAGTGCAGTGTATAAAATGTCTTAAATCAGATTGTATCAAAGAGGCAGTCAGTCAGCTCAATGCTTAGTAATTATACATGATTCTAAATATCTACATGCCAAAACTCTGTTATTCTCCATCTTCTAAATCTACTGTCAACATGTAATATGCACCAGCATGTGTCTCAGTTGGTATGCAAATCCCTGCTACACACTGTATTTGTTTGGGAACAGAAATACATATGCAAATTTACACGTCCTTGCATCCACCAGAACAGCATGAACATACAGTCCATTGTGCATAATCACATGTGTTGTTCACATGTGTGCTGTAAACAATCAAATGGTCCAAACACTGTGTGAACACAGAAAATGCTGTTAAAACCTCACCATCTCTCACCAGCGCAATCACACACTGTTGAAGATTCTTCACTTTCCAGGCATATAACGATTTTCTGTCACTGCTGTTGCATATAATTCAAATCTGAAATGAACTGAGTACACATAAACATAATGTACCCACAGAAAGTTGGACGCACAATAAATATAACTGGCTCATTGCAAGGGTGTGATAAGTGTGTTTCTGTGTCCGCAGCGGTCGCAGTGGGAAGATCCGCGTCCTCTCCATGAAGATTGGCTTGCTGTCTCTCTCCAAGGGTCACCTGGAGGAGAAATACAAATGTAAGTGCCAAATAGTAGGTGAGATATTTGCTGATGTACACATGCACTGAAACACACAGCCGAGCCGCCCCCATGCACACACCAGTCTGCAGTGAGTTCATCCCATACTGCTCCGCCAGAGCTGTAATCCCAGCAGTATCAATCAAACTCACAGTAAGAGCAAGAGGAGTTAGAGAACGGGTCGTCTAATTGGATGAGAGACCACCTACGCATCCCCTGTTCTTTATTTAATTTTCTATTCCGATTTATTTTTGAGGATTAGGGAGAGTGAATATAGGCTTGCTGCACTGGGAGGAGACTGTCATTTTGGCTTCCTGCTCATTGTTTCTGCTGCTTTATCTCACTCTGTCTATCTTCCTTTCCTGTCACTGCTCACACCATTGTTCATCCGTCTAACAGTTCCACTTTGTCTTTTGTCCTATCTCACTTATTCCTGCTTCCCTTCTTTTCTCCGTCCTCCTTCCCCTCTTCCTGTTCCTCCTCCTCCTCTCTTTCTCTTGCCATGGCATGGGCTCCATCCCAGAGCCTATTCGTTCCACTGGCAGTTTCTATTAGCCTGAGAAGGATATCAAACACGCTTGATTGCGTCCTTCCTCCTTTACTCTTTTGGAGTCTCATTGACTGTCAGTCCCATGCATGTAGCTGCACTGCATTGCACACGTATCTAAACACACACCTAACCAGGTGGTCTGCCATTTGATACTCTTTTTGTGATGAATGTCAGACGTAATCTTGAAGCAGAAAGCATTTAGTCGTAGATGTGGGTGTTGATCAGTGTGACATCTTAAGAGGTGCGTGTAGTAAGTGGGGTCAGAAGCACACATAATTGCTGGCGTTTGCGTGTACACACATTTATAAGAGGAGCTGGCATCAGGGCCAGACCTCACACAGAGATCAAAGGCAGCTTTGAGTGAAGCAGAAAGACCTGTCATGCCCTCCAATCCTCCCTCTCTTCTTTTTCCTCTGGATTACACTCTCTGCCCTCTTTGCTCATTTTATGCATGAGCTCTGGTGATGTTTCATAGCTTCATCAAAAAAAAGAAGAAAAAAAAACGTGCTGTCAACATGTTCACTGACGGAGCCTGCATGTCACTGGGCAGGCATCCATATCCGGTACAGCTCTGTCAATCTCCTTGAGAAATGGTGGAGAGCTGGAGGCAGGGAAAGAGAGATTAGAAGCCTCGGCATGATACGGCTAAGACAGAGAGATTAAAAATGTATCTGTTCCCTGATTCTTTCTGTGTCCTCCCCACCACCTCCTACCTGCATATACGCACACTAGCACCTTTCCTCCCACTCCCTGCTCTATATCTTCTCTCTCCTTCTGCATCTATTTATACCTGTATCTTTTATTTTAAATATCACCCACATGCACTGACTTTATTCCCTAACTCCCTGTTTCTCATTTTCATCTGTCTCTGTTCTCACTCTGCTGCCTCCTCGTCCCTCCACAGACCTCTTCAGCCAGGTCGCGTCGGCAGGTGACACGTGTGACCAGAGGCAGCTTGGGCTGCTACTTCATGAAGCCATCCAGATCCCGAGGCAGCTGGGGGAGGTGGCAGCATTCGGAGGGTCCAACATTGAACCGAGCGTTCGCAGCTGCTTCCAGCATGTATGTTCACACAATAACACACACAAGCATGTGCACTAAAAGCATACATGTCAGTGTACTGATAAACTCATCCAGAGAATACATAAGCACATAAGCTTGGGATTTCATAGCCATATAATGTTCTTAACACTGGATGGATTATGGGCATGGAAAAAAAATCTTGTTTTGAAATTCTATTTTGGTTATGTGTTACTGCTAGTTGTGGAAAAAAGGGATGCATGCATAACACAGAAAAACCATAATATTGTTAAATTTACAACCTTCTGTCATTGAAAACGATGTTACCTCAGAAATGAGACTGTTGAGAGAAAGACAAGTCTCTCACTGCATTGACTATGGGATAGTTCAAGTAGTCATTTGACAGAAAAATAAAGGGCAACTATCTTGATTATTGCTTTATCATTGAATAATTTTTGTAATCAAAAATGCCAAGGATCTGGTGGTTTAAGCTTCTCATATGTGTGTATTTACTGGCTTACTCTGCCCTGGAAGGGGAAACTGAATAATTTGTGATTTTTTTTTTTTTTTTACTGTAGTTTGGACAAAGCAGCTTGGAGATGTTCCTTTCCTTACTACTTAATTGAGAAAATAGCAGATACATTTCTAATGAAAATAATAATTGTGGCTTGCAACATAACTCACCCGTCTGTACCCCAACACCCACCATCAGGTTTAGTTTGCAAAATTACGCCATTTATCAGAGCAAGAAACTGTGGCATGGTGTTCTGTCACAAAACTTGACCAAATCAAACTTTTTTATTCAAAATCACTTTATTCTACATGTCTCATTTAAACATTTGCCAAAAATAGACTGTTTGCTCCAACTAGATTCTGTAAAATCAACAAAATCCACTATGTTTACACAGAATGGAGAGAAGACTAGTATGGCAACAAATGTGACACCATTTTACCCAATATTGGTAACCTGATGCACTAGGAGAAATGTTGTACATACATAGCAGGTTTTTCAGTTTTCGTAAAAAAAAAATGACCAGAGAAATTCAAGTTTTCACTTTTTATGATTAAGGGCACCGCAGCTGTGTTATTCTGATTTCCTCCGCTCCTGACCATGGTTGTGCTGCTTCCAAAGACGTGCAATACTTTATGGTACAGTGAAAAATTTTAAAATATTGAGAGTAAAAAATGTGACAGAAGGAAAATATGCTTAGAAACTGCTCAGAGTTTAGAAGGTTAAAATACAAGAACAAAACTAATGTAAAACAACTCAAAATGGCCCCCTAACTGTTATTTTTCTAATATAAATAGTCATTCTTGTTTGGAAAAAATAACATATTTGCAATTTGTAGTGTTTGACGCTAATTTTCTTTTCATATCTGGATTCAGGGCACAGGTTATGCATCAGATCTGTGGCTTGCACTTACGACGGTTATACAAAAAAATAACTGATTAGCCCTCAGATCTCCAGGGCTTTATCTGTTAGTTCATTCCTCATACCTGTCGCTAGAACCTACCTTGACATTTCGTGTTTGTTTACTTTATTTACTACACTTTGTGTCTCTTACAAACACAGTTCGTGTCTGCCAACTGTTACAGCCGGGAGACACTTGTAAAAAATGTCTGAGGGGCCACTTATCCAAAAGAAGATTTCTTGCATGGACTCCGTGTTGTTACACTCTCTGAGCTAGTCTGTGACACGAATCAGCACCTATCTGACACAGTATCCATAAGAAAAAGATGGGATTTATCGTGGTGCTGTGGGGCACTGCACTGTCAAGAGCTGGAACTGTCTCTGGCAATATTTCTGTGTTGGCTCCTATATATCAATCATGGCTTTCTCCTGTGGTTTCACAATCAGAGCAACCAGAGGCTGGTCAGAGTAGTGTATATTATATTTTAAGCTGGTGACATTAGAGATAACAGTGTTTGACAAGTCGGCCAGTACTATGAGAGATTATGATTCAACGCATCTTCCAGACTCTAATTGTAATTAAGCACTTGAGTTTCTTCCACCTTCCAAAACCACCTGCCTCTCTCAATCCTGTAAAAAATGCTTCAATATTTAAGCTCTGCTGACCAACCATGAAGCCTCAGATGGCCTCCGGTCTTCTGCTGGCTGTCCTCTAGTGTTTTACTGCGGCCAGCTAACCACTTTCCCGAGTTTATCTCTGGACGTTACTGGAATTTAATGATGTCTTCATCTCCCCCGGGATCACTGTTTCATTTTTCTCACTCTTTCTCCCCTGGCTCATGCTTCAGCAGTCATAAATGGGAGCCAAACATTAAAATTAGGAAGCTATAAATTTCACTGATTCCCTGCACTGCACCTCCCAAAATAGCAGAGTGAGGCAGTTTTAGCTTTATCTCTGTGTTTTTTTTTCTCACAATAAGGCAAAGAGACGAACACCGTGCCGCCTACAATTCCCTCTCTTGATGTCGTATTAATACGCAAATGCACAGAGAGGCGAGCACGAATGAGCACACACACAAGAACGTACACACTCACACAAATTGCTCACTGACTCGGCCATGAATTGCTGTGCCAGCTGTAGTCCAGTTGCTTATTAATCAGTAAATCATTCAACCGGGTTAGCAGGTAGAAACCAAGACGGCATAAACTCTCTCTCTCGTTTACACACTCATACAGACAGACAGACAAGCAGAGGCCTGTGCCACCCCGTGTGTCAGCTTGCCCTGCCAGTGACAGTGCAGTCACCCAGTCCATTTGGTTTAATGGGTCTGTGATGAACGAGATGCGCCGCCATAAATATGGCCTCGTTCACTGTTCCTTTGTGGCTCTCCTTCATTTATCCATCACATCCGTCTATCTAGTCATCCTTTCAGCCGGGCAGTAATTAATCTGTAAGTGCTATAATTCTGCCGTTGGATGGCGAGGAGGAGGGCGAGAAGGTGGAGATGAGACTTATGTATGGGAAAGGAGAGACAGCGAGATTGTGCAGGGCAAGGTCAGATTGAAGGGTGGAGGATTCAAAGACGATTTGAAATGTCATCAAGGTGAAGAATTCATGGAAGTGTCCTCATTTCAGAATCTTAAAGGCCCCATACTGTTCTCCTTTTCAGCAATTTAATGAACATCTCACATGTCCCCAGAATGGGTCTTTCAATTTTTCAGCTGAAAATGCTACAAAGACGCCTTGATGGTTTTATATTGTGAAGAAAAATATTATAGAGCGCAGAAACCTGACTTCGATTTGAGGGGTGATCTGAAACTTCTCAAAAGGTTTCCAAGCAACGACAACATCATAGGAACTTGCCCTGTGAAATACAGTGAGTAGCTGGGAAAAAATGGAAACTTTAAATGGCATTTAATAGTAAAGAGCAGAAATCTGAGTAAAGATTTAATACCAGTTTTTGGTATTTTACTTTTTTTATATTTTATTGTCAGTTAGCACTAAAAATGTAGCCTTATATCACTGCTGACTGTAGTTTCTGAGAACCAACTATGAATATGAATTTAAAAAGTAAATCCCTGATACTAATTTTCAGGTTGGAATGTGCGTTTTTGTTTGTTTCATAGCATTCATTTATTTTCAGAAGGATATGATTAAAGTCAAGATGCTCTATTGTCTTGCACATCATAAGCCTTGGGAAGGGATCGGGGGAGCACTCACACTATTCCTTTTGATTATTCTCTCCTCTTATTGCAAATGTATTCTGCCCTTTGCTGCATTTGCTGCCCTTTTTATGTGTCGGGGATGATGGAAAGGTTGCCTTTGATTTGTTTAGCAGTTACAGCAGCCACGTCGAAGCTTCTCACCCTGTTATGGCTTTTGCACTGGGCTCATTATAATCTGCAGCTGAACTCAGATTCTGCTGAAAAATGTTTTTCTGTTTCAGGTAATGTTTCTGGTTGGATGCAATTGAAACAAATGGATTGACTCACAGTTATATAGAATTATATTTTTTCAGTAACAGATGAAAAGATTGATTGTTGTGCTTGAAGAAGCATAAGAAATGTTTTCCTGAGTACTGGAGAAAGTATTGAGCAGCAGGTAACAGGAGGAGTTTGAGAGTGTTTTTCATGATAGAGCAACATGACTGTTAGCTAGTAGTATAGCTATGGGCGTGTAGGACAAGGGTAGTGAGGGTGATAAAATCAGTCAATGTTTATTGTGAGATATTTCAAACAATAAACATGAATAAGGATTTATCTACATCTTCATTAGCTGTTTGCTAACAAGGGAAGAGTTACAACCCACTGTTCATGCCTGTTGTGTACGTTTTTCTATCATGCCTGAAGGCAAAGTGCCTTTACAGTTTATCAGCTCTCTTTGTTGAACTTTTATTAGAATCTATAAACTTAATATGGTTGATAAACTTTTGATTTAGAGGCTCCTAACTCTTGACCCCATTTCTTTAATGCCCAGGTAACCAACAAGGTGGAGCTTGAGCCGAGGCAGTTTGTTGATTGGATGCGCCTGGAGCCCCAGTCGATGGTTTGGCTTCCTGTCCTGCACAGAGTGGCTGCAGCAGAAACAGCCAAACACCAGGCCAAGTGCAACATCTGCAAGGAGTGTCCTATTGTTGGCTTCAGGTAAACACACACACTCGGTCATATCTAGCATTTAAGTCTGGATGTGTGGAACAGAAAATGAAGAGAGGTGATACAATCTGCAACTTGCAGCATGACATACACACATATACACACACACACACACACACACACACACACACACACACACTGACCCTAAACGTGGCACTGTTTGGCGTTGTTCTCTCCTGGTTGAGCATAAAGGGCAGATCTGCTCTGGAGGGCAGGCATTTATCTAAATGTCAGCAGCTGATACACCACTGACTAAATACCATCCGAAGGTTTGCACTGGAACACGCAAACACACTCATAAACACAACAAGACGCTCATAAATATAAACATAGATTGCACTTTTACATTGACAAAGTTTGCAAAAAACCAATTGCCTGGCAAACGATTCATAAAAGTCCACCCTCTGATACTGGGCAGGACTGATAATCACACTCAGAAACGTAAACTGATCAGTGACAACATTAAGGGTGCTGACAAGTGACGTGAAAAACACTGAGATTCTGTTTACAGGCAGGAAGCACAACAAATGAGAACAGAGGACAACTGGTGAACTAGCAACAGAGTCTCACTGATGCATGTGAGGAGCGAGGGCTGGCCTGGGTGGTCCGATCCCACAGAATTACTATTAACCATTAATGCTGTGTCACATCTAGACCACTGAGGAATCAAGAAGTTGCCTCGACATTCCTGCGGCTGCCTTTGTTTTAGTCATTTCCAGATAAGTCACACAGTAACAGCAGGTACATGAAGATCAACAGCTTTAAACAGTTCATAGCAGAATTCAGTTTCTCCCTGACCCCTCTAGTCGGGGGCAGTTAATCTTTCTTTTTTTGTGGCTAGAGATAAGTATAACAGCATGCTAAGTGGAGAAGGGCTGCAGGAGTGTCCCCTTCAGATCCCCTGCTTTGCCAGCAGAAAGAGAAATACATTCAGACGTTTGATGAAGCACACATCTCCCAAATTCTGTCATTGATCGATGAGAGCGAGCGATGGTGGGAGGAGGAGGCAGAGAGCAGGAGCGAAAGTGGAAGGAAAATGCAGAGCAGGCATTTTGTGTGGTCTTGAGACATGACACCAACTGTGTTACATTTAGATTTCATTTTTCTCCTCTAAGTAGCAGGAGTTCTTCAACTGGCATGGTGCCGCAGATCAGACAAGTACTCAAGCTGAGTTTGGTGCTGCATGTGTCAACAGATGAGTTAACATTTATAATTGCTAATTCAACAGCTACAGTTTAGTGGAACAGTTAACAAGCCGCCGAGCCAATACCAACATGCATCATTTCCTGTGTATTCAAGCAAACCTGTTCTTTGCCTGCATTATATTTACATATTTTCTTGCAATGTTGGACCTAACAGCAATAATTAAAACCTAATGGCTTCCACAACAAAATGCCTGAGAGCCAAAAGCCCTTCATGGTATTTTTAATATGATAATTTGTGGAACTATAAATGCTCAACTTGGTTAAACGTTTAAAAATGTGACATAAGCAGCTTATTTTAAAAATGAGTGATTTGATTAAAATGGAAAACTAAAAATAAACATCCAAAGAGAGCTATCCCTACTGGTGTGACGCTGCTCTCAAGTACATTTACTTTAACAATATCCAGTAAACAACCAGCTGCAGTAGACTGACTGCAAAATACATCATTCCCAACAACCTGCAGGAAGTTGCAATACCTTAACACTGTGTATTACTGCTGAAAATGCTTAATAAGTTAGTCGTAAAATCAAAATGAATGCCAAAAACCATGCTAAACATTTAAAATATTAGCTCAAAGTAATCAATAAATGCTTTAGATCTTACCCTACTTAATTCGATTAACAGTTTAAATAACAGCTAAAAGGATAAATGGTTGAAACATATTTTCCTGTTGGCATTGAAGCTTCTCTTTTTTTCCTTTATTACTATTGTAGTCACTGCTTGAACTGGGGATTAATGATATATCGTTTCAGCAAAAACATTCGATGTGTGCAGTAGTCACATCACAGGAAGCTTCATGTGAAGTAAGGCCAAAAACTGAAACACATTATTAAAGGGGTTTTTTTTGCTGCTTGATACCAACAGAAAACTCACATGGTTTTCATTTCACATGACTAATCTACAGGAAACATTCATCTGATAGAACGTAAAGGGTGCTTGGATACACTGAGGCTCCATATGTGCACAGAGAAATGATCGAAGAACGGGAGAGAAGTGCTAAAAAAAGAAATATCACCTCAGTTGTATAGAAATAACTTGGCTACAGAAAGGATGACCAGAACCAGGTACTCTGTTGCCACCACACAAGGCGACGTGACCAATTTGTTTGACCATTAAAATCAGCAAAACAAAGCTGCGTGTGACGAGTGAGAAACCAGATCTGAACACCGTACAAAGCAAAAAACTGTTTCGGATGCGTTTGTCACCATATGGGAATGTTTCCAAACTGCTGTTTTTATTTCAGTGCAAATGCTCTCAGCCCAATGTATTCTAGAATGATTATGTCTTTCCAAATAGAGGTATTCAAGTCCTCTGGTGAAAATTCCTCTATTTTTTCATGGTGCAATAGATGTGGCAGTAAAACAAGCACCTCAAAGTCGTTTTTTTATATCATTCAGTCCTAGCTTGAATTTATCGTATATTGCTAATTTCTCTGTAAAGCATTTTTACAGGGATCTCAACAAAATTAGCACCTTTTGACAGATCAGAGGGTGTAAGACTCAACTATACATAGGTTCTATAATTAACCACAGTTGTTACTGAATACGTTAATTAATTAATTGCCTTCTCAGCACCTCCCGATTGAAGGTGACTTGACGCCCCCTCCTCATAGTAATATGCTGTGTGTCAGTACCTAATGGTGCATTTGACTTGGTGGTGTCATGTACACTGTTGCATCCTTTGATATATGACTCTCCTTTGTAGCTCATCAGTCAGCTAACCTTGGGAGAGCTGGAGAGGAGAGAGAGATAAAAGACTTAAGCTATTATGTCTGAATGGCTCCGGTCTCAATTTAGCTGTTAAATGGCCTTCTGGCTACAGCTGCTGCTGAGGACAACATCCCGACAGTCGTCGTCACATCGTTGTGTATTGGTGGAAATCCAGCTACCTATCACTCTGTCAGCATATTGTACATGTATGTGTGTGTGTGTGTGTGTGTGAGAGAGAGAGCATGTGAGAAAGTGACAGTGGCAGCAGCTCTCCAGGAGGCCTCAGAGCAGCCTGGGGATGTTGCAGTGCTACATATGTGCGCACACACACACTCACACAAAAACCCTCAGGACGTGAAAGTGACATCCACGAACGCTACATCCCAACTCAACTTATCTCACTTTTCACCTCTCCCTCTCTCCGCCTCTCTCCAGGTATCGCAGTCTGAAGCATTTCAACTATGACGTGTGTCAGAGCTGCTTCTTTTCTGGGCGTACCGCCAAGGGCCACAAGCTCAACTACCCCATGGTGGAGTACTGCACACCGGTGAGGGAGTAGCACACACACACACACACACACACATGTATGTAGCCACACAAGGTTCAGTAGCTCATCTCATATCTCTTTTCCACATGCTCACACTTTTCCACTCAGCCATCTAATGAAAGCACACAAATTCACACCTCAGACTTCAGGCTGAAGTTACCTCTTAACCCATCTTTCATTAAAGCGTTCCCATCCTGATGTCAAATACACCACTGACTCTTCCAACTCCTAAATATTCATGCTCATCTCATCCACACTGTGGGATTTTTCAGTTTGTGTAATATCTTGTAACTGGTTTTGATTTCCTAGTAATATCCAAATCTCTGGTTTTCTTCATCATCTGGTTTCGACCATATTTGTTTATTAAACATCCGTTGTTCCAAAACTACATGGATCTGGACTTTCCACAAAATTTAGGAATCTGGCTGGAGGGATTTTCACCCCCTTAGTCATGATATCCTCTTTGATGCTGGACAATCACTGGAGCTGTTGGCTCACAGTTGGTGTTCCAGTTCATCCCAGAAAACCATTACTTAATGTACTTTGCTTTGAGCATGAGGACATTGTCTTGTTGAAACAAATGTCTGTGGGCAGGAGTGCACCAGTCTGACTTTTTTCTCTCCCAGTACTAATATTCCTCAGTTCCTAAATCTTTGTACGATGAATCATTTTTATGTAATTAGTATGAGTCTGTGGGAGGCTGCACACTATGAAGAAATGAAGGTAAGTAATTGTAATATGTGGCCAAAGGGGCGTTTTGTAATGCTTCCTAGTATTGGATGTTTGATGAGCGTACAACTAGGCAGAGTCATGATAGATGACTCACAGCTGCTCTCCAACAGGAAGCCTGTACAGGCTTTGCCCTCCTGTAACCAAACAAACACACGCTGCACCAACGATAGCTTCACTCATTTTCTATCTGCTCCTGAATTTCTAACCGCACTAACATGATGGCTTGTTTGGAACATTTCTATTTTATTACAAAAATAGCTCACCAGAATGTGTTTATGAAAGCTTTTGAAGAAAGAAATAAGCCATGCAGCTGTTCATTCTATCTTATTTTTAATCAATAATGGTTACTTCAAAAGTTTTTTTGGGAGTTTCTAGAGACATAGAGTGGCAGCTGGGCACCCCTGGTTTACATAAAATTTCCATAAACACAGCTCCATCAGAATGCATTGCATAGCTGCTTACATAGATGGTGAATGGGAAGCGTAGAAATGGCAGATCTTGTCAACATATACCATAACACTAAACTACAACCAGCCCCAGCCCTGCCTCATGCTTAAGCGTCCTTGGGAGGGACGCTAAGCCCCAAGTTGCTAACGGTGGCATGCGTGCATCTTGCATGGCAGCTCTGCCCCCATTAGTATGGGAAAAGGTGAATCCAGAACACACTGTAAAACACTTATAGGACCAATCTAATGCTAAAAGGAATTATTCACATACTGACCATTTTCTGTTCATAATGGCACTGACAAAGACACCATGCTGGATTGTGGAATTCCAAAAAGTCTAATTGTTGACGTGCTTCATATGCCGTATGTGTAAGGATATACAAGAGGTTAGCATGTCAGACTCAAACCAGACAAGAAACAGCCAATCATACAAACTTGTTCATGCTAAATTGCACTAACAAACATTTAGCTCCTTTTCGATTTACCCAGCACATGCATGCTTTACATGGCAACCCGCCGTGGGTTTGTTTATTTCCACAAATAGGATTTCAGTCAGCGTGCTCTAATGTGACCTTGTAAACAGATTTTTAGCCCCTCACTCTGATTAATACAAGCGGACACACACCTGCCCCCTTGTCTCTACATCCCATTTCCCATGGTGTTGAATTCTCCAACTTGTTGCACATTCAGCCCTTCCAACAGACCTCTGGCTTAATTTGAATTTACATGAACAAATAGTAAAATACTCAAGGCTCTCTTGGGTCTTTTTTATAATTTCTGCCAGACAGGCAATATTTCATTTGAGTACTACGCAGAGAGGAGAATATTGGAAAGGGGGGAACTTGGCTAAATGGAATATTTCTCTCTTTCTCAATTAGGATCTCACACTTGCGGGCCAACTCTTTTCAATATTGCTTAACATCATACTTTGAGTGACTCGAGTTTCACTTGACGTTTCTCATTTATGTCTTTTAATATGCTTTTTCAATTTTGTAAATGGGGTAGATATTGACTTTGGAGGAGCAGTTGTAGGGAGCAGGGATCATTCTTCCTGCCCAGCAGCCTTGACTTTGAAAAAACTTTCTTATTTTCAGCTGTGCTGCAGCAACAGACACAAAAACTGTGAGTTAAATATTAGTACTCCGCTGTAGGGTACGTTAATCACTCAAGATTTTACTGATTGTCAGTTTTATTGGAAAGAAAGAAATAAACAAGGCCTTCAGATTGAGCTCAACATGTCCCCTTCACTTTTTGTCATTTGTTAGCAGTGCATCCTAAAGTCAAAGTGGATTTTAAGGTTTTTGCACTCAGGAAACCAATAAAATGAAACCTGAAACTTAAAAAAAAGCAAAGCAGCCCAAAAATACAGCAAAAGTAATTCAAGCTCTTTTTTAATCCTTATGAAATGTCATTTTAGGTCATTTGTGTATATCTACATAAAACAGTACATCCAGTAGAGGAGCAGCAACAATCAGGGCAAACGAGCAAGACAATCTTGTTTGAGAGAGATCATGAACCCAGTGCTGATTAAAGAGCTATCAGGTCTCAGTAGAAGGACAGTAATCAGAGCGGCCGAGATCTGGTCTGGGAGAAAAGAGATGCTCATGACGACAGCCTGGATGCTGCAAAACATCGTAAGAAAAACTGAAAGCATAAGATGGAAGATTGTATGCAGTGATTAAATGAATATTTCAACCTATCAGCTCTGTGTCTGCCAGAAAACAGTCACTACTGATCAACATCACCACTTTGAATAATGGCTGTGACAGCGGCTTACTGTCCACAGGCTTTTCAGCGCAAACAACTGAAGGATGTGTGAGAATAAAGCCGTGAATGGAGCCAAATACAGGCAAATTACAGAGGACAGGTTGCTTTGCAGCGTCAGACACACCTTTGAACAATGACCTAGAGCATACAACCAGATCAATGCTGGAGTGCCTGTAGAGCAAAATAAGAGGTGCCTTGAAAAGCTTTGAATCAAATCCAGGTGAAAAGCTGTGAAAAATGAAACTTGGTGTTCATAAACACTGAATATCCACATTACCAGGGCTTTTTAAGATGGTAAAAAAAACACCCAAACCTTGCAGTTCCAAGCTGAATCCCTCGCGTCAGAAGGGAATATAACCACAACTCATCTGTATCGACTTAACCCTTTGAACCCCAGGCAGTTTCTGGGTGTTTTTTTCACATTTCTGCCACATTTTTACTCACTGTTTGCTCTTTTTTCAATTCAGTTCAATTCAGTTTTATTTATATAGCGCACATTTACAACACATCATCACATAGTGCTTTACATAGCAAGAAGAATGGAAAACACAAAACCCAACAATCCATAGTTGCATTTGGATTCCCTATGAGCAAGCAGTCAGCGACGGTGGGAAGGAACCAAAAAAAAACCCTAGGATAGGGAGGAGAAAGAAAACAGAACCAAGCTCAGGTAGGGCGGCCATCTGCCTCGACCGGTTGGGTTGGGAGTGGGGATGAGGGGGGTGGGGATAGCAGGGGAGTTTGGGGTGTGGATGGCAGGACAGCAGGTGGAGAGGCCAATGGCTGCAGATCAGGGACGTAGAGATCCAGATCAGGGACACTCCAGATCCAGAGACATTCGCGGAGAGACCAAGCACAGGACTCAAGACTTTTCACTGTAACATAAAATCCCATGTGACTGTTGGTTGCAGTTGGGTCACTAGAGGCTCCATAGTTGCACCAGGAGGTAGATGTTTTTCAGAATCTGGTCAAAATAACTGTTTATTTTTGATGAATTTTCAAATGAGATGTAGAATAAAGTGATTATGATTAAATATTGTGATTTTAAGCTAAGATTTAGTCACCTATAGTTACTTCAAGGTTTATCAGAAAGTTCAAAATCCAATGATTCCTTGCGTTTTTACAGTTTTTTTGCTCTAAATTAAGGTTGTAATTTTGGTGATTTTTTAAAGACAACCTTTGAAACCCACAGGTTTCACAGGGTTAAATCCTTAAATCCTCAACTTCATTCAACACCTTAGTGAATGTTTTTTAATGTCCTTTTTCTTTATGTCCTATAAGAACTTCAGTATGATACAGAACCATATTTATCCTTCTCCCCATGCTCAAAGCAAATTGTATTTTAGTTTCTGCCTTTGAAAATATCGAATCCAGATTGAATAATAAACCAGATTCTGAGAGCCAATTACAGATTGATAGTGGCTTTTGTGAGACCCATTGCGGTCATACAATAAGATTCTATCTCTCATCTTTGTCGTGCTGTTTATTTTACGGCCACAATACTGCTTTTTTATTAGGTTGTGATGTTTATGGGAGTGATTGCGTTCGTCAGTAATATTGAAGACGCCAAAATTTGGGCTGTGCTGTATGGATTACTGTAATTTCAATGTTTTGAACTGTCCTAAGAGAGCACACTGTGTTGGTTTGACTGTGACCGCCTGTGACTGGTGTGTCATTTTGCTGGGTTTAACATTTTTCTACTTGTCACAATATGTCACAATAGAGAGCGTCCTGGTGGCCTAATAGTTCCAACGCCCACCATATAAATGCACGTCTTCATTCAGTTCCAGCTGAGAATCTTTATTGCATTTTATCCCCCAATTCTCACTCTTGCTCTCTCTCTCTCGTAATAGTTTGTGTTTATATTATCTACCTTTTCAAAATCTATCCAATAAAAGAAAACAAAGTACAAAAAAAACACATCTCTTAAGCCACACGGGAAGGAGCTTACACAAAAACACACACACACAAGCACATGTGTATGCATAAATTCTCCTCCAGCTTTAGTGTAATTGTTCCGTAATTGCTGTTGGTTTGCTCAAGCTACCATCTTAAATTGTGTGGATTAGTCATTAAGCCAAGTGAACTCAGTGAAGTCTGTTCATTTACGCATATCTGTCAACTGTGGAGTTGTGTGTTTGCCTGTGTGTGTGTGTGTGTGTGTGTGTTTAGCAGTGGTTGTCTGAATCCTCTGCAAAGGGATTTTCTCTCCCTCTGGTCAGACTCTTGTGGTAATTTGCTGTTTGCTTGCATGGCAGAAACCACTTCTGCAACAGGAACACCTTTGCTAAGTATCTAATTAGCAAACACATTCTCTTCCATGCAAATGCTTATGCTGATTATGTGTGCACAAGAGACTGGAAATGCATAAACTCACATATGCACTGCAGTAAATAATATATAAACACTTCTTTTCTCTCTCTCGCTCTGTTTCTTTCCCTCATAGACAACATCAGGCGAGGACATGCGTGATTTCACCAAAGTGCTGAAGAACAAATTTCGATCTAAGAAGTACTTTGCCAAGCACCCACGGCTCGGCTACCTACCAGTCCAGACGGTTTTGGAGGGCGACAACATGGAAACGTAAGTGACCTTTAAGTGTGTAAATGAAGCAAAGAACTGCTTCAATCTAATTGGCTGGGGCACAAAGGTGTTTTTTGCTCCTGTCACACTTTTACTTCACTGTGTGCTCATTTTTTTCTGCAATATATGCTCCTGCACCTCTATGGAAATCGTACAACCATGACTTGAAGTAGAGGGAACTCAAAAATGTCTTCCTTATAGTATAACAACATTATAAGGCCATTAATCATAAAAAAAACTTTAATTTCTTTCTTTCTTTGCTTTACAAAAATTGATAAAACCTGGAATCAACATGTAAAACTTCAATATGGTTCTACATACTATAGAGATTTTACTGCCTACATTTTCTAATTTGTTTCCATACTTGTCTCCTACCTGCACCGTTGAAACACCTGTTATACAGCCTGTGGACTAGAAAGTAATCTAACAACAACCACCATGTGTCCATGGTGTCCACAGATGTCTGTGTGTGCATTTTTTAAGGGAGTATAATCGAGGTTTCAAAGGTACACCAGCAGTTTCGTATCTGTAAGATTCACAAACTAGATACAGAAAAAACATTCCACTACTTCTTTCAAACTTCAGCCCCCCATTTGTAATGTCTACAACCTTTTATTCATTTTAGACTGGGATCATTGCAGTAACAACACTTTCAAAATTTATTTGTCTTCTATTTGAAAAAGCCTCTCGAGAGCCACACAAGACATTATACAACTCTTCTCACAGTAGTTCTCCCCACCAAATGGCTCTGACATGTAAAATTGATGGATGGTCTTTAAGCTGTATTTTTAGTTTTGAATCTCTCTCTCTGTCATAAAAATCACCAGGTCACAGGTTCTGAATAGTGTCATACTGGACACTCTGCATTACAGTATACGGGGAGTGTTTATCTCCCACTCCACTGATGTGTTTGTTTACCTCTTGGTCCAGGTGCCTTCACAGCACTGTAGATCTTCTGTGTGCAGCTCTGGCCCAAGTGACTACATCTGATTTATGTCCCTTCAGCTGCCAGCCTTAAATCCCCCTGGAGAGCCGTTTAACTAGACCCACATTATGCAGATGCCTCAGACAGGCACCTCATCCTCCCCATGAGTGTTTCTGCCCCGCAGCCCCGTTCGAATACCAGCCCATTCGCCTCTGTACTCAGACTGTCACACTTTGTTACTCGTTGTGGTTCTTCCTCAACATTTTATCACTCTGTTGTCACCTTTTCTCTGTCCGTCAATATTTTTGTGGAATATGCCATCAGTCATTCACTCCTAATAAAACATTCTGACATCTCTTGCTCATGCTCGCTTACTTGTAAACAACGTAGTTTTGCATTTTTTAAAGCACCAACATCTCAGGGATGTTCATGCGTGCGCCCCCAATGAGTCACCTGTTCTCTCACAGTAGATTTTCCTCGACTTCCAGCTGCACACAGTCACAGCTCAGATGGATTGGTCTACCTCTTTCATCCCTCCCATCCCTGTTCGTCCTCCTCCTCACCTCCCACCTCGCCCCACTCTCACTTCCATTCCTCTCTGAAAAATGACTCCTGCAGAGCTGCCTGCCTGATAAATGTCTCTAAAAGGTAGAGAAATTGTAGCGAAACACAGAGATCTTTTTAAAATATCGCAGAAGGGAATGGAGACTTAGAGAGATTTAGGGCTATTTCATGGTCATCATTTTCCTGTCCCTTTACAACATTAGGTTTCTACTGTGAGTTGTGGGCTATCCATGTGCTGCCACACGTTTATGTACACAATAGAGCAACGCTTATCTGCAGTGTAAGCTCTATAAGATCTGGTCCCAACATACAATCAGAAATACTTACATTTATTCCAGCACTGTGCTGCCGCAGTTTAATGGCTTCTGCAATCAGCATACAACTAAAATTAACATTGTGACCTAAATTGAAATGGGCTTTTCTGTAATTGGAACAAGGCTAAGCTCCTGCTTACCAAGAAGAGATATACGTATTAGGTAAACACCAAAACATTACTGCCGTGTTTGTTGCAGTAAAATGATGATTCCTCCCAATTTTTCACCTGCAAAATACAAATACAAAGTATATGTGTTTTATGTCATCCAGTACAAGTCAAATACATTAAATAAAGCACAAATTAAAAGGAAAGTACCCCAATTTCCGTTCCTTTGCTTACAGTTTTAAACTGTAATGAGAGACTTTACGTTTAGAATATCAGCCCAAACTCTTTTTAATGCACTGTCAGGCTCCATTGATCATCTTAACAAAGAGAAGTTCTAAAAAGTTGTAATTTTTAAAGTAGTGTAGCAGCAGAAGAGAAAATTAGATTGTCTGCTGAATAATTGCCCTCCCTAATGCACTCACTCGCTGTCTCTGTCTTCTCCACTCTTGTGACATCATTTCTTTTTTTTAATTCCACCCACTCTGTTTCTCTCCACCTTGAGAGAGAGCAAAACACAACCTACTCTCACCTCCCACTCATATCTTTGCTTCATTTCACGGCAGATAGGATTTTTGATTCGCCACAGCTATATTTGATAATGTGAAAGAGCCATTGTAATGGTTTCCCACTCACTGTTGGTTTTTGTTTTTTTATGCTACATAGCCAGATAGAGGAGACTAATCTCTGCAGCATTAGGCCTTGCCGAGAGGTTAATGGCCTTGAACGTGAGTTTAAAAACTAGTTGTTAAGTCATTTTTTATTTCTGAAATAAAGTCTTGACAGAATAATAAGACAGAATAATTTTCTTGTAGTCTTGGAAAAACAAAGTAGGCACAGCTTAGTGAGAGAACTTAATGCCAGACTGGAGAAGTAAAAGTAAAAGTTTGAATGTATGTTGGCTTTATAGATAAGTATACACACTTTGCAAATTGGTTTAAAATGAATAAAGCTGGGCTGCCATATAGCTCACTGAGTTAAGGCATTACCATGTGGGCACAGGTCACCAGCAGCGGTCATAAGTTCAAGTCCGACTCACGACCTTTTGCTGCATGTCTCTTTCTCCTCTATACCCACTTTCACCCAGTATCTCTCCCACTATCAAGAAAATGGGAAAAACTCCTCAAAAAAAGCTTTTTAAAAAATGAATGAAGCTCTCAGAAGATGCAAGTGAGTTTAACATTTGATGATTCTTTGTTTTGAGATTCTGACATCTCGTTCCATTGTGAAAATCACTTTATTCTTACATGTCTGATCTACAAGCCTGCCAAAAATGAGCTGTTTGCACCAGATTCTGGTATAAACAACAAAGTATTTTGTGCTGCCCAAAGCGACCAAGAAGCTTTTAGTGATTTGGCTTCGATCATCGTGTCATGTGACAAAATATCAGGGACTCTCTACCTGAACTGCAGTCTGTTTGTACACAGAGCAGATAGGAGATGGAAGTATGGAAACAAACTAAAAATACGAGCAGTAAAATATCCATAGTATGTAGTGTTTCCTAGTATTGGTAATACCTGTGGGCACTTGGAAAAATGTTGTACATGTTGATTCCAGGTTTTGTTTTTTGGGGGGGGGTTTGTAAAATAAATAATCAGTGAAAGTTCGCTTTCATTTTTTGGGCATTATGTTTTTTTAAAACTGCACAAAAGACGTTTTTCAGTTCTCTCTACTTCTAGCCATGGTTATGATGTTTCCACAGAAGTGCAGAACGATGTAACTGAGGTAAAAACGAACCCACAAGGAAAAAACATGTGACTACTTGAGGTTCACAGGAGTAAGAGGTAGCTATGGCAGTTACACATGTACGTAGATGCCACACACAAACCACAAGAACTGTGACTCAGCGAGGGCTGCTTTTTGACTCCAGAAGACGTGTCAGAAGTGCAGATAGCATTAATTTAATATGAATCAAATCTCGCACTGGGATCCCATATTAACACCTTAAGTAGAATATATATATATATCCAGATTAATAGGCCACTTCAACATCTTCTATAGGTGTTTAGTTAGGATCCGGTGAAGTTGCAGAGATAAGATTCACACAACTTTTAATAAATACCAAAGCGTTTAATTGACCACGTATTAATTGTTTGAATATATATCCTTTTAATTGTCACCTATCTGCACATACTGTATTTAGTAAAGAGTAAATAACACCCCTCTGTCAGTTGCATCGACCCAAATGATCTGTAAAAGTGCACACACATGCAAAAGATATATACAGTAATATTTATCTATCTGTGTTACTCTCACTCACACATGTTTTTCTTCCTGCCCTCTTGCTGCTTCTAGACAGACAGGTGGAGGTGTGAGGAAACATACTGCACAGTTTTGACAAATACACAAACAGATGACTGCAGTAGACTTTCTTGAGCAGTTCGTTCAGATTCTTCCCAGTCAGCAGTTCCAAGTTTTCTAAAGTTGCCAGCGGGAAATACGGCAATCCAGGAGCTAAAATTGGTAGTAATATTTGAGCGAGCTTCTCCATGCCCCTCCACACAGGTTTTATAACTTGTAAGTGGATGTTTATAGATGAACCGTGGTATTTTAATTTTTTAAAATGCTGCTAGTGTTATCCTGATATTGTGTTTTGAATTTTCTGTCCAATTAAGTTTGACTTTCCCCATGTGTGGTAATGCAAATCAGAATGCAGAGGTAGCTATAGTAGTAACCTTGCTTTTAGCTATTTTGAACAAATCCTCAAAATGAATGGAATAGCAAACAGTCTCGCTTCAAAGCAATGACCCTCAGCCTGTTCAAACATTTAGCCCAGTACCAGTAAAAAGTCAGACAAATTTGGGTGATCATCTGCTCTCTACAAAGCCATCAACCTTTGTAAAGATAAAAATCATCTCCTGAAAGACAAAAATTAAGACACTGTCTGTGCCTTCGGGCAACCATGTGGGCGAGGGCAGGTGAAATGCTGCAGCACCGGCTCTGAGAAGTTAGCTCAGTGTGCCTTGCTGACCCTGATCTTTTTTTCCTCTCTCTTCTGTCTAAATCTCCTGTTACAATTTGGATTCTCCTCGCAGCTACAGAAGTGTGGACGCCCCGCTGTGTGAAACATAACCACCATGCCGCACGTCTCCCCCTGAGTTTCTCTGCTTTAATGTGGGAACAAACGCGAGGCAAAAGAATGTCATCCTCAACTATTATCTTACCGATTTCTAACCAGCATTCTCTGTGAAAACAGCACAGTTCTTTGCGCTTTCTAGATAAGAAGGTTTCCCATTTGTTTACAAATAAGATTTAGTGCTCTCCATCTCTGATAATGGCAACAGTTGTCACGGACTATAAACCAGAAGCTTTGTCTGGTTTGTCATATTTTATTGAGAAAAACTCTGTGACCAGTATTCATTTATGTGGTTGTTTGACTGTTTTGTACTTCTCCTTATATATAACATACTGCACTGCACCCAATAGCAGATGAACGTGAAAATAGGTTCTACTGTACTGTTTCTTTCCCGTCATGCTATTTCAGTATCTCCTACAGGAAATGAAAAAAGGGAATGAATTTGGGCCATAACGTCCTGTATGTAGGAGGAAGTGTAACACCAGTTTACTGAAATATGTGTGACAGCAGCCAAATCGCTGTTATATGTTTGGACTTTCACCCGCACAACCAGCATATATTACACTGCAGTGACAAATCCAGTTGCCCATTTTGAGTTTCTCAGAATTCACTGACCCACAAATTTTCACACACAAGTGTCACGAGTCTGTTTGGAAGCGGATTTTAGATAACATCACAAGTAGTGGTAGGGGGTTCCCAATCAAGTCGTTTAATATTTAATTTCTGTAGAAACTGAGTCCCAGTCTGATACCATATTTCTAGGTAATCCTTAGTTTGAGTATATTAAAGTTATAAAAACTGAATAGTTCTGTAGATCATTAAGACAAAAACTGCATTTCTTCTTCCAAGCTACTCCTTACTGTTACACGGCTGATAATGAACATTGTTGTAAACCTCTGCAGAGCACTTTCTCAGAAGTGGTGTGGAGAGGATAGGATGTACTGAGGCCCCACAAGCTCCCAAACATGACGAAAACATGTATTCCCTTCATACATGTCAGAATATGTTTTGTAGAATACTTACAGACTATTTAATACTGTAGCGGCCAGAGGAGACAGAGTCACATGGACTATGGGCAGTTCCATGTTAGCAAGCTGAGCACATTATGGGAGTTTATCTAGCAATAGGCACCATGATAAAAACGTCTGTGACGCTTAATGACCTCCAGCTAGAACGAATGTATTTTTGACAAGCTGGGATCAATTTGGAAAGCCATCTTGTATCTCAGTAGCAAATGTAACAGAACTGCCTTCACACCTAATATCATGTGTCTGTTGACTAAAATAGCGATATCAGCACGGGGCTAAAGTCCACAGTGCTCAGTTTGTGTTACCGATTATTCTGTTATTAACTGATAACTGCCGATTGGTAATTTAGAAAGTTATTCAAAATATGCATCACTAGCTTCCTGCCACAAACGGTTTTCTTCCTTTAAAACACCTGTGTGACAACAGATTTAAACAAAGGATCGGGCTTAGATTCGGACTGATACCAATTAGTTAAAAAATGCCTTGATTGGTCCCAGTCACCGTCCTTGAAATTGAATGGGGACATTCTTTGTCACATGTATCTCAACCACATCTGATGTACGTATCAGTGACTGTTTCATATACGTTCCCTGTGTGTTGAACTCAGCCGCCCAGCAGCTGGACATACTTTTCCTTCCACTTTTTCCTCCACCTGCTGTGTTTTTGTCTCTGACCCACTGAGTGTTTTTGACCCTAAAATGTTTTGTGGTACCTTTACTCCCCTTCCCTCCCCCTGATTCTCTTACAGTCCCGTCACCCTCATCAGCATGTGTCCGGAGCAGTATGAGTGAGTATCTACGCCACCAGCAACAACACCTTGTCTCCCGACTGGAATGCCTCTAAACAACACCTCCTTTACTCCCTTCTCTCCTCACTCACCTCCCTCCCATCACCCAAATCCTCCCTCCAACAAAACCGTGACTGCACTGCATGTTGCCTGCCTGCCTGCCTGATCCACTGGCTGAACATGCGACCAAAAAACACTCCCCTACTGTCTCCTCAGCCTCACCCTCCTCTCCTCATCCGACTAGCATTCAGTTGCTCATCCCAGCAGGGCTGTCAGAAACCATCCAACCGCTGCGTAGATCATCCTGCTCTCCTATTTCTCTTTCTAGGATCATCCGATTTGTTTTCTAGGTGATGTTGTGGGGGGCTGTTATGGCCTTGTGTGAATGAGTGTGTGTGTGTGTGCATGTGCCTGCGAATCACTGTGTGTTAATGAGGTTGTGTGAGCATGCTGAATCTCATTCATCTCCATTACCTCATTCATTTCCAGGCTGTCCCAGTCACCTCAGCTCTCTCATGATGACACCCATTCCAGGATAGAGCAGTATGCCAGCAGGTACGCACTGCATCCTCCCATCACCATCTCATCATCTCAGAAGCCACAAAGCACACATAGAAGGAACTGCTAACTGCATTTAAATAGTGCACATTTAAGAAACAGCTCGAGCTTCATTATAGAAAGAATACTTATGTTTAATGGATGTACAAGTGTTTTTGAATGTTTTATGTTGTTTACTAGGAATAATGACTCATTGTTATTGCAGATCATTTTCCAAGGAATATCATTGTGTGTAAAAAGTGTTTCTTTCCACCTCTAAAGGTTGCAATTCCCTTCTTTTGAAATGCATTACCAAGCAACAGTACTCTGATATGGATAACAATAAATGCAAATCTGACAGCCAAATCGAATCTCTATAAATTAGAAGCCTGAAATAAATGGAGAACAGTAGTTGTTTGGAAGCGAGGGAAAACACTGTACAATGCTTTTATAAATAATCAATAGAAATGCAGAATGTATGCAGGTATGTGATTCGCAGTAAATGGAAATGAAATTGAATGAGAGCCAATAATGTTACTCAGTATCATAAGTTGCCTTCGTGGGGCCGACGTTTTAAGTAATGGAATGGCTTTCTTTTCTTTCTTCTGTTTATTCTCATTACAGTGACACACCTCTCAAATGACACTTCAGGCTCAAAAACAAACACATTCTGCCAATATCTATCAAAGAATCCTGTTGCTTATTTTGGGAAACTGAACTTGCTCTATTGAGCCGAGACATTACAAGAATAGGGAAAAAAAAAACAGACAGACAAAGGAAGAATGAACACTTTGCCATCATTTTTGCCAGTTCGAAAGATTCTGCTTGCAAATGAGAGAAGTCAAAGTGTTTTTCTCCAGTTTCTGCACAAACAACACCACAACAACTGATCACAATCATTACAGCCGGGAAGTTCATTGTCATTATACCGCATAAATGTAGAATAATGATTATCTACATAATTGTCCCAAATGATGCATAATGGAAAAACAGTATTTATCGATCAAACATGATTACAGTGGAAGAATGCTGTAATGTTATGTTTTAGCAGATATTTTGGTGCCAACAACAAGAATCACCAAATACTAGTTTTAATGTTGCATGTCTGCTTTTTATTTTGCGACAAATGGTGTTCGGATACATTAAATGTCAGTTGACTGTCAAAGTCTGGTTGGTGAGTTAACTCAGAAGACAGGCAGGCAACCACCCACCTCTTTGGCTGGTGACATTATGGATCTGCTGCTGAGATCAGAGTAGCAACAGATCGGCCCGATGGCTGTTTTCAGCCGCCTGCTTCAAATGATCTTGCTGTGTGCATCAACACACCCGTGCGCACAGCATGAGAGCTGCAGTCGATCATTAACATCATCACCAAACTAATGTTCTGCTGCAGTGGGATTGAAATCCTGTCATGTTTTATTTTTAGATTTTTTATTTTTATGAGAGTAAATATTAAGATCCATAAACATACTTTCATTAATCCCATCTTTAGCAATAAATTAATTTGCAATCAGCTCAAATCTTATCTTCTCTAAAGTGTACAAAGGTTTCGTATGTGGAAACACAACCCAGTGTGTACTTCTGCACAAGGCTTTAATCATGAAAAGTCTTCTGATGCAGCACTGCTCTGTCTGGCCTGTAACCTTCCACTGGCCATACACCATTAACTTTCACTCAGTGTGTCTGGCTGCATAGTTTTATCAACAATGACACAGACACATACCCATGAATTACAATTTCAACTGGAATATAGATGCTGGCATTAAATATATATTGCAGCTTATGGATATGCATAAAGAAGTGGAGACATTTATGACATTTGACTTTAGAATTATATATTCTCCAACCATGCATATTCTGTTATAATTCAGTTCCATAATTAGGGATGTGGTGTGAGTGTAGTAAATACAGGCTTTGATGTGGGGAACCATAATCATGAGCATGACTGCTTTCACACATCCACATGTGCTACACGCAATCACACATATCTGCTGCACATGTCCACACACCCTTAACAGTGTGTCAAAAATAGAAATGGTAGTGCAAGCATATATAAGGACACAGACTACATGAACAGAATTATATTGGTGATTGTGGAAGTTATTCTTTTCTCATAACTTTTGTCACTTAATTTGTCTGGAGACTCCATACGTGCTTTAAATTTTAATTAGTGTGCGACTGTGTTGTTGATATTTTCATTTGTTAATGCTGGTCTTTTGCATTTTAATTAGATATTGACAGCTTTTAAATGCTTAAATTTTTACTGATGATGGTTTAATTCTCAGGTTGGCTCAGATGGAACGTTCCAATGGCTCTCTGCCCACAGACAGCAGCTCAGCCACTGGAAGCATGTAAGTTACTGTTGGGCATTTCCAACATTTTTCATTTTTCTCCTTCAAACACTATTTAACCCTCTGTACCACAAACCTGTCCAGCAGATTTGAAAGACTTGTTTTCTTTAAAGTGATTGACAATTTGCCCCATTTATCAGAGGCAGAGACAGTAAAAATTTAAAGAATTGTCAAAATGGACCTTTCTGATGGTCCTTGCCATCTGTGACATGATGTTCTGGCAGTAAGTGGTAAATGGTCTGCACTTACATAGCACCTTTTTCTACCTTAGTGGTATCCAAAGGGCTTTGCAATGTGTTTCTCATTCACACATTCACTCACCAATGGCGACTGAGCTGCCATGCAAGGTGCCTTCCTGCCATTGGGAGCAACTTAGGGTTCAGTGTCTTGCATAAGGACACTTCGGCATCCAGGGATCGAACTGCCAACCTTGCTATCAGTGGACAACCCGCTCTACAACCTGAGCCAGAGCCCGTCCCAAGTTAATAAACGAAGTCTAGGCTTTAAGCAAGATATTTAATCAAAATGACTTTATTTTACATGTTTCACAGCAGATCCTGTAAGAAACTAAAACTGTGTGTTCCTCAACACAAACATGAAGCTGTTCGGATTAACTGCAGGCCGTGTTTACACAAAGCAGAATTAAAGTGTTGAAATATTTTAATGTGTTCAGTTTTACCAAAGTCAGATGAGCAGGAACTGCAAACATCCGTCAGTTTGTTGTGAAACGTAGATAATGTGTCCTGTTGTTGATTTTATAGCTTCCTTGTAGTGCTAATGCAGTTCCAAGTATTCTGTTTACCTGTCATGGTAGTCCCAAAACTCACCTTGCCTGATTCCAGTGTATAAAAACCAGAAACAACAAGGTGGCTTTCCACATTCCTAGAAAGAATTCAAGACAGAGTGTGAGTGAAATGAGAAAGGCTTTGAGAAAGCAACAGAAATATGAGCCGAAGGGAAAAAGACAATGGGGTGTGGCTGAATACAATGGGAAAGAGAGGACTTTACAAAAAAAGTAATGGATTAGAGTGCCGACAAAGTGAGAGTGACTGCTCTCAGAATCTCTGATAACAACAACGCTATCTTTGATCAGAGGAGATGAGAACATGGCAAACCGTGAAAAAGAAATCCAAAAAAGGGGGGAAAGTTGATGAGGAGCATGAGCAATGAAGCTCTTGATGGTGTGTGTTAAGGCATGTGTGTGTCTTGTGGAGGCCATTCAAGTTAAAGGACATATTGGCCCCTTTTCCCAGCCAAGATCCTAATCAGGGATTGAGCTTTTGAGGCTCAAATGAACCTCCGAGCTCACGGACACACTCGCATGTGCACCCAGACAGAAACGCACACACAGATGGGCACACGCTTGTCACCGTGTTCTTGCCTTTGAAAGAATTGCTTTTCGTTTTGTCGGTCTGTTTTGATAAGACATTTGTAGATTTCCAAGATTCCCCAAATGATAGATCTTCATGATAGATTTCGATGAGTGCATGTATGCATGTGTGAAATTGATTTGTGCATGTAAGGAGTCAAAAGATTTTCTTTTCGACTTTTATTTCAACTTTGGAATACACTGAGGTCGAGACAGTTATTAAAAATGTAACCAAGTGAAAGAATAAAACACAAATAAAGCCTGGTATAAAAATGGCAATAAAAGGAAAGAAAAAATAATAAAACCTTAAGAATAATCGCAGTAATTAAATTGAAGGCAAATCAATCAACTAAAACAAGATTAGATGTAAGTGAAATAAAATTAAATTAAAGATTTAAATTGCCTTAAGGATAAAAATGAGTCAAGCTTTAAATTGTTCTGCATGTTATTCCAGGTTGCAGCTGCTCAGTGAGTGAAACAGGATTTGCCAGGCTCAGTAAGAACAGCCAGCACCTGCAGCGTAATTTTATCATTTGAGCGTATTGAATCACTGCCTTACAAAGAGGGGCGGGTTCCCCACCTTAGTATACAGCTCACAGTGATGAGTATTATAATTATCACCGGTAATAAATCGTAGTGCAGAGTGATAAAGAGCGTCCGGTTGTCTGAGAGTCTCAGCTGAAGCATGCATGTATAGGATGTCACCATAATCTAAGACTGATTGGAAAGTTGTCTCAGTAAGCTTCCTGTTACAGCGTAGAGGGAAACATGTTCTATTGGTATTAAAGAAACCAATTTCCTTTGTTAATTTGCTCTCCCATTGTGCCCCATGGTTGAGATAATGAGATTATCATAATTTTCTTAGCTTTGTTGAATTTAGTTTAATCGGCATTAACAACTGAATTTATGGTCATTGGATCCAACTTGTAATTCAGCAAAGCAGTGCAGCCAAATGTACGGCCTCCACTGTATGCCACAAAATAATATCATCAGCATAGAGACACAATATCAGCCATACGAAGAGTGAACAGAACAGGCCCCAGGATTGAGCCTTGTGGGACACCTTTTGCAGTTTGCACAAATCAGATTTAACATTTCCGGTTACCACACACTGCTGTCTGTCCATGAGGAAACTTTGATTTATAAGCCGTTTCATCACTTCCTATACTATGAAGCCAATGCATGATGAAGTGTACTGAATGCCTGTGAGAGATCAGCAAATACAGCTACACAGTAATATGTCATTTACAGCAAGATTTGCAATTTGGTTGATAGTTTCCCCATTCTTTACTGCCTCATATACTCAAACATGATAGTGATACTGCCACCATGTGGTGAGAAACTTTACAAATGCTGCAAAGTGTTTCACTGAATATCTTGGCAACTGTGAGGCATAGAGGAAAAATTCTAGTGTCTTTGGATTCATCGGATAATACCAAAGAGAATGATATAGGCCACGCCCAGTTATGATCTCAAAATGTTTCCTCCATTTTGAATTTTAAGCTAGACATACTTTTGACTCCCTATCCTACATATTTCATTTAGTCTTCATCAAACATTGGATACGCCACTCATCTCTAAAATTTAGCATTCGAAGAGTTTTAATGGAGGTGGGTAGTGGGGACTTTAGAGGCAGTTTGAGTTGTACAAGCTTCCCCTCAATAGTGCGAAAACACAGTAGGACGTTTCTAAATTCTCCACAAATCTTACACTGCCTGCCAACTGTGCCTGACACCCCTGGAAATAATCACATTGACACAGTGCTGCACCTGCTATATATAGGTACAGCAAGCCTTTCGAAAACATCCATGGGAGCCTTGTGTGTTTGTCTGTGCTTTGCTATGAGAGGCAATGTAATCATCCGAACAATGCATACCTATTGTAGTATAAATGGAAGGACAAGAACTTGGCTTTACCTGGATATCACAATAGATAGCGGACAAAAGGGGTTCAATAAACAGGCCTACTAGAAGATGCAAAAGCTACACAGGTCTCTGTAAGTAGCAGAAAGCCAAAAAATCTAATGCCTATAGAACTGTGTTTCAGCAGTCCTGACAAGTGCTCACCTGCAGAGAAGAGAGATTCCCTGTATGCTGCATGTAAAGAAGAGAATATAGTTTTGGGATTTCTAAAAGGGAAATTCTGTTTTCAAAAAAGTACTTACAGCACAACAGTGGATAACACATGGGAAGACAGTGAAGACCTTTGAGAATCTTCAGTCAACATCAAGTGAAGCATCAAGCTTTATTGTGTTGTAGACTGCATCCCTCGCTGATGTATGTGCGTCATGAGCACAGCAACACTTCACCTTCATTCAACCTTGATGCTTAGAATGGCACCTTTAGAAGCAGACAGTCTTCAGCTGAAGAAAGCTGCATGCGTCCGCTCTCATTGCTTTTCAGCTGATCAATAGGAAGACAGAAAAATAGAAAGACAAAAGGTGTTGGTGAGCAGGAGGAGGTGGGAACAGAGGTGGATTTATTTTCCTCCTAAAAGCTTTTGTAATGTGGGACAAACACATTATCACTTCTCCTCCTCACTCCCTCTTTTGTGCTTATACTGTGGCTTATTTAAGAGAAGAAGCCATTATCTTTGCCAGCTCTGAAAACAACACTGACGCTCGACACAGAAGCGTGCACAGCGCTAATGAGGTGAGGAAGATGATGGTTTGATGAAGGCTAATGGGTTTAACAGCAGAGAGAAAGAACATTTAAAACATAATCATAGGTCTTGGGCTTTCAGTCATTTTTATACCAGTATCTTTTCTTTGATGTTTGCTTTCTGCTTTCCTGTAAAACAACAGCCTCAATGTAAATGTGCAGATAAAGAACAGTTAAATGCCAGCCATAAAATTATACTGCTTGTAGATAACTGGAACTAGTCCATCTTTCTCAAGACTGGCTTTGTATATTTTTAGCAGAGAGCACAATATAGCAAACATCCACGTAGTTTAGATTTCAAGAAAAAAACACCAATATTTCTTTGCTTATCATTTAATTATGCATTCTCCTGATGCAATAAAAGCCAATTTAAGTTGCTTTTGCACATTTAATTAATACCTAGGCTCTGAATGGGGACCATTTGGGTCTGAGACATAAAACTTTATTTACTGCAGCCTGAACAGTCTCACTAATTGACAAGGAAAATTACCTAAATCCATTTTCTCTGTTGTCCCTTCACATATTGAATTTTGACTAAGAGCTAAATAATGCTGAAGTCTTGTGTGATGTAATCTGGGACTTGGGACAACAGTCATCATTACAGCCAGCTTAGTTTCCTAAAAATAATTTCCACGTACCGTTTGTTTACATATCAAGGTCTTTGCAGGGAGGCATGCTCTGTCATTAATATGCACTTAACCCTTGGAGCCTGACAGACGCACTCACAGCGAGGTGTAGCACGTATCAAATGAAACTGTACAACTTCACCTTTTCAACTATGTCAGTTGTTTGTTCAACACAGCGTTGTCAAAAAAGGAGTATTCTTGAATTTACGTTAAGTTTGATTTACAACCTGCATACAGCTGTACTTCCTTCTCTACAAGCTTTACTCTTGTTTGAATACTCCTGACCTCTTCATTGTATAGAGGTGATGATATATATAGATATGCTAATATCTATGGAGTACAGTCACTGAATAGATATTAACATATCAAAGCAGTGATATGTTAATATCAAATCACAAGAAAAAGCAGAACCTGAGCTTTCTAATTATGCCTGGTAAATATTTTATACATAACGAAGCAATAACATCATGGAGACACATCAGTTCTGTATGATAATATCTTCACTCAGTTCTTCACCCGTATCTCCTGCTTCTGGGTTGAATAAGTCATGAAGTCACAGTCATTTCATAACGCTGGCTTACCGCAGCTTAACCTTTACAATGATTCTAGTTGCCTCTCCCTGTGCCAAAGAGTAATTTGATTTTGAAATTACAGAAAATGTCTGCGTGGTCTCCAAAGTAGGGCTGACAGTACATCTCACATTGCATGAAAACTAAACTCAAAAGTACAGGTTCACTTTTCACCACAATGATTCAAAATTTGGGGTCAAAAGACGAGCACAAGAAGACAGTGGAGATCCAAGACTCTGCTTTTCCATCTCTGCACGTAGGTTACTGTATTTTGTGCATTAAGCACATTTTTTTCCAATTTTTAAGTCAGAGATTATCCCACCATCATGGTTCTGATATTGCAGCTTCCACACAACCTGCACAATTATAGAGAGATGTCTCTACTGCCAGCATTTTGTGGTAAGATGCATGTAAAAACATTACAATCTGTTTTCCTCGATATAAAGGCTTATATAAAAATCTGCAAGTATTATCATATAGAACGATGGAAGATCTGTGAAGACTGGACTGTTTTTTTTTAAAAAAGACAGCATGTATGGCTGGTCTAGATATAAGCTTAAAAGTAAAGTTAGTGAAATTACCCTGAAAATGCCCCGGGGCTCTTACTGTGCTGCAATCGAATCGAATTAGTTGTAAATGAATGTTTATAGCTTTTGTTGTAGTCCTGTTTTTCACACCAGTGTGCCCATTACTAACTCTGAAATCTCATGTATGAGTTGTGGTATTGTTTTAGGGAGACCACTACCGTGAAACATCCCACTCACCTCCATCTCATCTCAAAAAAAGTTGAACATTGTCTTTTCTCAGCCACGAATTAGCTTGCCTTTCTCTTCCTTTTCAAGCTTTTGTTTTTTAGTTTATGATTGTCTTTCGTCTCATTTCCTAAGATGTACTATGTTCCGCCTACAGCCGATTTCACCCAAACGTCTTTGTTTATCACTGCCCTCCATCTGGTTGTTTGCGAGGACACACACACACACACATACACACACACTCAGAAATTATCCCCACGCTTCGTAGGACTTTGGAGGTAGCAGCTCACGAAAACATGCATAGCGCAACATGGATGAGTGCGTTTACCAATTACATGCATGTTTGGCTTTTAGCTTGTATTTTCTGATCATTCAAATCCTGCAAACATCGATTTAGACTCACTGCCAGCTGTGCAGTGATATCAATAATTAGTGTGGTGTTTGTGTGTGTGTGTGCGTGAGCATTTGGTGGTTTCGGTGCTTTGTCGTTTTTGTTTTGCATTGCTTATATCTAAACGGGAATCCTTAATTAGGAAGTTAGAGTCGCCTGTTTCCTCTGACCTCCAGCCAAAGCACAGTGTTGTCATCAGTGCCTCAGGACGTCACTGACGAACAAGACTCCCCGCTTTCTCCTTTTTTTGCCAGGCTTTTCTGTTTGCTTATCTCTCGCTTTCCAGTCTTTCCCCCTGTGCTGAGCCTTTTTCTTGTCTTTCATATTTTGCCCTTTATTCCTGTCGCTCTCCCTTTAATTTCTCTAGCCCTTTACTTGTTAAAGCACCTTTCATCCTCCCCTGTCCCCCCCCTCCTTCTCTTTGCTTCCTTTCATCATTTTTAGTTGCCGACTAATCATGTTTTACCTTTGGGACCAGGCAACATACAAATGAAACACCGCACAGAGTTAAACACTGAAGTGATTCGTCGAAGCCCTGCATCAAAAATAGTACAACTCAAGTACATGAAGTTGCTGGACTTTGCAAAGAGAAGGCGAGGTTTTAACGTATCTCACCAGAGGGGGAGAGTAAAAGATGGTTGCCTCTGCCCTTCTTTCATCCTCTGACTTAGTTTTCGCTGGTATTCCTGATTTGCTTGTTTCTCATTCTCCTGTTTCCCTCTGTCTTTATCTCACTGTTTCTTTCTGAGCTGAGCTGATAGTACTATTCAGCTTGCGAGGAGCTGCTCGCTTTGTGATATGTTAGCTATGGCATCAGGCCCGGCGACTATTGTTGTTGGGTAAAAACTGTTAAAGTCCCCTCAGGCGTCTCCTCGCTCACCCTCACCAAGCACGACACTCATATTCACAATGCGTTGCAGCTACAGCGAGCTAATAGCCTCGATCATCACCATTATTCACATTTAATTCTTCTACCACACTGATGCTCTTTCCCCTGTCATCTCTTTCTTTACTGAGTCTCTTTCTGCTCAGCACACTGCCTGAGCCTCCAGTCCTTTCATAGCACTTCCTCTTTCTCCCTGGCTTTCAGAGCAGGTGGCTTGTGTCGGCTCTACCCCCTGTAGTCCCCATTTTCACATGTAATGATCCCCTTTCTGCCGTCCTCTGGGTTCTCCCCGCTAGCCACATTGTCCTGCTGCAGACTCCTGTTGTCGGGGCCCAGCCTAATTGGTCACTCAGTTTGTGCAGGACCCCCGTCTCTGCCCCCAGCAGACAACACTTGCCCCAATTTTCAAGATTCTCTATGGGAACCAAGCCTTTCTTCATCGTCCCTGTCTGCCCTGTCATAGCATGCCAACATTTCAAAGAGAAAAGTATGAGTGTGTATATATATATGTGTGTGTGTGTGTGTGTGTTGGCAGTTTGCTGCATGTTGCAGCAGTAGCTGTGTCATTTCCGACTTCTTGTCTCTGCTAAATGTCTGTATGCCATTTTTAGTAACTCAGTGGTTTGAAGTTAGAGTGAGATAAATTAATGAATAACTACATATATGTGCATACATATGCATATGATGAAATCTCTGTCAGAATTTTCTGAAAGATTAGAAAAAGCAAGATTCTTGTTTAAAAAAGTAATGACTGCGTAAAGAACATGAGGATGAAAATGTGTTAAAGAAAAAGCAAGAAAAAGCTGCTGGTTACAAAAGATAAAAAAGCACTTTAACTTTAACTGAGAGAGCATAAAGGTTCAAAACATATTGGGGGCACGGCTTACAAAGTTTATTTCATGACTCTTTTATCACTGGTCCCTATAATTTTAACAAAATACATGAAAGGTTGAGCTAAAAACTTAAATCTGTTTCTTAAAGAAAAGAGCTCTCTGAACTCACACGAGGAGCTTAGGCTGGTCAGTGATAAAAGGTTTTTCTCTTCAGCGTATAGGAAGGCTACTGGCTTGATATATTGTTCCTTTTATGCGAAAGAGGTGAACGCCTCAACTTATGTACCTTTCATTAGCTTTTTGCTAGGGCTGCACAATTATGGCCACTCTGATGATGATTATTTTGAAGGACAAATGGTAAAGTGGCAACAGGGTCGTGGCCGCTCAAGGCTCATTAATGAATGTGAGGAGTCAGGCTGCCGTGTATAGTTCAACACACAAAAGAGCTACAGTAGTACAGATTACTGAAAACCTTGATGCAAACTATGATAGACAAGTGTCAGAACACACAGTGAATCACTGCTGGCTGTGTAGCTGCAGACCAGTCAGAGTGTCCATGCTGACCTATGACCAACGTCAAAAGTGCCTCTAATGGGCAACATGAATGTCAGAATTGGATCAAAGAGCAGCAGAAGAAGAAGGTGGTCTGATGAATCACATTTTCTTTACATCATGTAAAAGCTGGGTGAATGTTCACCATTTACTTTGGGAAGAGATGGCTGCAGGATGCACTATGGGAAGAAGGGAAGCTGGCAAAGGCAGTGTGATGATGCTGGAACACCTTGGATCCTGCATTTATGTGGTTATGGATGTGGATGACCAACATGAACACGGTTGCAGACAACGTACACTGCAGGGAAACTACATAACATTAGACAGGTAGTGCAAAAAACAGCTACAAACCACCTGCTTAATATAGTATAGGTCGCTTTTGTCCCAACAAGGCATCTGTTATTTATAGAGGCTTGGACACAGGACTACTTGGGGTGACCTGTGGTATCCGGCACCGCGACGTTGGCAGTGGATCTGTAGTTGGGGCTTCTTCTGGAACATTATATAGATGCTCGATCAGATTGGGATCAGAGAAAGTCTAAGGCCAAATCAACATCTTTGGCTCTTGGGCCATCAGTAAAAGGTTTTTGCAGTGTGGCGGGGTGCGTTGTCCTGCTGGGAGACGTTGTTGCCGGTGGGAAGGGCTCCTGAAGGGTGTGTTTGGTCTGCAACAATGTTTAGGCATGCGTCAAAGTAACAACCATGTGAATTCCAGGACTCAAGGTTTCACAGCAGAGTATTGTATCATTACAAGGTGATCAGTGTTATTCACTTCCCCTAATGTTGGTTTTAAAGTTGTTGCTGATTGCTGTAGGCTGGAATATGAGCAATTTTGCAGTAAGGACATAATCATGTACCTTTAAATCTGTAAAAACATACATTTTAAATTCCACACAAGTAAAATTCAGTTTATTATTGATTGCATGTTCGTGTAAGCATTAGCAATGTATAGAATCGAATGAGCAGGCTCCAGTAGAAGAGAAATATCTTTAGTCCCTGTAACTATGGATGGTAGATAAGAAAAATGAATTCATTTTCGTAAGACAAGGACATTGATAGAATACATTTTCATCAGCTGGAAAGGACTAAAAAGAAAGCATTGCAGCCTTTTTGTTTTGTACACAGTTTGCTGTCTGGCCTGAAAACTATAAAGACACGTTCACTTTAACTTTGCCGTTTCTTTAGGAGCAGCTCTCTGCCTTTGTAGAACACTATTTTCCCAGAACTCATCCCATGTAATTTTCAAATAGTTGCCAAATTCTTTTGAGCAACAAAACATTTTTTCAGGTGTGCATTGTTCAAGTGCTGAATTAAGTTGTCTGTCTCTAACTGAACAGAAGGTGGATTAAACTGACTAATAGCTACAAGATGTTTGGACTCCTCGCCTGTTACTTACCTCTGCTCTTTCCACAGGGATGATGAACATGCCCTGATCCTTCAGTACGTACAGACGCTGGGAGGGGAAGGTTCCCCGTGCAGCCAGCCACAGAGTCCTGCCCAGATCCTACAGGCTGTGGAGAGGGAGGAGCGAGGTGAACTGGAGCGGATCATAGCTCGTTTGGAGGAGGAGCAGAGGTAGGGACATTACAGATGGAAAATGTCACTTATAAATGGATAATCTTAGTAATGTCTTAGCTGATGTTTCATCGAGATCAATAAGAAATTATTAGCATCAAAACTGTGGACAGTGTCATTATCACAATGCATTAAAATTAAATAAAATCTTTTATTTTTTTTGCATGCACTGTTTATTCCCAGCCTCTTGGTATAATTCGAGTACATGTGTTCACTTCACACTCCAGTGCACAATATTCAAACATAGACACTTCCCAAACTCCCAGTGTGTCTCACGCGCCAAGTCCTTCCATGGTTTGATTTGTAAATGGAGATAGCTCAGAGACAAAGTGACTGCACAATCCATTGTTGTAGAGACGCTTTTTGCACAGTCGGTAGCTCAACTGGTGTGATTTAACACTGATTACACACATATACAGGCAGACTGGGAGACCGAGCAGGACGTAGAAGGAGAGAGAGAAAGAGCGGGAGAGAGCTTTACTGTCGGGCTCATAAATGCCAACTTAAGTAAAGCACTGCAGCTTACGGTTCTGCACTGAGAGAGAGGAGGTGAGGAGGGAGTGAGGCGGGAGATTTGGCAGGGGTCCTTTATGTTTGTCTATCCACTTTAAATAGGATTTTACTGAGAAAGCAGAAAGCGGAGGTAAACACGAGTGTGGTATTTTTCTGTGACACCCCACTGTGGGGGTTCAGGAACAGGCTTTTGAATGCTCTGTTTGAGAGTCTTTCAGGGATTATAGCAACAATCATATATTTGTCATAATTATTTAACCATGGAGAACACCACACAGGAGAGAATATAGATTATGCCTCTTTTGGTGTTTTGATGATAGTGGAAAGACCTTCCTGCAAACTCCCAGGTGTTAAGTCTGGTTAAGATTTGATGACTGCCAAGGCCACAGCACATTATTCACAGTTTCTGTACTTATAAAACCACTCAGTGACACATTCTATGTGCATGGATACATCTTTATTTTTTGTTTCTTTAGTTAATTATTCTAATTCTTCTCCTCTAACTTGTCTTCCCCAGGACGCTGCAGAGGGAGTACGAGCAGCTGAAGGAGCAGCATAGCCAGCGAGGGGCCCCTGCTGCAAGCCCCTGGGAGTCAGAGGGCCCCTCTGCCCACCCTGATGAGGCCGATCTTCTAGCTGAAGCCAAGCTCCTACGACAACACAAAGGCCGGCTGGAGGCACGCATGCACATCCTGGAGGAACATAACAAACAGCTGGAGTCTCAGCTCCACCGCCTCCGGCAGCTCCTGCACCAGGTGACTTAATGCTCACACTCATTTGTTGGACAGTTTTATCCCAAGAATCTGCAGGTTATACTTGAGAGAAGACAGAGATAGATACTCATAGACTTGCATAAATATTTCCAAAGTAGTCATTACTCTGAGACAAAAAGGACTCTGGGTAGCTCTTTGTTCAGTACTTTTCCCTGACAATTGCAAAGGTTGAAACAGATTCTTACTGCAGCTGTTAAGAGCCTGTTTGCAGAAAAGAATAGCTGTCATTTGGTGCTTTAAAGAGAGAACGCAACTGATTTTAAAAGGAAAAATAATTAAAACCTGAGGTAGCAAAGTTCTCTTTTTTTCAACAAAGGGTAAAAAGTATTTCTTGTTCTAGCACACAGCATCTCTAGAACAAAATGCACATCATCTAACAACAACCAAGTGCGACTACATTAGAAGTGATAATAGCAGATGGAGAGTGGGATCTTAAACTAGAAATGGCAAATCAGTAATGCGTGTCGACCATTTGCATCACGTAGGACCTCACATCTCCGACATATCAGGTTGTCAGTGCTGCCTTGTGGAATGTTGTCGAACTCTTCCTGAAGGTCTTAGTGAAGTTGGCAGACATGTCTGGAGAAGCTGCAGGCCGTGGTAGGACTGGAACATTTTCAGCTGCTACAGGGCAGTTCATATTCTGGGGACATAAAGACACGCTTTGTCTTCTGGAAAAATCAGGCAATGATTGTGAATAAACAAGATAATTATGGTTGTGAGGCGCTGAGATTGTCATCGATGGAATGCAGATGTGTTCTTTGCCCATGGCACCATCACTCTTCTGCCTCCATGGGACACAGTATGACGCTGACATCCGCATAGTGTATGATGCCAAATGCGACGTCTGCTGTCTGCTTCACACAGCTAAAAGAAAGACTAGTCAGCGAGAAGGACGTGTTTCCATCTTGGTAGCGTCCAACGAACGCGAGTGGTTGCCCACTGCAGCCAATTAGGACACTGTTCTGCTGGAAGATTAAGGCCTTGGCATCAGTGATGAGATTGCAAACCAGCCTCCCTCAGGCAACTTTTCACAGTTTGAGCAGATACTCTCTGGTTGTGCACAACAACAACCTCATCAGCAGTCTCTGCAGCCGATAGCAACCAAATCTGTAGCTGGACGAGCTGGATGTGACGATCCTAAGCTCGGGTGGTGACATATGGCCTGCTGTCGTGTGGCAGATTGTCTTTCGTACCACGCTGTCTGAAAAGATTTCTTAGATGACAAATGGTGGAGTTGTGGACATTCAAGTGCCTGGCTACAACCCTAATGACATTCCAGCCACATTCTTGTCTTTCTTTTGTCATTTGTGACTTTGTGTCATTTGAATAAAGCTGCATTTTCAGGCGGACTTTTGTAGTCACTGGTCAAAGGAGTGTCTGTGTGCTGGTCACACTATGTGATCATCCTGCTTTAAAGCCACACCTGACTAGTGTCTGACCAGCTAAAAAACTTTCCATGTATAATTGGGTAAATTTATCACTTTCTAACCAGAATAATAGAGATGGAATTTGTAACTTTTTTTCTCTGTCAAAAAATGCTGCATTTACATTTTTGATCAGTTTATATACAGCCAGAGGGTTGATGATGTTTTTCTAATGGAAATGGAAACGACCAGTCTGTAGCACACCAGAGTTTTCACTAGTTATTTTAGTATGGCCTCTTTTTCAAAATTAAATGCCTTTTTTCCAAGAAAAAGTATGACTTTCACCACCATGAAGTCTCCTTTGAGCGCATAAGTTGTATTTTTCGCCATAAGTTGTCTTTCCTTTTGGGTCATTAGGCTTGTTGTTGAGGAGCAGCAGTGCAGTAATCACAGTTCGCCGATTCACTAACACACACCAGCTGTCACGGTTGTTTCAGAGCAACTCATAAAGTTAAAAAAAGACAAATTATAAAACTGAAACACTGGCAGAATACTATCAATAAATCAAAAGGAGTCTCTCAAAGTCATTTAATTTTAACGCCAACATAAATATGTGCTTCAATTATTAACCCACACACACGTCTATGTATTTGTCATAAACCACTTATCCTGACTTTGTCATGCCTTTGAGTAACAAAAACTGCTCATCAAGACCCAGATTAGATCCTAATCACATCATTACCATTCCAGCCATCTTCGGTCTCCAGTCTCTAACAATAACTACCAGATTTGTTTGTGCCAAGTGAGAAATCTGCAACTCTCAAGCCAAACCAGCAGCAAACCCGACAAAACAGACTGAGCAAACAGGTATTGGCTCTCCGGTAGCTGTGGAAATGGAAGCATGATAATAACTCACAACAAATGGGAGGCTGCTGACGTGACTCAGCAGGGGTTTAATGGATAAAGATTAACATTTGACAAGTAAAAGAGGAGATTTTAGACAGTAGATTTACAGTTAACATACTGATTGTGGCCATTCTGATTAGGCCCCTTTTCAGCAAGTTATTGAAAGTCTCACATGTTCCCAGACTGTGTCTTTTCAGTTTTCAGCTAAAAACACTGCATGTGCATATACCTCTGGTTTTATCCCTGCATGTGTGATTGACAGCTCAGGAAGTTGACCACGCAGCAGCTTACATAAGTTATTTAGTGTGAGAGAGCAGGACTTTCTATCACTTCCTCCGCCGATCGATCTGTTTACATGGAAATATCACCAAATTCACAGCACAGTCATTGTTTATAACCTGTGCTTTTAGTGCGTTTGAAAGACGACCATGCGGTTATAATAAAAAGTAGTTTAGTGATGAATAACAACAACTTGTGTTTTAGTCTCTGATTCGTACTTGCTGTCTGACAACAGAGAATCTGTGAATGAAAACAGCTTGATCTATAATTCAGCTGTATTAAAATACACTATATATGAGCACGGAGAGCAGGAGAGAAGAAAACAAATGTAAACAGCAGCTGAGTATAAGTTGCACTGAAGGGCAACAGGCGACATGAAAACACAGTAACCCACGTAGTTCTTCTTAACTGGCTTTAAATGGCTTCCACCATCTTTGAATTTCCCTCAGGTTTAAAATTTTCACAGAGCTCTGACCTGTGGGTGTCCAATCAAAACTAATGGTAGTGTTAAGCACCATTAGCCACATAGCATGCTAATACTAAGGATTTTGCTATTGTTGTGGTGACATTGGTATCAAAAACAAAAGTATTCTTCCGTTTCTGAGGTGCTGGGAGTGCTTGAAGACTCTTGTGTTCACCTTTACAGTCCACAACAGAACAGCTGGTGTGTTTTGTTCATGACTGAGACTTTTTGAGTTAGCAGAAACAGCTTGAGACGGTAAAGACACCTGGCAGGCTCACTTGTAAGCAGCAGGCAGTAAAAGGGTAGCATTATACAAAGTTTGAACTGGACGACTGTTGACTCCTTCGTTGGTACATAGCAGTTCAGTAAAATTCTACTGTCTTCTAAAGCTAGGAGGCTCTCTATTTGTGGGGAGGCTACGTGAACGGCAGGATTAAACATCTTTCATCATTTTATACCTCCAAGTTTATAACAACCACAAAACACTTTAAAATGGATTAATACCACATAGGATCTTTATTATCTTGGGCATTGGAAGTGTCAATAAATAGACATCTTGAATCTTAAAAAGCAAACATACTCATTAGGCAGCATAATGTCCCCTGGTAGCATGATATTACACCTGACATGTATTGGATCATTATTATTATTGATACAGAAAAAGACATTCAGGCAGAAATTTTTTTGTTGCAGCTGATCGATATTAAACGTGTTCCCCTGGTTTATGTGCTGTCACATAAATGAATTTATTGAAATGTATTATACATTAAATCGCTCCTATTTGCAGGCTTATGCAGTAAATTGTTGAGTTTCTTCTTGTGGGTCTTAGTGCTGTGTATGCTATAAGGTACCGTATGCCCACATTGAGTTTAGCATGTCACCACATCCTGATGCTGATTCCAAAAGACAAAAAAAAATACAAGCATGATGGCAGGCACAGCTACCTGCACACATAACAACAACCCACACTAAATAAGAACCTGTACTGTGTCTCCAGAGACCTGATGATACGTCAACATGTCTTTCCATCAGCTGCAGCATTACTGCCAAGCTGCAGAATAATAACCCCAGCCCGTCTGATGGCACGCATTAAATTCACACTCCTGAAGGCTGACCAAAACCCTGACCTGAGCTATTCTAAGACAAGCCTCAAGACACTCGCTGTGCTCCAGAGACGTTTCCAAGATGTTAGCCTTTACTGGCGCCAGGGGCACCATGAGATGAAGGAGGAAAATACGAGGTGGGGTATAAGTGAGGGGAGAGAGCGACATTGATTTAGTTTCTTGCAGTCGAAAAGCTAAAGGGAATGTAAGATTTTGCCGTAAATGTCACTGGAGACAAAGTGTTTGCTCAGAAAAATGTCTTGTTTCATCAGACAGTTCTTATCAGCCATGGCTTTTATACTGTGTAAGTATTCATTTATGATGCTTTTTTTTATCTTAGTCATGACAAAATTTGATTACACATGGTCAGTTTATTGGTGAATCTCTAGGCGCAGGCTCGGACTGGCCATCGGCAAGTTCAGGAATTTTCTCAGTGGGCCAGTATGTTTTTCCAAAACCTGGCATTAGCAGCTGTATACCTGTTTTATACACAGATCTTCAGTAGGTCATCTTGGCTGCAGCACACGGAGCTGGTTAGTGTCTAAAATTTGTTAAATGTGTCAAGTACTCGTTGCAGAAATATGGATTGAAAGAGAAAACCACCCAGGGGTGCTGGAAAGGTGTCAAACAAAGTGTTCAGATCTAACAGATTTATTAAGGCAACCTGCAGGTGATGATGAGGACAGCAGGTGAAGAGGCAGGAACATCAGAGAGCATGAAGCAGGGAGCAGAAGCTAAATGAGCTCACTAAATGTTTTTGTTAACCTCTGGGTTTTAGTGTCAGAATCCTACTGCAGGTTTAGCTGTCAGTCTCAACGTTTATTGGAGGTTACCCAGAATGTTTTAAACAATGGTCATCGATTTCAGCTGTAAATGGGTAAAATAAACGTGTAAATTCAATTTTCCTCTAGATTACTCATCGATTTTTTTCTTCACATTATAGCCTGTAAGAAATATAATATTGTCTGCAAAGCCCAGCAATACAAATGACTTGTTAAATACTCTACAATCTAAACAAACAGGTGGCTCTGAACAAGAAAGGGAAATGAGGAGGAGGAGGGAGCAGGAACCAGCACAGATCCAATTAGAGGTGCTCGACTGAATGTCGTTGTGTGACTGAAGTAAATTAGAGCACAATGCATCATTCATATGATCTGGTTGGACTACTTCATTTGAGCTATGTGCTGTTGCATTAAAAGAAATGGAAGGAATGGCAAGTATGCTTTAATATTTTAAATAATTCTCCTCATTAAAGCACATTATTACCTCAAGTTAGGTACGTAAATTCAACTTTGAATTTGGGCTTTCTGTGCACACCAGAGGAAATTGAGAGAAAAACACTGGAAAATTAGTTTAATCCTTTAAATTTTAGCCAAACCCAGGCAACACAAATGAACAGATTGCAGGATTTTTCTTAAATTAAAGGATTTGTTGAACAACAAACGTGTTGTGTCAGTTTGAGTTTGGTGTATCAGATTGGGGCTGCTTGGCACGAATGTCCCAGGCTGCTTTTTGTTGCCAGTCGTCCTCCGTACGTGCTTCCATTCTCCCCTCTGCCTGAAGCAATGTTTTCAGTGATATACACAACACAGTGGGGTTCACAGCAGGACAAGTCAGCTGTGAACCCCCACTGCTGCTATCAAAGTGGGGCTAGTGGCTACAGAGCAGGAACATCATAGAGCAGACCACAGTGGAGGACGCCGTGAGGAACATGCTGAATATCAACACTGTTTTTTAGATTACTGGTTAGCTGTATTTACTGTTTGCTCCATTAGCACCTATGGATTTTCAACTCCGAGCGACTGGGCGGACATTGAAGAATAGAAATGGACGACTAATAAACTTTCATACTGCACTTTCAACGTGGACGCAGTGTGTGTTGTGTATCATTATGGGCTCGGTAATACTTGCTATATATCTTGGCCGAGTGTCATGGCTTTAATTTTAATCCTTCAAGTTGGCAGCCCACAAATTTTTACTGTTGCACTTACTGAAAAATCCATGCAAATGTCCTTTGTGGTCTTTGAAAGTGATTCATACTGTAGCATATTACAGTCATTTTGGGACATTGGCAGAGACTTGTTTGAGAAATGTTTTTGTACGCATGACAACAGCCTAATTGTGCCGCCCTCTGGTATTCCCTTGTCTCCGCCTGCCGCTGTGAAGCAGGGCTAATTTTGAAGTTGTCAAGCAGATGGCAAGCGCAATAATTATGTTACAATGATTGAGTTTTCTGTTTTGTTTCTGCTCTCTCTGTCTCACTGTCAGCCGGAAGTGGATTCAAGGGTAAATGGAGTGTCGCCTCCCGCCGTGCAAGATCGAGGGCCTCTTGCCGAACACTCAGGTGAGACACTCAAGCTCCAGAAGTCTTGCATAGTCAAACACAGACACTCACTGTATCTTGTCATGTGAAGAAATGTCCTTGGAATTCAATCACTGTGGCATAAACTACATTTTACAGCATTTTGCAGTTTTATGTAAGGTGCGCTGAAAGTCTGATCTTTCGTCACATCATAGAAAAACTTGTTGCTCACTGACACATAAAGTGTGTGTGCTAACTGAAAGTCTAACTCTCTGTGCCTGCATGCGTGTTCAGATGAGCTGCTGGACTCCCACAACAGCAGCTCTGACCTGGCCGATGTAATGGAGCAGATTAACAACTCCTTCCCTGCATGCAGTCGTAAGTTTCCCAATCCTCCTCCTCTCTCCCTCCTCAATGTAATTAAATGGATTTTATCTAAGTTACAGTGACACTGTGGAGCTGCAGCAGTCCCTTGCATGATTCATTAAGCTACATATTTTTAAAAAATAAGTGCTATAAAAAAATCAAAAATAATTTGAAAATCACTATTTTTTTCTCAGCCACAGCACTTTTAAATACAGCATGACGCCTTCAAATCACTTGCTCATTTCCATCAAATTGTTCTCAATAGAAACAGTAAAACCTCACAGCTGAAAAGCTGGAACGAGAGAATGTTTAGTATTTTTACTCAAAACACACCTGATGTTAGTGAATTGCTGTTTTAGGCTTTAACATTTGCTGCTGTCATTTTCTTCTTTACATTAACAATAAAATAATATTGAAGTGGAATTCTTAGATCTGTGAGTTTGAGGAGTAGCATGAGTTTGCAGATGTATGACATCAAAATCCATCTTCAATTCACAGCACATGTAACAAACAGTATTCACAGGAATTTTAAGTGTTTTTTTTTTGTTTCCTTTTTTAAAAATAAAATAATATACATTTGCTTCAAACTTCCTCAATGTATTAGAAGCAGAAAGTCCAGGAAATGGAAAAATGGTGGTCCTTTCCTGACCCAATCATCATAATCTAATCTTCTTCAACTGAACTCATCATCCACCATCTGATTTTGTCCTTCACTTCCTCTCTGCTTTTTTAAGTGACGCCAAGAAAGGGTTGAAGGGTCCACAGCCACCCCTGAAATCTGATTTGCCACCATAGATCTGATAGGTCACGTTCATTCACTGAAAGTCCTTGAATGCGACAGCAATGTTCAAGTGCAAATGAAAACAGTGTTAGACAACTGTAAAGGTTATGTGTATAGCAGCAGCCAGTCGACTGTGCGTCTGTCTGAGTTGATTAAACACCTGCAGTCTCAAACAGCAGCAGGATCCAAATGAGCCCGTTTACACACAACACAGCGGTAATGTTAATAATTGCTTAGAATTATACATTATCCTTGACATGGAGACAGGATCGATCAGATCTAACGGTCCTTTTCTTCACATCAGACAGGTGTAACCATGTTTATAGCTACAGTTTATACTGTTTGTACTAGTTTATGCTGCAGTATAATCAGTTATGAGTGCTGAGCTCCACCATAGCTGTATATCTTTTAACTGTAAAAGCCGTATCCTAAATACAAGGGATCTTTTTGCATATCCCAGCTTGTTAGGAAGCTAGAGTCAGCCACATTGTGATGCCCCCCGAGCAAAAAAGGTCAAGGGCCTCGCTCAAGGGCCCAACACTGGCCACTTGGGAGTGCTGCGGCTTGAACCCCTGACCTTCCAATGCCCAGAGCTATGATCGCTAAGCCACCACTATCCAAACAACTGATGTGTGATATAACGTGGCCTCTCTGATCAGTAAAGTAACTACTAAGATAAGGAAACGGGTGGCAGAGCCAAGCCAATGTAGAAACATTGTGGTATATAATAAGAAGCTGCAGTTAAATGATCATCACACATGGAGAATTTTATTGTCCAATAAATAATGAATGTCTTGCCTATATGTGAATTTTTTCCACTCGAATATCCCTCAGCATCCCGTGTCACCTTAATAGCCAAAATTTACAGGTATTAGTCTTTACACATCAGATAATTAGTGACATTAACTGCAGAATACAAAGGCAAAGTGTGCAGTTCTTCAACTCTCATATTCACATAGCTTTTAACTACCTTCCATACAACAGCACAACTGAAGTGTCACCTGTGTCCTCCCTAAGAACCACTGTTTTTGTTGGTCCTCCTGCCTTCTTCTTCCTCTTTCACCACTTCACACACTCCTGCTTTGCATCTGATTCTCTTTTTTTTACCTCATACTGTCATTGATCTTTGTCTGTGCGTGGTGTAAGCATGTGTTTGCGTGCCGAGAAGTGTCATTTTTAAGTCATAGCAGCCTGAGCAGCAGAGCGCAGTGGTGAATGAAAAGGTCTCGTCTTATATTCCACTGGAAAGCGATACACAGTGTGCATTTTTGTGCAGCGTATCCAGGTTCCTCTTGAGTGTGACTTTGTGGTTTCGATTCTGCTGCGGCACTTGCTCAGACGCACAGATTTTCAACAAGCCCTCAAGGTTTTTTTTTTTTTTCATTATCATTTAGATTTGATATGATCAGGAAAACCCTTACAACCTCATTACTCTTTAATAGCTGAATTTGAAAAAAATATATTCTTCTTTGGGGATGTTAATCAAAGAGAAAAATAAATAAAATGTTCAAATATTGAACAAGAGCTCACTGAATTTAAATTGCATTCAACTTTTTTTTTTTTTTTTACTCCTACGAGGGCTTTAGTTAAAAATCCATTCTAATCTGGAAGAGTTATTAGAATGTGGTTCTCGCGCAGCTCCGAGGCAGCGGGACTGAGTGAGCAGCACAGAGCTGAGAGTGTGCATGAACATGTGGGAGGGACCCAGAGGCTGATAATTTAGTGAAGACTTATAAAAACAGGCATGAGCTGGGGAGTTCAAGTGTTAAACTACTACTACTCACTGTCTCTTTGTTTTGTCTCCGACAGCCTCGAGCCTCTCCTCAAGACCACAGGTGAGCTTCTTCCACACTTCTGGGGGCGCGGCACTACTGTAAACCAGCCTCTGTATGAGCAACTTGTTTTTCCTTCTTCCTGCTCCATTGTTGGGTTGATGGATCAGTGTTTCAGTAATGGCTAAAGGTGAGAGAAGTTGGAGCAGAGCACATTTTAGAGGTAATTACAGCTGCTGCCACAAAAGTAGTCCCCTCTGTATAGCCTTCACCTGCCTCAGCCCCTCCACATTTGGTGGCCTGTGGGAAAGAAGTGGCTAATGGATCTCCGGGGAGTGCCATTAGCGGCTCCTCTCATTCTCTCAGCCCGATGCCAAGGTGCATTTTGGGACAGATGTATTGTTAAAGCTGCGGCCACTGACCTCTTCCCGCTGTAATTATTTACCCCTCTCCGGTTGCCCCTTCTGCTTTGCTTCACTCTTCCTTTCCTCTAAGCGTCTTTTACAACCCTTCAGCTTGTCTCTCTGCACCCAAGTAACACTTTCACCTGCCAGTTAAACCGCCGATTCACTGTAAACCCATTTGTGGTGCTTGTTGTTGCAAAAAAATTCCATTATTCTCTCCAATGAGCACTTGAGCTTATCATTTTCAGAAAGCTACACCTCTGGATTTAATTTAAGTCAGATCAAGTTTATTGGGACTCTGTAATTCTCCTAATGCGCTCTCTGTTTTCGGTGAAGCTCTTCTCACTCTTCTTCTGATTTATTTGAATCGTAGATAATGGAGATCCTTCTTTTATTAATCATTCAGTTTTTACTCATGCAGCTGTTGATTGTTGGACCCTCAGTGTGCCTCAACTTATGTAATGTCGATTTACGGAGAAGAAATCAGCTGCTGACCATGTCACAGTAAAAGCATAAAGAGATAATTCATTCAAACTGGTGGCTGCATACTAGAACTGCACAGTATTAGACAAAAACTAACATTGGGATATTTGGTTTGGTTGTTGTACATACTGCAAAAAATTTAAAAAATGCAGGGATTTTCACAAAATGACTTGAATAACTCTGTTGGGAAAGAATGAGTCACTCTAAAATAATTGGGGTGATTTTGTAGGCGAGTGCATCTGCATAGAAAATAAAAATGAAAATGAACATGAATAATGACTTTACTGCAAAGACTTTTTTTGACTGGCAAGTGTTGCCAAGTGGAACCATTCCCACATGGTGGCAAAAAAAAATCTTTTTTTTGCTTTTGGATGGCATTCAGATCCGACTTCGACACACGGAGCTTTGTTGTGCTCATTTAAATTAGTCATGTGGCCTTGTGTAGTCACAGCAATAGCAACGCGCTGCTGACAGACAACCTGTCTTTGGTCAACACTGTCCTCTCTGTAGTTGATTTAATTCCATAAAACTGCCAGAGGCTACATGATTATGGCCAAAATGACAACCATAATAATTTTAATCAACGCTGAGATGATGATTACCCCTTTTCGGACAACATATTTTATTACACTTCCACATTTAATTAAACAGAGCACTACTTTAACCTACATTTTGTGTCCTGCTTGTGTGCAAATCAACCTAGAGTCATACTTATGTTGAAGTTCTACTTTATCTAAATTCAGTGTGATCCTTAGCGGGGAAAATAATTCATAAATCTGTCTCTAAAACTAACTAAACACTAAAATTTGTTCCCTCAGTGCCTCTAATCCAGGCTACGGTAGACTCTAGCTCAGTAGCTGTGCACAGAGAAGTCTCTAGTCTCCACATGTCAGATTTGTTAAGTTGAGGACAAATCATTTTATCTATGTGGGCTGTTTTTCTATGAGCAGAGCATTTTAAGCATCTGTATTACAGTCAATACATGTACATGTTCATATACATGTGGGAGGCTAAATATATGATATAATATTCCATTTCACAACGTGTTTTATTTTGCAACCAAATATTCTTTTTCAGTGTTTTTCTTCTGTTCTTTACTAATTTTTCTGTGCATGTGGAGCCTGTTCTAGGCAGATTTCTCTCTTCAAGTTTTCTTTTTGTATCGAGCAGCAATGTGTTTAAGTTGCCTTATTTCACATCGTACCTCCTACGATGTAACTAATACACTGCTATCTCAATGCTGAAACGACGCTTCGTGCAGCTCTACTGTTGATGTGTTGGTTACAGCCACATAATTACATCTCACTGTCACCTGAGTGTCCTGCAACACAACATGAGCATCACCACATCAGTTCAATATGTGATCTAATGTGTTCATTTCCTGCACATTCTTTCACTCTTTTTTTTTTATTCGTATTCTTGGCAAACAGTGTCGCATAGATTTTCTTTTGGTTTTACTCAAAGCCATGGGTGAATAGGTTTGAGTGCTTCATTTCATTTCTAAAAGGACAGCTGTGTTTTTCAAAAGTCTTCCCCGAATCATCCACACCCACCTCCTCCCTTTCCTGCTCGCTGCACTCCTAATGGGCTATAACTGGCTTGAGGGACTGCAGTCCATTTACCAGCTTTCAAACCCGATTATGTGTCTCAAACTTCTGATGTTTCCGCACGCTGACGTCTTGATGAAGAGAAATGAGGCGGGTTCACCTGCTGCACCCGGACTGCTAACTTTTAGTGGCCATGCTTGAGCCCAGACACACGACACTGCACTGTAACTTTAGTGATGATGACTTTGTGTGTTTCCAGGTGATGTGAGGACCAATCAGAGGACGGAGCGTGTCTGTGTGCACACGTCAGTGCAAGACCATTCCCAGACCAACAATCCCCCGACCCAAAATTCCAAAGACACACAAGAGCAGACGACTAAACTTCTTTAACCACCTTGTCTTGTACTATGCAAACTGTACATTTTATGAATTGTAGATTGTACCTGAACTTAATTGAACATTTGTCAGTGATTTATTTAGATATGCAGATGAGTATATGGACATGGGGCTTTGTATAGTAAATATGCTTTTTTTGTTTTTCAAAAGGTGGTTTGGGATTCTGTTTTTAAGTTCTGCCTTCACTGGGAATCAAACTGTTACATTTTATTTTGTCATTTCACTGCTTTACAACATCTAGCCCCTGATTGCTGTTATTTGTCAAAGAAAGTAGCCACAGACTTTGTTAAATGCACACACAGTACCTGAGTGACAACATTTAGTGGCTGAAAGGACCGTTTTTGAAAATGTCACCTCTCAAAGTGTCTGTTTTGTTTTAATATCTATCTCGTAGCATGCTTGATGTCAAGTTCCCCTTTAAAGCATCGATATGCCGGCAGACTTTGTCTCAACTGCGATTTGTTAATGTAAACTTTACCCCTTCTGTGCCTATACAGTTAGACATGAGAGAGAGAGATGATGAATTATAGTGGGGTTGTGTATAAAGAGAGAAGTTTTTGGAAAATATAGATTTAAATCTAAAGTTGTCCTGAATCTGGGTTTGTAAGAGGCCCGCCATCATCGTGTAGAATAGTCATTTTTTTAAGAGATATATGTTCAGAAATCAGTGGAAAGCCATGATTGCCTTGCTACCTCAGACTCAGACACAGTTTTGTTTTTGTGGTTCGTAAACTTGTTTAAAACAGTTGTGATCATTTACAAACAAGAACAACGTGGTTCAGCATTCTAAGCTTCAGCTTACTGTATCGGTGTACACTGCAACGAGGAGTTACCAAGTGAAAAAGAGAAAAAAAAGAGTTACTATCACTGTACCACAATGGGTCTGTGGCCTGCTGAAGCTCGCCTCCCGTCACGATGAGTATTACGTTGTCTGTCGTTGGTTTTTTCCACTGGCCTTCTAGCACTGGTCCCTCACTACGTCGTGTTGTTGTGCTATATGCTATCCTGTAAAACTTGTGAGATCGAACAACACTACTATAACCTCCTCTGACTGTAGACTGACGATGATGTTGGTGATGATTTTATTGATTACAATCATGATGAGCTGTACCATGGCAGAGCTGTGTCGCTTCACCTGAGGTATGTAAAATAGATTGACCACACTACGTATAATATGGCTACGTTGTTTTATTCCAAATAAAATTTTTATAACAAGAACACATCCCACTCTGCTGCTGTTTATTGAATTGCTAAGATTGCTGCGGTTGATTGACACTGTGAATATTTAACTGTAATTTGGATTAATCACTGGAGTGCTTTCATAAACACTGATGAGAAATGCATCACGCTGCTCCTCGTGCTCCCACACCTGGTTGGAGAAATACAGGCCTCATTACTGCCTCAGTTGTCATCCAGCCAGGACTGTTATTATTTATCAAAGGAATTGATCACGCAGTGAGAGATGGTATCATTATCACACCTTCGCAGTGAGCACGCTGAGCTGTAGCTGAGAAGTGAATAATGAAAGGTAATTAGTCTTTTCACCATTTGCTTACGACTTTTTTTCTTATTTGAGCTGCATTACTCACCTCTGGCTGCATGCATTAATTATTCCACCTCTCCGGAATCAACAACCTGTACAACATTTTCCACAGGTGTTACCAATATGGGGAAAAGGGTGGCTCCACATACTATAGATACTACTATTTACAGTTATACAGCCTCTACAAACTGCTTTTCACACTGTTTTGCAGATATTTCACCATACTGAATGTATCCTCCAACAGTTTGCTGACAACCTCCTCCTCTGTGTACAGTTTTTGACCTGTGCTGCTTCACTTTATTGATCAAATATGTTCTGTTTTCCTATTAGTCTGTCTCATCTTCTCTGTACACTGCCTGCAGTTCAGCTGAATTTTTGTCACGGCTGTTGTTTACAGCTGAGTGTTCTCAGTGGTGCTGAGGAGGCCAGAATTGTTGTTTATTTTTACAGGATTTAGCGTAAATGGTTTATTTTTGAGACATGTAGAACAGTCATTTGATAAAAAATATATTGATTTTACGCTTAGATTTGGCTAATGACAGAGCCGTGTTTCACACATAATTAGCTCAAGGACCTTTAGAGGAAATAACTTAGTTGATTCTTTCTGTTTGTCCAGTTCCTGACTCTGATAAAACATGTCATTTTAGTGATTTTTTTTAAGATGGCGGAACATTTTGTGGTTCAGAGAGCTAAAGTTTGTTCTGAACCCGATTAGAGACATTTACCTCCATCTCTCTTGTCTGTTGCCATCGCCTGTTGCAGCTCATGAATGAAGTGTGATCACACATGTTGGAGTAAAATGGGCTCATTTCAGCAGCCTGTCAGATTCAATTATGTCTCAACGGAAATTGTCTGAACTCTTAAGGCTGCAGTTATTAGACCGCGGCAAACTCAAATTGGTTGCTTCCTTTTCTAACTGCTCCTTCCTCACCTTACTGTACCTTCATCCTTTCCTCATCACAAAATGTCAACAAGCGAGTCACGGTTGTGTAACCTTGTCCTCTCTGCTCCAGTTCAGAAGAAGAAAATGGTTTTTGACATATCAATCACTGATCATTTCCAGCATTTTTTGTGACACCTGCACAGATTGAACAAAAAAACTAATCTGAGGAGTCAAATTTGCCATGCCGCCTAAGTTCCTCTCTCCTAATAGCACTCCCTATCATTTATGGTCCAGCAGTTATATAAAACCGTTTAATAATGCAACAGTACCCAAATGGTAGCGCACCCTAATTGGATCATATTCTGGCTCCGTATAGACAGAGTGCTCATATCCTCTGTGCCCCCTGAGGTGCTTTAATTAGTCTTTCACTCCCATTTCTGCAATACACAAGAATCACCAGCTTGTATGTAGAAGCAAAGAAGTTTGTAAGTAGCAAAGTGCCACACACAAGGGAGAAGTTGTGTTTACCTCTTACTGGCTCCCATAATAAAAGAAGATTGGTGTTATTGTTATTAATATTAATGTGAGAGCCTGGCTGCATGTGAAGGTGGATTTGGTTTAATCACTGCAACAATCTAATAGGTTCGAAGTACTTTAATCCTCCTCAGATGAAGCTCTCTGCACGTTAGACTGTCACGTTCCACTGAGGTGCTGCCTCCTCGCTAGACTGAGCAAAGATTAGTATTCTGCAGCTCAGCAAAAACACAATTAATTTAGGGGATGTTTAAATGATGATGTGATAACAGTGTAAGTGATATTTTCTGGTCCTCCAAGTGGAGGTCAAAGGTCGGGCTAAAGCTGAAAGGAATTAAGTGTCCCACCAGGCACGTCCTCAATCCTTTAAGTCTACATTTAATCAGCAAGACTTTGCTGCCAGAGCGTCCTCCCGTAGCTGTGATGCTTATGACACACAGCAAAATGTTGAGGAGATGAGGAATGGTGTGACAACGTTAGTGTGGGGTTTGACGTCAGGGTAATCTGCTGTAATCTAAATAAAAGAGTTGACGGAGTATCTTAACACAATCTTAACGTTCAAACTTGACATCCTCTGAGCACTGTGAGGACTTCATGTTCACTGACTGTTGTTGGTATGAAGTGGAGATTTTTAGAAAGCAATTATGTAGTTTAGTTTTAGTTCTTTATTTAAACATAATTTGCTGTTTATGTCGACAAGTTTTCTTTTTAGAGATCCTGTACGTCTGTGTAGATTCTCAGGCATCTAGATCATGGTAGTCCTAAGAGGTCCTAAGCTTCAGTAGGAGGGAACCAGACTTCTGTTTGTTGACCTTGAAGACTTTTCACCTTTCATCCACACTGGATTTTCAAACACACTATGGTAGGATGTTGCATCACAGACAGGTATCTCATGTAGCGAGAATAAATGCCATTACGAAAGCAAGAAAGCCAATTAAAGCAATTTAACAAGTCTCTTTTCACTGCAGCTACACCTGCGCCATATACATCACATCTAGCAGGAGCATCAATTTTAACCAAATAAAATTGTGTGTGTGTGTGTGTCAATGTAGTTCATTTTACTTGCCAATACTTGTAATTATTTGAACACGAAATCCATCCATCCATCCAAGAGTTCAATCACTCTGTTGTTCAGGCAATCTGTGCGTTTCAGTTCCAACAATAAGTCCTTTTCTATCGTCGTATTTTCATTTATTAATACTTTACAATAAAGTTTTAGCTTGTGCAGGTCGCTTCAGATAGGAATCACTAGCTTTGGCTGAGCTCTCAGACCATCCACATCAGAGAATATGAAAATGCCAATGTTATCATCTGCTAGGTGATGGGATCACCAACTCAAAATGTGATTCCTTGATGTTTAAGCAACTTTTTAAGGTACCTGCATGTTTGATTCTGAAGGCCTCCTGGCAGATTTCTTTGACCCTGGGAACACATTATGGCTGAAATATGATTGGATAAAAGCTCTAATATAAACATGCATTGCTGGAAACACCACAGCCCGAAGACACACTAGGAAATATAGAGAATAGACTATTGGGAATAATGTAAAAAGATTAATGGGAGAATATTAAAACATAAGTCAGTGATTCTGATAGAGTTTAGGCCAGCAGAGAAGGCCTTGCTGGCCCTGACAGCCCACCACTGGTAACCACATATGACAAACTGTTTTACCACCATGTCAGAGCAGCCTGAGTCTGAAGTTCTGGTAAAGTTTGACCACAAGTTTCGAATGAACAAAGCTCTCGTTCTCTACAAAAGCACTTCCTATTTCACAACATTTTTTTAATGATCTTATCCACCACAGCCACATCATTATTTCTGTTCATTCTGTTCATTAGTTCAAATTAAGTCCTGCTCAAATGCTTCGCTGGACCAATATCCAAGGGGAAGCCGTGCATGAGCTTCCAACTATTCAGACTATTATTTTGACTGATCAAAAATGAATTAAAGATACACATATCTCTATCTGTTGTTTTTATGGGTGTAAGAGAGGTCATAGATATCTGCAATAAAAATTCTGACTAGTCACAGTGCAATTATGACTAATCAAAATGATTTGTTGTTGATAAATGTAACTTGAAACCCTGACAGTCAAACTCAGCTATTAAATGTTGAAATGTCTCGCCATAGAAGCCTTGTCTGGCCTTTGGCAGTTACCATCTTGGTCTTTTGAAACAGGCGTCGTGCTGCATGTTAAAGCTTTATGTTTATATACGTCTCCCGCAGCTTTTATCTGGATCAGTCAACATGCAAATACACATAACTTTATGTCTTAGTGGTCATCATGCATGTAATCAGGTCATTTGGATGAATTAATAACATTTCCGTCACAATGTAAGGGTTGGAGTCGCTTGTTGGCAGGTGGAAAGCTGAACTATATGAGAAGAATGGGTCCTTTAAAGCTATTTTAACAGGTAAAGAGAACTTGGTTGATTATAATGTAAGACACAGAGCAGGTAAAATAATACAGAGATAATTTCCTTATGACTGTTTGACCCAGATGAAAACAGCTGTGGATGTATGTAAACTAGACAACAGAGCTTCATTCTCTGTGGATGGCAATGGTTGGGTTCTATCACTTTCTAACACAACAGTGGACATAAGGAGACAGTGGTGGATCTGACTGAAGAACTTAAGGACCCGCTCACGCTCTCTGGGCCTGCATCTGGGCCCGGCCTCGGTCTCCTCTGGCTGGCTCCCGGTGGCAGCCTGCTTGGGGTGGGGCTGGCGGCCTTCCCTGCGGTGGGGCGCCCGGCCCCTGTGTCGGGCCTCCCGGGCTGCGGGGGGCCTCTCGCCTCCTCGGGGGTGGGCGGGTTGGGTGGGGTTGGGTGGTCCTCTGGGTGGTGCCTCCTGGATGCTCCCCGGCCTGGGGTGTGGGGGCGTTCGGCCGGCCTGGCCCTGCTGACTCGTGGTAGTCACTCTGGGCTTTGACACACATGCAGGTTTGTTCAGGGCTTACCAACTCCTGCCGAGTCCCATTGCTGAGAACTGATGGGACCCGCCAGATTGTGCGGAGTCACTCTTCAGACTTTGCACTAAACTCACGCCCTCTACACATTCTTCCTTTACTCCTGTCCTCTGGCGTCCTAACCCTGTATACTGACAAGACTTCTGGTGTCCAATTTGTTTCTGTGTTGATTATTTGTCATGACAGGAAAATTCAATGCAGAATGACTGCGTAGCTCCCAGGGGGTGCTGGTGATGGTCACGCACACGCACTTAATATTAATATATTTTGCTGCAAGATTAAAATATGCATTGATCTCATTAAAGTTGACTCCATTGCGTGGTGTTAAACGATGAGTATAAATGCAGACAAAAAAAAAACAAAAAGAACTTAAGGACACTACACCTGCTGATATGATAGTGACCTGTCAATCACAAGCAGCCCCGCCCTAAAACACACCCTGATTTATCATCTATTTTATTGTAAATGGAAGCACAGTTTACAAAATAAACATCATGCTGTCTTCAAAAAGTCTTAAAACTAGTTATTGAGACCACAAACTCATTAGGAAAGAGTTTTCTGAGGTAACAGATTAAAGGACAAGTTGGGTCATTTTGCCTTTGACTTCTATGCAGTCAGAATTGTTTTGGCATCCAGCACAGTCGCCCCCTGCTGGTTGTTAGAAAGAATGCAGGTTTAAGGCACTCCTGTGTTGACTTCACTCACTGCAAAAACTCAACATCTTACCAAGTTTATTCGTCTTATTTTTAGTCAGAATATCTCAACCCACTTGATTTAAGATAAATTCACTTTAAAAGTAACATTTCAGCAAGACAAAAGGAACTTGTTTTAAGACAATTTTTTTTCACTTATTTCGAGGTAAAAGTGCACTGAAATAAGTTTTTTTTTCTTGTTTTGGGAGGGGCATTTTTTCCAGTGCTTTTTAGACCCAGAGGTTATGTCCATCTTTATACAGTCTATTAGCTAATCTTAGGTATCATCGTTAATTTATTTATTAATAAGTGTCCAGTGAGGTTTTTTTATTAGTTTCCTTCATGTACTTCAGCTTCATTTTCACACAAAAAGCACAGATTAAACACATTTGTTTTTCCTCAGAACATCTTCGTACTCGCATCACAACATTGTGCCCACTGACTTCCTGATTACAGAGTCTCAGCTGATAATGTAGCTATTATACACACATGACACGTGTTAGCTGTCAGTCAACAACACACACAGTATGGCAACATTGTCACTTTTCGTGTCGTACAATCACTTTCCTGTACTTGTTTTGTGTGAACTGAAACTGAATATATTTGATAGATTTGTTGAGAGCAGTGTAGCACACAGGCCTGTGTTTGCTCATTCAACTCAAAGCTTTGCTGAGGAGCGTAGAGGGCTTGTGTCTGCAGCTGCTGTGTAAATGTCATTTTGTCAAATTTAGAATAAATCTGACCAGTTCAGGACAGATAGACATTCTAGGGGCTTCAAGAAGCGTTTAATGCAGTTAATATCTTAAATTCCTGTTTTCTGTCAGTTTTAATACCCTGAATCCTCCAGCTGTCATACAGTTAACCAAGGTGCCTTTTTTTTGGTGTAAATGCTGAATTACAGCGAACAGCCAAAACATTATGACCACTGACAGGTGAAGTGAATAACAATGATCATATTGGTACGATGTGCTGTTCTGCTGGAAAACCTTGGATTTTAACATCTGTGTTGATGAGACTTAGACACTCAAATAAACATTGACCCACAACAAACACACTCCTTCATGCAAATGGAAATCCCAATTGTCACTGGTCTACCCCTACAGGAAAATGCACCCCACCACATGGGAAAAACACCAAACAATCAGGAACATGTTGAGGAACATGACAATGGCCCAACATGTTGATTTGACCTCCAAACTTCCTACACCCCATTGAGATCAAGCATCAACAGGATGCAGTGGAACAAATTTGATTGACAGAGGCCCCACTGCACAAGCCAGAGTACCCAAAGGATCCAGTGCCGACGTCCTGGTTCCAGACCCCATAGGACACCCTGAGAGGTCCTCTTGTCCATGTCCAATGGTTCAGAGCATTTTTGACCACGTAAGGGGACCAACACAATATCAGGAGGATATCGAGGAGATCTTCCGTCTTCCACACCTTTATAATTCATCATTAAAATTAAAAGAGTTGTAACTGAAGTAGTCACTGGACTTTGGAGTTGTTTTGATTCGTACATGCTTTCCATCAAGCATCCCAAACACTGTGGGAAGTTCTGAATTCTCCAGATATCCTGTGTTTGTCTGTCTACTGTGTTCGACACACCTCAGGAATAATCACATTGACACAGAGCCATAGCTCAGTCCGTAACCAGCTGCTATATTCTGTAAAAAGTGGAAAGTTATTGGCAGCCTGTCAGAAACATTCATGGGAGTCCTGTGTGTTTTTCTGTGTTGAATATGAGGGCCAAAGTGACCATCTGAGTAGCAGGCTGACAGGTACCTGCTGTATAAATAGAACCACATGCACGTCTGCTGTGCACTTTCAGAGTCCATACTGGTCATGTGGAAGCCATGAGTTGGCTTTAAGTGGCTTCCAGTGGTGTCTAGTGCTTCAGTCTAACAACACCCACTGTACTGCTTTACAGGTTCTTTCTTATCCCGTGTATATGAACCTCTCACAGGATATCAGACAATGTCTAATCTATTTAATTTCCTTATCCTCTTGTCCCTGCTCTCCTCTGAGCATCACCATCTGTGATCAGCTAATTCTCTTTGCTGTGGCTAAAAACTGACTACGATGATTCCACCGGGCTTTTTTGCCGTATGGCCTCAGCTGTCCAACAGCAAACCTGTTTTTCCGGATGGAGCGGTGGTACTGATGATGCTGAGTGCTTATTTTTTCCCCCCCTTCGTCTGCCCATTTCTCATTCATTCAACAATGCTGGCTGGCATGCAGATCCGTTCGACAGCTGTCCTCTTTGATCAGATGCTTGGCAGGCAGAAGCAGCGCTGGGGCTGATGGTCTGGGTGTCTTGGTGGGTATCTGCCCCTGGCACCAGGAAGGGACAGGGAACAGATGTTGAGGGGGAGGCAGGACACTGCAGGACCTGTGTGGGATATATGGGATAGAGGCTGGACCCCAGAGGGTTGGAGTCAGGGTGAGGGAGGGAGGGATGAGTGCTGGGAAAGCAACCTAGATGGGAGACGCAAAAACAGATTGGGAGAAAAGCCAATTTTTGTTTTCAGTGTTGCTATCATGTCAGCAGTTTAATCTGTTTTATGCTGACACAGTGGTCCTCTGTGTAAATGCTCCAGCTCATGCTAACTTGAGTTGAACTTGTATCTTAATAATGAACTTACTCACATTAACTGTTCCCTTGCAGTACTTGTCCGCTGAAGTTTATTGTCCTCAGTGCACTTCACATCTCCAGAATATGCTGACTGCACGCGGTGAATTAGCATTAGCTGCATATTAGCTCTCCGTTTGACAATTAATTTTGTGTAGTTAACTCCACCGGATCTTCTGGCAGGGCAAAGACCTCAGGTTTTCATTTCGGATCAGCATTTTCTTCTGCAGGATTTTAAATAAAAATGAATCAAGAGCACAACCTGACGTATCCAGGCTGCTTCCCTATATCACTTTTATGTTCCTCATTAGGAGTCGGCTTTAGTTTTGGGGCCTCTTCTGCATAGATGCACATGCTATGCATCTGTGTGAGTGCAGCTGTATTTCTCTTTTACAATAGTATCATTCCTCTTTGTAACAGGCTCATTTGTGATGTCTGATCAGGGCCGAGGACTAATGAAGGGAGACAGCCTGAAACTGGTGTGTCTGAAATGGGAACAGTGGGAGGTGTGCATGGAATTAGTCAGTGTCTCTGCGGTTTCATTACAGCATGGACCATTAGCTTCAGGCAGGTCATTGACATTCCTGCTCACTATGTTCCGAGCCACACCAGTATGAACCAATCAGCCCACTGGTAAACACAGAGAACACTGGGCTCTAAAGGATCGTACTGGCTGTCCCCAAAGATTTCTGGAAAATATTTACTGGACCTTTGTTTTGTGATGTAAAGGAAAAGGTAATAATCACAGCACCAACGCCGATAATGTGCAGACTGATAGCAGTTTGATTTACATATTTTTCCAGTGTATGTGTGAATCAGGAAGTTGTGACAAAATATCCCTGGTGTTTATTCCTTTAGCTTTCATAACAGAGTCAGCTAGAGGCAAATGCAATGCTCATCGCACCTCCGTGGCTCACTGGTTGTGGTAGATGTGCCACAACACTTTGCCAAAGTCCTGCAGATTGTGAATGAGAAACACTGAATTATTAAAAGATTGCTCTTGGTCACGGTGCTCAGAGCACAGTTGCCACAACAGCAGCATGTTGATGAGAGTAATACTGGATGTGGACTCCACCAAGGTATAGTACAACTGTATGAATCCCAGATGAGTCACTGAAAGGAAACTGTGACCTGGAGTTGTGCGGTACATATATTTTGAAGTCAGGGTGAAGAGAGTGCTGTGGAATACCAAAAAATGTTTAGGAGACTGCAGGGATTATGACTTTTAATCAGTTTATGTAATGATGTTTGATATGCAGATGATGCTCTGTTTAAGTGGGACAGAACCTTTGACATATGAAATATCCCTGTGGGTGTTTTGCTCTTTGCCGCTTTTATAAAACGCCTCAAACAAGAGTGAGTGAATCTCCAACTTTACACAATGTGTCCTTAATGCTTATGAAAGTAAATGTGTCTGCCGGCAGCAAATTCAATGGTAATGAAACCACCGTGCTGGACAGGTTGTTACACACTACAGATTAGCTGGAGGATGTGTGCATGAAGTGACATCTTGTCTTAGCAATGACTCTGTGTAGTACACCCTTGTTGTGAAGTTTATTCATGCAGCATAAATACAGCTGTATTTAAATAACACTGGAGGAAACAGGAAAAAATACAGTTAATTGAAAGTTACCGGGGTTGGAGGTTAGACTTAATAAATCTGTGTTTAAAAAATGTATTTTCAGTTCACATTACTGTTTTTCATTATTGTTACCTGCAGCGATCAGCTTATTCAGACTCACCTGTCAGTCACTAACAGCCAAAGCTCAGCTGACATTTGGAAATGGGAGAGAGTGGGGAAAGACATGCAGTAAATGGCTGAGGTCAGACTTGAACCCTGGCTATGCCTCTGCACGTGGGTCATGCGGCATAACCACTAGGCTATCAGGGCGCCTTAGACAGTGATTGTTAACTGGGTGTTTCCATCTCAAATCATCAGAGGCCTTTTGCTCAACCATGTCTGATTTGTATTATTGTGACATGCAGCTACACATGGTTCATAAATTACTAGTTTTCTTCTGCGTTTTCAGTTTTTTTGGTAATGTGCTCAAAGATGGGACTTTCATAACAGCTTCTATTTATCTTTCAGATTTAAACTCACCTATAATCAAAGATGATTTGAATTCTGAATCAATCATGTGGTGAGAAATAACATCTTTAATAGTTCCTGAGATATTGTTCAAACATGGCGTCAAATTTTTATGTGCAAAAAAAACCTGCTGAAAGTGACAGGAATTCTTTATTTGTTTTAATTACCTCATAGACTATTTGATATATAAATCTGAAATTTCACAAATGTCTTCATAACTATCCATATTTTTTATATTAAAATTTCACTGTCAGCCCGGATAATAACACAATAAAAACCACTGACAGACATTTCATCAGTACTTTGGTTGCATGAGCAAACCCTCAGCGTGTTCAAACCCTGATCTATAAAGAGGCTTGGCGAGAGGACACTGAGGATTGGCTAAGCACAAAATCACTTTCACAAACCATTAACACACATTAAATTCCTACATCTTAATTAAGTAATGCAAGCATACATAACCCCAGAAATGCTACAGTAATGTCATACATGTCACATGTATTAAGTTTCAAAGGAAAAAGTACACTATACCATCGCCGGGGGCAGTGGTGGTGTAAAGGGTTAAGACTTGAGCTGCCGATCAGAAGGTCAGAGGATCGAACCCCCGATGCAGCCACTGTTGGGCCGTTGAGCAAGACCCTGACTGCTCCCCGGGCACTGCACCGCGGCAGCCCTCTGCTCCTACCGAATGTGTGTGGGATGGGTCAAATGCAGAGTTGAATTTCCTCAAGAGGATTAATAAAGGCTGAATTATAATTATTGTATTTCTCACTAAAAACATTTGTGCGAAGCAGTGAATGTATGCAGGATATATTGTCTATACAACCACCACTACATCCAAAGCTTTTCATTCTAAGTTTGTATGCGGCAAACTGTCACATTAAAACGAGACACAAACATTTTTAGAGATAAGTTTGTTATTGGCCAAAAGAGTTAGAGCTCTATCATGGACAAAGGTCAGTGGGTTGAGCACAAGGAGATGGATTTCAGAATTATCTACATCCCTGCACTTATAGCATACATATGCTATAAGAGGCAAGCAAAAAGTCAGGGTCCCTCATATCTTATCTAGAGAGAACAGACGTGGTTTATGTGAAGGAAGCACCTGCAGATAAATAAGTAACCGTCTGCAGAGTCCATATATGATAATGGTTCTTTTTTTACATTCAGCATGTGTACATTAACGCGTGATGTACTTGAACTTAAAGTCCACCTGAACATAATACATCCTCAACCAAAGAATATTTTATTATTACTATTATTTTTAATCTGAAACATGTTTCTATTTGAAGTAGAATGATAAATGTGTGTATGTGAATTAATTCAGTTAACTCTTCAGTTGTTTTACTGTATAGCTTATGTGTCAAATATTTAGTGTATATATACATATATAGATGCATACATGTACAGGTATGTGTTAAGCTGTTAAAATCAATAAAGATGGGGAAAAATATCAAGCATCATCTCTATTTACTGAAATTTAATATTTTATTGTGATACATTTTCAGCTGTTTCGCAAATCCTTAGCTCAGCGTCATTGCAAAGTCCGTATAGCTGCACAACAACTCAGCTTCCTTTTATTTGCTGTAATGTGTGTAATATTTCAAGATCAAACGCTTTCTTCAGTCGAGAAAATAAAATGAGTTTATACTAGATTGCACATAATGTACGTGTTGCCACTGAATAAATCAACTAGTAAGATAAGATAAGATCAACTTTATTAATCCCAAATGAAATTTTTATGCCAGAGTATAATAAAGAATAAACAAAGGTTAGTAAAATATACACAATTACAGAAAGGTTAGTAATTAAGTAAACACAAATAAAAGAATACAAAAATAAGAATAAGAATACAAAGTACAAAATTTAAAGTGTCTAAGGTTGGTTTAATAGTGCCTAAAAAATAAATAAGATAAAATAAGCATGGGCTGCAAAGTGGCTCGGTGGTTAGCAGCGTCGCCTCACAGCTACAAGATCCCTGGTTCGCGTCCCGGTTAGGACGCCTGGGATCTTTCTCTGTGGAGTTTGCATGTTCTCCTTGTGCATGCCTGGGTTCTCACCGGGTACTCCGGCTTCCTCCCACAGTCCAAAAACATGCTGAGGTTAATTGATTATTCTAAATGGTCCGTAGGTGTGAATGAGATTGTGCTTGTTTGTCTCTATGTGTAGCCCTGTGATAAGGTTGGCAACCTGTTCAGGGTGTCCCCTGCCTTCGCCCTGAGTCGACTGGGATAGGCTCCAGTCCCCCCGCGACCCTACAGAGGATTAAGCGGTTACAGATAATGGATGGATGGAAATAAGCATTAAAAAATATAAGCTAAGAATTGAAGTAGGCAGATGTATTGGCACAGAAATACTGAACTAAACAATGATGATGTTGGTAGTGGAACTACTGCACCTGATAAAGACTGCACAAGATATTGAAGTCTGATAACATTGCACATAAAGTTGGATAAATCCATTAAGTAAGTTAAGAAGAGGAGTTTTTGTGCTCATTTTACGTCACATCCTTAATTTTATTTTTGCCTAGTTAACAGTTCAGTTGTCAAAATGTGAGTTTTCAACAGGTGGTGACAGGAGAGAGCAAACAGACAGCTGGGGTTGGAGGGAGGAGGCTGTTTTTAATCTGTTATGGGTGTTTTATTATATTTTAGTTCTAAATGTGATACAATGTAATGAGGATGTCACCACCAAAGAAGACTGATAGAGTCAATAAATCGGCAGGAGCATCTGGAATTGGTGTTTGTTTAGTTCTTGATATTGAAAGTGATCATGAATCTGCAGTAACGCAGGTGACAGCATGGACTTTAAAAGAAACATGAAGGACATTTGCAGTATGTCTCAAAATTACTGGTCGACACCAAAGGACTGGTTTTAATCTCCCGGTAGCTTACTGGTTCCCCAGTAAAAGAGAAGAAGCTGTTCCACAAAGGCGAGTTTTCATGAGATCCATATTTTTTTAGAATATGCATATTCTTTTTGACGAATGGGGTGCTAATGATCAAAACACAGCTCACAGAGGCCTTTAAAGAGCCTGTCACATTCAGCAGGCAGGTTGATGTGAGGGAAGGGAGTTGTCATGCGTCAAAGGAACAGGTAACTGTGCAACCACCCCAGAAACAAGGGAGGAGATGTCAGTGAATAATGTAGGTAGGAGTTTTGTATGAGAGCGGTTGATGTGCTGATCTGACGTGTTGCTAAAGAGTTTGTACTGCAGTGTGTGTGTGTGTGTGTGTGTGTGTGTGTGTGCATTTGCAAAGACCTCAAAGCTGCAATTTTGTTTTTTTGTTTTTTTTTCCTTTTCTCTTGTTCATCTGAAAGGCTGTTTCTCAATAAGCTCCTGTGACTAAACTTTAAAAGGCATTATGGTCCTTCAAAAGACAAGGCTGCTGACATACAACTTTCTCCAAGTACAGCAAAGAAAGATTTGGAGCTGCTATACTGAATACAAACTCGGTGCAAAACTGAAGAAAAGGGAAAAGCAGGAAGGAAAGTGGTAATGATTCCACAATCTAAGCAGTAATAATAAAAGTAACTCCAGCCAAAGAGAAAGAGGAGGTAAGTAGAGAATCGATGTGACAGCCGGTGGCAGCCACCTCTGTTTCAGCCCATCTTAATCAGCTCTATTATGAAAAACTGAATACTGAATCCCTCGTAACTCATATCCTTCACTCCTACTCTTTGTAAGGCAGAGTGTGAATGACACACACAGTCTTCAACCTGGGTTTTGAAAATAACCGAAACTGAATAGTGCTTTCAATTATCCGGCAGTGAACACAGGAGCTGTCCTCGATCGACCTTCAGCGTTTTCTCTCAAGGCTTTTTTTGAGACATGGGATGCGTAACATTGCTGGCTTCACCAGTCTGTGACGGCATTCCAATAAAGGTCACTCTTCTGCTAATGTTCAGCTTCACTCAGGAAAACGGTGACTGAGAGAGCCTCGGTCCACCCCGGAGGATTTGTCATGAGCTTTAAAAGGCAGTAAATCAAGGGTCAAGGAGCTACTAATGAACAAAAGGCTCGTTTTAAGCTAACAACAAACTCATTAAGCTGCCCAAGTAACTGTGGATAGATTGAAATCAATATCAACAAACAAGTTTACTACCCAGTGATCACTCTGTAACGTTAATTGTAATGGCGGCAATAACACTACCGCAAAGACAATAGAACTCACCTGGGTGACTTTCCTTTTGTTCCTCTGGGATCAAAGTGCTCATTAATCTACTTGTGTATCTGTTAACGTGATGCATGCAGTTCAGACTGGTGCTGTGCTTAAAGAGATACATAAATGTTGTAGTGTTATGTTGATACTGATACTAGAAAAGTATCACAGTAAGAGATGGTAATTACTATTGTTTAGCTGATGAATTGATGGGAATCATTTAACCAGTTACAAATGTATTAACTGACAGTGCAGAAGGTGAGTCAGAAGATGTTCTGTGCATTCGCTGGTTTAACACTGGAGCGAACCAAGAAACTGGTCGGTTGGACTTCCAGCAGTTTGGTGTTAGCAAGCAGAGAGCATTGTGGAAGTTTAGCTAGTAAGGGGCCACCATGAGAAAGTCTCCTGTCACGCTTAATGCCGACCCAATTCTCATTTGAAGGTGATCTGAAGTTTGTATCTATACAAGTGCAGTTGCCCGAGTCATGTGACTTTGTTTAGAACAGCTCCATCAGGACACAGAATGATGACCACTGAGTTCATTTCCTGTCTTTAACTTTGATTATTGATTGGTAAGCCTGCCGACTGTCAGTTAGGAAAACTGTTCAGAATTTGCCTCCCTAACTGAGTGTTCATCCAGACATGAAGCCTACACGTTTAGATACCGTTGGTTTAATGTTAAAGAGTGTAATGTTGACAGCTGGCTACAAGTGATGCCGTCTCTTTACTGCAATCTGAAGTGTTGAACTCTCTCTATACTGTATTTCTTCTTCTGTGCCCCAACCTCCTCGGTGTAGATGATTGCAAGTTTTCACTATTGCACATAGTTACGTTCGAGCTCCCTCTTGTATGTCAGTTTAGAAAGAGACAGTTGCGCTTTAGGCTGCAATTGAGAGAAATTTAAACCAGACTTACTGATTAGCGCCGTCCCTGGTGCTTTGTTTTTGACGACGCCCTCTTGATTTTCTCACTTTTACATCACTTATATTTGATCTTTTCTTGCGTACTTATACTCTCGAGGTTTGACACATCACATTTTGGCCACAAAAAGTCTCAGTCTCCTCCTCTGACGAACCAAAACTGTTGTCCAACCGGACTGTAGAAGACGTGCTAGATTTGCTTACTATGTCGCCTGCAAATTGATGTGTTGTGTGGTCTCCTCTGGTAAACTTGTTCTGTTGTTCGCTGCCTCCATAACCACTCAGCCTGAATTGTGTGCGGTTCTTTGTAAATGCTGACTTTATATTATCGTTATATCAGTGTATATTCATCATGCTGTTTTATTCTGTTTTATCATTAACCTAATTTGGTAATTCCTAATTTTGGAACCATGCTTATATGATGTTTGACAAAGTACTGACATACACCAATCGACCACAGCATTCTGACCACTGACAGGTGGAGTGAATAACATTGATCATATTGGTACTATGTGCTGTTCTGCTGGGAAAACCTTGGATTTTAACATCTGTGTTGATCAAACAATCAGGAACATGTTGAGGAACATGACAGTGGCCTAACATGTTGATTTGACCTCCAAACTTCCTACACCCCATTCTGATCAAGCATCAACAGGATGCAGTGAAGTGGAACAAGTTTAATTGACAAAGACCCCACTGCACAAGCCAGAGTACTCAAAGGATCCAGTGCCAACATCCTGGTTCCAGACCCCATAGGACACCCTGAGAGGTCCTCTTGTCAATGCCCAATGGTTTAGAGCAATTTTGAGCACATAAGGGGGACCAGCACAATATTAGGCAGGTGATCATAATGTTATGCCTGGTCAGTGCATATGAATATTGCTCAAGTTCTACTAAAAATGGCTTTGTGTGCCAACACTGGTGTGCTTTTTACAGGATGCCCACCTCAGATCTACGTCTAAATTCTACGTCTTTCTTCTGTCTTTGTTCCAGTTTCACTTATTGATGATCTCCATTGTAGCTTCTCAGCTCACCACATTGTACGGTACTTTGTTGGGAAACCGACAGAAGTAGTTTGTCAGACATCCTTTTCCCCATCAGCTGTGTGTCTGGATATTTTTTACAGTTCGAACTAAATTGATTTTGCTCGGACCATCATCGAGTTAGTCCATGACATTAGTTAATCAATATTTTACACTGTTGGTTCCGTCCTGAGGTGCGGAGAAGTTATGGACATGAGCATCACTTGCTTTCACTCTGCCACAGCGAGTTTTTCCCTCTCATTAAAAGAACCAAGGGAAGCGCAGCAGGGTGAAAGCCTTCGACATGAAATGGGAATCTCATGGCTCGAATATCAGTTCCCCAATTTCCCCCTTTGCTCCCTCTACATGTCTGTATTCCATTATTCATGGATGACAGAGTTGCCAGGGAAAGTGTTGCCCCACTTTTCCCTCCCCCCCACCCCTTCCCTCTCTTCTAATGTGTTGAAGTGAAACTGAAGCCAATCCAGCTTAAGGCCCTCTTCTGCGTCCTTGTGGCCCATTTCGGTTTCTGTGGTCATAATGAGAATTAGCCGGGAATCAGGCCTCTGTGTCCATGCAGATTGCATTTGGAAAGGAGGTTATCCTTTCAGGGGAAGAGGCTTGGGATGACATGACACAACACCTGGTTTTTGTTCCCAAATCTGCAGGTGAACAATAGAAGCTGTGCTCTGGTGTTGGCTGAAGCAGAGCTGCCAACCTTGTCGTCTCTGCACTCGCTGCTTTCTGCTGACAAGGGACAAGCCAAAGTGCAAAAGTGGAGCAAACAGCTAAATATAACAAAACCTGTTTACTCCCAGTGATCAGCAGCATGGGCGTGTGTGAATGTATCTGCAGTATGTCTGTCTGAGTGCATGTGGAAAATGTGCTTTGACTAAAACATACATACATGAAGTTGTGTTAGTTTATATGCTGTATGCTCTGATGCTGGAGCTTTGTTTGTTTGTGTGCAGCTGTGGGTCTGCTTATTGTTTAGGTGCAAGTCTATAGCTTTGGGGTTTTGTGAGTTCCTCTCCGAGAAAGATGTGTTCACTCTTTCCATTAATAATTGACAACAACATCTGCTTTGGAGGATTTCTTGTCAAGCTCTGGAACTTCAGCAGCAGAGGTTTGAAGAAGAAGCATTTAATATGGGCTCCTGGTGAGTTTTAACATTTGGCATTGGGAATTATAAAACTAAATAAATAAAGACTGAAATCAACGAAGTCTGCCTGACATGTTTTCTGAAAGACGGGAGATTTTTCAGACAAAAGTTTGATCTGACAAACTCCTAAGCCCCTTTGTAACACTAACTTTTTTATGTCTCCGCTGCGAATTAAGAAAAAAGAAACATTTGAACAGATTCAAATTGCACATAAGCTGATAGTTGTTCAGGGAAAGAGCCCATATATGGATTTTTTGGGAGGGCTCTCGCAACATGATTTCAGGTTTGTAATTAAAATTTCATTAAGTAATGAAGCGAACCAAAGGCTAAATGAGCATAAAGGTTAATCATGTGTTCAATAGCTAGAAGGTCAGACTTCGTGTATTCTGGATTATGTTTGATATTACGTGTGTGCAGGCTGCTAATATTGTCTGTGCTCTGACATGCTCTGACAAGCATTGTCGATTAAAGGTTAATTGTTAATTATTACAGTGTTTGGATGGAAACCAGCAGAACAGCAGGAAGGAAACAAAAAGTGTGTGTCACCTTGAGATGGTCACACATTCAGCCTGAGAGGGAAAAAGACTGCAATCTATGTATGCATGCATGTGTCTCTGCAGAGAGACAAATGCACAGATCTTATTTCCTCTGCTGCTTTCTATTAAACATCATGTGTCCGCTGCACCTGTGTTCAGACTTTACTCTTATTGGGAAACATTGCAGCAGTCACCCAATAGTCCATATTCATCCCCTACACTAATAAATCTCTCGCCGGGTCTCTCCCTCTGCTTCCTTCTCTGACTCACCTCCTCTGTTGAAATTGTGTTAATCCCTCTCCCATATTATTCCTTCGATTTCTCTCCCTTCTGTCACTGCAGCACCTTCTCTCTCATTCTGCTCCCTCTTGCTCCCACTTGCTATTATTTTCTTCATTCCTTCCCTTTTCTCTTCCATGCATGAACAAAATGCTGACAAAAATATCTCGGAGTGTTTTAGAGCCACTTTGAAGAGCAGATGAAGTACATATGGGTTGAAAATGAACAACTAGTGTGTTTATTGACTGAACTACACTGTGATCCAAGTAACTGATATATTGTTTTTTTAATACTAATAAATGTCCACACTGCCCTGACCAAACAAGCTTTAAATAAGCTTCTAATGGACCTAATCATGCAATAAGAACAGTCCTCTAAGAATAAGTTTACATCAGTGTTGCTTTGTCTCGAGATCTAACAAGGTCACGAATGAGTAGAGCCCAACTGGCAATGCCAATACTGATTTTTAGAAAGTATAAAAATTCCAATATTGATACGTAAGCCACTATGTTTATACATCAAATAAAATGTATTTATGTAGCATGTTTAAAACAACCAGAGTTGACCAGTGTTCTGTACATGTTATCAGACAGGCAGCAACATATTATGTGCACAAGACAGAATAAGACTGGTAAAATCAACTTAAAAACACAACATTAAGACCACTGACAGGTGAAGTGAATAACATTGATCATATTGGTATTATGTGGTGTTCTGCTGGAAAACCTTGGATTTTGACATCCGTGTTGATGAGACTTAGACACCCAAATAAACATTGTCCCAGAACAGGCAAATTCCTTCATGCAAATGGAAATCCCAAATGTCACTGGCCTGCCCTCACAGGAAAATGCACCCCACCATATGGCAACAACAGCAAACAATCAGGAACATGTTGAGGAACATGACAATGGCCCAACATGTTGATTTGACCTCCAAACTTCCTACACCCCATTGTGATCAAGCATCAACAGGATGCAGTGGAACAAGTTTAATTGACAGAGGCTCCACTGCACAAGCCAGAGTACCCAAAGGATCCAGTGCCAATGTCCTGGTTCCAGGCTCCATAGGACACCCTGAGAGGTCCTCTTGTCCATGTCGAATGGTTCAGAGCATTTTTGAGCACACACAGACAGCGCTGAGAGGACTGCATATAACAGAGCTGCTTGGCTGAAAACACTGTATGATGAAACCATTTCTAAATCACCCCCAGCATCTTTTTTTCTGGTGTTAAATAATGGTGGAGACTGGAGAGCAGTCTGGTGTCTCGTGTGGAAAAGCCTCGATGTATAAACTGCTGCTCCTCTGATGCAACAGTCTTGACTGACAAGTTCACTGATTAGTTGACTTGACGTGGGAGAATACAGATCGGCCTGTGGGGCTTTAAGCAAGAGGGATATTTTGTTTCACGAGACAAACTGCTGGATTGCTGCACTGGCTGGAATTTTTTTAATTAGCACATTCAGAGTCTAATTATAATTTTTGAGATGCTCGACAATGAGGATCAGTTCAGTTGATTAGCAACCGAATACAAGTGAAATTATACATTGGTTCAATGCTTGAATTGATATAACAGAATGTGCACCTCTATGTCAGTAATCTCTTATTTGTTAGATAATAATAAACGGCTGTGCCTTTTTGTCTTGATGGCTAATTGTGCCCCTTGATTTCAAAACAGTGCTCGGCAGGCAATTGCACCTGGACGGCTCAGTCAGGTAGCTGCCAGCTGCCACAATGTGCTCACAGCAGGGGGTCATTATTGATTTAGACTAATCCGTCCCCATGAACAGGATTATCTCGGTCTGACACTGTACAAACTACTGTTTACCGAAGACAACAGGATGTATCAGGAAGCCCAGGTGAATTCAATGAGACCAGCAGCTAATGCGGAACCATGCTGATCGGCACAGGTTGTCATGACGACGGCTGATATTTTGGGATGGAAAGGACAGCTTTTGTTAAGAGGGATGACCGGCTGTGTACAGATAATATCACGGGCCGTTTTGTATTCCGGCCAACATTCGCCTGATCTCTTTCTAGTCTGTGAGGGGAAAAATTAACATTTCTGCAAACAATAGAAACTGGAGAAAATCCTGTGGAATGGATGCACACACACACACACACACACACACAATTTAATATGGTTGTTTGTGAATGCTCATGTGAATTCCTAAGTGAATTTTCATGCACAGACATTTACTACGTCTCCAGTTTCCCTCTTGCCAGCTACCAATAAAGGACAAATTGTTATAGAAGATGAAAAATAACGATTCTCCCACGTCATTCATTAATGGAAGTCCTCGGTGTTCGTCAGTGATCTGATTCACATAAAAAAGTCCTTTATTAATACATGATTAAACCAAGATATTTCTACTCAGAGTGTCTCCATCTGGGTGCAGAGTTCAATTGAAACGGGGATCACATTTATATACTTTAAGCTGTCTTGTGGTACAGGTAGGCCTGAGTGATAAAACAGTGTGCTCATGTTCTTTTTCTTGGGATGTTCCGTTCCGTTTTTGGTCCGATCCAATCCAAGTCATTTATTATTTAGTATCCAAGGATACCCGATACAATTTTCTCAGACAATACACACTTGAAGTATTGTAAATTAGCCGCAGTACCTGGTAGTACTGCCAGGATAAGAGTACCACCTGTTTAGTACTGCATCCACAAGAGTAGGGAGGCACTTCTAGCAGAGACAAAGTCTTCTGTGAGGGTTAATGCCCTCCAGCAAGCGCATAAGTCTTGTATCAAGCTTGAATAAACTAGCACAGTGTTCTTATATCCTTGTAGTATGAAACAGCCATTATTGCAACTCGTTGCATGTGCCCTGTAAGAATCTGGCCTAGTTTCCTGCCAATACTGATCAATTAGAAATTCCTGTGATCGGCCCTGATGTCCCTAACATCATCAATAATGTAAACAAAATTATTCATTACAATGTTTGATAGTTTCACTTAAATGCATCAACTGCCGTAAAGTCACATAATGAAAACACAAAGTTAGGTTCCATAAACAAAACCTTCCCTGACTCATAAACAGCCCATCATGTCTCTTGATAATGATCACCCTCCTGCACTCTCCCTGTGGCAGCTGTACAGGCCTCCTGAGAAGTGTTAGTCCACGGCTGCCTGAGCCTCTCATCACCTCCGTCCACATCTTCCCTGATCGAGGCTGCAGCTGGTGGTGGCCAACGGCTGCTCCTGCAAGTCGGACTCTGCAGGCAAAAACACCCACAACTCTGTGCCTCTCACAGTTTCCACCTACACAGCATCATCCAAGGGCTGACAGACTTGACATCAGGTGTTCACAGAGACCGATGTCGGGTCTGTCCAGTGATAGCAGGTCCTGGATCACTCTGAACCTTAAGTGTGGCATGGAGCAGCAGTTTCATCTTGGTTACTTTGGGTTTTACCTGCTTTCTTCATTTAATATTTATGAAGCTCAGATTGTTCATTTATCCTTATATACATTTTTAAGTATATTTTCCTCCTGAGATTCATAAAAAACATGTCACTTCAAAATTATCATCAATTATCAATATTGACTGAAATAAAATATTTCATCCTGACAGAGTTTTCGGCCACGTCACCCAACACTACACACGAGATGCTAATTCTGCCATCTTTCTTCTTAATTCTATTTATTAGTGTTGACAAATTGTCCTGTTTTTCCTCTGATCCCCCTGATGAAGTGAAGTACTCTTGAGAAGTTGTCTCCGGCCACGTGTCTGCATGGTGCATTGTGTTGTTGTTGTTATAGACTGTGGTGTTTCTCTTCTCTCCTGCCTGGTTGTTGACCAGGATGGGACCAGCTGTGGTCCGTGCTATGATGGGAACCCACTGCTTTATTTCCATCATTGTGTCGATAGTTTTATGCTAATGCGATGGACTCGGACCTCTTTTCTGGCCACTTCACTGGGAAATGAAGTAATGTTACACACTTCTGCTCTTCTGGTTCTTTTCCAGCAGAAAGGTGCCTGCAAACTAATTAGATAATATTGAATTTTGCTTTGTGAATGTGTAGTGTGGGTATATTTTACATGAGCAGCTGGATGCAGGCTGTGTTGTGCGCTTCTGTGTGCGGTTATGAGTGCTGGATGCCTCATAAAATGATAGTGCTGCTTTTTTTCCCTGCTTCATTTTCTTACCATGTAGAATATTGTGTTTGTTTGGGAGCACACTAAGGTCTATTCTTCATAATAATATCACACTGGGCCTGTCTGAAGATGGGCCTCAGCTGAATTAACACTAAACAAGAAAATAATTGCTTATTTAAAATGGATCAAACTTCTTGGCAAATTGTGACATTAAATTTGGGACATGTAGTGTATAATAATGTGGTGCTCATATTCCGAATGCCTCGGTGCGAGTCTGTATATATATTCACAAAAATATAAAAGGCACAGAAAAAGTTGTGTTGCTTGTTATAATGTTCAGTGCAATGCTTACTTTTTTGGGGGGGTTGTGTGCTTTTTATCTTTATTTCATGTAGTTGCTGCTGCACTTTTGCATTGATTTACATTGCTGTTTGCCATATGAGGGCTTTTCTGGAAAAATAGTTCAAAGACTTCATGATCTTTGTTGTCAAAGGAACTTCAAAGGTGTTAACATCAATCCAGGCTGGTGATTAGCTAAAGAAAATGCACAATACATGCTAATCTTTACATTAAAAATATCACCAGATCGTTAATCAAAAGATCATTTAAAACATATTTTTACTCATCTGTCCTCCGTGTCTTGGTTTCTCCATGCAAGTTGATGTGAGGTTTGAGGGTCTCCACAGTAAGGAGGCTTTTGGGCCAACCAAATCCATTTCTCATCTTCATATTTACACACACAAAGACTCCAGGCAGAGACATATTGAATGCCCTTTTCTTTGCTCTCCCAAGATTACCTGTCAGGCCCGTCATGGTTGGCCGATGTGGACAGTGTTTCAATTCTTTCCTCGAGTGTGTTGTGCATCTCTGTGTGTGTCTGTGTGTGTTCATTCACGACAGCAATCATGGCTAGGTGACATTCTTTATCTACATCTTCAGACTAGTAGCTCGGAGCTCCCCTGGTTACAGACCATGAGCAGATTCTACCACAGTGACTCCTGGTAATGCTGCACAGCAACTTGTGGGCTGCATAAAAGATGGCGTTCTACCTCTGTTTATCCCTGAGAGCAGAGTCTGTCTATATCGTGCCTGAATGCACAAGGAACAAACAAACCCACTTAAACAGAGGAGGTGTAAATATTCTGCATAAAGAAGAGATGGGATGGCTTCAGCAGCGTACCATTTTCAGGTTCCTGCAGCACTTCATCACTCAAGCCAAAGACTATAATTCTAGAGGGAGCATGACAGAAGCACTTGACTTTGCTGTTTTGTCATTTTGCATTTTCTATTCATTAAATGTGATGAGAGAACAAAGGACAGGATAAGCAGCAGCCATAGCTGTGCATTTATTTGGACAGAAAACATCTTTTCTCTATTCAGTCAGACAGCGAATTCAGTTTCACACTGATTTCAAAAGAAAACAAGATTACTGTGTTTATTCAATACTGTTTCCAGACGTTTTTGACATCCACTATACAAGTAGGTGTTTGGATGATAATCAGGTGCAACATGCAGCTTCATTCTGACTATTGATGCTGTTATTCTTTTTTAAAATCGATTCCTTATGTTCCTTTCATGTTGGCAAGCAGAGACAGTCTTCTGTGAGGCTTAATGACCTCCAGGCAGCGCACAAGTGTCATATCAAGATGTGATAAACTACAACATTGATATTATCTCCTCCTAGTGGTATATGAAATGAGTGACTACACGTGTAAACGAAGACTCCAGCTTACTTTATAAATAATAAATAAGAAGAAGAACAAATTATTTGAAAATGTGCATATTTGGCTTTGTTGTAGCCGCCTCTGTATATGTTTTCACTTGGTTGTTTTGAGCAAAGCACTATCTGATTGGTTACACATCAGAAATAATAGCCAGTCAACACTGAAGAATATATTTTTAATAGGTGTAAAATATAAATAAACAAAGGGATTAAAGAAGTTTTGTGTTGGAGTTTATGTGTTTCTAAATTTTGACACCAAGATTTTAATTATTACTGCAATTTTTGTTTTTGTCAGATATCGGCCTCCATGATTACAAATAATCAGTATCCGTATCGGTTCTGAATGAACCACAGCAGTTGAATTAGCAGTTGAATTCTGAATAAACCACAGCAGTTGACCCCTAAATACATGTGTGCATGTCACTGGCAGCTTTGTAGATTACAGAGAGAGCTCATAGCACAGACTTGTCTTAACAATCCAATTTACTTCCATGGAACAAGGCCAAGACACATCATCAGTTCTTATGGTCTCTTCTGGATTCCTCCGTCTCTTCCCCTTAATGAACAATTTATCTGCCAGGTAGCAGTTCCAGGCTGTCTCCATCCTGGGCCACCATTTCATAAAAAAAAAAATCTATCCAAATTACTTTGTGTGTGTGCAGATGTCATTGTTGTGATCCTTTATTGTTCTGTATTTCCCACTTTGTTTGCATGCTGCATCAAATATATGAGGCCAGGAGAAAATTGGCTTTAATCTCAATATCATTCAAAAATGAATCTGAAAACTGAGCTTCAACTTTTCTGTTATCACAGACAAACACTGTGCTAACTGAAAGTAAACAATGCAGTGATTTCACTGTACCAGAGCACAAAGTGGCCATTTTATATCCAACATTGAAAATCAATGAAATAATATTTAGTACTGAAAATGAAAAAATAATAATCTGTTGCTCATCAGAGACAAATCATACACAAGAAGTCAAATAAAGAATGAAAGCAGCACACAGTTTTGTACAAGAATGATGCACTAAACCATGTCATTATAAAGTTTTCTGCTGAAGAGTTTGTCAGTGACAAAAAGCCAAAAGTTTTAACAATCAGTAGAATTTTCAATGAGATGTTCTTCAGTCCTGAAAGGCTTTTTGTTCTGTTACCGTTCAGAAAACTGAAAAACATAAATTTTTAAAAAAGACTAGTAATACAGATTCGGGCTCTGTTAACAAACCCAGCAGAGAGACGGATATTCATATCTCTTCTGTGACAGTAAACACAACGCATGAGCCTGTCGATAACCGTGCTGTAATGCAGTGAACTATTCTGAACATTGCCTGAACACAAAAAAAACACAGACAGTAATACAACAAAAACATGTATTTCACAGTGACTCAGAATACGCACTCACATTTCCCACACACAGTGATCTCAGATAGATACTGTCCTAACTGCATCACAGGTGACCTCATAGCAACACTCTTAAACAAGGCTGACTCAACATATAACGATCCTGTTGTCATCAGTGAGAACAGGCTATACATGTGTACGTATATCTCAATCTATTTGTCTTACTCTTACCTTCTCCTACACCCAGCATTATGACCACCAGCCTGATATTGTGTTGGTCCTCTTATGTGTTCAAAAATGCTCTGAACCATTGGGCATGGACAAGAGGACCTCTCAGGGTGTCCTATGGAGCCTGGAACCAGGACATTGGCACTGGATCCTTTGGTTACTCTGGCTTGTGCAGTGAGGCCTCTGTCAATCAAACTTGTTCCACTGCATCCTGTTGATGCTTGATCAGAATGGGGTGTAGGAAGTTTGGAGGTCAAATCAACATGTTGGGACATTGTCATGTTCCTCAACATGTTCCCGATTGTTTGATGTTGTTTCTATGTGGTGGGGTTCATTTTCCTGCAGAGGCAGACCAGTGACATTTGGGATTTCCATTTGCATGAGGGAGTGTGTTTGTTGTGGGACAAATGTTTATTTAAGTGTCTAAGTCTCATCAGACGTTAAAATCTAAGGTTTCCCAGCAGAATACCACATAGTACCAGTATGATCAATGTTATTCACTTCACTTGTCAGTGGTCAGAATGTTGTGGCTGAGCGGTGTACAACCATAATGGTAATTTTAATCACTTTAATGCTCTTACACCAATGTAAAAACACAAATAGATACATTATCCACGTCATTAAAGACATGTATGGATAAATGAGTCATCTCACATCAGCAGACATTAAATAAAGAAAGTTAGTAGAACTCAGAGGTGCACAGAGGCTAACCAGGACAAAGCTGAGGCACCACATTGGGGTTAAGGTTTAGAATGGACATAGCTGGGGATCACCAGGCTGGAACCTTCCATCGACCTCTGCTCGCACTCCAAAACTAAGTCCGCCAACCTGGTGGGAGTACATCACTTCAGTGAACAGCATCTTGACTATTTTTAGACTGCAAAGCCCAGCTCCAGCTCAGAAGGGCAAACACAGTCCCCTGCTGGCCTCAGCTTCAACCAGCGGAGGTCTGCAGGTGTGAACAAGGGTGATAAAAGGCTCAGGCAGTAGCAGACTAGCCACCCTTGGGAGACCTGCACCGACTGAAAGGCTGTTTATGCACGAAGGAGGGAGCTCATGCAACTGTTGGTTCATGCAACTGAACTTTGGGTTCTTGTTATGTGCAACTAATGCATTTAAGTGAAACTATTGGACAATCTGTTGAAGAATTTTCTTATTGCTATTGATGAAGTGTCTGTCACCAGTGTTGCTCTGCTCTGTCGCTTTACACAGTTAAAGGCATTGTAATACTGAGCATGTGTTTAATAGCCTCTTAAAAAGAAATTGACATTTCTGCATCAACATCCTCAATATGTTATTGCAAACCTTTCTGTTCATCTTTGATTATATGACTCCTTCACAGACAGTATAGTGTGTATTAGCCACGCTGCAGAAACTCTTTACTTTAAAAAGATGAAAGCAAAGAATTGTATTAACCGACAGGACAGTTTTGCAGTGTGCACCTTCACTTCTTTTCATCCTCTTAAACAAAAAAAAAACGTTTGACTTTCCTTTTTATGCAGTCATCCGGCACTGAGGCTGTTTCGCAGCCAAAATAGCTGCAGTGGTTGTTTTCCTGCATTTCCATTAAAAATGCCACTACCTGTTAAAAGGGAGGCATGCTGAAAGAAGTTGTGGGTAATAAGCGGGCAAGAATAGTTTATACTCACACAAACTGCTTGAAGCTTTGTGACTGCTTTAGAGTGTTTAAGAGTTTGGAGCACCTTGGTAAAAGGACAATAATAAGGTGTCAAGATGGGTGATGCAGGTTGACTTCATGGAAAGCACAAACAGATATTAGTTTTAATGACTCCTGTAAGAATCCTCAGCAGCTGTTTTTACCTACTTAAGAGTCAGACAGTTTGCTTCCATTAAATGTCATGAATAAGTAATTAGAGTACTGCTATTATGATGGGGAAATTATTAGGAAATTAATTTTATAGTAACACACACATACACACACACACACATAGTGACACAAATGAAACACACACAGGTTTGATTGCATCTATTTTGTCTGAGGCATCAGCTCCTCGTAGGCCACAACAAGGCAGCAGATATAATGAATGGGAAAGTTTTTGTGTTGTCTAACCACTCCAGCCCTGTGAAGATAGGAAGGAGTTAATAATGACTTCAGTGTAAACACTTCAGACATTATTGTGACCAATTGCAGCATTCCTCACCCTTTTAACAGTCTGGACATAAACTCCCACCAGCATCCACCCCATTAACAGCCATAAATAGGTTCTTAATGCCCCTTTTGGGCAATATATTAAGCTTTCCTAAGACCCTGCCAAACACGGCCATCTATGACCATCTCACCCTCCCTCACTTTGTGCCTGTGCTGAGATGATGCAGGGTGGCAAAAAATAATGGCTGGTAAAGGTTTCACAAATAGCATGAAACATTTTCACGGCAACTAGAGCCATCTCCAAACTTGGTTCTAATAAAGTGCTCTCATCCTCACAGATGTCCTTTTTCCCTCCTCTATCTCTAAATAAAGTCAGTTCCACCCACTGTGTGGATCATTTTAGGGATGCTTTCACACTCACTGATCCATATCGCGCTGAAACAGCCTTCTGAGAAATGATGTGAGAACACAAAATGTGAGCAAATGGCTGCTGCAGTTTGCCAAAGTGGCTGAGTCAAAGATGACCTAAGCTGCTGTGAAGTGAAACCACTATTTTTCAATATTGAGTTGCTCTTAGTAACTTTTATCAAAGCAGATCTAATGTGTTCTTACTATTTCAGCCGTCCAGCTCATAGGAATTAATGATTTCAGACACTAGCTCGGGAGAATTCTTACAGATTAAACAAGACACTCTTTATATGGGTGATTTGTGTGAATCCAGTGTATTTCTGTCATAGTGTACGCTACGACTATTCGTTGTGAACATCTCACATTACATCCTGTGCTTAGTGACACTAGTATTGGTAGCTGGACCATTCCTTAGAAGTGCATCGGTTTCTCTCTGTGGCTGCGCTTTACAAGGGTTGCTCAAAAAGTTATGAGACCGTGTCTATAAAAGTCAGCAGCCGTACCTGATTTAAATTTGGCTGCCATCCTCATCAAAGCAGTCTCCTTGTGCAGCCATACAGCTCTACAGCACTTCTCTTGTAACTCTCCATCTTATAAACATGATAAGCACCATTTGCAATAAGCACTGAATCTTGACCTTAAACTTAAACAATCTCAAAACAGGAAGAAGAAGGTACAGGGAGCCAAATCTGGTGGATGGGATGGTTGGAGAGCACCGTGCTGGGACTTAAGCAGTGCTGAATGTTCTCCCTCAGACACCTCAGGATGTTATGGTGCAGGTCCACAGGGGCAGTTTTACACACAAAGCATCGCACCATTTCCCAACATTGGAGGTTTGATGTTCATCAATGGGAATCAAAACACAGGATTCACCACCTTACAGTCCTCAAACATTGGCTGCATCTGACTAAACAACACTTTGCTTATATTCTCTCTGCTCTTGGACTTCAAACCAGACCAGCTTGCTCCAAAACGTTCTCTTTTTGTTTGACAAAATGCATTTCTGGAAACGTTAGATTTGAGAAATAAGCCATGCAGTTGCTGAATTGGTCCTCATTTTAGACTAGCTACAATGAGTTTAAAAGTTTTACACAAATTTTGTGAGGCGTCAGACCCCCACTCTACACTCCTCATTTGCATAAATTAGCAGAGACCTCAACTTTATATGCAAATAAGGAGCTCGAAACACAACAAACGCCTCTTGAAACGCCACACAATCCTACCAGAATGCATTGGTGTTTCTCATATACAGTGAATAAGAAGACTTGATGTGACAGATCTTGTTTACCATTACAGTAGAAGTCTACTTTGACAACCTGGAGGATGAATTCACAGAGCAGAGTTCCATGAATGTTGAGAAGAACAATGAGCCTAGTTTCCTTCTGATCTGATGGGCCTTGCCAGTTTAGGAAACTACAGCTCTTCCACTGTGAAAACTGTTGTTTCTTCTCTCAGTGGTAGCTGCAAACCCACATCTGACACTCAGACTGAGGATTTTTTCATTTTTTTACTGACTACTGACTACTGATCTAACTTTACTGAAGTCCTTATTCGGGCAGCCTCTCCTATGCTCAGTTTCTACTTGTAGAATAAACTTCACAAAGCCTATCGATTTACTTTCAAGAGAAAGTGGTAGATGATTCAACTTTATGCATCACACCGCCATCTTTAGATGCTCGATCTTATGATCCGAAGTTAGCAGCTCCAAAAAATTCTGCAGTTGTCTAAAAGCACAGTTGGTAAACACAGGTAAAGGCTGTGTTGCAGACAGGAAGTGGTCATCCATCCATCCATCCATTATCTGTACACCATTTAATCCTCTGTAGGGTCACGGGGGAGCTGGAGCCTATCCCAGGTGACTCGGGCGAAGGCAGGGGACACCCTGAGCAGGTCGCCAGTCTATCACAGGGCTACACATAGAGACAGACAACCAAGTACACTCTCATTTACACTTATAGATAATTTAGAATAATTAATTAACCTCAGCATGTTTTTAGACTGTGGGAGGAAGACGGAGTACATGGTAAGAAGTGGTCATGTACAGTGAAGTCTTACAACATTATATAAGTGAACTTAGTCATCATGCCATTCTCCTCTTTTATAAAATAAGACAATCTGTTTACTGTTGGAAGGGGAGGCTCAGACAGACATCAGCTTTCTCCTACAGTGTAAAACATTCAGCGAACAAAAGAACATTTACTTTAACAAATCTAACTCTGTCATTTTAGATTTCAGTGAGCTAAATGACTTAAAAATTACTTTAACTTAAAAATCTCCAAGGAGAAGGAGAGAGCTCATATCTGGCTGCCAGTATGTATCAACAGGCCACAACCTGAGGGACAGTGAATGACAGAAGCAAGCAGCACTCATACATATGCATGTGATATACTGTGCATAAATTAACATTATTATTTATACTGCTATGGATATTTAGACAAAGATCCATTTGTCTAAATATCTGGACAAATGGATCTTAATGCTTTGGCCACATTGTTACTTGAGGCTTTCATGCCAATAATGTCTTTGAACTGAACTGAGGTGACGCACTGCTTGTCCAACAGCTGGATGCAGGTGACAGTGAGGTAAGTGAGATACTATGACTGATGTGAGATCAGTTCGATACATATTCCCGCTGTGACTTTTGCAAGTGATGCTGTTTTTTTTTTTCAAAATAAGTTTAATAAAGAAAGGACGTGCTCAATGCTTAAAAGAAATTCTTTATGTCAGCAGGAGCATGCATTCCTCATAAAAATGTCAATTTACTGCTCTAACATCCCTCTGTCTCTTATTGATCTGATCCTATTTATTTAGGCAGATGGAACGGCTCTTTGTGGCATTAGTTATGTGATGTTATGCTGTTTCCTCTTTTTTCGACGTCATGCAGCCCTTTGTTTTCACCATGTTTTTACATCCCTTAAGTTTAGTGCACAGGATGACAGGTAAACTTATTTGACCTACTGTGTTCAGTACTAGTGTCTGTTGCTTAGTGTCATACTCCAGTCCCAAAGTTGGAGAAAAACCCCAACTTCTTTCATATTTCTATTATCAGTGTCACCTCTCATGTGACTTGATGTCTCACTCCAGACTGTCTGCAGCTTCAGGCACATTTTCCCAAACCCTCATGGTAGCCATGATGCTTACTTGTCGTTAAAAAAAAAAATTTCCTAGTTAGTATTCTGGCTGAGTTGTGCACAGCCAGGTGGCTTTTCCTGAGAAAATTATCATCACAAGTAAGATGATTCTCTAGTCTAGTGTGTGGCTACAACTACTTTCACTTGACAGCATTTTGATGAGTATATTGATTTAGATAATAAGATAACTCTGTTGTTACTACTAACAGTAGCATCAGGACTGTTTCTGGGGAAACTGAGCTTAACTGATGGTTGGCTTTCCAAAATAAATCTACAAAAACATACAAAACCCAGTAGGGAAAGGTTACGGTGGTTAGTTGATAATAATATATTAGTGCTAGGTGATGTAGCAGAAAAAGTAATTGCGCTAAAATATTTGATTCCAGTTGCAATAGATAATTACAGATATTTTTAAAATATATTTTCCTAATAAAGACAAGCAGAAAATAAGTTTAATTTGAATCTAACAAACTTTCACTGAATTTACCCACTTAAGCTTGTATATGTTAAAGCATACTAGTAGTAATTTTAATGTTAACGCAACAATGATAAACACACACAAATAAATTTACAAACATAAATATAAATAAATAGCAATAAAGACATCACACCTTTGTACACATTCAGTAAAGAAAGTCAGTAAAATAAACTGTTCATGGCATAAAACTTTGCTTTTTCATTATTCATGGTGGTTTGCATTTGATGCAGCAATTTTCTTATTGCTATTGATGAAGTGTTTGTCACCACTATATATCATTATTATTTCATTGTCCAGGCTTGTGTTCTATTTAACTCAACGTTACTACTTTCCAGGTGAGATAGGGCAACATTCTTAACTCAGCCACCCTCCTAAATCCTACACTTCAATGTTAATTTATCATGAAACCTAGTCTTAAAATCTTCTTACCTCTCTGGATATTTATTATTATTTAAGAAGATGGAGGTGGTTCCAGCCCACACTGAAAACCAGGAATAGAGTTACACAGTCTAAGAAATTTAGAATTTTCACATTATTTTGCGTGTGTGTGTGTGTGTGTGTGTGTGTGTGTGTCCAGGCCTGGCTGCGAAGACATTTTCCATTGCCCCGAGTTCATGTTATTCTGCAGGGTAAAAGTAGGCCTAGAGTTAAAGTTGGCTTCATTGTGACTGACTGGATGAATTGCTTATCCCTCCCTGGCCTGCAAAAAGGAATGCATTTATTGTAAAGGTCATTTAGTAGCAGCACAGCTATTGAATTTCACTGAACCTTGCCCTTTTGCCTCCCCACTGGCACAACACAACAACACACACACACACACAAGTATGTCTCACATTTAAGACACAGACACACTGTGTACACTGCAGTCACATCTGGAATATTTACACACTGAAGTCTGAAGGGGACATGTCAGCGTTAGGAGGTACGAGGTGAGAAGCATTAGACTTCTGCTGATGAATATGGAAGCAAAGTGAGATGAGAGGAAGGCAGGTATGACTGAAGGTGTCAAAATGGGGAATCGGGGAAAACATTACATGCAGGAAGTGATTGTTGTTTATACAGGAGAAATGAGCTTCATGTCGCTGCACCAGACTTGGACAGTAAATAACTAGAAGGGCTGCAGAGAATGGTCGTGTTTCTTCGTGCCTGCTCTGCCTGTCCATCCCTGTGTGTCGCCGCTTCCTGCGTTACATCTGACTCACCGCTAATCCTGTCACAGCAAATCTCAGCAAATGTTCAGAAGCATGTTAACAAGTGTTAACTGTGAGCGAAGCTGAAAAGAAACAGCCCCCACACACACACACACACACACACACGCTTGTCTCACATTTCCCACCCACTCAACACCCTGTGTGGATGCATGAAGCGGATAACCTCTGCACTATCAGTTAACCTTCCTTCCGGAGCTTATCTGCTCCTAATGAACACGACTACTCGTTAATTCCTGACAAATGGACACCAGGTCGCCTAACGAGCTCCGAGCCGCATCTATTACCAGCTACAAATATTCAGCCAGCTAATGATAATAGGAGGAGGGCTTTAATGAGGGTTGTCTTGACATTTCGCCGAATGTTCTACTGAATTTGCTACCTGCTGCGGAATTCATAACAAGGCTCATGTTTCACTCGCGCACTTTTCTTTGTTCTTACCGATTGTGTTTATGATGAACACAATGCGCTTTGCTCAGGCTGCTCCTTTTTTTCGACACCCTTTCCTCAGCCTGTGATAATGAGTCGCTTGCCTGCTTGAGTAATGTTAAATGGGCCATGCTGATGTAACGGGGTTACATGTTCAATTACTGCACGAGGTGCTCAAACTGAATACTAACCAGACAGATCTTTCACGAGCCCAACGAGAAATACTTTGCAAGAGGGAAAAATCAATGTATGTCATTTATATCCAGACCGAGACCCTCTCCACCGTTTGCAGCGTTTTCCAAATGAACCAATTTACCTTGATGCTTGATACTGGAGTCAAACATGCATGTCAAACCGTTTTCAAACCATGCTCCTCCACACAGAGCTTTGACCTGCACAATTATTCAAGGTGGAATGGATTCAAATAGCTCTCTGATGAAAGTGGCACAGGCTTTAAGCAGAGGGAGTGATTGTAGGCAGAGAATGAGAAAACCCAAGTAGGGCAGCAGCTGGCTCCAAAGAGAGGAGGATCCAAGCGGAATAAAGAGATCCTTCTCAGGGCCTGAGGGCGAGAGCAGAGCCACTATCCTGAAACAGAGGGGCGCTGTGAGGACACCGACTCCTGCTTTCATCGCTCCTCAGTTGGAGAGAGGAGTCGGGCATATGGAGGCACCTATGGAACAACTAGCAGCATCCTTCACATTGCTTTTAATATTAATGTCTCTACTGGCCTGCATTCTCTGTGTTATAACCCACATGTCTTTTTTTTCTTCTTCTTCCACCTCCTCCACACTCAAATCAGCAGCAACTTCCACACTTTGAACTAATGCTAAAGCAGGCAGCAGTCTTATCATTTATGAGTCATACATTTCTTTCAATATCTGATGCCAGAAATGTTTGTTTTCAACATTTGGGAGAAAATTCTGAGCTTTTCCTGAGCATCATTAAGTGCCACCCTGCTCTTACTCTTTACTTTGAGCAGTTCAGCATTAAAGTCGCTAAAATTAGCTTTAAAAAATCCACAGTTTCGCTTCCATCATAAAATAAATAACTATTTTCCGGAGAGAGCATTTTAAAAGTACGCTGATGTGTTTATCAAAGGAGTTCTGGGCTTTTCTCGTGTCAGTTTAGTCACAAAGCATCAGATCAGAAAGTGCTTCTCTTACCACAAAGTTCTGTGAAGTTGTTTCAGGTTAAAGGTTTTGTTTGACTTGGGGAAAATAATTTAGAATTGTGACACTGGCTCATTTCCCAGCCTTCATTCCTCCATCAAGGTGAGGAGGTGTGTTTTAAGTTTGCCTGTTTGTCACACATAAACTACCACATCGAATTTAATCAAACTTGGCAGAGAGACGGAACATGGGCAAAAGAGTAACCCATTAAATTTTGATGCAGAGTCAGATCACTTTTTAAAAAATTGTATTGCCCTTGGTTGAAGACGCCTCTGTCTAATTGCCCTTCTGCTTTATATTGTATGTATACAAACATGACTTGACTCAATTTAACCTGACTTCTAAAGTTTGAAGTTGGAATTTACAACACAGGTACAAACTAGTTTCACTGAGATTCTGACACAGTAGCATCTGAACCTCTGGGCCTGAAAAATGAACCCAACATGGCTGATTTTGACCTCAGTAAATGGATCAGACTTTAACAGTAAAATAGTGTCCAGCTTTAATGGAGCTCAGGACTCAATCTGAGGACAACAAATAATTTAAGTGCCACTTATAAACTATGACTTTGTCACACACAAAGTCACACTTTATATGCAGCAGTTAAACAGTGACTTTGTGTGACTGCTCACCTGTCTAAGGTATAGGAAAGTAGGCTTCACAAAGTCATCTGGCTGTAGATCCTGATCAAGTTTGTCCTCCATGTTGTAGATAGTTTCTGCCTATAAATAGCCTTATTCTACTGTTCTTTTGCCGTGCGTAAAGTCTCTCGCTTTGGAGACACTCAAGGGGATTCTGCTACTATCTGATGCTGCAGGTATTTAGTAAACTCAGACGAAAAACTCCTACAAACAGCTGGGCACAACAAACTAAACTTCAGCTCCTGTTAATGTTTTGGTCTGTTGTGGATCGGCCTGAATGAAGCTGTGAGGAACAATAAGGTAAAAGTGACCAATATCTGGATGACAGAGTGTTGTCACTTTAACGGACTGATAAAACTAGTAACGTTACATATCCAACTTCTGATAGGGGCAATACACAGATCACCCATACAATTCTGACCACTGACAGGTGAAGTGAATAACATTGATCATATTGCTACTATGTTGTGTTCTGATGGGAAAACCTTGGATTTATTTTAACATCCGTGTTGATGAAACTTGAAGACACCCAAATAAACATTGTCCCACAACAAACACACTCCCTCATACAAATGGAAATCCCAAATGTCACTGGAGGAAAATGCACCCCACCACATGGAAAAAAACATCCAGCAATCAGGGACATGTTGAGGAACATGACAATGGCCCAACATGTTGATTTGACCTCCAAACTTCCTACACCCCATTCTGATCAATCATCAACAGGATGCAGTGGAACAAGTTTGATTGACAGAGGCCCCACTGCACAAGTCAGAGTAGCCAAAGGATCCAGTGCCAACGTCCTGGTTCCAGACCCCATAGGACACCCTAAGAGGTCCTCTTGTCAATGCCCAATGGTTTAGAGCATTTTTGAGCACATAAGGGGGACCAACACAATATTAGGCAGGTGGTCATAATGTTATGCCTGGTCAGTGCATATCAATATTGCTCAAGTTCTACTAAAAATGGCTTTGAGTTCAATGGTTCAGACAGGCAAGTGGTCAAATTGTATGCCTGATCAGTGTGTGCTGTCTGTGCAACCAATGTGAGTGTTTACTGTTCAAAAAATAAGCTTCAAATAGAGCAATCTGAATTATACTATCCCATTGTAAACTACATGAATCTTGGCATACATATAGGTCATGCTGGGCTAGCAACCACCATAAGTGTGTAGAAAGCAATGACCTATGATAAAACAGCCAGCAGTGTGTATTTATTGCATCAACTGCAGCCAAAGTGTGGTTGGAAGCATCAACATTCTAAACTGAATCATTAAAAAAGGACAATGTCTCTCAGTAACTTGTGCTTGGCCCTGACAGCTGTGTTTCATGGCCAGACAACCTTTTACTGACCTTAAGTTCTGTATCAGCGGGGACTGATACAGAACTTAAGGGGGACTGTGGAGACAGGTTCTCTGCTTCCAGGTTCTTGGATGTACACACAGACAGCAACATCTCTTCAATACCATTTCTGTAAGCATGAAGGTTTAACAGTAATTAACTCCCAAGAATTCCTAGAAAGAAAAAGTTTTGTGAGAAACTGCTAGCGCTGTTCGTCCAGTGTGTGTTGACGTTTTGTATCTGCATGGTTTACCCGCTGCTCCTCCAGACAGGAGCAGCTCCAGAGGTTTGTTTCCACCGCCCAGAATATTATCAGCTTGAACACTTCCCTCCCTCGAGGAAATTTACAGCTGTGGCTGCCTCAGCAGAGCCACGGACATTGTCAGACTCGTCTCAGACATTACTTGTCTGAACAGAACAAACAGACTCTGGAGCCTTTATTTCACTTCGCTCTGCCCGACCTTGGTGTTCTTCTACTTTCACGTCACCTTTTATCATACTCAATATGCAGTATTCTATTATAATGTTTTAATCTGCAGTGTTCTTGAGATTCAATACCAAGTGTGGAATTGTATATATTATAATGTCCAGCAATACATTACTAATTTGGAACTTAATACTATTAGTGGATATTTTATTTTCTTTCCTCCTTTTTTGTGGTCTGTCAAGGGCAATCACCCAGTTGTATTGTACTTTATGCAATGACAAGAAAGGCATTCATTTATTCATTCTCTCAGTCACCTATTCATCATTCATACCCTGGGTCGAGTCATTTTCTTAAGCTCTCATGTTCCGGGTTTTTCCATCGAACTATGTCTTTTATGACCCCCTTCAATAAAAATCTCCTCCTTTGCCTTGACAACATGTTCATATAGCATTTATATATTCTGGATGACACATCATGAGTGAAATAAGCAGTCAGCGCCATGGCTGAGCTTTTCCACCTTGAAACTGCAGTATACTGATGTCTCAAAAACAGACAAATAATTATGTCTATGATCTCAAGCCCAACTGATATTAAAATGTGTGTTTTTATGAGCTGATATTGACATATTATATATGTGGAAATGGAAATGGGCCGGTGGGTGTTGCTCAAAACAAAGAAAGTAATAAAACACAAAGAGAGTTCTCATAAGGAGAACTTAAAACTAAACTATCTGACGGCTGAACACAAGGAAACAAAAAGAAAACAAAAACCATACTAATCTAAACAATGGTGGATGAACAGAAACACAAGGGAGTCGGCAGCCCTTTGTCCTAGTGAGGCTAGACAGGAGACAAACCTGCATGCAAGGACAGTGGTTATCAGTTCTGAAGCTTTTCCCTGCCCAAATCCTATTAAACACACAGTTCAGTACGGCCTCAGCAAAAACACAGTTAAATATGCTTCGGAAAACACACAGTTAAATATGCGCTGGCAATCACATAGATCCACTGGCGTGCTGCACCTCAGTCGTTGTTGAATGGCACTGCCGGCTTTTTAAAGAGTTGGCGGTTGGTGGAGCTCCAATCACAGTACCAGCAGCAAGGACCGCACTTCCACCGTCGGCACCCAATCATAGGACTGCCGGCAAGGATCACGCTTCTGTCATCAGGATCCAATCTGGGACCGGCAACCACACAGCCTATTTGCATATGCACACACAGGTGAAGCACACATCAGTTTATGCTGAGAAATATCAACAAATTTTTGAAAAAAAGCACATTTCTGACATCTATAATTAATTTACATAAAGTGTTTGTGTAACTTACAAAGTTACAAACAATATGATTTCAATCTAAAGATTAATTGGTCTTAGGTACATGCCAGCTGTGTGTAATGGTGTCTGAAAAACACTATTATTTATGCATTTATTGGCAGAGGAAAAAGGACAAAATCCATTGTGGGGGTTTCTCTAAAATCAGCAGAATAATAGTTTCTTTACTTGTAGCCATGAAGACATTCAGGTTGTACAAATCACATCCTTCAGGCTTCCAAAATTACAGAGGAACATCAACTCACAAGCCCATTGTCCTTAACACTAAAAAAAGGGGTGAACATCTGTAAAAAATCTAATTCACTGGCACAATTTAACAAACCAATCAAACCAATTACTCCAATACACCATGGAGAGATTTTTTTTATATAAAATTCCTCCATGTCAGTGAATTGGTGCACTGACAGTCTCCCCCTCCCCATTTAGCTGATTTTAATTAAACTTTATACATTGGAAGTGATGCAGCTCAGATTGCATGGCCTCATCTTGAGAAACAAAAAAAACTTTCTATTGACTTAGTAACGTTATGAGAGAAATATAACTCTCATAAATTCCTCTCAGTGGGCAGGAGTGATGAGCAGCCATTACTTTAGCTTCACAACTGTTGGATCGATGACATGCTGGCATCAGGTTCCTGGTGTTATAATTGTTTCCAGTCAGTGTAGTGCAGGAGCTGCTGTCCTCTTATTAAAAGCAGATTTGTGGGGTGTCTTCCATTAATTCAGCAGCATCCAGCATCAACTCATGGAACGTATTCAGAGTCGGACCTCTCTGGAAACCATAAAATGTGATTTCCCGTGTTTTTTTTTTTTCTCTCGTCATCCCTGGTCGCTGCAGAACATGATTGAGTATTTAAGGGGGCCTGGGGATAAACAATACGCTTGACAAAGACATGAGGAATGTACATTACTGCAGAGTTCTGACTGATAGTCGGCGCCAGGGGGTGATTTGTCGTTGATGTCAAGATTTGAACAGAGTGCCACAGCAGATTTCTTTGACATGCTTTAGAGGAATATATATGTGAAAATATCAAATTGGTATGTTAATGATTGTTAAAGACCCCCCTCCAGTCAAAACCAACTTGTTAGCAGGTCCGCATAGTGTTTTTTATATGGTGAAACACACATCATGAATGTAATAAGCAGTCAACACCATGACTCCATGCTGACACTGCAGTGCACCGATGACAGTCTCAAAAATATGGATTCAGACTTCCTGGGTTTCATATGTCACAAACCAAATAAACCAATCCTGTCACCCTGCAGGGTGGAGCTTTCTGTATCATGATATCTTCTTCAGAATTGGGTTCCTTTCAACCTTGTTTGGCTGAATTCCTCCAGTAATCCAGTAACTTGTGTAGTCTACAGTTTTGCAGTGTTTGTGCAGAGTCATAAGGGAGCTGGTGTGCTGAGCTGCAGCAAGCAGAGAGGAATGAGTGGAAATAAAGGTGTAGAATTACATCTAAGTCATTTCAAGGTAGGAAAAGATGTTTTTCTTGGATAAAACCTTCTATGTAACTTTGATACACAGAGATGAGTCTTAGTGGTTGAATCAATGTGCACAAGGGGTCTTTAATTGATTAAATACTTTTCTGAAGGTGTCTGGAATAAGAATTCCAAGCAATTGTTCCATTCTCTCACAAAGCAGCACTTCGCAAAGATTAGCAGCTCTTTCTTTTGAAATCATGTTTTCTGAAGACTCTCTCTGAATCCTTTTCTTCCCAACCAAGGTTGAGCTGTTCTATAGACTCAATTATTGTTCAGCCACCGTGGCCCATCCTCTGTGTGTCGCCCTGACTCAGACAATACGTCATCCACCCTGCACAGCCACTCATGACATCCACATCACCGATGTGACTTCATCAAAGCTGTATTCAACCTCTGGGACCAGCTAGAGCAAATTTAAAATAGTAAAATGTAGCATTAGTCTCACCTGTGTTTGTGTAACGTATTTAGTTTTACTTTGTCATAACAAGATAGCTGCTTATTCTTTATCCCTTTTTTTCCCGTTGGGTTGCCAAAGGCCTTTGTAACATTTAATGTAGATGAGGCAACTGCAAGAGCCAAAAGTTAATGAAATTAGAAGGATCCTAAACATAAAAGTCCATTTAAATCATATTTATGTGTTGCTTAGTGGGAATCACCAACTACGATGACTGCATGTTGCATGTTTACGGTCACACTTGTAATAATATCCGCCCCTTTCTCAGCCTGGGCTTTTTGAAGACACTTCAGGAGTCATTAATAAGTGTCACCTTCCCAAAAAATCCAAACATTCACATCTCAGACAAAGCACTTTCAAACCATGTAGTTCGACAACATGTATACAGTCATAGAGCATTTTTTTTTAGACTTGATCTACCATCTAATCCTCCAATCAGTCAGTCCTGGCAACAGTATCTAGATAAAATCCTGCAGACACAGGTCCATGGGGATGTCCTGAATAATATTTATAGGGCTTTGAAGCTTCAGTCATAACAAAAGAAATATAAAAGTTAGAATATTGTGAAAAAGTTTGTTAATCAAAGAGATAAACTTTTCTGAAAGCCATATTCTGTATTCATTACATGTAAAGTAAAATATTTCAAGCCTTTATGTTTTGTTTGCCTTCAAAATATTAAATGTTTAATTTTGAGTTTGAGTAAATTACTATTCAAACTGTATAAACAGTGTGTATCTCTATACTGTGTAAGCCATAGTCATCAAATAATTCACTTTACGTGTAATGAATAGAGAGTAATATATTGAAGTTTACATTTTTGAATTATAAAAATAACTTTTTCACAATATTATAATCTCTTGAGCTGTACCTGTAATAGCATGATGGTCCTAATAAAGTGCTGGATGAGTGTATACACAGCACCCAACCATAACCATGACCTGTTCTTCACTGTCTTTAATATTATGTGAAATGAAGTGATTGAATTGTACTCCCGTTTACACAACATACACTGGAATGTATGAATGACGTCAGTTCTTGTAGTCAGCATGTCGGATGAAGGAGAGTTGGGCGGCTGTAAAGACCTGTGTCACTTTGGAAAGAGCTAAATCATTGTGTCCAGATAACAGCACATTATTTTTGTATTTTAAATGTAATTATGCAGCTGATGTTATATATATTAATCATTTTTCCGTGCTTCTTTGAACTATTTTAGTTCTTGGTGATGTTTAAAGGTTATTTGACCTTGGGTTTGGTATGCCTAAATCAAAGGTTAACCTTTAAGCAATTGCTGAGTTGTAACAAGATCTGGGCCCCTTCCTCCATAAGATATGGGTTGTTTTTCCACTCTCTTAAGTAACTTGTGACGTGTCCTATGTAAAGTTCTTCTCCTATCTAACCCAGTGGAAGAAGCAATTTACTCTGGATTCTTTTTGGCTGTGAGTCTCACCCCGGGAGACCATGGTGCCTGAAGATGCTGTACTTGTTTAAATAAACCTTTTTATATATAAACAAGACGGTATCGGCAGACAATTTCTTCATCCTTCTTCACATCATCGCTACACAATAAACTACGACAATGTTCAATCATTGCACTTAATTTGTGTGCGTGTTAATTCTGTGCAGTTTAGGCAACACTAAATATTAATTTCCTTTAAGTTTGCTACATAACATAACTTTGACACATAACTTGCAATGGAAGAAGTAATAGTAATGGGGCTTTCTTTGATGGCACATTTAGCACTGTTCACACAGTCACACACACACACACTTAGACACATTTACACAATCTAGAGACTGCACATCTACCAGAAACACTGCTGCTGTAGCAGAACAAGCTACAATAGAATTAGTAGACCATGGAGGTAGTACTGAAAATTGACTTCAGGCTGCACTGAGGAAATGAACAAACTCTGTACTGGGGGTATTTTCTCATATTTCAGTCGTCTGCAGTCCATTAGTCTGTTTTTGCTTTTTACTGTTTATATTTTTATATTTGTTTAATTTATTGTATGTGATCACCAGAATCAGAAATACTTTATTGATCCCCAAGGGGAAATTATACATGTTACATTTGTCAAAAAAACATCAAACAATCAGGAACATGTTGAGGAACATGACAATGGCCCAACATGTTGATTTGACCTCCAAACTTCCTACACCCCATTCTTATCAAGCATCAACAGGATGCAGTGGAACAAGTTTGATTAACAGAAGCTCCACTGCACAAGCCAGAGTACCCAAAGGATCCAGTACCAACGTCCTGGTTCCAGACCCCATAGGACACCCTGAGAGGTCCTCTTGTCCATGCCCAATGGTTCAGAGCATTTTTGAGCACATAAGGGGACCAACACAATATCAGTCAGGTGGTCATAATGTTATGCCTGATCAGTGTGCATATAGAGAGACAGATATACATCATACTACTTGTTATTAGACTTCGATAAAGTAGATAAAACCAGCTACAAAAGAAAACATAATCTACTAAAGTCAGCCATCACTTCAAATGTGTCATTAAGCCTGGCTTCCCTTTTGTCCATAATAAAAGACTCTATTTGATTCTTCTCAGGGTCACGAGCTGCTGAAGCATAACAACCAAATTACGGGCAATTTATCACCTAAAGAACACATTATGAAGCAGAAGATTTTACTATGTCTCCTTGTGTTTGCTCTGATGTGCGTCCTACAAAGTAGAAATCCTCAAGCAGAGGTCATTACGCTCATTTTTAGCTAATTTGGTGCTTCGTAGTCTGAGTAGGACACTTCTCTCTGTTTCAAATCTTCATATTTCAAGCACTTGAAAGTTTGAAGGTTACTTTAGACGTAATATATCCCAGCATGCCCTGTCCCAGACACAAAAATACAGTTTCATGAAATGTGTCTGACTTACATGAGTTATATTTGCAACTAACAACATGCGACAGCAGCCACAACACGTACACAGCATGTTCTAAGTATAAGTGAGGCATCTTAATATATCATCATGCAGCATTGTGTGTATTTTGTGGAAAGTCGTCGACACTGTGACACTCTGTGGGTCACCAGCTGCTCTGCTACATACAGTGACTGTGATGTATCACCACTATTGTGTTTTCTAATTCACATAGCACCAGCTCTACAGTGCCTGTCTGCTCATTTCTCTGCCGTGTCCCCAGTGCGATCACACACAGACTTACATTTTACAGCAGGAATTTAGGAAATTCTTCAAGTGTGTGTGAGTCCAACGAGCTGTTAGTTATGGGAAGTGGGCACTGCTATGTGGGTAGCAAATGGAACAGATGCTTTCCTTCTTGGCACACTCAATATCCTCCCTCTCTCAGCCATTGTGCTCTGTCCATGAAAACAACCACCAGGCTGATATTAAACCTGATGCAATCACGGAGAGCAGAACACAGAATGACACAGTTGGAAAGGATAATAAAACACTGCAGCAACAAAGAAGTGCATGAAAGCAGTGCAGCTGTTAATGATTAAGCTCACTGAGACTCCAGCGCCTGTCAGTCAGAGAGACTCATTAAAGGAGGCCTCCACTGTCAGAGGATCTGTGTTTGAATGAGAGCAGTTTGGGACCAACGTTTCCATCCCCAAGTGAAATAGTTTATTACTTTCTGAAGAATCGTATTTACTTACAGCTAAAGCAAAAAATGATAATTTCAGCAGATCAGTGAGGATGTCATGTGTCTGGAATTATGTCACAACACAGTAATCCATCCGACACTGACACTCATTCCTAGAAAATTATAGATAAACAAAAACACATTAGGAACAAGTGAAATTTACACAACTATCGACAGAGGTTTGTTTTTCGTCTTTTTTATGATAAATTCAAGCCTTACCCCCAAAGCTCGTTCTTAATTACCACCTAAAAAAACAGCCCCAAATTCTGCTTCACAGCTGGGATGTCAGAATGAACAACCTAGGATTAGAGACAACTGGAAGAATTTTAGAACACAAAAACTTTATTCTATGTCCATCACCATGCCAGAGTGACATTTGAAAAACTCCAGCTAACCTGGCAGTAAGAGAGTAAGTAACGACCTTATAACAACAAGTCGATAAGCACTGATGTTTTGAGCTCGTGACACTAAATGTGATGCAACAGAAGCGGAGCATGAATGCTACACTCCTGATAAAATATTTCATCTCAGTCACCATCGATAATTATTGACTATGTTACTTATCATTAATAAAGCCGAGAAAAAAATCTAGTTAAAATTTAATTGCTTCAGTCAGCAGGTGATATTTTTAATGTTAACACAACAACACTTCTACCCTGCAATATCAAAGTTCCTTCACTGGCAAATTAGATTCGGTGTTTAAATCTCTGTGTGATGACTTCTTCATGATAAAATCTAAACTTTTTTATTCTCACCACTGTCATAACTAAAACTATAGTGATAATAAAGAGGGATTTGTTCATAGTGAGCAGGAATCTTGAAAACACTGTTTCTCTACTGGAGACAATTAAACATTTTATCAAAAGTACAACAGTTGCAAACTCTCTGGTCAAGGTGAAACTATTACATCAACATGTCACAGACTGAACCCAAGAAGATACTATAATAAACTCTGATACATGCTTTCCTTAGATCGTGAAGCTTATTGAGAATAACCAGCTTGAACTATATAAATATTAAAATTAGTGTATCAGTGTTGAGAAAGAGCTGCATCAAACACGCCAAACCTGTCTTTATATAAAGCAGAGAGAGATCTCTGGTCTTTTCATGCCACATATTAAATATCTCCCAAACAACATCACTTACATTAGTTTTAGTGCATCCATTGTTTTGTGCAGCATTCACATCTTGCACTGCTGCATATTGTTGCACACGTTACCCACTGCACACTAAATATTGCACATACATTGTTTTACACTGGTTCCTCTTTGTGCTGTACTTTGTATATTCAACATTGCCTATGTCAGAACAGAAGAGCAGGTCTTAACTTTTTTGCACCATAAATATTGCATTTGCGTTTTTATAATACTGTCTTTCTGTACATACTTTTTGTTGCCACAGTTTGTGTGAGTAGATGTGAGTAATGAGTGTGTCTAGTGTGTCTAGATGAGTGTATTTTGTTTATCCAGCAAATTAATCATGACAGGGACACAGGGAATGAGGAAATTTATTACAGTGATAACTTGTTTATTGCTGGATGTGACAATAAAGCCTTTGAATCATTCTGAATGTTACACAGTGAAATTTCTAACTTCCTCTGTTGTTGCGTCCATGTAAAAGTGTGCCCATTTCTAGCTTCTGCTATCTACATTCATTTCTCTCTTTCTTTCTTGCTACTTGCTATTTTGAAACTTTTGCTCATTAGTCAGTCATCAGTTTCTTCACTTTGACAGAATTGGCCGACAGCTTCGGGACCAGACACAATCACCACTAAATCAGTCGTCTCTTCTTGTTCTTCCATCTCTTCATTTCCACCTCTTTGCTCTTTTGCCTCCTGGCAATCACAGTCTAACATCTTCACTGCCCCCAAATTACACAGCTCAACCAGGGACACTTTTATGGTGAGCTCCTGGGTGGATCCCTCTTTTCAAGCACCATGCAAATGGATAAAACCAGTGTGACATTCATCACCATGTTAGAACACGGCTGAATCTCCATTTCATCTCTTAAATGACTATCATTTTCTAATCAGTCATTGTCTGATAGTTGTCTCTCTCCATCTGTATCTCTTATCTTTCACACAACTTTGCCTCCACACTTTTTGTCTTTGCAAGTTTTCAGCAGATGGAACTTTTGAAGCACACGATTGAATACACACCCTAATGAATGTTAATTCTTGATTTTAGAGTCGCTGTTACATCAGAATTTTCCCATTTCCCTGTGTAGCGAGATTGCATTATCCAGTAGATGGGTTTCTTCCTTTCACAAAGTTTCCTTAAACTCACCCAAAGTATTATAGGCTCCCATGAACAGCTTTCTATTGGACAATAATAAATGTGTGCAGTTGTTCTGTGGTGACGATTTCTGCCATAATCTCAGATAATAAGTATTAGTCAACCATTAATTATTCCTTTCAAACTTATCTCCAGAACACACTCAAAAGGGCCACTGTTGCAGAAAGAAATCCAGTTAGAAAAAAAGGTTAATGTTCTTTAGAAAAGTGAAAAGTTTTCACAGAAGAGAAAAAAAATTAAACTGGAAGGTCAACTACAGCATCCTCTGTTCAACAAGAAACAAAATGGGTTATTGAAATGAAAGTCCTTGTTTGTTTTAGCAATAGCAATAGCACAGACGTGGGGGCACTAATCAGCCAGCTTTGTCTTGTTCAAGGTATATATTTTTTTTTACCAAAATATCCCATTTGCCTGACACACAAGTGTTCTCTGAAATACATATTTAATGGCATTAGTTGCAGTGAGCAGCAAATGAGGGACTGTAGACAGATATAATGTACACAGTACACCTCTTAATATATGCATTATTTGTAAGTAACAAGTAGAGTATTCAAGTAGCATCGGAGACTATATTGAAAATACAGGCCTCAATTTGAAATTTAATTCAATAACTAAAACAAACAGTTGCAGCAGTAATCAGGAGGTATAGAACCAGCCATAGCACCACTGATCAGAACTGCACCATGGACACTGTTGTATTTTCACACTCTAGTTCTGGAAAACAGACGGGCAAATACTTCAGACTTGATGTAGTAGTTATCAGTGGAAATCAGAGTTACTGTGACCCCTTAGACAGCTAGAAGGACATAGCATAACATGACCAACTATGGAGAGCTTCCACATAGTAAAACCATTTCTTGCTGTTCAGAACAATACTGCAAGATTAAAAACTTCCTAAAGAACCCGAAAAGAAGCCTGAAAGTTGGGAGCATATTCTTTTTACTCAGATTAGAAAAATGTGTCTGGCTCACATGGGGTCCAGTATGCTTAGCACAACCCTCACCGGGGTGAAGAGTGAATGCACAGACCCAACAGTGAAGCACAGAGGTAGCAGTGTGATGATGTGAGGACAAAACGTGTTGGGGAGCTGAGATTTATCGATGGCATCAAAAACGCCCTTGGATAAACTGGCTGATAAGACGACTCCCAGTCTGCAGAAGTTTGGCAGAAGAGAAATATTCCAGAATGATGATGATCCAAAGCATAGTGCCAAAATCACACAAGAGGTTCTAAAGAGGAAAAAAAATGAAAACTATGATCTGACTGGCTGACTTGAATCCAACACCTTTGGGATATTTAAAAAAACAGACAACACAACTCCTCCAGTACAGAGCAGATAAAAGAAAACTGGTACTGACGAACATCTTCACTGGTAGAACATCTTCCATGATGAGGATGATTCTCATCTAAAGTAAAGGTCGACATATGAAGTACTGGAAAAAAAGAAGAACTTGAATCTCAATAATGAAAGGTATACTGACTTTTGTTGGATTTAGTAGATCCTGTGGGTTTAATATAGTAAATCAAGACTGTTAATTAGATTTTTTTTACCTTCTGTTCAATTTAGAAGTAGTGCAATTACCATACTGTGATACAATTTAGAATAGTTTGACACTATATTTGCACAGGGTTGCTCTCCCCTCAGCCATATATTGTACATAAACACTCCTCACCCTGCACTATCCAGATACAGACTCTTGATATGAATTAATTTAAACTTGTGCAACATTTTAATCTATTCCATAATATGTGATACTCAGTCATGTTTTTGTTTTTCTTGAACTGAGACAGTCCTGATTAATGACAATACTCACAGCCAGCTCTCTGTTTTTCTTTTGCAGCAACACAACTACAACTACTTTGGGACATTCATTCAACTTGCTGTGCTGCCTGCAGGATATTTTGAGCCCTGCTACACAAGACTGTTTACTAAATGAAGCGTGAGGCTGATGAGAATTTATTACGTAAGAGCATGTAGCTCTGGAGCTGTTATTTACATGCTCAAGGTGATAAATAAGTCGTAGAGGACTTGAGAGCAACAGTGTCCTTCAAAAATGCATCTGACTTGTGCTGGTTCTGACAGCTCACAGAAGTTTGACAGAGGAAGAGGACAATTCTGTATATAAACAGATGAACTCTCTGTTTACTGATGTCTGCCCGGGTCTTTGCAGCCAGAGAGCTTCCTTTCTGGTGCTGAAGGAGCTGTTGAAGTGGTGGGAATATTTGGCACAGCGGTGGGCGACGAGCAAGCAGAGAGACGGACATGTCAGAGCAGCGTGAGTGTTGGAGTAGCAGAGCCACCTTTCTCAGCGGACCAGTGAGGTGGTTGTTAGCAAGAGTGAGTGCCAGGGCCGAGAGTCCTGACAGCACAGCGCGTGGGCTGGAGTTTATCCTGGGCCTTTAAAGTCGACTCACCGAACATGATGCCCCGAGGTCCTTACAGTGATAGATGCTCAGTAGCCAGTTGAAATACTTCAGCGCTGGCTGCATTCAGAATTCATGCTGGGGTCCAGAGTTGTCTGCTGAATTGGCACATGACAGCAGTGAAACATTATGATGGACAATGACATCGGGGCATCTGGGGTGGGAGACACAATTGGTGGCTCAATTGGTGCCGTATCCTGTCGTAACAGGTTCACAGATTGGGACTGACAGCTTTTTAATTGGATCTGGCACCTCCTTTATCACTACCATCAAAATCTGTAAATGAATCGGGTGTAATAATTTCTGTTATCTCTTCTGTCGTTGTTTTTTCCCCACCATTGAAGTCATTTGTTAATTGCTTGTTTGTCTATTTTCGAATCATTTTGAATCTATTATAATAGCATTATAAGCGTGTCGTGTGGTTTTCATGTGATTTAAACCTTTGCAACAAGAACAAAACTTGTAAACTGCCAAAAAGATAAACAAATTTGCGGATTTTCAGTCGCGTGTTGTGTGCAGACGCCACGCCGGGATAATACATCACTTAATTTAAATTCTTAATTAGACTGCTTGCTTTTCATGGTTTTACTGTAAATACAACGCTGATCCCTAATTCCTTTCCCCCTGAATTATGGTAATCCACAGACATGAAGGAAAATGACAAGTGAAGGGACAGTCGACAGGAGAGAGACACTGGGATCTGTGATGGAGGCATCGTCCATTGGCCCAGTCCAAATTCATATTCTGTCTCAGAGCAGCAGCAAGATGTTTAATGTTTTAGTGCGTGTTGATAGGTTTTCCTGCATGCAGCTTTTATTTGTTATCCAGCGCTGAATAATGACACGTCTGCTGCCACCTTCATGATAAAGCAGCATATGAGGCAGTATGAGTAATAAAGTTCACATTTACATCTTCTATTTTTACACACGTAGGGTTGGATATAGTTTGTATTTTTACTATTCTGATTCTTTGGCTTGCATTTTGTTGGTTTTACTATCCTGCTTTTACATTACTGCATTCATCATATTAATGTAATGATATAATTTAATGTACTATAGGATAGGACACTGGAGACATTTTCCTGCATGGAGTACTTAGTTTTAACACCAATTTCAATGCAACACTTTTACAGTGTAGCATGTACAGTAGTACTTAAGTAAAGGATATTAGTACTTCTTTCCCCACTGTAAACAATCCCTTACTATTATTCACTGTATGAATTAAGGATGTCCCAAGCCAAGGCCAGAGATCAGAGTTAGGGCCAGTCATACCATTTTTCAGCTAATCGTCATCTAAGCCTAATCTTTTGTTTGCATCTGCTGTTTCTTGTGTGTCAGAATGAAAAGCCTAAGTGGCACTGAAACAAATTGTTTAAAACACAACACTTCTTGCCAGATGACACTGAGTGCCACAGAAGTCTCTGCCATGGTGCCCGTTTCTGGCTAAACTCCCACAAAGCTCTCTGCTTGCCAACACAGAACTGCTTGTTGTCTGAGGGACCTCCTGCTCGGGTCGCTACATTAAATACAGGATTTGGATGTCTGTTGATCTTATGTAATTTTGTTTTGCAGTTGTCAAGCATATAGACTGTAACTGAAGTGTGTATTAACTAAGAATATAGTATTGGATTAGGACTCACTATCGGCATGACTCAGATGGGCGTAGGTGCAAAAAACTTGATTTGGACAACTTAATATGAATTGTTATAGTTAATGTTTTTTACTGCTGACTACACATCTTCTGATGTAGACTAATGGGTTTATTGTGTGAACTGAATTTCTTAGGCCGTGTGAGAGTAGTTCCAATGTGTGACAGAGTATAATGTTGCTATAAGGTTATAGTAAAGTCATCTGTAATGTGCCTCGATAAACAGAATACATACAGGCAGTCTTTGTGTTGAGCTCCTGTTTATGCGATGTTACTACAGTTAATACTGAGTAGTACTGTGAACATTACTGACAAATACTACCACGAGTAACACAGAGCTAAATAAAGTAATGAAACCATAGCAATGGGGGTGTTTACTTCACCAACTTCCAGTCAGGTCCTTGTAAAGCATTTCTTGGGCACCATTTGCAAAAGCAACCCTACACTTTGTGCCATTCACCTCCTTATAAAGGAAGTCAGCAATGACTGAGTAGGTTAACTGAGAACAATGCTAGACTCTCTATTTATGCAGATAAATGCATTAGGAGGGTGAAGGACGCGCATGTATTCAGCTCAGATAAATAATGGTGCAGATGGGTGGTGGTAGATACAGTAGGGGTTGGTAGTACAATGACCCTGACAGCACAGAACATCGGTTTGGGTATTTGAAAATAGCATGAGTGAAATTTGTTTAGGAACTGATGAACAGAATCTGAATTGAAATGTTCTAATTATCCCTTTAGAATTGATGTTTTGGCACCAGTTTTAAGTTGGAACTGGTTCTTGATGCCCAGCCCCAGCTGGAAGAGGTTAAGTAAGTCACTAATGAAATTAGTGGACACATTTTTCTATTTTTTACATGATACATGAAATGTTTCCCCTCAGATTCCGTCCAGAGGCTGCAGGTAGATGTGAGTTGTTTGTCTGGAGATCTGACATCACTCAAGTAAAGTAGTGTCAGACTGTGATTTGGTTTCACGACATAACTGTCCTTTCAAGGTGACACAAAACAGTTTACAGGAGCTGAGAGATAAATCCATTGTCCTATGAATGGAGAAGTGCAAACCTGAGTGCACTGACAAAGTTATCCACACTGCTTACATGGAATGGAAGTGTATTATTAGCAGAGGCAACAGGGAAAAAAAGCAATTTTCATTTGCCTATGCAGATTTATGAATGTGAAAAAATTGCAAATCCCCCGTCAGAAAAATCTACATGGAATCGTTTGTGGAAAAGTAAAGTATTTGAAGAGAAGGTGCACTATGACTTTGCCTTTTTTTATCACTGTGTGCTGTAGGCTATTATCTGTCCAAAGAGACATCAGTTTGCTGGAAATGTGACATGAAATTACCCACAATCCCCTTCTGCCCTCCCATCAACTTGGCAGTTTCACAAGCCCCCAGAGTTGCAGGATAATTTAGGGAGGGATTTCAAGCGAAATTGTGTGTGCTTGTATGTGCATCTGCATGCGAGTGTGTATGTGTGCGAAGGAATGAGAAGAAGATAACTCTTATATTCAGGTTGAAAGATTGACATTGAATGGAATGGAACTTTTCTGAAGATAAAGACAGATAGGTGGAGCCCAACAGTGCAAACTTTTCTCCTGTTATTGCTTCATTTGCAAAGTCATTACAGACCAGTGTTAGTGCACGTGATTTGACTGTGGAGGTACATTTTTCAGGGGCCTCATTAACTGCTATATGATCTTAACCATCATCCTTCCCTTAATACAGAATGTCAGCTGGTTCAAACCTCAGCTATTTTCAGGGTAATTTCACTACCTTTACTTTTATGGTCGCTGTGGAGATACCTTGTCTGGAATTGTCTGGAATCTGACAATATCAAAACCATGATGGCGGAAAATTAGGGGGGGAAAAGTGCTTTGAGCTTAACAGAAATAAATGTGTTTTGTTATTGAGGTGTGCACATACAGTAGCCGACTTTCATTTTTTTCATGCATTGTCAGGAAAGGCAACCCAGGCAAATGCTGCCCCTCACCCACCCCAGGATTGTGCATACTCAGTCTGCATGCCTGAAATACACAGTACACATTGATTAAAGAGCAAGCACAGTTTAGTGTCATTATCTAATATCCATGATGTACACTGAACAGCCACAACATTCTGACCACTGACAGGTGAAGTGAATAACATTGATCATATTGGTACTATGTGGTGTTGATGAGATAAACATTGTACCAGAACAAGCACACTCCCTCATGCAAATGGCACGGTCCTCTTGTCCATGCCCAATGGTTCAGAGCATTTTTGACCACATAAGGGGGACCAACACAATATTAGGCAGGTGATCATAATCTTATGCCTGATTGGTTTACATTCTACGTTGCAGCCATTGTGATTACATGGTTTCAAAGTGTGATTTTGTTCGGCCCTAGTTTAGCCCTAGTATCAGCTATGACCACATTATTTTCCAACAAGTTTAATTGTCAATTAGTCGGTGAAGGCATTGTGTGTGTTGCTGTGACTTGAAAGGTTCACACATGAAGTTATTGGTGCATCACTGCTTGATGTGTGTCAATGTCCGATGTCATTATATAAAAGCATGAACCAATTTCTTCCACTTTGCTGAGATACGAGCCAAGTTCAGCAGAAGAACAGAAGAACTGGAGGGAAATTTAAGAAACAAAAATACTACCATGTCTTTCATCAGAGTATTGCATCCTTGCAGCCTGCTGGGCCAAAGTTGACTCCTGATGGGCTTAAGCATAAAGTGAAAAGACTTTTCAACTACAGTTACAGTGGGGCAATATGGTTGGAAACAGATATAATGGTTGGAAAGCTCAACAACAACATCCAGCATTTGCTGCTCCATCTCATCCTCAGTAAGCTATCAAAGAAATTGTAGGACCTTAACGCTGCCATCAGTCTGTCACTGTCAAAAAAGGCACGACTCCGCAGTTTTGTAGCTTACTGGGCGCCGCGTCGATGGACCAGTGGACTGGAAAAAGATCCATATAGTTTTTATGGGCTCTGTCTGTCTCTGTGTGTCAGTTGGGGTGGAAATGAGAATGCATCTTCCAGCCCCAGTTACTGAATTCAACAACTTTTCAGAGTCGTTGGCTCATTTGACATCTCATCATTCTGCCATAGGGGGAAAAACACTGTGACTTGTTTGTATTTCTTTAAACCAATCACAGATGTCTTGGGTGGAGCTAAGAGACAGGTGTGGCTTCAGTATCCCTTCAAAGTAGTGACAGAGGAATTCTTTTCGTTTGCACTTGACGAATACTGTGACTAAAATGGACTGTCCACTGTAAAAAAAAAAATCTACAAGGCTGCCTTACTGCACAATCCAAACCCTTTGCAAAACTTGACATTTTTAGTGTGGAAGGTTGCTGCTTGGAGGTTGTTGTCGTTTCCTGTAGTGAAGTAGATTTTTAACACTGTAACACCCAGATAGCAGAAGGAGAAGATTTTTATTTTTTATTTTTTTATTTAGCCTTTATTTAACCAGGTTAGTCCCATTGAGAAGAAGAGAAAGCAGTCTGACATGAGCGGCCAATAGCAGGATTATACCGGCAGCCTACATCTGCAATTCATATTAACTCACATATACGTGTATTACAAAAATGCACAACAAGCATTTTCACTGCCTTTATTGTTAGTTAGCACATGCCTAATACAACTTAAAGCTAATTTGTGAGCTAATATAAAAGCATTTTAATAATTGTGCACTTCATAATCCGAATCCTAATTTTATGTTTCAACAACTGATAGAATACTAGACTATCAAAATAACTGTTGTAGCCAAAGATATTCGCTTAGTTCTGCTGTTTATTTTGATATGCACCACACTATGAAACAACAGGTAATTCATGAGTTATTCAGCTGAGAAGGAGTGTGAAAATGGGTGAAGATATTACCTTGCAAAAGATTGATGTGACTTGATAATGTAAATACTGCAGCATGTACAAATATGTGACAAGCATTGGTGTTTTTAAAGGCAAACTCAAGACCCACCATCTTGGTCAGGCCTTTGATTGGTGAGATAGATTTTATTAAATATATTTCATTTATTTATTGCTCTTCATAAAACTAATTTTATTTATTGATTTCTTTATTTATTCACATATTTACATAATTTATTTCAGTTTGTCTCATCTGGTGTTTCCTCACTGCACACGTTACTTAGGATTATTTAGGATGTTTTAGAGTCCTTTATCTACAACATATTGTTGGGGTGGAGGTTTGTATTGTTTTATTAGATTTTTATTTCTGTTATCTGTAAAGCACTTTGCGTTACATTTCAGTCATATGAAAAGTACATAAATAAAGTCTAATTGATTGATTGATTGATTGATTGATTGAAGCATCATTACAAAGCTCTGGCCCTATTGTGTACTGTGCTCATTACCTCTGCAATGACGGGTTCATGAACAGTTCAGACAGCAGTAATGGGTGTAGAGATGAACGCTACACTGTATGCAGATTGGAACTATAACTAAATCTGATGTAAATTCAAAGTTAATTTTCTCTGCAACACTTTCTTGCACTGACAACTGGCATCACTGAAAAGATCCAGTCGTGCAGTTTCATTTGCACCACACCTCACTGCAATGAACACCTCGAAAGCAAGTCAGCTCAGCAATATAGTATTGGCTCCTCTTCTTTACATGACTAATTTGCCTGTGAATATTTTCTCAAAATTGCAGCTATGTTCACGCCCAACAACCAGATACTGAGGTCTCAAAGGTGCTGCCAAAGGCCCTTACTAATGTCTTCTGGGATTTGATCGAACCGAAATATTTCTGAAGTGAGTTTATAACACCTGGCTCAGTCCCCAGACTACAGACAGGCCTCATCTACTTTCCATCTGTCTGACTGTGGGCCCAGATGTGCTGATGAAGAGCAGTAATGAAGGAAGAGAGCAGAGATTTAGGACTGAGCAAAATTCAGTCTGTGGTAATGGGTCTTAGCTACATTTATATCAAAATAAAGATGTTTTTGAGAAAACTTCAAACACGTGAACTTTAACTCACAGTTGTTTCGGGGCCACATGTCACACAGAAACGGAATAATTTTTTCGTCTTAACTTATTCTGACTTAGACGTTAGTTCGTGCTGAACACTTATTTTCCTGATATAAATTCACTTCAGAGAGCTGATATAGAAATGAGCAAACCAATCTTCTCTTAAAGGCCTGCATTCATTATCTGTTGTCACTGGTGATTTATGAGTCTGGCGTTGCTGCGTACTGGCAGCCATATGTCTCCTCATTCCTCCACACACAGGACTGTCCTATTAATGATGTTGGGATTCATCATCCAAAGACACAATCAACACTCGAATGAACTTTTAATGGTATTGACAACACGAGCGCTTCTCCACTTCGCACCTCCCAGCTCTGCTTAGCAAGCATAACTGCAGATCTTGATTTTTGGAAAGAAGACAAGCTCCTTCAAGCGATTTTGGTTTTCAGTGAAAGTTTGTTGTTGCCAAACACGGAGAAAGAAATTACCCTTTTCCAATTATCCATCAGTCAGTGTGATGTGTGGTTTAAAGGGAGAATATAACATCAGTTTCAGAGATGGCCCATTAGCTGACGGGTAATCTAAATTTGCTTCCCTTTGTGTGGAGTGAGTCATTATCTGGTTAGCGCCCTAATACCATGTAAATGATAAGATGCGCATCATCAGCATTCAACACAGAGAACAGCCCCACCACATACAATTAATTTACTTAAAAAGGTACTAACAGCCATTCGTAAATGCTCATTTTGAAGGTCCGGTCAGTTGAAAGACTTTTACTTAAACAGGTAAGACTAATTACTAATTACTAATTACTCAGAGACATTTTTTTCACAGTAATTTCTCCATGTAGATTCAAAGGAATATCACCAGCGAATAAAAGAGGTCAGTGGCCATGCGTGCGTATGTGTGTGTGTGTGTGTGTGTGTGTGTGTGGCACTCTGGTCCATGTGTGCTGGGTTTTTCAGCACTCTGCGGTAAATGTTATCTGTTCTGGCAGGCAGTCCATGTCAAATAGTGCGAGGGTGAGGAGGGCGACGAAGCATGCGACGAGTCACGCTCTGTCCACTGTCAACCCATTTCAGGTCACCCTCTTTCCCCCAGTGGCCTGCTGGGTCTCTCTGATCATGGACCTCAGGATGGCCATGTTAGATCTGTTTTCCTTAGTGCAGTTGCAGACTCTTCTAGGATTAGTAATTGGGCGAGGACATACAGAGGCACGGATTTGTCAGAGCTGTCATCTGGGAGAGCGCTCTGTTTTAAAGTTTCCTTGTACATCACATGTCAGAAGAAGATTAACTTGATTGGATTCCAGAGAGAAAAGTTGAGCGCTGAAAGTGAAATCAAACGATACGCACTGTTATATTTCATCAACCAAGTTGTTGAAGCAACAACTACAGTTACAGAAGACGTGTGTTGTGTACAAGTAGTATTTCAATATTTTTACATTGAATTAAAAAATGTAAGATTTGGATTCCCATGAAGGCTATTCCCATCAACTAGAAACCGATATGCACAAACAAAAATTAATGTTCAAAAACTCACAGTAAACTACTGATATGTATCACATGGCTGCCTTTCCCCTACAGAGTCAAGCTAAAATGATGGGCACGGCTTTCATCGGATCATTTAGCGCTCATTGATCTCATGATTACCATGCTAACTGAACTGTCAGCTTTGGCATCTGGCATCACTGACTCAGGCAAGGGGAGAGAAACTAGGAGGCAGGTCTACTTATCATGCATGGCCACACAATCTCTATTCTCTTTCTCTGGACTAGCCGGCTTAATTATGTGCTGAAACAAGTCTTCAAAGACGCTCCTTTCACAAAGTAATATATACCTGTCCAGTCTCATTCAGTTCAAACGGGACACCAATATCAATGGAGCAGCTTGTACAGGCAAACCCAAACAGTAAGGATGGGTGTGATTAGACAGTTAAATTATATAATATTGCCCCACCAGAAATACTAGTCAGTTAAAAAAATTATTAATATTATTAATGCACAAAGCCGGTTAGCTGTTGCGCTTAAGATGTCATGCGGCCACCCACCACTAGTTGGTGCTGACAGCAGCTGCCCCCTAGTGGTGAACATATGACGTTCTTGGAGCAAAAAATCAGTGCAAGTTGGCAATATTTTGATCTAGGATATGAAAATAAGGTTGTACCACTTGACGGTAGCAATATGTACAGAGTCGGCCCTACTCAATGTGACACCCTAGGCGAGATTTTATATGGCAGCCCCCTCCATCAGCGATTTAAATAGGCTTACAGAAGAAATCGAATAGCATTGTTTTGTAGTAATATTAATTGGGCATTGCATTACATTTTAATCAGTGTGAGCTTTTCCATTATAGGAGTTAATAGTAATAACTAGTTTTAATGTAATTATGTTGAAAGTGAATTTTTCCCAATTTTGTGGCGCCCCCTGGAGGCCACGACGCACTCAGCATTTGCCTATATAACCTAATGGGCGAGCCAACTCTGAATGTGTAACCAAATTCAGCACAGGCATGTGGACATTAATCTGCAATGAAAGAAGCCTGCAGGTGCTAGCACTGCTAACATTAACCACACTCAGCAAACCAATATGACTTCACACAGGTTTGATCCACTCAGTCTGAAAAGAGAAGGCAGTTAATCAGTGCAAGATACGCTTCATTGATGCTGGAGTCAGAGGAATATTTTGCACCCAAATACACAATATGCAAAATCATAACATCCAGGTTATTACTTTTAGACTAGTCAGTTAGTTGAAATTTGAAATCACCTTTAAAACAGCAGGAAAATTAATTCTAAGAACATCAAACCAAACCACACAGCCATTTCATACATTTCACATACATTTCAGATGAGAAGGCTCCATTTATTTGCATCTTGTCACCGTTGTTTACTGCAAAGCCATGTGATGGATTAGTGTATCATAGGCACAATTTGCAAAAATGAATTGAAGGAAAAAGTATTAGATATGATTTTGAGAGCATAAACAACAGAGTGATTGTTCTGTCAAACTGTCAGACATGCCTTGAATAAGGCCAGAATCAGATGAAGAGAGACGCTGTTTTGAATGTCACAACCACCAACGGTTTATTGACACCAGGGCTTTTCCTGCTGTAGAGGGGTTAGTGTGGGTGCAAGTGTTTTTGTGGAACGCCTTAAGGTGAAGGAACACCAAAGGGCCTTTAGGTGACATATCAGAATGACTGTAAATCAACTGTACGAGTTCTATGCCCTGACAAAAACAAACAAGAAAAAAAAGAAGGTTTAAATGATATAACCTGTCAGATAACATTCAACATTCATCACAAAGCTATTAACTGACATGATATTTCTCTGTACAGTCAAACCTGGTAGTTATTAATTCTACCATTATATCAGTTGCCGATATTATCACCTGACATTGGACTGTCACAGATATATTGGTACTGGTCTGAGACACACCAATATGAAAACTTTGTTTTACATTACATGATGCACAAAATCGTGCTTGATATAACTACGAAACAATGTCCTAGTTTGTCCAGCAGAGCAGATCCGACTCTGTTGTTTTGTTGTCAAACACTGAGTGCAGCACTTGCAGCAGAGTGTGAGCTGAGCAGACTGTGGTGTGCAGTCAGGCTTTGTTTTCATGGAAAGTTGCCAGCTGGTTTGTGTAATAGATTGCTGTAAAAATACTAAACAACAACCCCATAATTTTACATTTTTAATGCAACTCTAACATGCTATATAGTTTGATATATTAATATCTTCTTCTAGCTTCATAATAGCAATATCCGCCCTCCAAAACCCAGTGTCAGTCGGGCTCTAGTAAGCATTGACTCAGATAAGCTGGTTTGAAACTATTGTAAATAAGTCTTAACAAAGTGTAAAATGTTAACTTTTATGTTAGGGAATAATAATAAAAGCAGAAAGAGAGAAGATATACTAATATAGACAATTTTAGATTAAAGAAACTAGCTACATAGATATTCATGTACCGGATTAGCCGGTAAGCGAAGGGAAGCTAGCTGATGTTACATAAAGACACTGACTGACCTAACATTAGTAGCTAATGCGACATGGTTGCTAAACAGAGTTATGCTGTGTTCACAAGACTGTTTCTGATTAAAACTGGTCAAAGCAATTTTTCATAATAAATATTCCAGACTGTTCCAAAATGCAGCTGAGAGCATCTTTTGTTACCATTAATCATGCTAATTTAGCCTTTATGTTAGGCGATAGGTCAGTTTTGCTAGCAAATGAAATAAACACAAACACTACTCATAAACTCTTAGGACTGCTCCAGTTTTACTTCACAACTGAATCTAGGTGATAAAATCCTTTTATTATTCATCTGTGCACAAGTTAAGGTTATCCACATATATTTACATTAAATGTCTAACATTCTATTTTGTGAAATGAATAGACTTTAAACTGTAAGTACATTGAGTCTTGTCGCCTTTCTTTCTCCACAATCCCCCTCCTCTGGATGCTATCTTGGGCAATCTGAGATTTATTTTGCTGTAAATCTGTATCACAGTATTGGAAAAAAAAAACCTGCATCTTTCCTGGTCATGCACAAAGAACTGGCATCATAAATCATTAAGGCAAAAATCGTTTCGGGCATCTCAGTTTCAATTGATATTCTAATCAAAACCCTTTTAGTTTGATTAGAGCACCGAAAACATTGCAGGTGTGATATTAGTTCAGCAAATGAAAACACACACCCACTTAATTTCGGAAGAGTGCTGGAGTGTGATTTAATGCACTACTAGGGACAGTTTTAGTTCTTGACTACAACAATTAAACTATTCCAAGCCCTCAAAATGTTTGCTGTCATGAACAGCAAGTATAGGTTTGTAATAAAAAGGAGAAAACATATAAAACCACTGTCATAGTCCTTCAATAGTCCTTGTAAAAGCAGAACTGGGGCTACAGAATTCAGTAAACTTGGGTAATTTCTTAGTTGTGGGGAATCAATACTTTAAACAAATACCGATTTATTCAGTTAATTCTATGGTCACTCAGTAGATTCCAGCTTCCTAACTCTCAGCTATAGAGCTTAACTGATCAAAAATACATCATATGGTAGCACAACTCAAGATATGTGTTTAATTTCCTGCCTCAGTAAGACATAGATATCGAAAAGCCTGGAATTCAGAACTCAGCAGGCGCACTGACCCAGAGCAAAGCTGCAGGTAACAGATGGGATTTATTGATCTGGGATATATCTCTATTAGCCAAGTCCAAGGTCATTGAACCCAGTATCTACCTGCAAAGAGCCGTCAGTCTTAGCTGAGCATGATAAATGACATTCTGTCCATGCGGACCTGCAGAACGTGACGGATTGTTGTAACATTTCCTGACAGAGTGTACATATAAGCATCAGTATTCTGATCAGGGGTTGAGCACAACACACAACTCGTGTTTTTTTCCCCATGACACAGCAAACACTTTTGTTATTCAGTGTGGCACAACAGCACCGCGTCCCCCCTCCCTTGTTCACATCAGAATCTGTCCCGCTGACACTGATCAATGACGGTGGCAATGTAGAAGACGGAGAGAACAACAGTGCTATTGACAGCAACGATGGATTTTACAGGAAGCCAGGCAGAGCAGCCACATAGTGACTGACTGTGTAGGGAAGTTGTCAAAGCAAATGACTTATTTCATCCATTTCTAATTTTTCCCTTCACTCACCGCTCTTCCTTTCTCCGCGATAAGCAGTAATGTACTTAAACTGAGTGCAGTGCTCGAGCATCATAAAGGGAGAAAATAATTGCAGCCGCCAACAATCATATATTGTGTGGCGTTGTGTCTTGGAATTAAAAATATTTTGGAGTCCAGCGACAGCGAACAACAGTCTGCTTCCATTGCTGTAAATAACTGCAGACATGCATGTAATGAGGGCATAAGCAATATTTGTGTGACAAAGATTAGTCTTGTCAAAACTCGCACACAAAGCTGCATTTATCAGCCAAAGCTTTTTAAAATCCAGCAAACGAACCCAGCAGGCTCTGAGACATGAATTTTAAACACAACCATTTATCCACAGAGAATAAATTTGACACCAGTTAATGGCATTAAGAGAAATCTGGTGTGGACTTCCTGAATACCTGAGCTGATGGAGAGCTAGACCATTAAACTTTGTGAACTTAATGGATTATTATTTGGGTAAAGCCACCGAGACAGATGAGAGATAACTAGAATCTGTAAGTAATAACATTTCAAATCAGTGACAAAATAAAAACCATCAAAAAGCAAATAAAGAAAAAGAAATGGTTCATGGTATGGGGTCATGATCATAAATTTAAAAGGTAATTTCTCACAAATAAATTGCGTCTATTTACCAGTCATTGAAAAAGGCCTTGAGTATATTTATAAAAAGAAATGCACGACAGAAAATTTGACATGGTGTCCTCATAAATCTCACCAAGGTTCTTGATAAAAAAAAGAAAATTAAGAACGCCCTGAGTAAAAAGCCCACCAACTGATTACGAAATTAATTGGGTGCATAGATTATGTGCTGCAGCAATAAACAGCTTCAGATTGTATTCAGAAATGCTGAGTCTGCATATATCATACTGGTCATTGTTACGGTTCCCCAGGAACGAAGGCTGGATGATATTGAATATCAGTAGAGCACTGTCTCTGGCTGCTGCTGGAAAGATTCAGACTGCAAATAATGCAGTTTAAAGGTTTCACTGGCCAGTAAAGCAACTCAACAGATGTTGGCTATTTGGATAATGCAGTTAGTTCTGGTAGTTATTGTTCTAACAGATCCCTCTCCATGAGTCTGTAGTTTGAGTTACGGCTTTCAAAATTTTATACATCAATGTACATGTGACCACCTCCTAATGTTGTGCTGGTCCCCCTTATGTGCTCAGAAATGCTCTGAACCATTGGACATGGACAAGAGGACCTCTCAGGGTGTCCTATGGGGTCTGGAACCAGGACATTGGCAGTGGATCCTTTGGGTACTCTGGCTTGTGCAGTGGGGCCTCTGTCAATCAAACTTGTTCCACTGAATCCTGTTGATGTTTGATCAGAATGGGGTGTAGGAAGTTTGGAGGTCAAATCAACATCTTGGGCCATTGTCATGTTCCTTAAAATGTTCCTGATAGTTTGATGTTTTTTCCATGTGGTGGGGTGCATTTTCCTGTGGGGGTAGGCCAGTGACATTTGGGATTTCCATTTGCATGAGGGAGTGTGCTTGTTCTGGTCATCAAAACCACACTGTATCTTGCAAACCTACATACAGTCAGTATCTGCCAAGGTGGCTGGAGTTCTGCCCAGGAGCAAAGTTAAGAACTGTGTTTTCATTGCTGGATTTTTCTTAAGCACACTGTGAGCTCAAACCATGCAAATGATATGGCTGGACCTGGAATCTATTAAGTAAATTGACCAGGAGGTACCCAGACTGACGGGATGAATATAAATCACTTGTGGCCCTTCTGTGACTCCTGGGGTTGTCCTGGCAGGTGAAAGAGCGTCACCTCTCAATAGTAAATGAATGCACAGTGCAGACTGTTCAGGAAAATAGAAGTATGCATTGAAGATGAATGATAAAGTTTCAAAGGACAGAGTTCAAAATATCATGTGTCTTAGAGGACCAAAGTCTTAACAGCATTCTCTCTTTAAAGCTGAGCTGGATGTTGTTATTCATATTAATATCTCATATAAGCAGTTATTTACTCGGTCAAGGGTGGCATTTGAATAGAATTCTATTGCAAGAATTGTGAATGAGGAAAAGGGAAGCTGGGAGCTGAGGTAGTTGGAGTGGTGACCTGGTGAGTGGTTTGGAGTCGTAGCTGACATGTTGCAGAGAGAAAGCTGAGCTGAATGAATGTGGCAGGACTTGAACAGAATTAGCAGGCAGGTTACACTGAGTGACTGGGGTCCGGAGACACAGCGAGAGTGAGGTTAACAGGCAGCCAAAACACAAGGAGCAACAGGTTACCGAGTTTGCCTCAGCAGCACATGGCAGACTGAGCAATGTGGTGGAGAGTGACAAGCAGTACAGAGGGTGAAGTATTGCAGGGAGCCTGATGAATTGATGAGGACCTGGAGCAGGAGTGTCAGCAGATTAGCAGCAAATAAACTACACACACACACACACCCATACAGATACACACACACTGCATTGGCCATGATCACTCACAGGTACAAGTAGTTTCTCAAAAGCACTGCAACACTTTGTCTTGAATGATTGAGTTGAGTCAAAATTCTGCTCATGTATTTCACATCAGCACGCTCCTGTTACCATAATTCATTTCTTTTGTACACAGAGTGCATCTAGTACATCCTTTCTTTTCAACCTTTAACAAAAACTGTGAGTGGCAATGCAGGCTTTACTGACTTTACCTTAATTGTGGCATCTAACTTGAGCCTTTACCCCCCAAACTACATGTGCCGCCTGCAATGAGCTGCTGCACAGGAAGTGACACACGTAAAGTCATTTTGTGTCACTCTTTGTCGTACTTTCTCTCTCTCTGTCAGTTTCTGTGCATCTTTTCGTGTTGTTAGTTTGTGTCTTGCTGTGGTCATTTCTTCTCCTTGTGTCAGTTTGTGGCGTTTCTGTGTCACTTGCGTCATGTTGTGTCATTTTGCATTTATTTTGTGTTATTTTGTGTCCGTATCTTTTTGAGTCTTTTTGTGACATTTTGTGCCTTATTGTGTTATTTGTGTCTTTTCATGTCATTTTGCATCCCTTTGAGTCATTTTGTGCTTAGAGTCCCCTCCCCCAATTCTCAAAATATGACTATTTTGGTGCATCACTTGAAAGTTTTAATTCACCTCAGTTAAGAAATGAACGTCTTCAAACACCTATCAAACCCTGAAATGAGGCGTTAACTCTCGCTGTTAAGTAAGTGAGCTGTGAAATCCAGCATTTGTCGTCAGCTGGTTTGTCCAACAACAACTGGCAGAATGTGCTAGGGTTTTATTTGGGTTTTTTTCAGATACATTTTCACTTGGTTTCTTTTTTTGTTTTAAATTATTTTAAATAAAATTGATTCAGGCGCAAATTAGAGTTAAGTTGGTCGAGCCTCATTGGTATGTGAAGCTGAAGGATTCTCATCTGACTGCAACATGCTGGCAGGAGAGAGTCTGACATTACGAGAACGAGGTCAGTGTGTGAAAGTGAACCCGAACCGTCCACAGATCAGAGCCCAGCAGGCCTGTTAGAGTTATGCTGCTTTTCTGTTTGAAAATGAAACAGGTCTTATGGTAAGTTCAAGCTACAAGAGGCTGCTCAGCTCCCTCAAGCCAGTTCCTTGACTCCCTCACAGCCAATTTCACAGCTAACAGTTATTTGTTTCCCCACATCATAGTTGTGCTCAGCCGGGGAAAGGCGACGGAAGAAAATGGCGAATGGATAAAGTGTTTGACCCGAGTGTGGGTGCTGAGAGAGCACCGCCTTCGCCCCGGTGTCAGAAACATCCATCTCCACAATGAACTGACTGGTTGAGCCAGAGCAGGGGCTGATGTGAAGAAACTCTAAAGCTTAATAAATACCTGCTCTGCCTCAGGAGGCCAAGTGAACAGGACAGAAGACGAAGTGAGCTGGGTGAGAGGAACTGTCACCTGGCTGTGGGCTTTGATGAAGAGGTGGGAGAAGTTGAAGCGCTGGGGCAGCTTACAGGTTGCAGTTCTAGGCCACTCAGTCACTGCTTTTACCCCAAGAACCCTGCAAAAGCAGAGGGAAATTCACACTATCCTGCCTAAACAAACAGAGGACCAGGTGGGCAGGGTTGGACTTGGTCTGGGAAGATGTAAGAATAACGCTAAGGTGTACAAACACAGGAAGTTCATCATTGACAATCCTCTAAAACACTGCAGGGGCATTAATAAGGCCGACTGACATGACCAGGTAACTCGCTCTCCTCCACCTGTCATCCTCCCTGACTCTGATGAGGTTTTACAGAGATCCAGCTTACTAATAACACCATCTTCTAGAGGCTTAAAAGCAGAATTTATTAATGATAAGAGGTGCTTATTCTTAACTGGGATGTTATTAAAGCCGTAGCAGTCGGGGTGCGTTGTCCTTCTTGGAGACAAAGACGAAACCAGCACCTGGTGGAGAGGATGAGGGTCTGATTATAACTGCCTCTGGTGAACCTTTGATGTACGCCTGTGTGACCTCTCTGGATGTGGCTGATTGGATTGTGGTAGTTGCCGGAGGGAAGAGTGGTTTCAGGGAGCACGTCTGTAAGGATGATGGAAGCAGAAAGGTTGCAGAGAGAGAGATAGATTCTTACTTGATTACTGGATTCCTACAGCAGCGGTGTGATACTACTTGTTTCACAAATGTGCACATATATGCACTTGTGGTTAAGCTGTGGTTTGTTTTGAAGAACATGTCAACTGTAACTGCCTATACAATCAAATGTGAGGCTGACTTTATGAATATTTTCATCATGTTGAGATTATTACCAGCCAAACACCTAGCTGAGTAGCATTAAATGATATCAGGCGTGTAGCAGGTTGTAATTAGCGTGGCAGCAGTTTTAGTAAATGAACAAGTAATTTGTGCATCAGCAAAGCCTGCAAGGGAATGGAGAGCTGACCTTTGCAAAATGTAGCTTACAGTTGTTTATACACAGTGATGATCGGCAGATGACTGAACCTAGCTCACTCTCACTGGCCAGGCATCACTAGAGGATAACAAACATCTCTATCTAAAACAGAAAGTAAGTGATGTCTTCTTCTGAGTGTGCCTCACTACCTTTAAATCGCTATGTACGTCCTCTCAGATGTGCCAAATAAGGCAGGGAGACAACTGCTCTGAATCCATAAATGAGGCATCCATATCAGTACAGTTGCACAGTGCATAGGAGTTACCTTGTGTTTGGCGCATTTACAGCAGATAAATCAAGTCATATCAAGTCATGTATTGTAAAGAAGGTGATACTGGTAAACATAAGGGGTCGTGAAGCACCGCCTGATGCAGTATCATCAGCTCCGTGATACAGCATCCGCTACACCATTATCTTTAGCTCATAATGTTATATTCCGGAGCAACTCTCTCATGCTATATTGCACTAAACTGACTGGGACTGAATGATTCATCTTGATCTGAAACAGTGCAAATAGCAAAGGCTGCAGTTTGAGATATATGGTATGTTGTGCATCTAGACCAGGATTTAAACTGCTGTGTCGGTGGTTTTACAAGTTCATGTCATCCTTGTGTAACAATCTCTCTTTTGATGGTATCTCATGGGGTAATGGTTCATTGCATGTTTTTATTGGAATATTATTATATTATTCTAGGATGAGATATTTTCCCAGTATGTTCACTCCTAATACTAACTGTACTATATGGTTAAATTGAGTGGAAGATAGTTGCCAGCTATGGTATGTGATATTTATGTATTTCACCTGAGGCAAATCATATGTCTGCTCTTTACAGGTTGCCTCTGAACGATACAGAGACAATGAAAGCTATCACACAGAGCAGCCAGCAGTTATAAAGGTTCACTTAGGCTACATATAGTGAGCATTTATACCTGCAGTTTGCAGCTGATGATTTGAAATAAGCTAATTCTAAGCTATTGGAGAGTATATATTTTTAATGGCGAAAGTGGACCTTTCCAGAGTGATTTCATTTTCCGGCAGTATGACAGCTCAGTTCATTATAACAATCAGTGGATCCGCCTACAGTGTTTATTCTCCTTCTGCAGCTCAGGTTTGTGTTTTATAATATTCTGCACCTGTGTGAGCTGACTGCTATCTGAAGTGCTGATTGGGAGGCTGCCAGCGATGTAAGCGGCGTCAGGATAATTGCTGTCTTTGATACACTGGCAGCCATTAGTTCTAATGCAAACAAAACAGTGATTGGATTTGGCCTCTGCAGGTGGAAAATTTGGCATTTCAGACATTCTAGACATCCTGTAGATGCTATTTTGGGAGCTCGGTAGTGAATTCTGGGCACAGCTCTGCTATTTTGTTTCCATCTTGTTGCCGTCTGTGTAGTTATCAGACTGTGGCGCTGTCTCAAATAGATTTTTCATCACTCTGAAAAGTCACTGATGCATACCATATGAAACCACGTAGCGTGAGCTGGCTGTGAAAATGCACAAAATTTAATGTCCAGTTAGTTTAAATATGAGAACATCCGCCTGCCTTGCTCTAGATTTGTGTGTATCCTTAACTGCCCGGCAAAGATCTAAGAACCTTCTCTAACTTAACTCGTCTTTTTGATTAGTATCCCCAAAATAACTGAAGCAGCTTTAATGGATGAAATCATAAATTTATTAAAGCCCTGTAGTTTTGATGGTTTCCTATCATTTTGTATGCGTTATGCAAACTGATATGGGTTTGAATATTTCAGTGTGTGACAAGATTATAGGAATCTCTGGCACTGCTGTAGTAATGTTTTTGTAATGTGCTTACAGTTTACAGTAAAAAACAGTATGGATACTTTATATGAACGCTAAGAACTATAAGAAAAATGTCTCTGTAAAAGCAGCTCAGCGTTCTCATGTGTGGCCATCAAACAGTGGAACATGTTACCAACAGAGTTGATCACATGTACAAACTATCATACTTTTTCACATAAGGCCAAACAATGGCTTCTTTTACATCAAAGCTGCTCCCACAATGTGATATAATTGTGTGCATGGGAGAATGTATTTGCTGAGGAGTGTTTATAGATGAATGGATTTTATGCTGTTTGGGGGATATTTATTAATTAATGTAACGTTCTCTTTTTTTTTTTTTTGTCAACATCAGCTTGCCCAGGGACTACAGGTGGAAATTAGCACTAGAGCTATAACCTGGTACAATGCATCTTTTCTTTCTGGAGTTAATGTATATTGTACACTGTCCCTGTTTAAATAAATAAATAAATAAATAAATAAATAAATAAAAAAGTATAATCTTCCTGAATGAGAACACCAGATACACCTAAATACTGTTGGAGTAATTCTTGCAATCCACCTTTCATACAAACGCATTATCATCGCCAAGCTACTCTGTTTAGATGATGGGATCGAACCATACACTGTGATTTACACCGTGAGAGGTTGTTTCTCTTAAATAGTCCTCTGCTCCATTGTTGTTTTCTTTCATTGTACAGTGAGAAAAATACGGGGAGTCGTCCATCTCTATCCATTAAGGGATAAAAGCGAAGGTGTGCAGCAGAGGAGAATTTTAAAAACTGGTCCGCGGTGCTTCAGCAGAATGAATGTGTCTGTTAAATGAGGAGCGGAGAGAACAGCTTCAAGCTGAGAGCAGGCAGGGACATTGAAAATCAAAACAATAGGCACGACGCTAGTACAAAATGTATTCTCTCAGCACAGTGGAACTTTCGGGACTTTAGTGGATTTTTGTTTAATAAATGGTCTGAACCCTTGAGATACATCTCTGTGACATCTTCTCTGGTTTGAGGATGCAGGGGATCATGTGACTGGCAGATCATGTGGACTTTAAATACTTTATAATTACTGACAAGAGACCATAGGAATAAATTAGGCATGTTTACCAGCTACACCGGCTTCCATGAAACAATCCAAACACCCGTACACATACAGTGAGGTATAAACAGTAGTCCTAATTACCTATTTTTACTATAAACCAGGAAAAAGGTTTGATTTGATTTGAACTGCCTTACTTTGAGGTTAATCACAATAGCATACTTACCAGGGTGCACAAGTAATAATAGTGCTGGTGTTGACACAGAAATGAAAAACACACACAAATAAATACATTTGCACGCAAATGAAAATAACCAAGGATAAGGGAATTACCTCACTCTCATACATATTAAATAGAAAGCACAGAATTTAATTAATTAAACAGAGAACCCAGAGGTAAATGGAGGGCGAGCAGGGTGAAGCTGCTGCACTGTGTTATGTTTGAGGTTTCTAGTGGCTGACCTGGACCAGATGTTACTGGACAGGGACCCAACACTGGCTTCCACATGCACCCTGACCTCAAGCGAGGTGGTGGGGGACGCAGGGATGTGGGTGGTTTTTAGACTGTGAAACCCATCTTACAATGGCAGTGGCCGGTCCCCTCCATCCACAGCCTCCACCAGGGGGAGGTCTGTAAGTTGCGACTTGGGTGATGAACAGCCAGACAGCCGTGGACTAACCTGCCTCAGGAGACCTGCACGGGAGCCATGGGGAGGACGATGGAGGGTGAAAGGGCTCCATTATAAAAGCATGACAGGCTGTTTATGAACCAGGAAGGAAACATTCTTGTGTAAACAAACAGACACTTTACATCTAATGGATTCATTCTGTTGAACAGTTTTCTTATTGCTATTGATGAAGTGTGTATCGCTGGTACATATGCAATTGGGCTATTCCATCTCAAACAATTAGGGGCGTTCTGCTTGACCATTTGCTTTAAATTTTATCATAAACTATGGATATTTTAAATGGTATCTGTACAATTTTAGCTTAATATATCAAGTACTTTCCACGATATGTATATGTATAAATATATATAATTTTTTTTAAATTATTTATTTTAAATTGCCCACTTTAAGCAGGGTTTCTTTTGGCAAAAAGAAACATCTTGTTCAAATTGACATTTAAGGCTACATTTGAACAAGATCTCAGGAACTAAGACAGAAAAAAGACTGAAATTTACACTGTTGTTTCTCATCATGTAATTGATTCAGAATCTGCAATATTGGACAAGAAGATCAAATAATTACTGATCATGGATGATTTGGAATATGAAAAAAAGTGAAGCCGTGATGGAAAGTCCCATCTTTAACGGACACATTAATGAAAAAATGATAATGCAGAAGCAACTAATGATGTTTTCTAAACCATCTGTAGTTATATTTCTCAATAATACAAAACTAAACATATAAAATAATTTTAAATAAGAAAATGTTGATCAAAAAAACATTAATAAAGATATTTTTTGTAAACTTTTACAACTGATTGAGCAGGTATGACAACAACAATATTACTACATAGAGTAATTCCACTGGAACAGAGTTCTGGAGTTTCAAAATGATTTCCAAATATAACTAAGAAAATGCACATTTTAAAAAAAAATATTAGAATATCTTCCATTTTCTGACCTGTCTTTATTGGCCTAAAACAAAGACGTACCTCAAAGTAGTACTGCTTCTTCAAAACAGAAGAGAAAAGCTTTTTACTTGCTTCATGTTCAGATTTGTGAGCACTTTTAGAATGTTAATATTAGAAAAATCCATGATGATTTTCTCTGCTTGCAAAGGTACATCCACACTGACATCTTCATGAAGTGATGTTCTGCAGGGACTTGATGAGAAATAATCGAACTTCATGAGACTTGAGGAAAAGGATGTTTCGGTCACGACTCTCTTTAATCAGGGGAAGGTGACAAAAACACTGCAAAAAGCAATATATCTTAAAAAAGAGTAGTCAAAAGTTAAAAATTGACAACAATGTTCTGTTTCTTAATGGGTTATTAGGTATGCATTAAAATGGTGTAGAAGGGATGCTGTTTTTGTTATTTACTAGATGGATCGGAACAGCATCTGTCATATAAATAAATAAAGATGAAATGCTATCAAGCTCTCTGAGAGAGATGGGGTGGAGCTGTGTTCTTCAGTGTCTGGGAGCCAAATATCTCCCTGACAGAGAGGAACAGGCATTGTTGACATTTTCATTTTAAGAATTGATTTGCAGCTTTCGTAAGGACTGTCATTTCCATGCAGCATTTAGACTCCCCTCCCAAATGAGAAAAAAAATCCTCCTGAAATTAAAAAGGGGATTCTCTAAAACGATACAAAGTCATGCAATAGCAACTGTGCAATAATCCTTTACTGAAGAACACAGCATGCTGGAGGAGATGGAGAGAAAACAATGAAAAGAGAAGCAGAATTTATATTTCTCTTAATATTCGACCTGTTTTCTTGCACAATGTTTGCAGTTTTGTTCCAGCTGCTTTTCAGTGAAGTAGTATTTGTTTTTCCTGCATGTTCCCTTCACTCATTGCAGTTGAACACATCCACTAAAAGTTGCCTTCTCTAAATGTCAACTCTATTTATTGATTAGTAGAAAAAAGGCTAAAGTAAAAAGGTCTTTCCAAACACCCCTGCGGACATTTACTGAAATTACTAACCGTATTCTCAGCTGACTCCAAGTGCACAGTTTGCAGCTGTTGGTGCTAAAAGCTAACACATCGCAGTAAGATTAATTGCTTGCAACATCTACGCTGGCAGCCAGCAGAAACTCTTTCCAGATACTTGGGGATCAACCACATTTGGAAAGCAACTCAGCTGGAGTGGGTCATTTACGTGCATTAGATTTAAGCAGAAAAACGGTTAATTTACTTGATACAGGTTATTTCACCCTCTGGCACTTTTCTTGCTGAGTATACAGGAGGATTTTTCACACGTCAGGAAGTTTTTTAGGTTTCATTTATTTTATTTTCCCCAAAGTCCAGTTGATCTTGCCATAAATGTAAATTAAGCTCAAAGGCTTCAGTACAAAGACGCTCAGCTCTCACGTCTCTGGATAAGATATGGATGATCGCAGCTGGCCGAACTTCTGGATGAAGTCTGCCTGAGCCTGGACTAAAGCTTCTTCATCTATGTACACCACTGGCCTCCTTGTTGTGACAAAGTACTGCACCTTCCTCAGGGTCCAGCCAAGGACATACATGAGCAGACCACAGACAGCTGCCGTGGACCGACCCACTCCAGCGTTACAGTGTACATACACAGTGTGACCATTCTCCAGGAGACCATGAAGCAGGAAGACAGCCTGAGGAAGCATCCTGATCCGACCTGCAGAAGCAGACAAAAACACACAATATGCTGACAGGAGAGGGCTTTCGTTTTTCTTTTTTTTTTTCTCAGTAAATTCTGTAAAAATTCCCTACTCAACTTTGCTCAAACAGAAGTAAGAAGTGCATTTACTGGGGACTATTTTTAGATGTGGATTTATACAAATTTGCTGCTCTCGTGAGTATTTACAGCAAGTATATGAGGGATTGACTCGGTCACGAAGGAATAAGCCACATCCTGCTTACAGCCAATGCTTATTTGTGGAACCAATTCATTTTTAGTTTAGGTCTTATAATGGGATTTGTTGGCATCAAGAGAAGTCCAGAATATAATCAGACTTATCCTTTAACAATCTGTAATCTGTATGGATTAAGTGTATATTTTTATCACATTCATCAGCTTTTGAGAAGGAATTTAAACATAACTAAATATACACTATATGGTATAAAGAACAGTTGGCAGTTTTTTGCCTCAAGGCAAACCCATGCATGTTTAAAATGTACATTCATCACAATGAAGAGGTATACATTTAGTTGTATCATTATGAGCAGGCTTCCGGGCAGTTGCTCAGAATGTGATCTCACAAGACTATTTATGGGTAATTTGATTATCCTTTTTTCTTTTTTTTAATATTGCAATGTCCTACATGGTGCCTCTTAATTGTAAATAATGAAACTCTCACATGTCCCAAGAATGTGCTTTTCAAATTTCCACTCAAAATACTGTTTATTTCACCTCTTCTAAGGGGTTTGTAGCTGTAAATACAGCTGATCTGCTGCTGTACCCGCCCCCTTCAGGAAGAAGACTCTCTTTTCTGCTGTGATTGACAGCTTTTAGCAGTTTACCACAGCCGACAGAGACATGAATATGTGTGATACCAGAACTTTCTATCGCTTCTAACTTTCTCTCTGAGCAAACATCTGCCATGACAATATCACCGAATTTAGAACAAAGCCATTGTTTTTAACTCATGTGGCGAGTTTGTCAGACAAGATTCCGGTGATAAAATTAGTATTTTAGTGACGCAGAGCCACAGATTTAACCAGGACTAGAGGAATGGCAGTAGTAAGCCTCTTCATAGCTTCCCAGCTTTTATGTTATACCTTGAATTGAAGACATACAAAATGGATTTTCACCATATGAGACCTTTAAACCATTAATCGCACCTTAGTGACAAAACACAAGATACTGTATGAATAATTCTTCACATTATGGTTAATCGAAGCCTTGGAAGGTGATTTATGGTCATGGGTGGCTATGATTTAATCAATCACAGTTTCTTTTTAAGCTTATTTCTTGCATTCATCAAGTTCTATAAAGAGTGAGTGATAAAATTTATCCTTAAGGATTTTTAGACCTTTGAAATGCCTGAATGGAACCTTTATTTATCTTATGAAGGTAAAAAACACAGCACAGAGAACGACTTCAGCTAGATGACGTCAACTTTGTCGTGACTGTTTGAGTGTCTTTCAGGAGGATGTTGAAGCCTGACGTGTTCCAAGTCAATGTCTGCTCCTTCCTTTTGTTGTAACTCAATACATATTGGTACTGAATGCACTCTTGTGTGACTACAAAACTGTCCTTACCCTCAGTGCTCATGTCAGGTGTGGGCATCCACACATACAGCAGGCCGGAGTCTTTGTATAAGTGCATCATGGTCTCTGGGGTCATGGCTTCCTCGAGGTTTCGTCTGCAGCCACTGGAGTTGTTCACCACGTCCCACTCTGTCTGGAAGTTCATCACTGCAGTAATGCCCAGTTCATGCTTCATTTTTATCACCACATGCTCCACCTGTCGAGGGCAGCTGCCCAGCCAGACACGAGGCATCACCCTGGAGCCGATAAACAGGGGCGCATTAATGATTTATCTGTATGATTAAGGGATTACTTCATGCAACACACGTTGAACTTCTGAAAAAAGCATATTATTTGTTTCTCGAGGTTTTAGTAGTCAGACTGCAGTCAGAAATGTAGCAAGATAGTGCACAGTTACATATTATCAGATGTGTTTTTCAGGAGTGATGTTTAGATAAAGGGATAAAGGACGTTGGCGATACAAGACGAAATATGATGATGGATTACAAGTGCAGTGTCACTGTATTGCAGGATAAGAACAAAAAAAACCAAAAAATAAGTACAAAAAAGAAGACAGGGAGTCTGAGTCTCTGAGAAGATGAGTGAGACTGGTAACAAGAGATGCTGCTGGACAGTAAATATGGTGGGACCAGAGAATTTCAAGTTCAACTTGTGCAAAATGAGGAGCTTTTTTAAAAACTGTTTTACAGACATGTCAAAGGGAGCATGACCTCAGCATGTCACCAATAAGAAAAAGGTTTCACAAATGTTTAGCTCTCTTCCCTCGCTCCCTCGCTGCAGTGATGTATTATAATAATGATGATAATAATAATTTTAATTGTACAGCACAGTTCATACACAAAGTGCAACTCAAAGAGCTTTTCATCAATAATCTTGTCCCTCTAATTTTCTCCCTGAACACTATGTTTGAGGCAGCGTTCATTAGTATGCATAAAGTCAACAGCCTGAGGAGGTGACACGTAAAAGAAAGGACGGATGCTGTTAATCCCTGAGGCCCCAGAATGGCAAAGCAGTGAAAGTCTTTGGTCTCAATTTGTTGTTAACAGATGACCTCTGTTGTTGTTGTTGTTGTTTTTTCACATAAAACCTCCTACAAACAGCTGTGTGTCAACTGTCCTTTTTCTGCCACTTTTGTTCTCACTGAGTGTCAGCACTGCACGTACCAAGCAGCCTCTATGAAACTGAAAGATTAAACTGTACAAGGAGTTGTCTAAAGCCATTTCTCTTAGTTAGTTATCCTGTATGACTGGTAGTTTACAAGCAGCTTAGTTATATGAGTTATTTAAGGAAAATATGACCATGGTTGGAAGGATCTATAGAGGGTTTTCTGTATAACTTAACCACTTATTAGAGCAGAAATATATCTTTCAAATAGGGTTTCTGTTGTCTAATCCAATTTGATTCTACTCAAATGGAAAAACACTTCAAAATGTAACAACTAAAGTGGCTGCATATCCATCAGGCCTCCTCTCTTCTAAACTATGAGTTACCTTCTAGAAAGTGAGTAAAAGTCTCCTTTAATCTAATACTGAGTTACTGCAGAGAGTGTGTATCATACTTGGGGCAACGTGGTTGCAAAGTCTGAGAGACTAATTTAAAAGCTATTAAAAGGCAAGATACAAAGTCACAGTGCTTCCCTCTGAACACAGGTCCTTGACATAAGCCTTGTAAGGTCTTTGGACACAAATTAAAACCCGATGGCACAAGCCAAGCTGACTCATTCTTATGCAAGTTACGTGCTCGCTGCCTCATGGGTCTGGCGCTAATTTCTGCTGTGCCTGGTATACAATGGTAGCGAATCTGCTGCGTACAAAAGGGGTGCATGGATGGGCAGGTTTATTTGTGTGCTCAGTTTAATTTGGGGGTTTTATTCAAATATGAATGTGCATTTTTCAAACGTCTCCTTGGATCATGTTTATCACAGGTAGATCCAGCTGTTGAAGAAATGACATCTACAGCTGTAGAATGATGAGTCTGCTCATGCTTCAGCATGGCACTTGTCAAAAGTTATTTCTGTATCTACAGTCTGTGAGGCAGCCACATGACAGGCTACAGTCAAACAGGATGGTGGACTGTGATGTGGAGACAGACGTTTACCCTCTGGGATAACAGTCACTGGTGCGTATGAATGACAACAAATGTCACTTTTGTGGAGGCTTAAAGGAAAAATCAGGGTATAATCGGTTCTAAAGTATTTATCAAATCTAAATCTATTATTAAATTCACTTAACAAATCTGAATTCTTCTTAATCTCTCACTGAATTAATTTTAGCTTTCACTAATTAAGATTAACTCCACTCTTCAGAAATCCAAACTAAGATCTGTGATCAGCTGTTGCTGGGTGAGAAGCCAGAAATAATACAGTTTTGTAAAGCTAGATACTATATTAGTCAACATCAATATTAATTAAGCTAGCCAAACTAATTTTCACAACCTGTTGCAATAACCTGAACATGAGATAGGTAGCAATCATCATCTACAGTGATGATTGTTGCTTAATACTGATTGTTCTGACAGGACAGCTGCTCTGACCTGATGTTTTACGTCCTATTTGACCCCAATAGAGGAGGTGGTTCAAATACGTAAGATTAGTTGATCTGATATGCAGAAAAAGTGTAACTCTAACTCCTGTACAGCTTATTAGCTGCTCTGTTAAATTGCAGAAACCCAGTTTATTAAATAATGGTAAAGACTGATGTGTTTTCACTCTTCGAAATCTTTTGCAGACTGCAGTCAGTGGTTTGGACTGAGCACAGAAACCAGCAGACAGATTGACTAATCAACAGATATTACTCAATAATTAAAGTGAATGATTCAGTTTTAGCAGGACAAGAATCCAAACTGTGTCCAAACAGGATGATGGTATGTTGGCTTTTAACATTACATTTTAAGACGGAAAACAGAAAAAACCCACAGCATGAGAGTTCTCTGGGTGTCCTGAAAGGTGATGAAATAGTGCTGGATTCCCAAACACTGCAAAAATCATTAAAGATAGTGATAACTAATGAGGGCTGCACGGTGGCTCATTGGTTAGCAGTGTCGTGCCACAGCCAGAAAATCCCCGGTTCGCGTCCCGGTTAGGACGCCTGGCATCTTTCTGTGTGGAGTTTGCATGTTCTCCCTGTGCAGCGTGGGCTCTCACCAGGTACTCCAGTTTCCTCCCACGGTCCAAAAACATGCTGAGGTGAACTGATGATTCTAAATTGTCCGTAGGTGTGAATGAGAGTGTGCTTGGTTTTCTGTCTCTATGTGTAGCCCTGCAATACACTGGCGACAAGTCCAGGGTGTCCCCTGCCTCCACCCCGAGTCGGCTGGGATAGGAGCGACCCTGCAGAGGATTAAGCTGTGCATAGATGATAGATGGATGGATGGATGGATAAATAATGAAAACAAACAGGCATTAGCTAATGAACCCCAAAACTAGCTGGTGGATTTAAAAGACGTACTATCTTTAAAAAAAATCACCAAAATCTCATCATTTACCAGAGTCCGAAATGGTAAAAAAGATATAATTGAGGGAATCATTGGATTTCCAACTTTTTGACAGTCATTGAACAAATTGTGTAGTTAGTTGACAACAGTTTGCATCAAATTGTGTAAAAAAATATTTTAAAATTCTGCCGTTTTTGGTGCAACCAGGAAGCCATTGGTACTCAACTGTGACCAACAGTCGCGCAACAAAAATTCAAAGACTATTTGGCTAAACTGCAGGCCGTGTTTACACACAGAAGCTACAGTAGGAAGCAAGTATGGAAAGAAATAAAAATGTAAGTTGTTAAATGTCTGCAGGACCCAGAGTGACCATTTTTTCCAGTACTCACCATTTGGAAAAATTATTGTTCAAAATATTGTTTTTAGGTTTTTATGATTTTTGTAATATGAATAATTGCTTTTTCAAAAATATGATTTATGTTAAGTGTTAGACTGCACAAAATACATTTCTGAATTCTCTCAACGTATAGCTATGGTTGTGCTGTTTCCATAGAGGTGCAGGACTTGATATTTCAGTGGAAAATAAGACCATTGTTAGTAAAAATATGACAGGAGCAAAAAAAAAAGGCCAAGAAGCTGCTTTGGTTTCAATGGATTAAGGATCTAACTGTAATTTATGAGATAAAAGCTTAGAGAAATGTATATTTTTCTGGAGCGTTCAGCCTGAAAGCAGTTAAATGAGTGAATTTGTCATTGAAATAGTATGAGGTTCAAACAAACAGAGAAATATGTGCAATATGTGAAGGAGATTTTAAAGCAAACTAATACAAAGGCAGACAATGAAGGCTGCTTTCATTACACAGGATAACTATCAATCACTGGAGCCAGTCACTGCACGAGTTACCTTGAAAATAAAAGTGAATTCTCAATGATGCCCTCTTCTTTCTTTTGAGATCACTGGCAAGGTCGTGGAGGTGACAATACAGCTGCTAGTGGTCTCCCTTTTGAAAGGACAATCATCTTCAAAGTGACAGAAAGCAATTATAACTAAAAGTAGGACGGCAAGGTTAAAAAACAAAGGAGTGAGCAGGTACAAGAAAGCCGACCGGGGCTTTGTCTGTGCCCTGTAAGGAAAGGAGGTGGGGGTTGTGGCATGAATAACACTGAAGTGCTGAAGAAGAATGTCTTCGTTAATCAGGTTGCATGGAGGATACAAATTAATGCACATCTGGTGGAGGAATTGTTAATACCACACAGCCACAAGATCTATGGTTCAGTTTCCAGATGAAAGATGTCTGTTGCCTCCGTCTGTCTCTGCCCCTTGTCCTGCCTCGTTTCTCTTCAGACTGTAACCATCAAATAAAGGCAACGTGCCAAAAAATTATTTTTAAGCACAAAAAAAACGTCACACTTCAGCATGGAAATTAATTGGCCCCAAAGGACCTCATTATTTTTATAGTATTATTAGTTAAAGGGGCTGTTTTTGAACTCGTCTTTTGAATGAGCCTCACATTTCATTGTAGTAAAAAGAGAAGATGGATCTCTGTTTGCATTCACTGCAACAAGTTCTCCTGCTGTAAAAATCTGTAGATCATAGAAATGAAGTAAAGTAGTAAAGCTGAGTACACTCAAAAAGTAAAGGTGATAACTGGAACCAAAACTAGTTCTTCACTAGGGGTGGGACAAAATATTGATACAGCAATATATCGTCGTCCCTCCTTGTGCGATATGAGTATCGATATGCTGGCGCCAAATATTGATACTTTAATTAATATAATAAGGCGCTCTAATAGGGCGCTCTAAACCCTGCCAGGTTCCCCTGCCAGCTGCCATTTCTCCAGTGTCACTACTTAATGACTCCACCGGGTAGCATTTATCTCATGAATGAGGGAGACTTCATTGGAAATGAACTGGCCGGAGAAGAGTTTGTATCGGTATAATGGAGGACAGCAACGCTACTGTAAGAGACGCCCCATCCACATTTAAGTCCAAAGTGTGGACCCATTTCGGCTTTCGCAACATTGACGGAACAAGCAAGCTGGACAAAGACTACGCCATATGCAAGAACTGCCTCGCAAAAGTAAAGTACACCGGCAACACCACCAACATGTAAACCCACCTGCAACGCCACCATCCTGAACTCCTCGCCGAGAAAGCGGCTGATGCAGCTAACGTTTCAAGTCAGCCTGCAGCCGTTAATGCAAAGTTTAAAGCAAAGCTTCCTTTCTCATCCCCGAGGGCCGCCAGCATTACAACTTCCACTGCTGGGTTCATTTGCAAGGATCTCCGCCCGTGGTTGAAAATGAAGAGTTTCAAAAAATGCTACACACACTGGAACCAAGGCATGAAATACCAAGCAGAAAATATTTCACCAACAAAGCAATTCCAGCTCTTATTTGTAATTTATCATTATGTGACTGTCTTGAAATATATCAATTATCGCTGTATCGCTGTATCGCTGTATCGTGATAGCATCGGTATTGTGAGCCATGTATCATATCGTGAGGTACCCTGTGATTCCCAACCCATTCTTCACAGTGATGCTCCTTTCAGCAAGAGGCTTTTTAAAGAACCCCTACAGGTGCCTTTAAGAACCATCAAACAGTGGTTCCTTTGGGCACCTTGATCTTTGGTTTTAGCAAAAGTAGGTTCTTTAAGGAACCCTTTTCAAGATATTTTTTGTGAACTCACCTAGTTCAGTAAAGAACCTACGTCAAATGGTCTTCAGGTTTTCAAAAAAAAAAAAAAAAGCTTCTTTGGGCATTTAAAATCAAATTATTATGTGTAGTTGAAAAACAAGCAGTGGAACATAGAAGCTGGCCATTTACTAGCATTCCTTCTTACTTCATTTACTTTCAGACAAGTAAGGTATTAAAGATGTCAGAATCAGAAAAGCATAGAGTTGGTCTAATGGACTTATCAGTCACAAAATCAGTCACCGTGAGGGGGAACATAGACCCCAAAAACCTTAAATAAACTGGTGGATCTAAACTAAAAATCAATGCATTTGACACACTGATTGTAAGAAGCTGTGTGTATGAACTGGAAATGTAAGAATTTGCATCATTTCTGGCTCTTCCATCATAATACATTTAATATTTTGGGTTCTGAAATGTTGATTACACAGAATAATAAATTACAAGATGTTTGGCCTTGATATGGGAAACTGTGACAGGCATTTTCACATTGTTTTCTGTTCCAAATGATAAATCCATTAATTGGAAAAATAATGGGCAAATGAATCGATAATGAAAGTAATTGTTATTGCGGCTGTAATTTCATGCTATTACCTGCCACCAGGTAACTTCAATACAAATCAAAGAACATTAAGTATGCATAGAGTATGCAAAAAAACATTCCCTGAAAAGATTTTTTTTAGCTGGTAATGGTGCTTTGGAGAACCATTGGCTTCTAAAGAACCATTTCATAACTAATAGTTTTCTAAGAGTATATCAATGTTTATTATTTGTATTTGCTTACTTGCTTAGAGTTTGCTGAACACAACGCTTCTGCTCTTGTGTCTGTACGTTAAAAACTAAGCTACCTAAATGCCCTTCAAGTTTTGCTTAGCATAAAGATACATGAGAGATGCAGCTGGTTCTGTCCAACAAAATCCACTTAGAACCTCTGAAGCTCACAGGTACACCTCAGTTTGCATTCAGCTTCAACTTTCCATATACTTCCACCCACACCAACCTCCTCTAACAGTCTAAAGTCTGGCTGCCATCTTACTGGCATTATCAATCCTAAGATGTTTTGGCCCAAATTCTTTACTTGGCTCATGAAATTCAGACTCTCACAGCATTCCCTATACAACATCAGGCAGACGTTGCTTTTCTTGTCACTGTATTACCTGGAGAAATGCATGGCCTTCTGACCAGCCACGCTGAAGTAGAAGTTGGTGGTGTGTCTCATCTCGTCTGTGTGTCCCGTTTCCTCGATCCAGTGACCAATCGGGTGGCAGTAAACTCCATCCACCACGTTGCTCTCATCATAAGAACAGCATCTGTCATGGTGTGGACCACTGCCTGGTGACACAGAACACCACAATAGTAGAGTACTCCCACTTTGGGATGTTTTGACACATGCTTTTTATACAGGCACCTCAATGTTTTTTCGTGGAACTTGATATATAATTTAATATAAAGTCTACACAGTTCTCGTTTTCAGTGATTGATCGAGAAGAGACGTTTGTGTGATAGAACAGAGTTTGTCAGTTGCAGTAAGGATGATGTTGACCAAAACCATGTACTCTGTTGGCAGTGTCTTACAATTTTTGGTACGACACAAGACAACACAACAAATTTAACTCTGCACCACAAACTTCTGTATGTCAACTGCAAAGCCACACTTCAGTGCCACCCAAAGCAGAAAGGACTATATATTTTGTAGTGGTGGTGCAACGGTTAAGTCCCTCGGCTACTGATCAGAAGGTCAAAGGATCGAACCCCAATGCAGCCATTGTTGTCCAAGCACAACAGGCTACACGAAATCCAAATGCCCCCTAAAGCTAATGATTTTTTAAGGAAAGATCTCTGCCTCTTGTGTAGGAGATCGCTGATTCAAATCCAGTGAAGGAACTAACTTTCAGGGTGGTGATGGTGAAATGGTTAAGTCCTTGGGCTACTGATCAGAAGGACAGAGGATCGAACCCCGGCTGCAGCGGCCACTGTTGGGCCCTTGAGCAAGGACCTCAACCCTTCCTGCTCCGTACCACGGTAGGACGCCGTACCATGGCTGACCCTGCGCTCTCGCCCCAACTGGGATATGCGAAAACAACATTTCACAATGCTGTAAAGCTTTCTTCTAAAAAAAAAACCCTACACATTTTGGATGCCTTTGCCAGGGCTAAACTATGAAAACTATGAGGTTCCAATCAGCTTCTTGAACTTTAAAAAAAATTGCCTTTTCTTGTCTATGCAGATGCACACCTTTACAAAATCACACCAACCACTTTGAAATGATTAATTCTTTCCACATAGACGTATTCAAGTCATCTGGTGAATATTTCTGTATTTTTTCATGTCACAAACTCTATCACAGAATATAAAAATATCACAGTGTCCGTTTTTCCCGACATTCTGCATCTCTAGTGGGAAATATTCTGCTTTCTACTCCTGTACCTTCAAATCAAATTATAGTGCTGAAAATGTTATCAGTCAGGCAGCAACAAAAGTGTGTGACGAAACAGAATAAACAGCGATAAAATTAATTAGTTTAATCTGACATATACAGTAACAATTTGTGGATTTATTTTAAAAAAAACCAACAAGATCTTTATGTAAATATCATGCATTGCGATGAACATTCGAGCACTACATAAAGAAGTTCAAATCAGCATCACCTCTATCAGCAGCAACATTAAAATGCTGCTTACATGTTAATGAATCAATAACATACTCAGTAGAATACATACACAACACGATACATAATACATAACACTCTACAAGAAGCTATTTTGCATTCTGAGTTCTTTTACTGGTGGTGACATCAGGCCTCGATATCAAACTCTATAACCCTGAATGTTTTATGAATAACCTCTGATCTCAGTCGTTTTAAAGGTTTTTTTCTTCACTGCTCAGTTCAGAAAATCTAAAGGCAGCAGAGAAATGTTCTCTCCTCTGATATATCAATACAAAAAAAAGCCATGATAATAAATGTGATATATTAATTAACATTAAAAGAAAATGGAATGGGGAGGAAAGTGCAATATAAGTTAAAATCAACAATAAAAAATAAAGCCAGAGGTGAAAATTAAAGTAAAAAAAAGACCAGAGAGAAAACTACAAAAACACCTTCACATAAAGAGAAGCTTCAAGAAGACAGTATTAAGATGATACTGGCATCTCTAACTGGGAGGACCTGCTGAAAAAACATCATCATCAATAACATCGACTTTTAAGGAAGGAGCTTAAATCATACTTTATAGCTCGGCTGAAGTCGATTTGTGGATTCAAAACTCTGCTTAGTGCATCACTAAGTTTTGTCTCTCACCTCCAGGCTGCAGATTTACTCTGTTTATTATTAGTTATTTATTGGGGCTTTGTGTTTTGGGACTTTATAGGTGAAGTTGTTCTCCTTACTAGCACCTGCACCTCTTCTCCTGGACTACTTAAAGGTTCATTCACCACATTATTGTTAAATACAATCATTACTAAAAATCTAAATGAGCATTAATGACCTAAAAGGTGGAAAACGTCACTCCACATGGGAGCTAAGAGAAACAGCTGAGTGGTTCTCAACTGTGCCTGTCACAAGGAACACCTTTACAAATGATTATAGCTGTAAATCATCATAAATAGGATTAATTCCAAGGGGCACAGCTTGAGAACCACTGGTCCTCGCTGTCCCTGTGATATTAATGTGGATCATGGGCTGAGCAAAGAAAGAAACATTGGTTCAATTAAGAGGTGTCGGGGAAATATGTACAACCATTTAGGCCACTTGAACCATGTGTTTACATATGTTTCATCTGTGTGTGGAAATATATAATCTCATAAGATGAATATAAAGGTGATACAAGATCAGACGATTGAAAATCATAATATACAAGGAAGATCCATGTGATGTTTCTACAGGGACTTTGAGCATCCCCAGTCTCACCCCAACCAGTCGAGGCAGATGGCTGCCTTCCCTGAGCCTGGTTCTGTCAGAGGTTTTTTTCCCCCTGTTGGAGGTTTATTGGTTCCTTCCCACTGTCACCGGAAACGTTGAGTGCTATGAGATTGTATATGTTATGAATTGGTGCTATATAAATAAAACTGAATTGAATTTAATTGAATTATAGGCCCGACTGCTCAGAAAACATTGTGCTAATACAATCTTTAGGACACAAGACATGATGAACAGAGACTGTATGAGCTTTTGATGTAGACCTGACATGAACACAAGGGTGATTATGTTACACTTAAGGGCCTCAGAGGCACATTTGGCAGGGTAAAGAATTCCTATTAGGTTAATGCATTTGATTTTTTGCTGTTCCACCTAGGTTCGTCGTACTTTCTGCATTAATAAATCTACAAATGGACTGAACACACTGACTCTGCTCATTTTCTCCTTCTCAGTTGTGTGGAATATTTTTGGCGGCTGTAGTAGTCAGGAAAATTCTCCACCAGAGGTTATAATCTATTTCAGCAACAACTCTGCTATTTACATTAGATATTTTTATGTGCATTGAATACATATGTGCTGAAAATTAAGTACAAACGATAGACTTTTATCTGTAGATGAACATTTTAGAAATGGTCTTAGTTGAAAGTCTCTCCTTGAGTGTTGAATAAATATCACTTTACCGCCATCTTGTGGCCAGACGGACTCATTACAAAACATGAAACAAAGATGGCGGCGGTGGTTCTGTCTGTTCTGGACCCTCCACAGCAGGTAAACTCACTGGATCTCCGTCTGTACTGACTCGGTGTGAATGTTTCTCGATTTACATGCACTTTACCTTCCCAGATATACGAGCCTCGGACTCTCTGGACGAACTTGAACCACAGACAGTCTCTGACCGGCTCGTCCAGCTGCACCTCGCCGGTCCACAGACACGGTTCCAGCGGGGAGGGGAGCTTCTGAGAGGCGGTCATCCGAACCGCTCTGTCCGGGTCCCAGTGGCCCATTTCCACCCGAGAACCCGACACGTAGACCTCCACGTCCGAGGAGTCCGGAGTGAGGATGACACCGAACCTGAACAACATGGTTACAGCTGTGACTGAATAACATGACCTCAGTGTGTAAACATGGTGTGCCTGGGTTAATGTAACCCGGATTAGAGCTCTTAAACCCGGGTAAGACGCCCCCCTCAGGTAAGAACCCCCAAAAGTTCTCCTCCTGACTTCTAGATGCAGTCTGTTTACATTTCAGGTATTTTCTTGCTTAATAGTTGCCTTTTATTCTTATTTATTGTTTACACAAAAGACATATGGAGAGTTTTCTATAGAATTTTATATATACATCGATCAGCCACAACATCATAACCACTGACAGGTGAAGTGAATAACATTGATCATGTTGGTACTATGTGCTGTTCTGATGGAAAACCTTGGATTTTAACATCCGTGTTGATGAGACTTAGACACCCAAATAAACACTGTCCCACAACAAACACACTCCCTCATGTAAATGGAAATCCCAAATGTCACTGGCCTACCCCTGCAGGAAAATGCACCCCACCACATGGAAAAAACGTCAAACTATCAGGAACATATTGAGGAACATGACAATGGCCCAACATGTTGATTTGACCTCCAAACTTCCTACACCCCACTCTGTTAAAGCATCAACAGGATGCAGTGGAACAAATTTAAATGACAGAGACCCCACTGCACAAACCAGAGTACCCAAAGGATCCACTGTCAACGTCCTGGTTCCAGACCCCATAGGACACCCTGAGAGGTCCTCTTGTCCATGCCCAATGGTTCAGAGCATTTTTGAACACATAAGGGGGACCAACACAATATTGAGCAGGTGGTCATAATGTTATGTCTGATGGGTGTATACTAATGTAGTTTTGGTTACCCCCCACCAGTAAAATGACTTAAGTGCGATATAAAGTTTAGCTAGGCCTGAAATAAAAATTGATTGACTTTTGAGGGAAAACACCTCACTGATGAACTCCTTACAGTAGGCTAAGAATCCCTTGCAACTGATGATTTGATGTAGTTATTTCAGGAATTGAAATATCAATGATAAGTTATAGTTAAGTTAGAAAATTTCTCCTGGGCCCACAGATTTTAATTAATTGGCAATGATCAAATTGTTGAAAAGAAACTCAAAAATAACTTAAGTATTTGTTATCTAACATTTCTACAAGTTAGTTCAGTTTTCTTTATGTGGTGCCAATACACAACATACGTCTTGTTAAAGCACTTCACATAGTGAGGCGAAGACCTTAGAAAATTATACTGAGAAACCCAACAAATCCAAATGGTTCACTTTGAGCAGCTCTTTTGCAACAGTGGTAGGACTAAATGTCTTTAACAGGAAGAAACCTCCGGCGGAAGCAGGTCAGGGAAGGCAGACATCTGCCTCAACTGGTTGGGGTAAAGGGGAGAAATATTTTGTTTGTGAACTTTAGACATAATACAAACCTCTATGAACATTTTAGCCACTTTATTGTCTGTTCGTAATTTGAATATTGTTTCTTTTCAACACAGTTTTACATGTAACTTGGTCTTTGCCTGCTTAAAGGCTTTTTTTCTCCAATGAAAATAAAACATAAATGTTTTTTCTTAATATAAGGCATCAGATCTAAAAGTTATCTTCATGCAATTTTGTTTCTGCCAATGTCAGTTCTTAATTTTGCACAATGGAGGTAAGTTTTGAATTTTAAAGCAGTGTAATGTTTGAAAGGTTTCTAATGTTTTGTCAAGAATCAAGAATGGATTTATTGTTTTACATATGTTTATATCATAAACAACAGAAACCATACAAAGGTGTTGTTCCTCTACTTACAGATGTGTCATCAAAAATGACTCACCTTCACTGTGTGGCGTGAAAAATCAATCTGTAACATCACAGATCAAAATGCTAATTGTTCCTGTCAGCAATAACAATAAAATCAATCTGTGGTCTCAATTTAGAAATGTGTATACATGGATTACTCAGTGTGTGCTCCTGATTCAATATTGATTTGGTGCGATATACTTAATACTCTTGCTCTCCCACCACCTAAACAAAGCCACAATTTAATCAAAATATACTGCAGCTGTAGATGTGTCCGCTGCCTTCATGTATGTTGAGTTTAACCTCTTCACATGTCACTGAATAATCCACTTTTTTAAACTGTCAAATACCTGTAACCGTCAGCAAGAACGGCACGAGCGTCTTCACATGAAGAAAGAGCGTTTTTGTTGTTGTGGCACAGCTGAGATAACTTATTATTGAGTTGTGATAAGGAGCATTATAAAATTGTTGAGGTAGGGGTTTATAAAAGGACCCTCTTGAGCCTTATTAATAGTTTCTTTGCACACTGACTGCAGACCTGTAAGTTCTTATATACTCACAGGACAATATTGTAACAAGATGAATGAAATAGACACAGATGCCATAAGTTTTGTTGCCTCAATCCAGAGTTTAATGAAAAAATAAATATGTATTACTGTAGATTAGATGGTAAATGGAAATAAATGATTAGATACTATCTGTTTACTTTATAGCAGTTTAGTCAGATCAGATTGGTTCCAATAAAGTATATACATTTATTACAACAATATTTTAAAATACATTTAATTACAAAACCTAATCTATTAAAACACAAAAATGAAAATGATCAAATATGAAAAACAACAACAAATCAATAGCAGTATTTATGTCTCGACTCAGCAGAGACGTTGGCTGTAGTTTCAGTGGAGTGTTGCTGCCACCATGTGCCTTAGGAGAGGTTCTGCACAGAGAAATCTGGAAACAATAACAGAAAAAAGCAGGATCATGTCATGGATGGACTGTGAAGACGATTGTAGCTCCTCAGGCCAAATGTTCAAGTTAGTATCCCTCCTGTAAAGATGTAATTGTGCTACCTAGTACTGTGATTTTAGTGATCTGTTGTAATTTTACTTATCCCACTCATCCATCCCATTTTTTCCCCACTATTTCCTCTAAATGTAGTCGTTACAAGCAATTAACTGCAGCTGAGGGTTTATGAATTGACCCATAAATACAGGCTAAAGTTATGGCTCTCTGTCATGGTGACCATAAGGACTTCCACCCAGTTCCACTCATGTTTTCAAATTCAGGGTGCTTCTAAAATGTTCTTGGCCTCACCCTTTCAGTCTGGGCTAGGCTGGGTATAAAAACTGTGAAGGACTTGTATGTAGATTCTGTTTTTGCATCCTTTCAACAGCTAGTCGATAAGTTCTTACTTCCTAAAACACTTTTTTTTTTTTTAGATATCTTCAAGTTCGCAATTTCGTTTGCAATTCATTTCCAGATTTCTCTGCCCTTCCTGATGTTTCAGCTCTTGATATTTTTTTGGAACCCCTACTGTCACTGAAGAGGGCGATCTCTACCATTTATTCAGATATTCACAGCCTTTCCTTAGGCTCATCTACTCGATTTAAGACTGTCTGGGAGACAGATTTAGGAGAGACAATTCCAGATAATGTTTGGGAAGAGATCTTAAAAAGAGTTCATAGGTCATCCATTTGTGTCAAACACAGTTTCACCCAGTGCAGGATTCTGCACCAAGCTCATTATACCAAAGTTCGTCTCGCAAAAATGTTTGAAACAGTGTCACCTTTGTGTGATAGATGTCAACAAAGTCCAGCAAATTATACACACATGTTTTGGTGCTGTCCCTCTGAATAGATTTGTCCGATTAACCTCTCTTCTTCTAGCATAGACTTGATAGCATTTACAACTCTACTGGCTAGGAGATTGATATTGTTAAAATGGAAATCTGCAGTTCCACCTACCCATACAAGATGGATGAAAGAGCTGCTATACTTTGTAAAACTTGAGAAAATCAGGCTGACCTTGTCTGGTACTGGTAGTAAATTTGAAAGGACCTGGAATCCCTTCTTATCATATGTTGATGGCACAGCATGTCATATTCCTGTAGACTGAGCACTGTGTAGTTTTTCATTCTTTTTTCTTCTTTTCTTCACATATTTTTCCCCTCATTTTATTTTAGCCTTTATTTTATATATTTACTCTTCAATTGTGGTGATTATTCATTTTGTCTTCCAGATAAACTTTTTATTTTGGAGGGGGTGTGTGCCAGGGTCGGGGGTGGGGTGTTTGTTCTTTGTTCTAAAGTACAATAGCAAAATGTTACTGAATGTATTACTAATTGCTGCTTTTATATGTAAAAATTCAATAAACAGAATTGACAAAAGAAAAAAAATGTTGTTGGCCTCACCCAGAAACAAGGGGCATAACTTTATACTACAAAGCCTTTTTATCACTGTCCACGAAAACTCAAATGTTTGAAGCAATCAAAGAAAAAAGGAGAGGAAGGTTTCGAGTTGGCGTATTGTTGATCCAAGACGATGCGTCCATTCACATGTACAGGTGGCAGAAGCAGCCAAATGTGGCTTTAAACTGTTGCTCCACGCACCTTACCAACCCAACCTGCACTGCTTGACTTCTGTTTCCCAAACTGAACTCTGACTTGTGTGGTTGCCATTTTCAGTGTGATGAGGAAGGCATGCATGCTGTTGAAGAGTATCCTGAGGCTCAAGATGTGGTCATATTCCTTAAAAGCATAGCAAAGCTTGAACATTGGTGAATTAAGTGCATGAACAATGCAAGAACAATCTCTCTCCTGAGATGTTTTTCTGGTGAAGCCGAGAACTTTTTGAAGTTCCCCGTGTAGTCTTACTTTTAAAACTTTTTCGTGAGCCTAAACTTTACATCTTTCTGATGAAGTTTGTATAAAACAAGATGGTAACAGGTCACCACTCAGGTCACAGCTGACTCAGCATTAAAGTCAGTGTTAGGAACTGGGACTAAAATGCGTCTGTATGCAACCATTTTTTGAGTATGTAAGTAAAAAAATTCACATGGTGGCACTCGTGTAATGGCTATTGGACTGATTTGAAAGCCTTCCAGCTGCCACAGGTAGCTTCTGTATAATACTTTTTCTTCTGCAGTGGCTCAGTCAGGTGCAGCATGGTGGGGCAGTGGTTCGCAGCTAGAAAGTCCTTGGTTTGAAACTCGGTGTCTTTCTGTGTAGAGTTTGAGAGTTCTCTCTGTACCTGTGTTGTGCTCCCACTTCCTCCCAAAGCCCAAATTGGTGATTCTATATTGTCTGTAGGTTTGTGAGTGTGCTTGGTTGTTTGTCTCTACTGGGTCCAGGATGTTCCCTGCCTTTTACCCAGCCAGCTGGGATAGGCTCACCTCCTCACCCTCCACTGGATAAAGTAGGAACAGATAATGAATGGATGGATGGCTCATTCAGTCTCTTCTTGCCTGAAGAGTGACACAGTCACTTTAGCTTACTTTGGTCCAAAGATCGTCTATAGCTGATTATTTTAAAAACAAAAAAGAAAGAAAACACAGAAAATGAGAAGAGACAAGAGGAGGCTGGTGGAAAGGGAGAGGTACCAACTGAGACACACCCGATGATGAGAATGCAGGTGCACACAGAGAGATAGCGTCTGAGGCAGTCAACAAGAGAAAGCACTTCATTAAATCACACTGACTGTTGCAATACCAGGGCAGTCAAGTTTTTGGATATTAATCATGATTATGGCTCTGGCTTTCCTACAATTAAATAAACTACTGTGAAACATGACAAGACAACGTCATATTTCTCTCTTTTCAAAGTAATTGTTCATGTCACACCTGTCTGAGTTGCTGCACTGCAGTAACTGAGTGGAGACTAGAGGCTTCTCTGTGCACAGCTGCTGAGATTAACTTGCATGTGAGACATTTAGTGATCATTAGTAAATTGTAGTGTCTACCGATAAGCAGAAGTTGTGTAGAGGGTGAGTAACTCCATACTTGACAACAGTGTAATTCTGAAATTATTCGGTGTGTTTGGCTATTGCAGACAGACGCACATCAGAAGAGGTAATAGGAACATGGTCCCTGTTTCTCATTGACCTTGCCTGATGGCAGATTGTTCAGCTAAAATAAAAGCCATGATTACATCCACAACTGCTTCACTGATATCCAGCAGCTGCTTGGTGTTACAGCGCACCAGCTTGGATCAAATATTGCAGCATAGGCCTGAGAAGGGAGAAAGTTTAAAAAGAAGTTGATCAGAATTAAGCAAGTTGCAAACTTCCTCTCGTATTATCTCAAGTTTTTTTTAGTAGTCTGGCTTCCTTTGTCTGCTTGCTATCCTTTTCTAACTGAATTTATTAATCTAACAATGACTAAAGCCTGTATAACTTATGAGTAATTCATATTGTTTTCATCCCTTAGTGAAAGAATTATAACCATTCATGAGTTAGAAGTTTCACAATTTTCTAACTTTGATGGTGAAAACATTTGGAAAGTAGCAGAGCCTCCCTGAGAAAGTATAATCTTTAATTACTTCAATTAATTAATTTTATTCATTAGCTGGTAAAATACATCTTGTTAATCTGAAATAAAAAGTAATAAACTTGTTGCAGTCCTCTTCTATTAACTTGCAATATCTTATTCACTTTTTCTTTTGCATGGTTTTTGCCTGTGAGGAAGAAAAAGTCTAATATCGCATCCTCTGTTGCAGCCAGTCAGAAGCTGAGTTTGTTGTGGCATGCAGTGAGCATGTACATGTGATGACTGAGAGAGTGCCAGACAGCAGGAAGCAGAGGCTCACAACCTGGACTGATTTTGGTTGAGAAATGACCTTAAACAGATATTAAACATTTTAACTGGGGTGTGCAAAGGTTGTAAAAGTCTAGCTGAAGAAACAAGCAGCCACACTGTATTGGGGAATTTTCCAGAGTAAGTGACAACATAGTTAATGTTTGCTAATGTTCCCTTCTCAGTTGTCCAGATCATGGTAATCCTAAGAGCTTCAGTGGAAGGCAACTGGACTTCTTGAAGATGTTGCACCTCATTCAAGATGTTCTTCAGTTCTAACGGATTGATGGATAGTCGAAAGTATTATTCTTACCCTACCTCAAATGGCCTTCTAACCACTTTAGACTTGCATGACTCAAGGTGCTAATGGTGGTGAAACTGCTGAGGAAATGATCTCAGGACTGCATTATAGGTTCCTGATAAATGGTGTTGTAGACCCTCTCCTCTGTTTAGAGATGACTGTTTATTTAACGTATATAGGTCCCTTTACTTCTCTATGAAACTGTCTGTCTTCTCTGTCCAGGATGTGAACAGTGCTGTCCTCAGAGGAGTGTCCCTCATCCTTTAGATGCAGTTGAACTTTTGAGTCTTGTCCTGAGGAGTTGACTATACTGTTTTATGCTATGTGTTTGTGGGGCGGTTATTTGGTTCCCCCTGTACATACAGTGCCGTGCAAAAGTATTTTTGCACATTTCTCACACTTAAATGTTCCAGATCATCAGACTAATTATATATTTATTCAATATTATACAGAGATAACCCACAAAACACAAAATGTTGTTTTAAAATTATGGTTTATTGAAGAACTATTGAAAACCCGTATCACCCCTGTGAAAAAGTGATTGCCCCCCCTGAACTTAATAACAGACTGGGCTACCCAGCCGCTTCTGCAGTCAAATGTTTGTTCCAGCTTGTGGTCAGTCTTTTACATCACCATGGAGGAATGCTGGTCCACTCTTCTCTGCAGAATAGTTTTAATTCTGTCAAATTAGATGGTTTTCAAGCACAAACTGCCCTTTTAAAGTCTTGCCACAGCATCTCAATTAGATTCAAGTCTGGGCTTTGACTCGGCCTCTCCAAAACCTTGATTTTGTTCTTTTTGAGCCACTCAGAGGTGGACTTGCTTGTGTGCTTTGGGCCATTGTCATGCTGTATAGCCCATTAGTGTTGAGCTTGAGGTCATGAACTGATGGTGGATTTTCTGATAGAGAGCAGAATTCATGGCTCCATCAGTTATGACAAGTCATCCAGGTCCTGTGGAAGCAAAGCAGCCCCAAACCATCACACCACCACCATGTGTCACTGTTGGTATCATGTTCTTCTTGTGGAATGCAGTATTAGCTTAAGGCCAGATGTAACAGAACCCATGTCCTCCAAAAAGTTCCACCTTTGACTCATCAGTCCACAGGATGTTATCCCAGAGGTCTTTGGGCTCATTTAGATGTGTCTTTATGTTCTTTCTAGTCAGTAGTGGTTTGCTCCTTGCAGCTCTCCCATGGATGTCATTTACGCCCAGTGGCTTTGTTACTGTGGAATCATGTAGACGGACCTGAACTGAGGCCAGTGAGGTCTGCAGATCTTATAGTGTTCATCTGGGTTCTTTTGTGACGTCCTGGATTAGAAATCAATGTGCTCTTGGAGAAACTTTGGTAGACTGTCCACTCCTGGGAAGGTTCACCACTGTTCCATGTTCCTCCATTTGTGGATAATGTCTCTCACTGTGGTTCTCTGGAGTCCCAGAGCCTCAGCGATGGCTTTGTAACCCTCCAGACTGATAAATGTCAATGACTTTGTTTTGCATCTGTTCTTGAATCTCTTTAGAACGTGGCATCATGTGCTGCTTTTTTAGACCCTTTAGCTGCTTCACAATACCAGAGAGGTTCTATTTAGTGATGTTTAGATTCAACAAGCCTGGCCGGGTGTGGCTGGTGAAACTGAACCCAACCACCAAATGAATTTAGTTATTTGGTAGATTGGTAGCTAAAGGGGGAATTACTTTTTCACATAGGGGAAGATGGGCTGGAAAGCATTTTTCATTCAGTACATTTAAACCATCATATAAAACTTGGATTTTGTATTTTCTTGGGCTATCTTTCTCTAACATTAAAAACACGTTGATGATATGAAACATTCGACAAATAGGCAAAAATAGAAGACAACTGTGGGGCGAATACTTTTTCACTGCACTGTACCATTGCATCATTTACCACTGATGCTTATGTTTTTATCACTACAATGGTCAAACTGGCTTTTGTGTTCATTTGAAGGACTGGGGATTTTCTATTTCCCATTTTGTATTTCCTACAAATAACGTGGAAAGCCAAACCAACAATTAATTGATCATACTTACTTGAGTATTGTGTGTATCTAAAGCCTTATATATAAAATTCCTTTTTGAGAGCATTATTTCTCAAAAAAAAACTATTAAAAACACATCAGTGAGCCACAGTGTTGCCCTGGGTGACATGTTCCTTCATGACAAAGGGCTCGGGTGTGTAGGTTTGTGTAAAAACAGCTCGAAAGACTAACTGTGATCACAATTTGAGTCCATGTAAGGCAGAGAATACTGAACAAGTCAAGAATGCTTGGCTAGTTTTTTGTGCAACATGTCCCTGTCTCAAAGAAAACTAATTAGAAAGTCAAGAGGCTGTAATATGTGGCACAATAAGCCAGCCAAGCACAGGGAAAAAGGAAGGGAAGAAACTTCAGTCAGGAGAGGGCTCCTCTTCCAGGACAGACAGATTAGAAACCTGTCACCCAGGGCAATGCTGTGGCTCACTGATGTGTTTTTATTTGTTTTTGGACTGTATTGCACAGAGGAATAGCCTTTGGATACACAATGATTATTAGTGCAGCACATTTATTGTTGCTTTTACTAGGATTTGATTATTCTAAAAAAAAAAACCAGAATATCTACAGACTTATGCTTAAAACATTCCAAATATTAGATTTTGTTTTGTCTGTGACCTCCATGTGTGTCTGCTAATCCACTGGTGGTTTGGATGTACTTAGTTCTGTTCGGCTGAATAATATTGGTCAACCGATGTGCTGTTCAATGGCTGATGCAAATTATTTAGAGAGCTGGATGGCCGATGTATAAATATATAACACATAGAACGCTGATATCATGCTGTTGTTTTCTGATAAAATACAAAAATGTAATAATAATAGGACAGAGGCATTAAATTGCTGAACCTAAATGAACACTTATTTAATGTAACTGTGTCTTAAACTGACAGCAGCTACTCACGTTATGGAAATGAATACAAGAGAAGGAGCATGAATGAGGGCCACAACAGCAAGGAAAAAAATAAATCATGTGTCCCTGCTGTCAAACAGAGGCTTCATCAGTCATTTGAGACAAACCTGTTAGTCTGAGTCAACTACTTTTATTTACTGGAGTGTTTTACCTAATACGTCTGTCCTGCAGAGGACAAAGGACTCCCATACTAAGTCAAGAGCATAATGTGGATGTAAAAACACACACACATAGTTGTACATCTTGATGTCAGACAGCCCCTCCCTCTCTGTAGGTCAAAGTAACCTTTAGATGAAATACAGTAGTGCATATTTCCTGGGTGTGATAAAGTATATGTATACACACATGCCCACACTGGGATGAATGCATAAACACTCAAAGTGATTAGTGATGTTAAACCTAAGGAAAGCAATTTAATCATATTTTGAATATCACTTTTTTTCATAAATGAGTTTTTGCCCATTATAACAATGCAAACTAAAATAATAATGCTATTTCTAAAGCACCAAAACAAAATTAGAAAACATTACAAAACCAACAATGAAATAAAGTAAATGAATAAAATAATTGAAACAGTTACAACAAATCTCCTTCAGTCAAGGAATGCTGGAAAATTAGATTGAAACAGAGATTTAAAGAAGATGCTGAGTTTGCCGGATGGACCTGGACAACATCACACAAGTCAAGATTTTGGAATCGGTAGAAAGGCCCTGCCAGAGATTCTTAAGCAGTGATCAGCCTCTTAAGGAGTTAGAAGATCACAGATAAAGTCAGAGGCCTAGGGTTGACAAAATGAGAAGTAACAGTTTTAAATCAATTCTTGAAGTCACAGGTAACCAGTAAAGGGCAGCAATGATTGGTGAGATGTCGTCGCTTCTCTTAGAAAGTCTGAAAAGCTTGACAGCTGCATTTTGTATAATGCTGGGCTCATGTAATAGGAGTTTTAAATTTCTAACAGACTTTTAAATCGTTGCATCACACACACATTGGGACAAAGAAACTTCACAGAAATTCTTCTCTTTAATCTCAGACACACTCCCGCTACAAGATCCGAAAATAATGACATATCACACAGTACAGGATATTATTAAGATTATTGTGTCAGAGGGAGCAATCAGGAAGCACCAGCCCATGAGATCTCATGGGAAGCAGATATACAAAAAGAGGAGACTGTGGTGCTACAACGTGCTGTCATGCTAATAATATGTGTGAGAAAAAAAGCAGAACACGAAACAAGTCTAGATGAGAAAATGATCAGGAAGATGGTCTGTCAAGTGATTCGTCTATTCTCGAGCAAGAACTCAAGTTTTAATATCTTGAGCAGTTAGTATTGCATGACAACAGCGCTCACTGCACCAGGCTCTTGCATAAGCATCGTTACCAGATTTATTCACTGATTGTCAGTAGGGCTGAAGCTGAGGTAAATCAGTATGAAGCTCTGTTAGGGTAAGCCAAGCCTTAGCCTTAGTCTTGCTTAGATGAGAATAAATTGCACTGCAACTCTGGAGATGAAAGGAATCATCCAGTGTTGGTTAAATGTTTCAGCTGGATAAAGCTGGAAATCACTATTTTAATAAAACAATGGAAATGAACTATTGCCCTGTGAAGCTGGACTCAAACTGCAGTAGCACTGTACCTGCAATGCCTATATTTTGTGGGTTCGTCATGTCACGGACTGCCAACATGTCCAGCAAAATAAGAGCTGATGATGTGGCAATACATCTTTTTAGTGGAATAGGAGCTCTTGAGCCAGCTGAAGTGGTTTTGATTTGGTTCTTTCTTCCTTGGAGGTTTTTTGGTCATGTCCAACTTGGAGAAGACCATGGGGTAGACCCAAAACTTACCAAAGGGATTACATATCTCATTTGGCCTGGGAATGCCTTGGGGTTCATCATAAACTGACCCTGAGTGAGCAGAACATGATGGATGGATGGATTATGTCAAAGGCTGCCAACAGATTCCGCGAAATTAAATGGTAAATGGTCTGCACTTATACAGCGCCTTTCTACCTCAATGGTACTCAAAGCGCTTTACAATGTGTTTCGCTTTCACCTGTTCACACACATATTCACACGCCAATGGTGACAGAGCTTCCATGCAAGTTGCCTGCTTGCCATTGGAAGCAACTTGGGGTTCAGTGTCTTGCCCAAGGACACTTCAGCATGCAGAGGGGCTGAGGATCATACCACAAACTTTGCGATCAGTGGACAACCTGCTCTACCACCTGAGCCAAAGCTGCCCCAATTACAACTGAAGATGTGGCAGTACATCATTTTAGTGGGAATGGTGGCTCTCCAGCCAACTGAAGTGGTTCTGATTAGGATCTTTCTTCCTTAGAAGTTTTCTGGGCATGCTCAACAAGAACAAGACCCTAGGGTAGACCCAGAACTCACCAAAGGGATTACATATATCATCTGGCCTGGGAATGCCTTGGGGTTCGCCATAAACCGACCCCAAATGAGCAGATGATGGATGGATGGATGGATGGATGGATGGATGGATGGATGGATGGATGGAACAATGGATGATGTCAAAGGCTGCCAACAGGTTCAGCAAAATTAGAACTGATAATGTGGCATTACAATATTTTAGTGGGAATGGTAGCTCTTGAACACAGACTAATTCAAATCAAGCAGATTAAGCTCTTGGACTTCAATGAAAATTGCATGTTCTAAAACTTTGGATAGCAAAATTGGCCAGTTCCTGAGATTTGTTAAGGACTGGCTTTGGCATCAACTTGGACCCAAAGCAAAAGAAGCATTTATTATGTACTGGCATGATTGTGGGCAAGATGACTTGAAATACCTTGGAGAAGGATCCAGAGGACACATGGTGAGTTGACTTGTGAGAGTCAACAAGTGATGCGCCGATGGCTGTCACCTTGTTAGTGATGAGTAATTCTGATTTAGACACTCATTGTTTGTTCATTTGTGAGGTTTAAGGACGGAACTCAATATGCTTTTCCTGCCTACTTTATTTGCAGTGAGTCTACTGGCTCTCATTTGACCCTCTGTGGTGAACAATATAAACATTGGCTGGGCAGTCCACTTTCCTTTGCCAAGTTTGGCTTTTAGCCTCTTTAAAGTCAACAGATTAATGGGCTTTGGCATATCAAATAACTCCAACTAAACACCGCAGACAGGTGCTGCCATCCTGTAATGAATGCAGGATGCCAAGACAGAAAAGGAGAGTGCAAGAGAAAGAGACTCTGCTTTGATCAAGTGTGTAAAGTGGGGGCAGCTGCCACGCCTCAGGGTGCCCCAAATATTCCACAATTTACCTCATGCTTTTAGGTTCCCCGAAGCAACCCTTAAAGAAGTAATCTATGTAAAATACAGTTATTGTCCTTTTTCTGTGAGGAGGATGAGAAGATTGATGTAAATTAAATTTCTGTGTTAAACCACTAATTAACATGTTGTAGCTTGTACACAATTAGAGATGTAAAAACAACACTTCGTGGTTTGAGGGGGAGTTAAGTGTTGGAATGATTTCTTGGCGGCACATTAGTATCAGTTGGCCAATAGAGGGTGTATGTGTGCTGCCCCACCAGCTTCAATTACTGCAAGCTTAATGAGCTTAATGAACACTTGAAATGAGCAAATTAATTTGTTATAGTGCCATGCCAGTCGCTTGTGAGTGCGAACGTATGATCTGGAGACTGCCAAATAAAGCTGATCATGCATTTAGCTTACATCTCACGGTGTGTGGATTCAAGAAAGCCTCATCCAAGATGATCAAAACTGTGTTTTCAGACCAAGCTGTGTGAGAATTAATGATCATTTGAAGATCTTTAATGGATCTTTCTAGCTGGCTATGGTCCAGTTTTTGTTTTTGTCCTAGTATCCTCATCATTTTGCTACTCATTTGTACTGGATTCTTGGAGGTGCTTGCACAAATGGAGAGCAATGGTAGTGTTATGTACAATCTGTGGAGAATAAAAGCATATCTGAGAAAAGACAAAGCTGTCACTGGAAATTGCAGTATGTTTATATACAACTAATGTGCGACAGCAAATACTAATTGGGGAAACATCATGAAGCACAGATTGCATTCTCTATTAGCATAATGAAGAAATGCTGCTAATTGATATATCTGGCCCAAAGGTTGTAAAAGTGTTGATAATGAGCATCAGCAAAATGTTCACTCACAACATATGTCTGCTTATTTTCTCACAAAGTATCTGGTATTTAATTTCCCATATGGTGAAAATTCATTTTTATTATGTTTTGCATGTCTTAAAAACTTGGAGGTGTAAAATAAAAGCTGTGAGAATTTGACGACACTTACAACTGCCGTTTCTCAGTTTCCCTTTCCCATTTCCCCTTAACAAAATTGCCTCCCAGCTTTACAAGCCAGTTAGAATTTTATTCAGGTTATGAATAGAAAATGAGGAAGCAGAGTGAGACAGACAGACAGACAGACAGACAGACAGATGTCCAGCTAAAAGTTTACTTTCGTTCTAACTTGAAAATGTCTCAGCCATGAGCAAAGTGCACCAAATGTTCTGCTGTTAACTGGAAAAAAGAACACAAGAGTCTTCATGCACTCCAGCATCTGAGCAACTGAAGATCCAGTGGATTACTTTTATAGGATGAGTCTTTATTAATTCCACAGCAGGGAAAATTGGAATCATTACAGGAGCAAAAGGGATAGGGAATTATATTTAATTGCAAAGTCACCACGGTCCTGATCCATTAGCTGTGATCATACGCTCACAGGTCAGAGATCTGAAGAAACTGCAAAGCTGAGGAACTTCAATTACAGTGGAAACTTTAAGACAGATTTGAAACCAATAAACAAGGACAGTGCAACTTAAACTTGGCTCTGTGAGCATTCTCTCCTGTTCTCTGTGCTCACATGCTGCATTTTAACACAGCTGAACACCCAATAAAGTGTCACACAACCAGTATGAATAGAGTGTGAAATAGAAATGCAGCCCATTAATTTTACATGTTAACCAGCATTGACTTCATTCACGTTTTAAAGCAGCTGCTTAGTACCACTAAAATACTGATTTAATAAAAGTGACATCTGAAAGTTAGAAGCGAAGTCCTCGTCTCACACACTCGTTGACATACTGTATGTCAGCTGGTGTTTCTTTAACTGTTTTGCTCTGTTTTTGTCAATCACAGATGCAAAGAGTCTTCTTCCTGAAGGCAGCGTGCAAAGCAGCTAAACCGCATTTAAAGCTACAGACATTGGAAAAGGTATAAAACCAAGAGTTAAGTCAAGTTGAAATGAGCCATCCTTGTAGTATTTTGACCTTTAACAACTGAAAGACACATGCCTTAGAAAATGTGAGGCTTTTATTAACTTGCTGGGACATTTAGAGAGTAACATCCACCTGTAGTGATTAGAAATAAGGTTGTTAAGGTTAAGGAATGATCGTCGTCTTGGGTTTATATACAAGATGTCTGCAGTGACTTTAATCAAAAAACACAATGTGATTATCAACATTTACCAAAAACCACAACCTTCCACTACACATAAACCTAACAAAGGCATCAGTCTGGATGTGAACACTCGAGCAAATATAGACTCCTGCTATTTGTCTGCCCACCATCCACCCCCCTGCAACTGTGGTTTGCTGGATCTAGAAATATAGTGCTTCATTCACTCAAAAAACACGCCTGTGAACATAATTCAGGCCATAAAGAATAAGTGGGAGAGCAGTTTCTAGGAGACTGGTCTGATTTGAAACCACAAAGGATTATTTTCATTCAACCTAATATGATCTGTCCATGTTGGCCCTTTTGAAAATGTGATTTGGTTACTTCAGAGTCATTTTTCATGTGTGTCTTCTTAATGTTGTTCTCCACCTGTAGCTGTCCCTTTGCTTTGCAGGGCATGACCAGAATGTCAACTTTTACAAACCTATGGCTGAAATAAATACACAGGATTGTGTTTTGGTGACACTTTTGCACAGACTTTGATTACAATTCTACACACGTTCATCATTGATTATCTATCCATATAGCCGAGCTATGGTATTATGTGTGGATTCAATACAACAAAGGATGTCTAGACCCTTTTACTTCTAAAGTTTGGGGAGGCAAGCACCACATGCATACTAATAAGAGATATTTGCTTTGGAGTTAAGATGAATGCAGAGAAAAAGGGACTCAACCCTAAACAATGGTGTCACTTTACAAAGATAATTTATACAGGGAAATCTTTTCAGTAAAGTTTGTTCTGACTGATTGTAGTTTTGTCTTTAATGCTCCTGTCATGATCCTGGCTGTGCCTCTCTCCCATTCCTTGTGTTTCTGCTTTTTTTTGTCCTTCGCTTGAGTCTCTTATTGGTCCTCTCTCCATCCGTGGGTGCTTTTGTCTGGATGTGCTGCTCTGTTTCCGTCCTGCTGCCAGCCGCTTTTGGGTTTTGCTAATTTTACTGCCTAATCAGAGACTATAGCAGGGTGGCAGCTCCTATAACCAGCCTGAAGCAGAGACATTCATTAAGTTAAAGAGTCTCTTCACATCTGCTCTCATCCTGGGCCATCCAGATCCTAATCTCCAGTTTGTTGTTGAAGATGATGCTTCAGATACCACAGTGGAGACAGTCTTTTGTCAGAGACCAGTTCTAGGTCAAAAGTTCTATTGCTGCACTTTCTTCTCCCACCGTCTGTCCCCAACAGAATACAACTATGATGTTGGAAACAAAACACTGCTTGCTGTGAAAAAGCCTTAGAGGATTGCTTACACTGACCGCAGTGTGCAAAACATACATTTTTGGTGTGGACGTGTCACAAAAATCTAGACTACATTCAAACAGCCTAACACCTGAACTCCAGTCAAGCACGTTCTGAGTTGTTCTTTCGTAGATTTCACTTCTCACTCACCTATCGATCCAGTTTCATAAAAAAAGCCTGATGCTCTTTAATGCCAACACATCTCTGTCAGAAGAGCCCAGCTTGGACATGATTCTCCCTCTAAGCTTTGTTGTAGCAGCTGTCATCTGGGAGATTGAGTCAGTGATGAGGGATGCTCAGCGTACTCTGATCCAGGTAGTGGTCCTCCTTACTGTCTGGGCCGGATTCTCACCATTCTCAGATTCTCCACTGGGTGCACACCTCCTAATTTGCTTGCCACACTGTCCCTTCTCAACATACACTTTTGGTGGCCCACCTTGGATGCTGTTCTTTGTGGACTTGAGGAAAGTCCGCTCATCGTCCACTTGTTGGTTTAATATGCACCGTACCTGCTCCAAGTCGTCTCTGGTCTCACATCACCCTGGACTGACTGGTCTCCCTCCATCACAAGATATTACAGTCATTCTCAAAACTGCTAATTAGTTCTTCAGAGCTGTCCACTTTGTGGTTCTTCCCAAACCCTCCACAGACCGTGAAACAACTAAGTGTCTTCTGCTTCCATGGCATCCCTCTGAACACCACCTGTTAGGCCCCCACAATTTGTCTCTCGAGTTTTGAAGGTGTTCCGTCTCGCTCTCTGTGCCAATGAAAGCTTCTGGCTGTCATCCACAGAAGCAGAGCAGGTTAACCAAAACCTTGATGCTGCACTACAGTGCATTACTGCCACCAACTGCTCATCCTGGTGTTTCCAGTTTGCTTAGACAGAGTAAGCCCACAATTCCCTGACCAGTGCTGTCATGGGTTTGTCAGATTTTGAGTCCCCTTTGGGTTATTAATCATCTCTGTTTCCCTCCAAAGAAGGTGTTCCAGCAGTTTCCAAAGTCCAAAGCCGTTTCACCACAGCTGTAAAATCTGGAGGGACACTTGCTCTGCCCTGCTTCCCTCTGCCAACCTCAACCAGTGCTTCACAGACTGCCACCACATTACAGCAGGTGGGACAAAAGCAGGTCTGAAAGATTTTGAAAATGTCCCCTTACGAAATGAAAACCCAAATTTCATTGGACCATTTGCTGCAGAACAAATAATCAATCTATCATTGTCAGGCTCACATTGCCCAGTACCATGAGAATCATTCATATATTCCTTGTGTCTCACTTGAAACCACTCCTTTTCAGCCCTCCTTCCGATTCCCAGTTCATCAGGGAGTTTCATTGGGCTCATCCAGATGAGTTTAGCAGGTCGCTTGGAGGCTTATGTTGAGTGAGGGTACTATCATGGTCCCAGCTTTGCCTCGTCCTCATCCGTAGTGTTTCTGCTGTTCGGCCTATGTCTCTATTTGTGTGTGTTGTTGGATTTGGTGCTTTGTTTCTCTCCAGCTGCCAACTTGCCAGCACACCTGTAATTCATTTACCAAGTTCATGCAGGGTTTATACCACAGCCTTACACTCATTCAGCCTCCCGCTGTGGTTCAGTGTCAGCCTCATGATCTCTGCCTGCCTGCCAGCTTCAGGTAGGACCTCGTCAGTTGACTGAACAGCCAGTGGATTCATCTCAATCCCCGGCCACACTTCTTTCTGGTCAGAATCCACTCTGCTCCCTCTGATAACCGAAGTCAAACAGTCACTCTCCAGCCATACTTACTACCCGGTCTGCCTCTCTCTACCAGGAAACTCTGTTCTTGGCTTGCCACTGCACAGTTCTCTGTGGAAAATAAAACTGTTCTGAAGTGTTGCCAACTGTGTCCAAGTTCTGCTTTTCTGCCCAGAAATTACATTGCTCATAAAAGCTTGACCATCTTGAGAGCTGATTCTCCTGAGAGCCAAATATAAATGTAAATGTGGATGTTTTGTGTCTAATTTGTATAGGAAATTACACAATGTGTCCTCCGCTGTCGACTTAAAGATTTTCCATCAATCTATTAAATAGAGAGGAGTATTGTAAAATGTTATCTCCAGCTCCAAGAGAGGAAAAATGTATGTTATGGGGCTCTTTTTCTTCAAAGACAATGCAATGTGACTGCAGCTGGAGCTCTTCTGCAGTTTGGGTAGGCATAAAGTTCTGCTATTTAAATCATAGCCTATGTGTCCCAAGGTGCATTTAGTTAATACATAAATAATCAAATCTGCAGCTTAAATTCTTTCACTTTTAAATAGTAGATACATTTTGGATGAATTCAGCAGCTATGATGCAGAGTTTGGAAATGTGACAGCACTGATTCATACCTGAGACTGGCATCTCTTCCAAGACAACAGTGTCTAAGGCCCATAACAAACTGATTAAAAAAACATGGTTTCTCTGAAAAAGTAACACATTTTATTTATCTAATAGATTAATTAGGATAAATAATGGCTGCTCTCTGCACACAAAAGTTAGTTATGGAGTTCCACAGGGATTTGGTGTAGGACTGATTAGTTATTTTTGACAAGGATACATCCTTCAAAGGTCCCATATGGTGAAAATCCATTTTTATTGGGGGCTTGCTTGTTAAAAAAAGCTTAAAATGTGTAAAATAAATGCTGTGAAAATATGAGGATGCTTCCTTAAATCATTCCAAAAGTCCTCCAAAGCTAGGCGGCCTCTCAGGTTTACTTGTTGGTCATAATTTTATTCATTTTGTACCTACAAACTGAGGAACCAATAGTTAGGTTTTGCTGTTTCTGTTGTCTGTCAACAGAAATAATATAATAAAATGGCTGAAAGTCAGCACATTAAGACAACATGTCAACCAGCAGTCACTTCAGAACCATTTCCAAGCACTGCTGAAATACTGATTTTATAACTGCAACATTGTGTGACAAACTCAGCACACACAAGAGTAAAAAACGACTGTGTTGTTAATTCAGCAATATTTATATGCAGATAAAAACATAGAAAGTCCTGGCCTCACACATTCATTTACACCTGTGTTGGCTGGCAGGTAGTCAACTGTTTTGGTCTGCACAGACACAGAGAAAGTCTTCTTCCTGAAAGGGGTGTGGACAGCAACAGCTTACAAAGCTAGAGAGACTGAAACAGCCCATTTAGAACAGGACTAAAGCCAGGGATTATACAGTCATGATCAAAGGAATGTTTTTTTGCAGTATTTTAAGCTGGAAAATTGAAAGACACACTCTAGGAACATGTGAGAGTTTTATTAATTTGCTGGAAAGAGGCACAATATGGGACGTTGAACGCACACATAAAACAAGGCTACAGCACAGTGTTCTTTTACCTGCCAAATACTGCAGGTAAATTTAGAAACATCCCAACGCCTCTCCTCCCTTCCCCTTGTTGTTTTGATCAATATCAAATGCCTACAATTTAAAATGTATGTATTTGCTCATTTAATAATAATCATTTATTTATTGTGGCTGGAGGGGCAGTAAACATGTGCCGTCTATTGACTGGTCACCACTGGAGAGACAGTTAATCAATGCAGTAATGCACACAGATAGATCTATTAGATGGACTAATAGATGTGAAGACTTTCCATATACTAATGCAATATGTATTGTGTGTGTGAAGATGGAATTCACAGTTACAGAAATATAATAATAATAATATGTCTGTTCCCTCCAGATGTATTCCAGCCTCTAAGGTGATGATGGATTTCACTGCTTTGCTCATACTTTCTGAACAGTTTTGTAATTTCTCTGTCAGAGAAGACAATGTGAGCTGTTGCCATATGATCATCAGATTAGGGTTTTTCTTGTCTCTGTGCTCATCACAGCTCTCCATTTGATATCACTAGTGTTCCGTTTCATCATAGGGAGGAAATCTTTCCTGTAAATTTCTGTATGAGCCTGCAGCAGGCTTTTTTTGTCTCCAAGACAGCGTGGTCAATTAAATCCACTTTGCATCAATGTCACATCACCAGATGATCAATGAGCCTCTCCCATGCAACATCAAGCTTGTGTAGGGCAATAAGAGCGAATAGTGCAGGTAGCATTAATCTACATTGCTTCATTAGAGTTATTTCTGTGATGTGACCTGAGCATGCACGCTATTACAGTTCTGCCTCCCAGGCATCTGATGCTTCTTAATCCGATCAACAGGGAATCTAAACAAAGCGGGTCATACAGCTGCACATGATGCCCTGTTACACCCACAGTGTTCACCAACTGTAAATACAGACCTACAATGACATTTAATCTGGGTAATGCACTACTGTACACACAGACTGTGGTAGGAGTGTAACAATCAAACTGAAGGTTAGAAAATAGTGAGTTATGTGTTGAAACAGTGTGATAGTGTGAATGAAAGGTGTCTCTGGGAGGAGCAAATCTACAGAGAACTATCAGCTCAGTCAGCAACTGCTTCCAGGCTTATAGAGCTATATAGGAACTTTCAACCAATTGTTTTAGCTAAGGACCAAAACTTTGCTTGTTTCGGTTCAGCAGGTTGCTGTTTTCAGAGAAATCTCTAAAAGGTTTTGCTGCACTATCTGCTCAGCTGCAACCAGCAGACAGACTCTGCTAGAAATGAACTGGTGAACACAGTGCAGCATTTAGTATCTTAAGAGACATGTTTTTCTCAGGTGCTGGAGAGGCCAAAAAATGGGCAAGAATAAAAATTGTACTTAACATTCATCAGGTGGACTCAAACAATGCTCCCAAGCAATGATCATGCTGTGAAATATTTGTAAATAAGCAAGTCTTTGCTCACAAGTTGTTCCTTCAGGGCAAAAAATATTATTGCAGTTTGATGGGGAGCCAAGCTGGGCCACATGTGCACGACAGTAGTGTCAATAACAATCCACTGAAATATCCCTGTGATAAATATACATAATAATACAAAAGTGGCTTCCTGAGGTGCTGTTGCCATCACGAGGTTGCCAGGCAACAAATATGAATTCACTGCAGTCTGCCAAGAGACAGCTTCAGAACATAGCCCTGCCATATAGCTACAACTTGGCTGTTTTGATTTTGTGCTAATTAAATACATGAGAGGTTGATCCAAGCATCTCGGAGAACTTGCCACAGTTCTTCTGTGGATTTGTCTCAGCTGATTTATTTTTCCTTTATGGAATGTTGCTGTGTGATGGATAAGAATAAAAAAACATGAAGTACCTAAAACCTTTGAACGCTGTAGTTATTATTTTTAGTTTTGTAGTATCTGTGCACATTGAGCTGAGAGTGCATAACTGCACTGTTGTGCAATGTAATAAGTAGTCAATTATGTGACCATTTGTACAGAAACAGCACTGGTGAAGGGGTGACATTGAGTTTACTCTGATTCTATCCTGCAATTTGACATCAAGCTACTAGAAATAATTAGCAAAGCATCAAATAGCCATTGATCCACAGCTGAACTTAGTCACGTCCACAGTGTCCAGCTTTTGGAGATTCATTAGCAAATGAAACTGTATTTCCATTCTGGATAGAAGCCAATGAGTTTAAGTGTGAAAATATTCTCTTACAATTCAGAGACCCTCAAAGAACTCTGGGGATATTAAAGGAACCTGCTTGCTTGTGGGGATCCTGGAGGAAAAGGAATTAATAACTCAATGCAGAGAAGATGTTGCTGGAGGAACCTCTCATAACTCTAAAGGGCTCCTGGAGGATTTTTTTGTAGATTAAGTGGTTGGCCTAACTGACACTTTATACTTTTTACTTGTTTTATTCGTTTTATTTTTTTATGCTCCTTTGGCCTTAAATTATGGATTCATCTTTTGAGCAATATAGGAGACATGAATACAAGTTTTAGAGCATGTTTAGGCTAATTGGGCCTTGTCTGACTCTCTGGGGAAAGAAATTTTTGCAAAAGGCTCGACACTAATGCCAAGCCCTCTATTTGGCTATTGTAAAATAAAGTCTCCATTTTATTTAGGAACATCTAAATATTGTTTAATATCTTTTGGGGTTTTATATATATAATATATATAATTATCGCTATATTATTAGCCATAATTATCTAATAAAGAGCTTATAGCGGAGCCCCAAACACCACACAACAGTTCTTTGGAAAATCTTTCTATGGGGTTCCTTGAGAAACCTCTGCTGCAGGGGTTCTTCAAGAACCCATTTTGAACTGAAAAGGTTCCTCCACACTGGCAACGGTGAGGAACTCTAAAAGGCCCATAAAGGCTCTACTACATTTAACAAGATCTACCACAACCACTTGTTGCATTTACTAACTATGTTAAAATCATATAAAAGAAGGACGTAGCTCTCAGGTCAGATAAACCAAACTGATGCAGGAGTGACCTAAACCTGCATTCTCTCTAACAGCCAGCAGGGAGCAACACCTCTGGTAACAGGAAGTAGTCATAAAGTATCAACGTCTATGAGAAAATGCCCCGACTTTCACCTTGATTTGTTACCTCAGTAAATATTTAGATTGGGTTTATGGTCTCCATCGCTAGTGTCAAATGTTTTTTCAATACAGCATGGTGTTCACTTTGTAAAATCTGGTTCAAACTGAGTAACGTGGACAGAAAGGCTTAGCAACCTTGTGAGTGATGGGGTTGGTCTGTCAAACAGGATAGAAACATATGAGCTATGACAAAGCTTCCTTTAGGTTTTAATTCTTTAAGGACAACCTACAGTAAAAATCAATTTTTTTGTAACCTTTTCAGCACGTCCATATGATGTTTTTATATGCTGAAAGACACATCCTTAGTGAACTAAGCAGGCAACACTATGGCTGACCATTCATTTTGAAACTACAATGTAACAATGATAGTCTCAGAAAGACAGATTTAGACTTCTGCAGATGAAACTGATAAGTTTGGACTGCCATTTTTGGATTATGTTTTTGTTATTATAGTGTGACAGCCTCTGAACCTTCTGTTTGGGGAAGAGAGAGTAAAGAACAGAAAAGAGTAAAAGATACACTTGGGTACTGATACGAAATCCCAGGTATTGGTATCAGTTCCAATGCAGGCTTGTTCCAGTGGACATCACAGAACTAGAGAATTTGTAGGCCAGGTCAGTGCCTTTGGTTGTTAATCATCTTTCTTGAGTCATTCCTTAGCAGTTTTTGTCATATAGCAGATGGTAGTGTGGTAGCGTCCCGCTGGGTGAGTTCAATACCATCAGGGAGTGCCATTGTAGTAGGGTGTGCTTGATCTGCAACACTGGTTGGGTGGTACATGTCAAAGTAGCATCCATACAAATGGAAGGACCCAAGGTTTTCCAGCAGAACATTTCACTGTCACAAGTTTATCAATGTTATTCACGTCACTTGTCAGTGGTTCTGATGTTGTGTAGCAACAGAAACTACAGGACTGATTTAAAGCTTTGTCTAAAAAGGCCAGTCCCAATAAATGAAGCATCACTGCCCACTGAAGTGATTTAGTGTTTAGCAGTGATGTATAAGAAGCAGAGGTGCCAACATGATATCATCATCTATGGCTGGAAAACACCCACTGCTATCGCTGCCTGTATCTAAATAATATGCGTATGATTTATTAGTCCTCCCCACAAGCTGCCACACATTGCTTTTAATAGCAAACTTTTGCACAACAATAACCAGCTGAGGGACTTTGATGACAATAAGGAGGAGGGGAGAAAAATGGGGACAGTTTGCGTGGGCCTGATGTAATTTGAATGCAAATGCACAGAGAGGCTTTCTGCTTTGGTCCTCTGTTTATTCTGCTTTATGCAAATGTTACAATTAGGCTGCTTATCTCGACAGGATGTGCAATTCGAAAACAATAGGAGATAATGGATACTATCAGAGGCGGCACTCTTAGGGGACAGGGGGTATTTAGATGAAGCTGGCTTCATCCTGAGAAATGATAAGGTCCCGTGAATTAATCTGCAGTGTGCAGTGTGTCTGATGGAGACAAAACCTCTCATACAAATTACTTGAAATCATTCTTGACTGTGCCGTGTTTGTCATGTACTGCAGCTATATGACTGCATGCCAGAAGTTATAGACAATCACAGTAAAGTACTTGCATGAACATTGGTTTTATAACCCTGATAGAAAACTTTGAAAGTAATTCCAGGTACAGAGTGAACTTGCTGTAACAGGAACATAGTGTCACATAATGGTGAGATTTTTCTTCCAATTTGGCTACTTTCCGTGTAATTTAAATTCCATGTGGGCGAGGCAGCATAAATTAGTTCATTCTTGACATCTTTCCCATACAGAAATGTGTGTTAACTTTACATGGTTGGAATAAAAACAAGACCAGGAGTCTACAGCATACCTGCCAACAATGGGAATTTATAAGTGAAGGTTTCTGGCACCAGCCCCGGGCCTCCCCACCTCTCCAACCACTGTCTGCTGCTCTTACATTTAGACAAGGATACACAGTGAATCCTTAAGTTACCACAATGTATTCACTGCTTTAAAAAACCGGACACCTTAGTGCTCCCACTACAAGCCTCCCTTCTTTCCAGTTTCCTCCATCTGTCAGTGTAAGACTGTAAGATGGTGTAAGTAGACATGTAATGGCAATCCACTGCTCTCCAACTTGCATTAGTACAGAGTTGTAACTAAATTGTGCCAAAGAGACAAGTTAATCATTTGTGTTGTTTTAAAATTATGTGCACCTTTGAGGAGTACCACCACACATTTAATGTCTGGAGTGGTCCTTACTGAGGCTGCAGGTGGAAAGCATGAGTTTCATTTTGCGCATATGAATGCATGTTCACATGCTCTCATGTTTCCCAGCTGCAGCTTATAAAGATTGTTGCCCGCTGGCATTTAATTAGATGTAATAAATAACTGTATTTCACTCTCCCTTTAATCAGAAACAAAGTCACATTGTGCAGCCCTGGAAACAAGAGGTACACAGGCAGACCAAGAGATGTACTGCCCGGTATGGTTTTCTTTTTTTTTGCGGCCAGGACAGCTGCACTTCATCCTCGTATCAGAGTTGTAAACACTGATTTCCCTTCTGACATGAGAGGGAGGCGGAGCCCTTATATAAATTGAGGGGCCCTTCACAATTTGCATAGTGAGTGTAAAGGGCCACCCAGCAAACTAAATTTACTTTACTAGAGGGGAATATTGCAAGTACATCGGATACACCCAGTGGTGATGCCTACTATCGATAGGATAAACCAGCAACCTGTTTGTATTTTGGTTTGGTTTTTTTCAGAAAAGCTAATAATACAGGAGATTTATGAAAAAAATGTTTAAATGGGAGGACAGTAGGAGAAAGAGGTAAAATATAGGCGAATCCCAGGATAAAGGGTTGACAGTTATGTTCTTCAGCCATGAAAGCATCTCTGTACGGCTGTATGTAGGCACGGTAGTGCTTGAGTTTAAGGAAACAAACAAAAACTTAAAACTGGTGAAGCTAGAGAAAAGGTCAGGGATCACTGATGTGATTACACTTCATCCAGTAGGGGACATGAATTTCAGGAAAAGGTTTTGAGCCTAGGGCTGCACGGTGGCGCGATGGTTAGCAGCGTTGCCTCACAGCTAGAAGATCCCTGGTTCGCATCCCGGTTAGGACGCCCAGGATCTTTCTGTGTGGAGTTTGCATGTTCTCCCTGTGCAGCGTGGGTTTTCACCGGGTACTCCGGCTTCCTCCCACAGTCCAAAAACATGCTGAGGTTAATTGATTATTCTAAATTGTCCGTAGGTGTGAATGAGCGTGTGATTGTTTGTCTCTATGTGTAGCCCTGTGATAGGCTGGCGACCTGTTCAGGGTGTCCCCTGCCTTCGCCCGAGTCGGCTGGGATAGGCTCCAGCCCCCCCGCGACCCTAGTGAGGAATAAGCGGTGTATAGATAATGGATGGATGGAGGTTTTGAGCCTATATAGTTTATAAACTCTGACCTGCTATATGAGGAGTTCACTGCTGGTGATCTTTTATGTGGTCAACATCAGAAAGAAAGCAAAGTCAGTAGTATATATCCTTTGTGAAGCTTTAGATGACATTATATCTAGTCTATGAGACGGGAGTCTGAAATAGGCAGCTGATACATGCTACACCATACTACACAGCACACTAATTCTTAAACATTGGCACTGGATCTGGAATGAAAGTAAACCAATACCTTGGAGATGCATCCCATATTCCATGATTCTAAGTTTAATCAGATCCTCCATGCCCTCCATCAATGACACTTCTGCTTGTTCGGCTTGGCGGTTTTTGGATGTGCACAGGTGGAGTTTCCAGCACCTTCACAATTAGAAAGGACATGGCACAGAGGAATGGTCTCATGTCTCTGGTGCCATCATCATGGAACCACGACTGATCAGGAAGCTTAATTAGATCAGCGAGGGTGGAGGTACTGTCAAGGACTTACTGCATCTTGTCAACCATTTCGTTTCTTGTTATTGGCCCTTTGTTTGTCTTCTCTTTGTGTGTCTCTGTCCATGTGTTTCTTGCCATTCCCACTCCTGTTACCAATCATCTGGCACACCTGAGATTCATCACTCCGTAACTCCAGCAGTAGATCTCCCAGTCTCTTCCCTCCATTGTCTGTCAGTTCATTCAGCTCACCTACATGGTACCTACACTACAACCAAATCTCTTGCTCTGACAAGGTGCTGTTGTTTATGTTTTTTCACTCCCGGCTATTTCCTTGTTCCTCAGCTTTACTGTCTTCTCTTTCAGTGTGCCTGCCTGCTTCGCCCAGCTCCATGCCAGTTCTCTACCAGCCAACCTCGGCTTCCTCCCCTGCCAGCTCCATCCTCTGAGCAGAACTGCTATGTCTCACCACCATCTCCAACCGTCTCATCCTTAGCATCTCACATTGTCAGCCTCAGTAAGAAATTGTGTTGTTCCTGAGTCTGATTTTGCATCCTGAGTTGTAACTAACTTACGACACGTTGTTGTCCTTGGGCACTGTAGTACATTCATCTGGCTATGAGAATTACATCTGTGGAAATGAGCCCCAGCAACTAAAATCAGAGGTGAAATTTTTGCTCTAGAGGACGTTTTTCCTTCTGCTGGCCGAAGCATGTCTCAGATATTGTTTTAATAAGAGTTTTTATTTACAAAAGTTTATATTTTTAGATGGAACATGACTTTTAATCACCTAAATGGTTATTTAAACTACAAATGTACAACTACTCTAAGCCTCTAATCAATAAATGCTCTTTCAGTTAGCACATAGACTGTAACTAGTTTGTACAACAGCCCACTGGGACATAAGAAGTTTATTTCTCATTCCTGTTCAGTTTCACTTAGTGGTGTGCTGAAGTGCGTGTGTGTGTGTGTGTGTGTGTGTGTGTGTGTGTGTGTGTGTGTGTAGACGTGAGCTTCCCCTTGCAGTTAGTAGACTGTAGTGCAGAAAGCAGCAGCGGGGTGGGAAATACACAGTGTTACATTAAAGATTTACCAATTCATCAAACAATCATTAATCACACAGACTTCCATGCATTTAACAGCAGCTGGGCTGAGAGCTGCTCTGCTCAGCATGATGGATCACCACTGTGTGTGAAGTACATGGCTTCATTACGACACAGCACACATAATCTTAAGCACTGGTCTATTTCAGCATGCATGGCAGATATGTGTCATTAGAAGAAAATCCAATTAGAGAACCATATCTTATGTTAAATCATCTCTGGAATATGTGTGTGTGTGTGACTATTAACAGAGCTTATTAGGTTTATTACCTTTTTGTTGTTTATGGTTCTGTCATGATTTTAGGGCTGTGCCTAAAGGCAGTCTAATGGTCGCTCTGCATTATTCCATGAGTAATGAACTGTGAGCTGTAAATTTAAATTTAGGGCACTTATTGAATTCTAATGTCAATGCAATTGCAATTACAAAGACTCAATTCAAGTATTACAGTATGCAGAGGAACTTAGAAATATGAATATACAATAAAGGATAAAATGTATGCATTAAAGCTGGGCTCTTCCAAAATGTTTTGATTTTACATGGTTTCAGCATGACCAATATGGACTTTGAATGTGGATGTGCACATATTTTCATTCATTAAACACAGAAAAACACCACGAGACACTGATGGATGTTTCTGAACGGCTGTGACTTTCCAGTTTTTACAATATATAGCAGCTGGTTACAGGCAGATCCCAGTGGGTGGACACAGCACAGGATATCTGGAGAATTTAGGACTTCTGGGACTTAGTTTGGAAATGGAAAGCATTGTAAAATCAAAACATCTTCAAAGTTGTGCAGTTCAAGATGAGTTACAGCTCTTTGAATGAAAACAGTCTCTTCTCATAGCAAGCTTTTGATTCAAGCATTATTTGTTTTCCTGACTGTGCGTGGTGACAAATGTTGGGATGCACATCAACGTTGCAGAGAGGTCCATGCAGAACCTTGAGGACGAAATTCATCCTTGTGGAGACGCAGTAGTGAAAAGCATTAAATGGACCCTATGGACTTGATCTGTAGGTAATGGACACATGAGAGAAGCCTTACAGTCCTTTCTCGTTTTACCAGGCTTTTACCTTAGAATTCCAACACAAACATTCCTTTTTTATTTAGAGTTTTCCTTGCAAAATTAATTATTCTAAGAGTACCGTACAAGCTAGAATCACTCAAGCTCCAGCTTAGTGCTGTGATGAGCGCAGCAGGAAAACTAGCATTGTTTGCAGCTCTACCAAAAGAAATCATAACTACCGTGCTTATTTCTGTGCATCAATTGTCTGCACAATTTGCGGAGGCCCTGACTTAGGAAGGGTGTCTCTGTCATAATCCGAGAAATAAACTGCAACAATCCTCGCGGGGCTCACCACAGAAAACAATGAATTGTTTCCAGAAGTTCCTCACATTTCTGGAGTCTGTAGCTGGTTATTAAGTTTAGAGGGTTGCGAAGTCTATCATTCGAGCACTCCAAACCCAAATACAATCTTTTTTGGCCTGGACTGAGAACTGATCATGGAGAGACGATCTCTGTATACTGAACATCCCTAAAAGCAGTCAGGTCTTTCAGAGATCATACCAAACACGACAGGAACGCTGGGCATGATGTACAGGACATCATGCCCAGGTCAAGGACACCTTGAAGGGGGATAGCGACCAAATTTAATTCAGATCCATTACATAGGCACAGTGTCTGAACTTCTCGATCCCACCTCATATATGCAAATTGTTATTTTTTTATTGTATTGACGTATTTGGTACGTTTTCCCGGGTGTACTTTAGTAAAAGCAAATGCTACTCTATTAAAGACTTGACTCTTCAAATACAGGATAATGTCCTTCTGTGGCAAATGTTTAAAAATGTCTTTAAATACCTGGGTAGTGGTATCGGAAAAGACATGCAGGGCCTTTATCAGGAAATGTTGAATGTCAAAGTAGATTTGTAGAAATAAAAAACACCTAACTTGTCCTGTTCAAAATCTGTTTTAATGTACTGTCCAACTTGTCCAACATTTTAATGTACTGTCCAACAATATTTAAACTCAGATAATGATTATATATAGTATATATAAATAGTTTTTAATCATTGTGTTGCTGGGGCTCTGTGTTAATTAAAATATTCTATATGGCACTTATGAAAAATATGCCTGTAGGAAGCATGGTGTAAGATAACAGTCCTTCCAGATATGTACCCATAGGGAGATATATTGTGCATACGTCCACTGAGGGCACAAACACTTGGTGGAAGTTTTGATTTATAGCTGAACCAATTTGTCTTAAGCATATTTTTGCCTTCATTGTACAGAGATAGTTAGGGAGAGACGAGAGACGAGAAGAGCTACGTGCAGCAAATCATTGTCAGGCTGGAATCAAACACAAGCTGCTGCAGTCGGGCCTGTAGCTCTGGTCCATGAGGCAGAAACAACCTTTTCTTACAAGGCAGAAGCTGCAGTCACTATTTGGCAAGTGCAAAACTACATTATATGGGATGTAGTGAAAGGATTGAAAGGACTTTAAAGGATTTGAAAGGTATCTTTGTGACTGTAGCTCTAAGTCAAGATATCTAGAAAGTTTCACATTACTTTGAGAAAGTTTACTTTGACTTACAGGATCTTTTCTTCACCAAAGTGGTAGAAAAGGTCTTCTGTAGGTGTAATTTACACTTGAAAGAAATCACACCACAATCTGCAGCAGACCACCTCCAGATTAGGGTTATTTGATCTTACTTTAAATGCAACGCAATCTGTGTTTACACCTTTTCTCATGGCTTCTTTGTAAAAGAGGCCTTAGTGATTAGTGACACTTCCTGATGAAATAAAACTTAATTAACACCTGCAGAAATTGTTATCCAGGTATCTGATCTCATGTTGATACCATGTAGATTTAGGATATTAGAACAGGAGACTAAAAAAAACAAGAGAATGGTAGTAAATATGTGTTTCCTGTGTGTGTGTGTGTGTGTATACCATATGTATAATAGGGTGTGTCAAGATAATCATTTGTCACATTCGATGATGTTTTAAATATGTGCCCCTTGCTTTGTGACATGCAGTCACATGTTATGCTGCTAGGTAAGCTGCATGTCCCTCTCCTAATACTATCTGTTGCATTTCATTGTCATTGTGCTCCGTAAAATTTTAAAACAATGAGTCACACTTATTTTATTCTTCTACTATATTATTATGGCCGTCACATTTTCAGGGTCATTTGTACCTCACCTGTCGTGCACTGACCACGGACTCTTCACTCTGTTGGCAGACCAGACATAACCTCATGTGTCGTCCTTTCTCTATAATTAGACCGTGATCACTGGGTCTGTACTTCGTCAGGATCTGTGTCTGCATCTCTGATAGAAAAGAGATACTCTGAACATTTTTATTCATGCTTTAAGGTGAGGTAGCAATGAGGTTTCTTTTGAGTTTTGGTTTGCTTTTTATTCATGTAATAATTTGGTTGATTAGTCGTTGAAGAGCACTGCTGGTCCGAGGTTTTTCAGTGTTGGGTGTCAACAGGTCAGTAAGTCTCAGGGCCGTCTCATAGAAAGGACGTAAACACAAGCTGAGCAACACTGTATATGCAATCCAATGCAACAAGGAGTGCACAGATCTATTGCATATATAGAGGACGCTAAACAACCGCTCCACAAGACAGCAGAGTCAACTCCTCAGGACAAGACCCAACAGTCCACCTGCATTTAAAAGGTAAATAACACTAATTTGAGGACAGCAATGTCTATATTCTGAAAAAAGACAGAGGGTTTTTCAAGAGGAGTTAAGGGACTATCTATGCTGAAATGGAAGAGTCATCTGTAAACAGAGAAGGGGATCTACAACCCCACTTATCAGGTACTTATAATGCAGTCTTGAGATCCCTTGACAGGCTTTTTCACCACCATTAACACCTTAAATCATGAGACTCTTGGCTTGTTAAAGGGCTGTAACCCATTTGGGGGTGAGAATAACTACCCAGGTATCATACACCACTTATCAGTTACTTTTAATGCACCCCCCCACCAGTCTGTCATAACTAAGGAAGCCGCTTGAATAAGGATTATAACATCTTCAAGGATAAAAAAAGAAGTCCCGGTGAGTTCTAGAGAAGCATTTAAGATTACCAGACTGAAAGTGCACACAGACAAACCCTTTTTTGGGATGTAGACACCTTTTCTACTTTTAAGATTAGGCTTAAAATTTTCATCTTTGATAAAGCTTATAGTTAGGGCTGCTCAGGATCCAGGGGACTTCCCATGATTCACTGGGCTGCTCTATTCTCCCCTGTCTGTCTCTATACAGTTATATATCACCATTACATATCACTAACTCTGTGTTTCCCCCGAGGTGTTGTCCTTGTTCTCTCCTTGGACGTCTCTCGATCTGGAGCCACACGTCTCTAATCTGTGGTTTCTTGCCTCTCCAACCTCCAAAGTGTTCATTGTTCTGTTTGTATTGTTTGTCTGTTCTCCATCTGCAGTCCTGCTATACTCACACCCCTCATCCAAACTCTCTCCCCAGTAGGTCGAGGCAGATGGCTGCCTTCCCTGAGCCTGGCTGTGTCAGAGGATTTTTTTTTTCCTCCCCGTTATAGGGTTTTTTTTTCCTTCCCACCGTCGCTGACTGTTTGCTCATAGGGAATCCAAAGGCAACTTTGGACTGTTGAGTTCTCTGCTTAAAATTAGTAAGGCCTTCACCTTACTATGTGAAGGTCTGTGAGATAACATACGTTGTGCATTGGTGCTGTATAAATAAAGTGAATAAATTTAACTGAATTGCACTGAACTGAATTGAATTTTGGGGATTCAGCTCTTATTTTTGTAGTAACTGAAAGCTCAATGTGCAATGTAACCAAAATGTGAGGCTTCTTTTTTGATGTTGTTAATCATTGTGTATTAACCTAATTCTGCCCTGCATGCTTAGGCTGGTGTTTTTCTTAGACAGGGGTGTCAAACTCATTTTAGTTCAGGGGCCACATACAGTCCAAATTGATCTTCAGTGGGCCGGACCAGTAAAATCATAGCATAATAACCTGTAAATAACAACAACTCCAAAATGTTCCCTTTGTTTTAGTGCAAAAAAGGTGAAAGTACATTCTAAAATGTTCATGCACTTATTTATCTTAAATTTCTTGAGAAAAATAAATGTAATGTCAACAATGTTATGCCTCAGTTTATCATTTACACATGTGCATTACAACTCACAGATCACTTTGTATCTACAAAGGCACAGAACATTTAGTCGAAGGTACCTGGAACTGAACAAAACAGTATTTTACTTTATGATCAAAACAGCTTGTCAAGGTCTAGGCATTATTTACATTTGCAGTTTTACAAATTAAAAATATGCAGTTCATGTCTTCTCTGTAATTTTTACACTTTGCAAAGTCATCCAGAGGGCCACACTGGACCCTCTGGCGGGCTGCTTTTGGCCCAGGAGACACATGTTTGACACCCCTGTCTTAGGATGTTTCATATGGACCTACATTGTTCTGTTCCCTCTTCATTTCAATTTGCTTCCTTGAAAGGGGATTAAATAGGCTGAAATAAGGTTCCAGTCCTGTCCAAGTCATAAAAAAATAAACAGAGGAAGACGTTTTTAAACTTAACAAAGACTATTACATCAGAAGTGCTTTGGTGGGAGATATCTTAGATCCAATTTTCGATCCTATTAAGTGTTGATAATGAATCCTGCAACAAGAAATTAACTTGGTCCTGTATCGATGAAGAAAGCAATTATTATACAGATGTGATCTCCCTCCCTCCCTCCCTCCCTCACCCCCTCTCTCTCCTCCACCTCCCTCCTCCCTGACTCTCTCTTAAACCCTCTGGTTTCGCTCCCTGCATGAAGACGCTGCCTGCTGCTGCTGCTGCTGCTGTGGAGGATGCTCCAGAGTCTCTCCTCCAGCCGGGGATCGTGTCCTTCCCAGCGGGACTAGGACGCCTCTCGACGGACGCATCTTCCGACACCTCAGCCGTCCTGACAAAGAGCCACCATGGATCTGTCCTTCATGGCAGCGCAGGTAAGAAAAAAAAAAAAAAAAAAAGAACCGTGTCGTTTTTATTCCTGCTGTTCAAGTAGTGAGTTAGAAATACATGCAAACAACAAACACAGTGTTGCGCCATCAGCGGAACTTTTTTTCTTTGTCTGAGTTGGCAGGTGTCATGTCTAAAACTGGCAAATGTATTTCGAATATAGTTGGATTTTCCACCGATTGTTATATTAATTAAATCAGTTTAACGCTGGGAAGTTGGACTCAGTAGTGAGCTGAACCGATCACATGTAAAAGATGATTTTTATATAAATATATAAAGATGCTGCATCAGTTAAAAAGCAAAATGTTTCTCCCACATGTTGAAATCTTATTATTCTTATATTAACATCGTCAGTATAGGCCTACAGTAATATTTGTCCTGCATGACTTCAGTAAATCTGATAATTATTGAAGAATTGACCATCAGTATAGCAGGAATAAACCTGAACATTGTATTGATTATTATTATTATTATTATTATTATTATTATTATTATTATTATTATTATTATTATCATTATTAATATTATGTGTGACAGTGGATGAATTAACCTGTTAATGGGCACCTTGTCCCTAATGTCAAAAGGCTTATATTAGAGTGTATTAACCCTAATATTAAATCTAGTCAGGTGAATGTGTGTTTCATAATTTATTGTAAAGTTTTAACTGTAATATTCTATTATATTACATCATAAATAATACTCTAGGGTCTGAAAGTCAATATTTAAACGTGATAGGTAAGTTTGTAAAGTTAAGCACTTTGACTCAGTGGTTGCTGTTTAAAATGTGCTTCATTAATAACAGTGATTAGACTATTAAGGCTTGATTGCTTTAATTATGTTACTTCTACTTATTCATATTGACATTTTGCATTTTTGCATCTGTTGCCTTCTTGTTCCAGCTTCATCTTTGCTTGTTGTTATGTCGCCTTCTGGGTTTTGCTTTGGCTGTCAAAGCAGAAAGTGCTTTATAAGTAAAAGTGTTATTATTTTAGTTATGCAGATGAGGAAAAATAGTTCCCATATCCCATGGAAACTGTTGACTCTTTTTCCAACGTGTTTGAACAAGCAAACGTTCGATCCTCTCCGAAGCACTGCCTGTTAATGAAGTTAATGAGGAGTTGACACATAAAATGGTCGTTTATTGGTGTTTTCAAGTTAAAGGGACATTTGTCAGAGCTTCAGTTCATCAAATTAGGCTCAGGGATTCCAGATTAGGTGCCAGTAATTACAAACTCCACAGTCACAAGTGGAAATATCAGACAGAAGGAAGTGCATGGGAGGTGAGCTGGGAAACTTTGGAGTAATTTGACTGATGAATCGAAGATAAAGCTGTTTGGCCCACAGTAACAACAGAAAGCATTTCAGGAAAACCTTTGCTGGAGATGTTGTGGTCTGAGGTTGCTTCCTGCATCTGAGATTGGCAGTTTGCAGTTATTGACTCAACTATGAATTCTATATTCAATCAAAGAGTGCTTGAAAATAAAGTGAGATCACGTGTCTGAACTGGAATTGGACACTTTGCCATGATATTGATCCTAAGCACACAGCAGAGGCATTAAGGAATGATTAAAAAGACGTGGAGGGTTATGCAGTGGCCCACATTACAGTCCTATTGATATGTCGTAAGGGGATTTGAAGCAGTAGGAGCAAGAAAACCCTGAAATACCTTGAAACTTAAGGACTTTTTCATAGAAGAGAGGTTGATAATTCCAACAAGCTAATGTCAGAAGCTGCTGGATAAATATGCAAAACACTTAGAAGAAGTTGTGTCTGCTAAACGAAGCAATACTAATGCTACACGGCTGATCTGCTGTCATGGTTTGGGGTTTCGTTTGTTTCCTGTTGTATTTTCAGTCGTTCTGTCTCGGTGTCTTTGTAGGTTTTCACACCAGTGTGATTTCCAGCCCCGATCGGTTCCTCCGGTTCCTTGTTCCCCTGCTCTCCCCGGAGTATTAAGTCTGTGTGCTCCCCTTCTTCTCATTTTTCAATTTGCACATCCTCCACTCCTCTCCTCGAGTTGTCGTCGCTCCCATCAGAGTTGCGAGTGGAGGAGGAGGCGAGGGGGAGACACAAGGCGAGGCAACAGGCATTTAACAAAATAAGACATCCCTGTCTCTGAGCTGCAGGTTTAAAATCGGTTAAATACGTCGTGTGGCACAGCTGCATGATCTGTCCACTGTTCTGCTGCAGCCTATTTAAGATCTATCAGATGAAAAGAACAATGTTAATGAAAACTTACAGTGTAGATTTACTTTTTATTCAGTTTACAGGGTGACACACTGTGACTCACATGAACACATTTCTGTTTTTTCATGTAACACAAACATGCTGAGAAGAATCCAGGAGGCACAAAAGAGCTCTGCACTCATAAAGACAAACAGATACACGTGCATCCTCGCTCATAAATCCTCAGACAAGCCTCATCTCTCCTCGAGATGCTTCTCAGGAACTGAGACATTCTTCAAGATCGATGTCTGGGTCACAGACAGGAGGACGAGGAGACTCAAAATAGAGAAATGAGATCTCGTGTATCAGGTCGTCTGTATTTTGTGTATCCTGCGTCTCTTCTCCTGCCCCACTGTTCCTCTTCGAGTTGGATTTTCCCTGGTCTTTGTTTGGATTTCTTTATTGGACTTTATTGTTTGAATTGTTCACTGGTTTGCAGTTGGATTCTCTGGGCCGCCTTTTGTTTGAGTCCCCGTCTGCTTCTATTAACGCTTTCATCAAGTCTTCTGATTAAAGTTAAGCTTTTTTGTTTACAAGAATATTACATCAACCTATTGAATTTTACTGAATAAATGGTTAAAAAGGCAAAATTTTCTTCTGCCCTTGCTCATATTTACTACCTTTATCTGCAGGAACTTTATCAAACAGGTTGAGATTTGTGTTCTTGTCCAAATACATCTCAAAAAGCAACAGTTTCCATGGGATTTTTTCACATGACCGTAACAACATGGCTCTTAAACTGAAGTTAATGTAGGAATATTGGACATCATGTAAACATGATATCAGCTAAACAAGTGAACGTCTGAAAACTAGATTCTGACATAAGGAAATCACTACATTAGCACATATTCAGAAGCCAAATCTCAGTTCTTTACAACTAAACTAATAGTCCAACAGTGCACCTGTTCTTTTGAGGATATTTCCTGGTTTTGCCTGGACGGTTTTTCCTGCCACGTGTCTGATGCTGCTTTATTGTGACGAAATGAAGCTGCAGTTATTGGATGGTAGAATATTTTTGTCTTAAGCATCTTTCTGATGTCTGCGTATCTCCTGACTTTTGCACCTTCAGTATAATAAAGAAATGAATCAGGTGTTTCCTACAGAACTCCCTCCACATCTCCTTGTTGTTGGATGCTTTTCTCTGTTTCTTCCACATTTTGCTGGTTATCTGAAATTTCAACATCAGACTTCCTTCTCTTCTCTTTCATACATGTACTTGAGGCCTTATCATTAAATAACTGGTCTTTTTCATGTTGAAGTGTCCTTGGGCAAGGCACTGAACCCCAAGTTGCTCCCAAGGGCCGGATAGCGCCCTGCATGGCAGCTCTGTTGCCATTGGTGTGTGAATGTGTGTGTGGATGGATGAACGTGAAACACACTGTAAAGCGGCTTGAGTACCACTAAGGTAGAAAGAGGCGCTATATAAGTGCAGACCATTTATCATTTGATTGTGACATGGATCAAACCACTTACTTCCCTGGATTGGTAGAATTTATGTGTCCCCAAAATCAGATGCACATCCCTGTTGTCAGTTAATGGTTTACCCCAAGCTGGACCACTGCTGACAGACATTAGAGGACTTAAAATGAGAGTTTTACCTTAAAAAGAAGTGCAGGTCCCAGGGTTTATCACAACCAGCACTTCAGCAAATGAAGTACAAAAAAACATTTAGGTGGGTTTTTGCAAAACAAAAGCAAATCAAAGCAAGTCAGACATGTGGATAAACTTCCCAGTTGTTACAAAAATGGAAAAGAACTTTGTTGCGACAAAGTTGCACAAGTGTTTAACAGGTTAGAATCTGTGGGTTGAGGCAACACCTGCTCCATTCTCCTGGGCCAATGTTAGCCAGAGTTCAAAGGCAAAACACTGCAAATTTCCAACAAGATACTATCAATAACTGTAAGAAATGTGCATGATAAGAACACATTTTGAATGTAATTGTAATTTAGTTATGGTGTTGTTGTCGGGGATGCATCTCTTCATTACTACGACTTAGTAGAATGACACATGAGAAGACACAGAACCAGTGGAGATCTGTGTTGTGCAGGTGTCTGTGGGTGTTGATATGCAAACTGTGGAAATGGTTGGTAATGGTCAGAAATCCAGCAGGAGCAGAAGAACAGTCCCAAACAGGGCTCTTATAGCTACTCAGCACAGAGCTCCGTCCCTTCAGACACCTGGACATTAGAATGTGGCCCCCAAAGTAGCTCAGGTCTTTACAGCTGTCCAGTTCTCCCAACACACGGACTCTGACAACCAGCTGTTCATTTACAGTTTTAAATCCACCCAACCTTGAAAAACACACAAGATAACCAACATTATTTGCTTCATTTCTGAGCGTTTCATAACGTGTTGACTCATCGTTGTGCGGTTTATAACCTGTAGTCAGTATTGAAGCTGGCCTGTTCCCTTTGGAATTATGATTTGAGGACTTTGTGCATTTCATTCGTTGTGATTTTTAATGTTGGAAATCATCTTAAAAAGTGCAAATTGAGAATAGTTCCATTGATTTAAGAAAGTTCTTATTTCTTAGTCGTCTCTTACAGCTGCCTGTGTTCAAAGTTTTTCTTAGAACCTGTGCTTTGTGTGTTTCTGCATGAGAATCTCTCAGTTCAAGCACAGAATTTAATATTTGTTGTTTTTGTATATGCTTTGCTGGAAGCTTTGCTGCATAGGAGTCCATCTCCTAGTAACTCTGTTTGCCTAATAATGCCCTAGTTCTAGTATTCTTAGTTTTAACTGTTAGCTTAGAATCAGCATCTTCTCGGCATCACAGATTTCTGGGTCAACTTCTTAGTTGTTATTTTCCTCTGTATACGTAGTGATTTCCTTTTTCACATCCTCCATGTTCAGATGTATTTTTAATAAGACAGAACGTTGCACTCAGTCACTCTGTATTTATCACCCATACTCATTAAGAAACATTCTCTTCTTTAGTGAACCTTTAGAGCTGCCAAGTAATGAGTGATTTTCCTCACGAATTTAGTTAAATTTGCAACTAATATAACCTTTCTTTCATATTCTGTGCAATATAAATCCAAAAACATTTAATAAGAATGATAATACATTGGTTTTATACAGCGCTTTTCTAGGCACTCAAAGATGCTTTACACTGCATTATTCATTCACTCCATACTCCATGGTGATAAGCTACATATGTAGCCACAGCTGCCCTGGGGTAGACTGATGGAGGTGAGGCTGCCAGTCTGCGCCATCAGCCCCTCCGACCACCACCAACCACTCACTCTCACACTGCATCCACCCAGGCTTCCTGGTGTTCCCTCACGGTGTCCCACCCAGGTACTGACCAGGCCCAACCCTGCTTAGCTTCCGAGATCTGACGGGATCGGACATCCACAAGGCAGTATGGCCACATTTTTCCTCTTGTTCATGGGATAAGGTGTTCCGTTGTAGAAATGTGATTTATAATTTTTTTTAAATTTGTTATGAGCTCCTCACTCTCCTCTTCACTGCCATTGTTGTGTCTCATCCTCAAGTTTACCTTTGTCATGTTCAGGGGGTTAATTTACAATAAAACAGGTTAACAGACAAGAACATAACAGAAAAGTTCCCATAATATTTAGCAGCAAGTGAACAATAGAGGTATGGCTGCCTCTCTGCTTGACAATCATGGCTTGAGATGGGTATTAATGTTGTATATAGGTCTATATATCTTCTAGTCAGATAGCATCTTTGCACTACATCCCTTCTGTCTGCCCCTGCTGTCTCTGCCCACAACCCTCCAGTTCTGAAAGGCCTCATCAGGATGAATTGTTAGGAGCATTGCACGATATGTTGACACTAGAAAAGTATACCTTTCTGTTAGAAATTATACTAAATCCAGTTTTATTTGGACTGATACTTAAATCGATCAGCAGTTGTTTGCTACGAACAGCATTTTCAGTGACTCAGTATGTTTGCATGTGTGTCTGCTTCCACTTCCTGTAGGCATAGTGATCATGCCAACTGCTTTTTCTTTTTTTTTTAGCCCCAAAACATGGCTGCAAATACAAATGCTGATGCCAACCATTCACAGTTTGTGGATAAGCTAACACCACAAAGCCCATCTGTTTTATAGTTACGCAGACGGAGGGATCCAACACGTAGCATCTCGCTAACAAAGAGACAGACTTGAACAATGAAATCAAAGAGCAACAGGTTAGCAAACGTGAGAGATAACATAACATAATCCCACATCCATGACCTCAAATATACAAGTATGATTTGCTTTTTCACCATCAGACTTTGGGGAGGTTATAAGCTCAGAGCAGAGACAACTTGAATTAATCTTTATCATTTTACCTAACTGACCAACGTTACAAGCATCTGTTCACAAAAACACAGCATTTGCACTGATAATTTTAACTCGCTTTATTACCAGCTGCTAAAAATCAGGCGTTCTCAAGTATGCAAATCAACAGCACCAGTTTTAATGACCGGCTGAGTTCCTGCAGAATAAAAGTGGGTGATTAAAATGTGCACTAAAGCTCTGCTCCCACGCATGTCAACAAAGATTTGACCTTTAATAAACAGCAGGGCGACATGTGAAGAAACGTGAGCATGTAAACAGCTGATCTTAATGAAGAGCTCCTGCAGTGCTTCTTCTTCTTAGTCCTTTCATGGTTTCTTTTCACCTCCTCCACTTTATTGCACTGACATTAGTATCACATTACTTTCACTAATTTAGGCACATTACTTTCACCCATTCCTTCATGTTTGACCAGACAAACATGCAAAACAACAACACAGCAAAAACCCTGTGAGAGATGTGAGGAACAAAATTCATCCTCTCAAAGCTTTAGTGGGAACCAGGGCTGAGCCATGAGGCACGAATAATGATAATAATAATAATAATGATAATAATAATAATAATAATAATAATAATAATAATAATAATAATAATAATAATAATAATGATAATAATAATAATAATAATGATAATAATAATAATAATAATAATAATAATAATAATAATAATAATAATGATAATAATAATAATGATAATAATAATAATAATAATAATAATAATAATAATAATAATAATAATAATGATATGCTGTCAGCTCTGTAGACTTGACTGTCCTTTACTGGTGCATATGAGGTGGATGTTGAATTGTCTTTTGTGGAAGGATTTTCCTCCGTTTGTCCTCATTTCTTCTCCAGCACAGATAACACACACTCTAATCCTCTGCCAAGCGACATTTTTTTTCCCCGTGCATGCAGTGAAATGAATGTGAGGTCTGATTAGCTCTGACGGGGCATAAAGGATGTACAGTCTTTTATGTGGTTTTAATGGCCGTGATTACAATCAAGATTTCCCTTATTGCAGACCTGTTTTTTTTTTTTTCATTCAGCTCATATCTGGGATTTGGAAACGTACCCAGTCTCTAATTACATTTACTTTTTTTTTTCTTCTTAGACTGCATTTATTTGTCTAGTGATGAAGCTTTTGTTGCTGCAATAGTGTAGCTGGCTATCACTCCTCAAAGGCTCAGCATAATGTTCTCAGTTGTTTAAACGCATATTAAATAGCCAAAATAATTTGAGTAGTAAACACTGCAGTTTAGTTTGATGAGTTAATTTCAAGCACTAGAGATTTCTTTACTAGAGATGTTGATGAGTGAAACTGATATGATGTAGTGACTCTATTGGCAACAACAATTGGAGCCAAACTAATTCTCCTTTACTACAGATAAGCGGGTGATTATATTGGGAATGCACCAAAATATTACTTTCTTCAATTGTTAATCCACTGATTTAACCTATGTTTGATCCATGAAACATTAGTATACTGTTAAAAATACCATCACAAAGCCACCGAGCACCAAGTTTGGTCTGAGTGACAGTCTAAAACGTTAAATTTACAGTATTGTCAAACCAATAAAAGCAGCAAATACTCACTTTTGAGAACTTGGAGTAATCAAATGTTCAGCCGTTTTGCTGATAATCAAAATAGATGCCAATTAATTCCATTATGGTGACTCATTGAATCAGTCATTGCAGCTATAGACCAATCAGGCATAACATTATGACCACCTGCCTAATATCGTGTTGGCCCCCCTTGTGTGCTCAAAAATGCTCTGAACCATTGGGCATGGACAAGAGGACCTCTCAGGGTGTCCTGTGGGGTCAATCAATCAAACTTGTTCCACTGCTTCCTGTTGATGCTTGATCAGAATGGAGTGTAGGAAGTTTGGAGGTCGAATCAAAATGTTGGGCCATTGTCATGTTCCTCAACATGTTCCTGATTGTTTGATGTTTTTTCCATGTGGCGGGGAGCATTTTCCTGTTTTCCGTTATTTGGGTGTCTAAGTCTGATCAACATGGATGTCAAAATCCAAGATTTTCCATCAGAACACCACATAGTACCAATATGATCAATGTTATTCACTTCACCTGTCAGTGGTCAGAATGTTGTGGCTGATCAATGTACATTAAGCAAACTTAAGAAAAGTTTCAGTCTGGCCTTTTGACAAGTTTTTTATTTATTTATTTATTTATTTGTTTTTACAGAATTTCTGTCCTTCTGTACTGACACTCGTTCTGTTTGGCCTTTTAACTTGAGCTGTACTCAAGGCTGAAAGTCAGGATTGGCCTCTGCTGTACTTTTGCCAAGTCTTTTTTAATCTCTCTTTTATGAGTCCCCATCTGAGTGAATAGCTGTTCAGCACTGGCCACCCACTCTGTGCTGCTTCATACTGTAATGGGTTTGATGTGTGCGGACAGACACCAGACAAGGTGGAATATCAGCTTGTCAGACAGTGTCAGTCATTCCAACATGACCCAAATGAGAAAATTAAAATTTAAAACTAAATTAGAAATGTTTGTGTCTCTCCTGCTGAAATCTTATAATCAGGTTAGATAATAGACTCTCCCTCCAGGTCTGCTTATTAGAAAGCACAGGCAGACCTCAAACATATTACCCCTGGAGGATCTGGTTAGTGGAGACAGTGGACTGTGCAGCTTGGGTGAGCCAAAGTCCAAAACCCTGTTAGCTGCTCCTACAGGCAGCAAGTCTAATTACAACTCGTGTTATAAAACTTAGTGGTAATTTAACTTTTCTAAGAGCTTTACCAACCCAGGGCAAAAAATGTGCTAAATAGAAATGGTTTATTCTCTGGGGAATAAGACCGTGGTCATTAGGGATGTCCCACTTCTGATCATGTCATTGTCCTGGGGTTTTTTAAAAACTGAAATCTGTTAATTTTTTGTGTTGTTTTCCAGCCCTTGTGATTTCCTGCTGCACCTTCTCACCAGTAAACCCCCTTGTGCCTCCTCATTGTCATCAGGGTCTCACATAGCACAGCCTATCTAGAATGATTTGACCACACCTCATTATCTTTCTGCTACAGGGGCATTGCTTGTATTTCACAATCATATTGAGTGCTGCTAAGCCCAGGACACAGTGATGGTGCCCCTGCAAAATAGTGATGAAGGGAAATGTTTTAGTGGAACATTTACATGTATGGATTCAAGCCGTGTCAATAAAATTCTCAGAACTAAACAGGCCTGCCTGACACTGCTGGATTCAATATCTTTGTCAAAACTTGCCATTTTCAGTGTGTAGGTTTCTGCTCAAAGGTTGTTGCTGTTGTTTTGGGGGATTTTGAAAACTGTCAAATGCAAACAGCATAAAGAGAGGAGAAATGTGCAGCACAAATGGCAAACTTGTCCCTAACATCTGGTGATTAATTCTCTAGTTACCTTTTTGTATTTACTTTATTTTTTTCTTGGATGTCTATTTTTTTGGATTTTTTTTCTTTACCAGTTTTACCTGGGGGGTCTTTATTTGACTCTGCTAATGAAATCTGCACATAATTGAAAAAATTAATGTCACCTCCACGTGGGACTCAGGTCATTGCATTAACATACTATAGCTGTGGGCCGTCACAGCTGATTAAACCCAGGCTTTAAGAGTCGTGCATTGTGCATGTAAATGCATTACATGAGTAGTCCAGAATGGACGATTATTGAAAAGAACATACAATTTTGCAACAAGAGGCATAAAACCAAAGTGCAGTTCTTCTCAGCAGTGCAACACACCTTGAGGATGGAACTCAATGAAGATTATCAACTAGTCATCACCTACAGGTGCAGTAATGACGCAATTAACAAGGCAAGAGAGATGACGCCGCAATAAAACTCCTGACAGGTGAAATGCATGTTTTTTTTTAAAATTTCTACTAACTAGACAGACTAAGACTGTGACTATATTATCAGGGGGTAAGATGACATCAAATGCATGTTTACAATCCTGGTGTCAGCTAATTTAACAGACCTAACATAACGGCAATGCATTTACTGTTAATTAGCATAATTCACTGAGGTGTTTAAAGACTTTCTGAGCTTGTAATTCTTGGCCTTTATTTATTCTTCTCTGTTACATTTCAGGAGGAACCATGTCAAGATCCAAACAGAATGTGTCAGCAAGTGAAAATTAAGTATGAAATCATGTAAGAGTCATGAGTAGCAGCTTTGAAGTGGTAGATCTAAATCTCTAAGTGCAAAAGGGGTCTAAACACCTGTTAGATCATCAAACTCAAGGTGCCCAAAGCTTATCTGACTCCTATGTGAATAGTTCTTATTTTGCAAAAACACAAAATCTCATCTTCTTTTGCTTTAACACCTGCGGTGTTGATCTCTTTGCAGCATGTCTCGGCTCATTAATGATCAGACTATTTTGTGTTTGGAATGCCAGAGGTGAGACCATATGTGAAATGTGTTGGATGTGTTGGATATGTCGGCGGCCCTCACATCATTGGATGCCAAACACCTGCGGGACATGTTAGGAACAAGTAATTCAGCAGTGAATGAAATAAATAAGTACTTGTTTTGCAACCCTGTCTCTACAAAATGATGTTCCTAAACAAATAAACTGCATTATAATTTACAGTTTGATAGCTAATTTTTCAGAAACATGTTTTTGTGAGAAAGTACAGAAAGAGAGGGAAAGGCTTTTAGTTTGAAAGAGCAACAGAGTCCGCAAAAAGAGGAAGGAAGGAAAGATGGAGGCATCAGGCAGCGACCAAACCTCCACCCAGGAGACAGGGCCTCACATCCCCTGTAATACCATCATTCTTTAATTTCACTTTCACTTGTTTACTGTCAGTTTCTACTCACTGCTTGGTTGGTTTACACTGACACTTTTACAGTGATAACTACATATTAGAAGCTTGGTTAAGTTTACGCAAAATATGGCTTAAGACATGGCCGCTTCACTACATTTTTGAAGCTTCTTCTCCATTTTCTGGGTTACTATGGTGATGAGTCCCACACCATCTGATATATGAGTGATTAGCTGGAAAGAAGCGACAGTAAAGCAATAAAATAAATTAAAGATAAGTTGATTAGTATTTGGTGTACATCACAAACAAACATAATCTGACGGAAAGTACATTTACTGCAAAACGTAACTGAGAATGCAGTTTAGTTGTGTAAAAGCAAACACTTGGTTGAATATTGTTATTACCAACTACAGGTACTTTCAAACATGTTTTCTTTCACATTTGATTTACAAGCATCATCTTCTTATTGTCACCGAAAGTCAGACACTTCACAGAGTACTGAAAGTAAAAAATGAAGGAGTTGCAGTTGAAGATAAAGAAACTGGAGACAAGTACACATTTCTGTACAGCAGAGGCTCAGGGTTTGTCTTTTAATCTTCACAGCTTGAACTACAACATAATTAACTTCAAGACAACTTTGGCTTTCAAACAGTCTGAGCACCTTCATCCACAGGGTCGATAAAGAATAGATATGCTGTAGTAGCTTGTCTTTAAAGCACAATAAAGTTGTTTTAGAAGAATTAATCACATAAATGGGCAAAAGTACAGAACTTATGATTCTAAAAGCAGACATAATGTAAGTGATGTGAGTGCAGGAAGACACTTGATGGAACTATCGTTAGATTTTAGTTCTGTCTGTTGGAAATTCATTGAAATGCAGCTAAATTAAGCTCCACAGTTAACTGGCTGCAGAGCAGGGATCAGTTACGTTAAAGTTACTGAGTAGGTAATCCTGTAAGAGACGGTAATGAAGTGGAACTCTCACTTAAATCAGCAAGAGTTGTCAAAATACACCTGATTTGGACATTATCAGTCCATGTCCTGGTTATAAGTACGTATCATTTCCTTACTCACAGATCAATAAGGACCTCCATGTTCCAGTACGATCTGTGAGCGCGTTATCATCCATTTTGGTCACTGATAAACATCATTACATTTAATCTCGACTAATAATTATCAAAACATTTGAGCCTCATTTTATCTGTTGTAAAACAGGTTTTCTTAACATAGACCTCCTCTGTGCAGCTTGTGTGGAGAAAAACTTGCTGTTTGGAGCCATTTTGCAAATAAGACAACAGTGTTGAGACCAGATGAATGCTACTGACCCACTGTGACACAAGAAACTCCAGGAGGTGATGCACAATCTTAAAACATTTTACTCTGCCACTGTGAAAAAAGACAGCACAGTAAAGATGCTTATAGGCTTTTTCACTTAAATATAATGAAAATTGAAGAGCAAATGAAAGTGACGGTGCATCACAGGGAGGAAATGCCACAAAGTGAATGAGTCATCCAGTGAGCCAGCAGGGTTCTCTGTCTGCCTGCTTAATGGATCCGCTGCACAAGTGCCTTAAAACATCAAAGATGTCTTAGGCTTTTATCCACACATGGCTGAGTGAGCAAAAGAGACAATGGCTGCAAATTATGCAATGTGGTTTCCTCAGGTGGGTCAAGAAGTTTTGTTTTTGAAGTTTCAGGTTTTATCAGTGCACTATGCATTTTCTATCCATCACACTGTCTTTAAAGGACAATTTAACATCGGCTGAAACTTTCAAGTAACTTTTTCTGACCTCCAGTGGGTTCACTTCTTTAAAACCAACCTCACATGACCATCACTGATGTTGACTTCAGTCAGAAATGAACTAGACTTGCAGCTTTGAATCACAGTATATATTCAGTAAAGTATAGTCGAGTATAGTATAGTATAGTATTGTATAGTATTGTATAGTATAGTATAGTATAGTACAGTATAGTATAGTGTAGTATAGTATAGTGTAGTATAGTATAGTATGTTAAATGACATTTCCGAGTTCTTTCTTTTGTCTCTTTTCTAGTCGTGGCTGTTTCCATAGACATGCAGGACTTTTTAATGCAGTGAAAAATGAGCACACAGTGAGTAAAAATGTGTCAGAAGCTGCCTGGGGTTTGTCCAAGTGGAAGAAAAAGAGGGTCAGCAGTAACATGAGGACTCACACTGGTTGGAAACTGTGGAGGAGTTCGAGAGAAAAGTTCAGTTTTCACAGTTCTGGCTTCAGTTCAGTGATTTAGTTAGGGCTTCAGTGACTTTAACACACTCACCTTTCTTTTCCTCATTATGTAGATGCTAATTTCTTTCTGAAACATAATAAATACTATATGAGGTACTGAGTGTGTCATTTGTGAAAACATAGCGGAAAATGTGGACATTGATCATGCTCATTAATATGCAGATTAAATATTATGTATTCAAGTGCTTGGTGATGATGAGAAATTTAAATATGATAAATGGAGTCCATTACCTTAATGTAAAGACTGGCATTAAAAATAAATTTAAAGAAAACACTGCTCCGTGTTCGTTGCTTATTAATTTTACTCATACATTTATGCAGATAAGTGGAAGACTGAGTTCAACTCATTTATTTTTATCACTATAATTCCAGTTGTAACTTAATGCTAATTTCTGAAGGGCCTTTTATAGAGATAGTGAGTTTTTTATACCATTTATTAATTTCTTCATTGGCTAAATGAAGTATAAGAAAAGTTTGTGTTTCTGTGGATACAAGTCAGAACCTTTTTGGTTCTTAAAGACGTTTCATCTTTCATTCAGGAGTCCCTCATTTTATACTGACTGATGGAGAGTTACAGGTATTTGACCCAAGACTCACATGGCTCAGTTGTGAACAATTGTGAAACTGACTGGGGAGGGATCTGAAGACTGCATTATAGGTACCTGATAAGTTGTGTTGGAGACCCTCTTCTCTGTTTACAGATGGCTGTTGCAGTTTTTAACATAGATGTTTTCCTTCATTTTCTTACAAACCATCTGTCTTCTCTGTCCAGGAAGTGGACATAGCTGTACTTAAAGAGAGTCTCTTATCCTTTAGATGCAGATGGACTGTTGAGTCTTGTCATGAAAAGTTGATACCGTGTTGCTCAGCCGACATTTTCTCTAGGATGAACCAGTTTTGGTTCATCTGCTGTTGGGTCTGAAGTTTATCAGGAGGTTGTGTTTGGTCCTCTTCAGACCCTTTTGGCCACAAACAGGATGCAATCCCATCTCCACAAAAGTACATTTCTGTACAAAAAACTGCATTCTCAATTACATTTTGAAGGGAAAGTAATTTTCTTTCAAAATAAATGTAATTTCTGACCTGTGATGGGATGGGATGGGCAGCTGGTTTGAACCTAGCGACTGGACTGTCACCATAAGACAAGGATTCATGTTCCGTAATGGACGAGACACCGTCAGTCTCAGAATTATTCATTTACTTTTGGTTTCCACTCAGTTTCTGTTTTAGGCAGGTTTATCCACTCAAGTTATATGTTTAGGTTTAGCAAAATATCGCACTTTGTTAGACACTTTCACATATTTGAAGCTTGGTTAAGGTTGGGGCCAAAAATGACTCTGTTAGGGTGAGGAAAAAATCCAGGGTCTGGGTTGGGATACAACCCTTTCACGACATGTTTGAAGAATCTCCTCCATTTTCTGGGTTGCCAAGATAAAAAGTCGTACCCCATCTAAGATAAGATCAGATAAGATGCCTTTATTGTTATTGAATTCATAATACAACGAAATTGCAACTGCCCATCAGTCGTATTAAAATCATAAAACATCCTCCATCCAACACTATCAGTCTCACATCACAATCATAGAAACCATACGACATAAAAACAACATAAAAAAACAAGACAGGTAGAAAAGTAAAGTGCTATAAGTTCAAGTGCCAGGTTGCAGATAATACTGTTATATATATATATATATATTGTACAGATAAGTTCAGTGGGTTTGCATAGTCAGTGTGTGTTTATTGAGAGTCTCCATTTCTTGGTTGGTTGCCTGAAAAGAAACAACACTGAGGCAGTAAAACACATACAAAGATGCATTGATTAGAAACATATTTGAAAAAACAAATGTAATGCATTTCCATCAAAACATAACGGAGAATGTAGTTTAGATGTACAGGGACATAATTCTGTGCAGACTTGGCTGACAGCTTGTCAACATTACGACTGTTGTTCTTTCTTGTCTATTTGCTTGTAGTGTAATGAGCTTCGCTAAGTACCACTGTACCAAAGTAGTTTCCTACATCAGAAGCTATTTTACTTAAATATTTATTTTTAAATCTAATTGTATTCATCTGCTGTCTACAAACACTGAACAACACATCGTTTTATTAGAAGTAATTAAATTAGGGTGTATAGTAAGTGAAATGACAGCACTGAGTGCAGACAAACCACAACATGTTCGGTACAAATGACACTGTTGTCACGTGATATTGGATGTTGTAGTGCAGGAAGCCAGAACTCAGTTTACTGTTCAAGGGTTCACTAAGAGAAGGATGATTTGTCTTTGATCTCTTCAGTCTCCTGCTTCTTCTCCTTCTCTCTGTTGTTTAGGAGGCTGCTCTCATCTTTCATTCATCGTGAAAAATGGCAGAAGAAGGCAGTCTCGTGAACTATACACTACAGTCAGAACAGTGACATCAAGGTTTTAAAATATTTTTGCACTAATGAACATTTCAGTTACGTCTGCGGAGAGAACACAGTCTCATCTGCATAGCTGATCATGCCATTCCAATATTCAAAAGTGTGACGCAACATTATGCCTTCCGAGTGAGAAAATGGTCAAGAGTGGATCAATCTGCTGAACGTTTTGTTTGTATTTGGCTATTTGGTGAAGATTTGAAGTCAACATCTAATTTGCTGCTTATGTCTTCTAGTATAAACTGTGGTAGTTGTGTATAAAATGATAATCCCCCTCATAAACATGTTATGTGTACTACAGGAGTGATGCAAAAAGTTTCTTTTTTGTAGATGTTGTAGTGTGATCCAGACTCTGACAGAGAAAATGTAGTCAGTTCTTGTAACTTTGGTAAATTTAAATAAGCCTCACTGTCACTTCTGTTTCTGCCTGATAACCATCAAAACATCTAACAGAGGCAAATACACTGTAATCACCATGAAGAAACACAACAAGGTGTCTACAGTTATTGTCTTCTGGACCTGAATGTTCTGAAGTCACTATTTCTGATTCTCCAACATCTCTGGAAGCAGAATGATCCAAATGAAAGTAAACTGATGCAATGAGCAGAATACTCAGCATTTGTAGGTTTCTAACTGTCTTTACCTTCATGTGTTCTTTGAGTAAGAGACAGGACTCGGAGCAAATTGACAACTAATCACTCTTTTGATTGACTCTGGTCTCATGTGATTATTCACCTCAGAGGTTAATGTCGAGTTCAATAAGAAATTTAAATTCTGTGCCTGTTCCGCTCTTGTTCAGTGTTTGACAACAAGGTGCAACAAAGAGGTTTCTAATCGGGCTGCTCTGCTATCAGCCTGTTGCAGTGTCACATCAGCCAAAGCATTCAGTCTGCAGAGAGGTGGAGGGATATCGCCTAATGACGTTATCTGTTCCAGATGTATTATATGCGGCTGCATGGCTTTATGATGCCAGACCTCATTCATCTCTCATCCATTACCTGTCTGCTCTAATGGAAGGACGACTGAAAGGTGAATGAGGTGTCTGAGCCGCTGTCACTGTCTGCTTCCCAATATACCCAGATGATGGTTAAATCAGAGTGATAACATGTCAACATTCTGGTTGCCATGAGAGCTCATTTCTGTCTGTACCGGTAGTTTGGATAACAGCTACTTTAAATTGTAACATGTCAGTGTCATCGTGAGCCACAGAGAGTCTGGGACAGTTGATAGAGCTGAAGCTACAGATGCGTGACAAATTAGAGGAAAAACCTGAACCGCTGACTGCTCTGTTATGGCGTAGGGGGTATTTTTCTGACATGGTGTGGCTCCACCTCTCCCCTTAGAGGGAGGATTCACTGCAAATCAGTGCAAGGTTGTTCTGAATGATCATCTGTCTGTATCACATAGTAAGACATTCCTATCCTGATGGGACTGGTCTCTTCCATGAAGGCAATGGTTTGATGAAAATGATGTGAACCATATGCTCTGGCCTTCACAGTCACCATATCTCAACCTAAGTGAGGACCTATGGGAGTCTTTGGAGCGATATGTTCCACAGCGTTCTGTACCACCATCATCAAAACACCAAATGACAGAATATCTTATGGAAGAAAGGAGTTCGGCCCCTCCAGTAGAATTCAGAGACTTGGAAAATCAATGTCAACGAGCGCTGAAGCTGTTCTGGCAGCACTGATCTCTTCACACATATATTTCACTAGGCAGGTATGTAGGAGATGTACAAGCATGTCCGAAATTCTAAATCAGGTTTCTGCACCATGTCTAACTTGTTAAGACACATTTATTAGCACAAATAGTCCTCTTGACTATTTGCCTGAAGACAGTCTAGCATCAAAACATTGCACAAATAAATATACCTTTGCAAGTCAGATAGTTTTGGGGAGTCTGACTGAACCTTTTGGATACGCACATGGTGAACATCTTATTGAGACACTTGACAACACTTATGCTTGTTTTTCCTTTAATTTGTCTTCCTTCAGTACTTACTAATAACAATGAGCTTTGCAGACGGGTTGGAAGTCTTAACCCTAATAGGGAATGATCCAATGTTAGGGGTCTGTCAGGTTTTGGGAAAAAAAACACTAAAAATAGTAGAATAATCGCAATATGCTGTCATAAATACTTTTATTTACATAGTTACTCTATACTGTGCGTTAAAGCTCAGTCACCTTATCCTCAGGTAAATATCTCAATAACTCACAGAGTTAGAGAGTAGAGTGAGCAGTATGTAGGCAGAGCAGAACAGAATCTCTGTTTGTATCTACCAAAGCACTGAGACACAGTAATGAGCTGTAGGTTACTTGTGCTTTGGAAGCCCTCAGTACACAAACACTGAAGTCACTGTCATAAAACACAGGAAATATTGAATGAATGATGGTGTTTTACATTAATCTCAGTCCACCAACAGCTTCTCTCATTCTGACAGCTGCTATTCCTCTGCATTGTCACATAAATACATCTAAAATATGCAGGGAGAATCCCGATTCTTTCACTCTGATAAACAATTGCTGTTATATTATTTTTAATAAACTCATAAATGGAGCAGCCCAGAGTCATCACATATTGGAGATTATCAGTGTGACTAAATCTCTTTTTTCTACCTTCTCAATATGAGTGTGACAAATGGCAACTGCTCATTAAGTGCTCGTCTACTGCAACCTGTGAAAAGACCATCAATATGGATTGTCAGGGCAAAAATCCAATAATTGAACCACCTTTCTCTAAATTAGCTCTTGGAAGGAGAAGATGATTTGTTGTGTGCATGGTATGCCGAGTATCAAAAAGGTAGGACAGCACTGAGGCTTAAGATAATGCAGATATTAAAGCGTTTTCAGGCTTTTGAATATGCCTTGGAATACAGATCAGGTTGGAAATGTAAGTCGCCATTAACATTGTGCACAACTGTCACATGGATTTTATGTTGCTCCAAATCAAAAAGTTGTTTTTTGCTGGCTTCCACTAATAGAACTTATAGAGAAAAATGTGCAAGAAATAGCAGTTGGTCATTATGCTGCAGATCAGCCACAGTCCCTGGAGTAATTACAAAAACACAAAACACAAAACAAGAGACGGTGCACTGCATGTTTCCATTTTAGAACTTTCACACAGATTTGTGCAAAAATCAGGTTAGATGTGTGTTAAATGTTGTTATGAGGGACCAAGTGTTCCAGAGTTACACTTGATCATGTTTGCCGTAATGATTCTCTCATTTTATTTTATTTTATGGGGTATGTTATAGATACATTACACATTATAGATACATTATACAGCTGAAGTGAGTACACACCTGTGCAATATCACTTAAATGTCACATGTCAAATAATTCAATTCTTTTCCATGTAAAGCCACAACACAGACATGCAGATAGACACAGTCCATAGGTCCAAATCTGAGAAAGTCGTGCTGTTCACAGTTCATTGTATAACCATGTACATGCAGTTAGACTAAATGAAAATCACAGCTGTACTCAGTTTTGCTTTAGTGATCACGGGTTTTCTAACTTGTATGTCGGTCGTCACAAGCGTGTTCACTGTATTTGCAGTTTCTACTTTGGGACTTGTGTTTTCAACATAGAGAACTTGTTTTAAATGTTCTTAAGACTAAATACTCTACTTGCCAACTTAGTAATAATGCAAGTATTGAGAGGGGATGTGAAATTATTGTACATTTAAGGTATTTTGCATAATTATATTCCAAGTTCTTTTGTATACTGTAGAGATGATAGTAACTGATTGAGATAAATGGGGAATAAGATTGAATAAAGGTCCTTGGACAGATCACAATTGGGACATAATAACTGGTTTATGGTTGGTGTTCTAGACCCAAGCTAATGTGTTTAGTCTTTAGAACTGACTATAACGTCTAAACTTTATGAATTAGTATGTTGAATATGCACAAACATCTACTGTCATTTAGATGTTTTATAAAGCAAATAATATCCATGCGGGAAAGTGCAATTCAAGTTTGAAAAGTCAGACAAGCCTTTTTGTAAGCCCTTTGTTTCTTTTTAGGTCTATTGTGCTGGACTGAGTCAACACAACAAAAAGATGTAATAAGTGCATTCTGTTTTCAGAACAACAAAAACATCCAGCCAGCTCTTAGTCTGCTCTCAGTGAACAAACAGCAGCTGCAGGCTCTCTCACTCTGCTGTCGACTACAGTGCATCATTTCCTTCTGTGTTTGCCCTCCAGGCGACAGACAGAGGAACATTTAAACCACAGAGAGCACTTAAACACCCCATGACAGTCATCCAACAGGAGGCATATTTGCTGCCCGTAGCAACATCAAGATTGCAAGGCTTTGCAACAGTTGCTTTGTAAAGTGTTCTCTGAATCAGACCACCAGCAGACAGATATGTAAACATGTAAACCATGACAAAAGTCTGATTGATGACTGGATTACAGTCTGGCCATTCTGATGGAGGTGAAGCAGTCTTTAGAAGGTGTTACAATGAAAAGCCATTGGTAACGTCACTAATTGATTCAGTATATGACGTTACCAGAAAGTCTTGAAGGGACATTTGATTGTTGTATTTGGGTTATGTCTTCCTGCCATCTAGTATGGTGAAAGGGGATGCAGCCTGGATAGAGCTGAGGTAGGACAAGTGATAATCACTACTGCTGAGTTAGAATGATTTGTTCAGTTCAATTAAAATTCTGTTTCATTTGCCTCAAAAATATTTAAATATCGAAACTGCATTCTTTGCTGGAAACCAGTGGATTGCTCCCTTTCAGGGTGAGTTGTTTTCCAAAGCAAAAGAGTTTAAGTATCTTGAGATTTTGCTAACAAACAGCAGAAAAATGAAGCGTGAGATGGACAACGGGCTCTGTACGGCATCAGCAGCAATGTGAAAGTTGTACCGGATTGTTGAGGTGAAATAGCTAAACTGGAAGGTGCAGTTCTTGATTTACTAGTCAATCTACACTATAACTGTTACCCATGGTCAGGATCTCCGGGTGGTGCCCAATAGAGTAAAGTAGTGGGGACAAGTGGCTGAAAGGAATTTCCTATGTAAAGTGGCTGGGCTCAGTCCTACAGATAAGGTGAGGAGCTCGGACATCTGGAGGAAGCTCGGGGGAGAGTCACGGCTCCTTCGTGCCAAAAGGAATCCACTGAGATGGTTCAGATGTGATCAAGATGCCTCCTGGGCTTTGGGAGTTTTTTTGTGTATGTCCAATACACCGGGGTAGACCAAAATTTGATGGAGGGATTACATATCTCACCTGGCCTGGGAATGTCTTGGGATCCTCCAAGAGGACTGGAAAATGTTGCTGAAGAAGAGGAAGGAGGGGATCTATAATGACCTGGATGGATGGATGGATGGATGGATGGATGGATGGATGGATGGATGGATGGATGGATGGATGGATGGATGGATGGATGGATGGATGGATGGATGGATGGATGGATGGATGGATGGATAAAACAGCATTATTAGATGTGGAGGCCTTAGAACTAACCAACATCTATTATGTCATCACCTAAAAAGATCACACACAGAGCAAGATGATTATTTGTTTAGAGTAGTGACTCTATAACACTATTTAATATCATTGGATGAGATGCCTAGTACAGCCTATGTGTTCCTATCTGCTTATTTACATGACCACCATCTTGTGTTCTGACACAAGAGATTATGCTGTACCATTTTTCCTACCAGCAGGTAACCAACAGTTTCATTTAATCATTCATCGTGCTCTAACCTCAGCCAAGTACTTTTATGTTTAAACCTAGCCAAATGTTTATTATAGTGTTGCGGAAACTGTAATGTAAAGCAGTTTTAAAAGGCTTTGACACACAGTGTTATAATATGGGACCTATGTTGTTGTCTGTTTTTAGAGGCTATAAGAAGCAATTTATTTTGTCACTTATTTTTAAGAACTCGTCAATTGGTGCTGGGATGGTAGTGGACGATGTGTTTAGTGTATAGCAGTGGACTCAAGTTGGCCTGCATGAACTAGATCGCAGAGTTTGCTTCATTATGTGATAAATCTCTGATGGGTTTTGCAGTAGAACCAAAGGAGGCAGTGGAAACAACCCACTCATCAAAATGAATGTTCTAAAATAAGTTCACATGGCATTTGATTGGCTCAGTGTGTCTCTAAACACTGTCTGCATTTACATCCATTCTTGGCTGAAGTAGATATAATTAAAATGTAATAATAGGCATCACCTGAGGGCTGCTGCTCCTACTATTTTGTACATTAATTGGGCTGATTAGTTGTTGAGGAGCCAAGAAAGACTTGCTATCTAAGATGGAGCTGCGAAATCACAACTTAACCTTTAATTAACAGATTAAATTGAGTGACTTTGAATGTTCCAACAGTTGGTAGATTATGCAAATCTCATGACAAGCACAAGCACCTGCTGGAAGTCAGTTTAGAACCAGTTTTGTTGTACTTGGGCAATGACAATAAAGGCATGCTAATTTTATGCCTTGACTGACCTTCAGCAGGTGTTTCTTTCATGGAAAAACAGTATGCTAGAATAAAATATCTCTGCTTTTATGTGACTGTGGCTTGCCACCAAAATAATAGCATTTTTTCAGAGAGACATTGGTGTAACAGAATGGAGGGAGTATTTACAGAAGCATGCACATATGCAGCTGTGGCAGTGATGAATGGGGAACTGGGCGAAGGCAGAAAACCAACAGAAATAAGGTTGTGAATCCAGACTGTGTGTCCAGCTCTGTGCTGTCATGTTGAAGCCTCTTAATGATTAGCAGAGTTGTGATTTAGCAGGCCGCCCACTGGGGAACCAGAATGTGACATTCTTGTGTTGGGGCCAGAAAGTTATTTTACAAAGCATCTATTATCCAACATGCAGTGTGCAGAAAGGGCGTGTACAGCAGCCAGTCCTGTCTCCAAAGAAATACATCCATATACAACTGAGCTGCATAATCAATTTCATTTTAAAATGTTGTTTTTTTTCACAGTTAGGTAACTGTATAATGTAGTAAAAAATGTTTCAGCTCTTAAAGAACCACAAGGTCGGTGTTAGGAGTTTGGAGGAGTGATGGTGGATCTGTGTAACTGTCCAAAGCTGTGTTCCACTGATTTGATATCATGATAATGTTGTGAAAAATTTCTGTGACTGTTAATGACATAGGAAGCTCTTTTGCTGGTCAGTTTTAATCCATTGCAACAAGGAAAAAGGAAGAAATTGTTATTGTTAATTGTTATGCTTTCCATCCACACAAATGCTCGAGAAGGTCTGTGTGGTGGAGAGTCCGCAAGAGTCTGCATGGCCCTGCACATGTCAGCATGCATCCCAAATTTTGTGCCCACCGAGCAACTAAGTTACAAGGGCAGTAGTCTGTAGACACTGAATAAGTAGTTATGACTTACTGAGCATCTATGCAACACAGTTCTACAAGTGGACTCCCACAGACTAGAAAAATAGTGTAACCGGAACAACTATATGTGGGCGAGTGTCTGCAGCTGTGAATGTGCATGTCCACACAGCTAAAAGGCTATGGATGTCCCAAACAAGCATTTCTGACTCCTAGTCCACACTTAGTTGTTCATTATTTAGTCTCTACCAGTACCTAACACCAACAGGTGTTGGAGGCTTGAACTTCCATGTTGGCAAGCAGAGAGTATTATTAGACTTCACCTAGTGAAGGAGCACCATGACGGAGACTTTGATGAGGATTATTAACTTCAGACCAGCAAACAAGTAACATCTTTGGTAGTGATCTTATGTTCGATATGAGCATTTGATGCCAATCCTTGCAGCTTATTGCAGTTGTCCAACTCCAGAGTAGCGAACCCACCCAGACTTGAATATTCCCAGCACCATGCTTCACTTCCACTGCAGTATCACTCTCTCTTCCGTTGGTGTCCTTACATACAGTTTTCTGTCAAGGCCACTATCTTCAACTGGGATTTATCAGTAAATAGCCCGTCCCAAGCATTTGGCCTTGTTTCCAAACCTAAGAAGTGGTTTTGAGAGACTATTTGTCCTCAAATAGACAGCTTATTTTAACAGGGTTTTTACTGTTTGGAGGCTTGTGGTCTTTTTTTTTTTTTTTTTTTTTTTTTTTAACAATTTCCATATCTGTGATGAAGCCAAAGTTTCTTTTCTTTCTCTCACTGAACAAAGGTAGACGTATTCTACATCCTCACATCTTCTAATGTTGTAGTCACTTTTAGTCTAACTGATAGTGCTTTGTATGAAACTGATCTAGCGTTTTGCCATGTGTTGCCCTCTTTACATGAAAATATGATTACTTTTTGTAATCTTAGACTTTTATTTTATACAGTATTGTGTTTTAGCAATTTGCATACAAGAAGTCAGCAGACTTAAATATGTCTTACTAACAGGAAATGACATAATACTTGCCCCTGAACACATTACATCACAAATTTAAATGTTACCTAAACTTTACAGAGAGACGGCAAGTAATAATTTTAAACAACATAGTTGTAGCTTTACATATGGATTCTGGCTGTTTTGAGAATAATTTATTTGTAGATGCAGCTTTAGCCACATATGGAGGGTTAATCTGGACAAGTTATTTGCTCTGAAGGAGGTTCTTTGTGTTGTCATGTCATGTATACATGCAGTGAAAGACTTAAAAATACCGCTGTTGTTTTAACTGATATTTTTGATATCACAGAGTACAGGTCATGAATGCATCATATTTATTTATTTATTCATAACACACTGTGAACTGTTGGTATCTCTTTTCTGTGTAGGCCTGTGTTTGTTTCACGACACAGAAGAATAATGATTGTTTGGGCTGACTTAATGGGTTTAGTGGTGTAGCAGTGATGTGTGTGTTTATCGTGAATTCTAATGGCTTTGAGGGAACCTCATTTAATGCTGCTGATGAAGGAAATAAGAGCCTGAATGAAAATGCAAGCGGTTTCAAGTTCTCAAGGTGACAACAGCACTGAGGGTCCTTTCTCAAATAAGTCAGGAACTTTGTCAACAAACAGTGTCGAATATGGATTACACGTCAAGTGTTTTCTTAGCAGACAGATGGTCAACAGGATGAAGGCTTCTATAGGGGCTGTTTTTCAATAATCTTTATAATCAGGGTCGCTCTGCATTGATAATCTGGGCACTGACAAATAAATAAAACACATGTGTCCTTGCTGGAGATATCAAATCAGTGTTTATGCTGAAACAGTGGTATTTTTTTTCTTCTTACATCTACTAAGTTCTAACTATTGAGGCAAGAATACATCGTTGGAACAGACAGAGTGTGGTTCCAGGTATTTTCTTGTCGGTCAGTTCACCTTTCCAGTGCAGATTAAAATGCCAAAAAGTCCTCCAAATGAAAAAAATACACGACACATAGCTTGTCCATGCCTCCTAGAACGACACATGAACATTTTCTGTGCATTTGTCTGTGCCTGAACTGTTACAGGTAAATATCAGAACTGTATCATGTCTCATGAGCTGAAGATGCTGTAGAGGTTTGGTTAAGTTTCGGGAGTGAAGAAGGGATAGAGAATGGTGTTTAGTTAAAATAAGCCCTGAGTTAAGCTTACAAAAAACAGGTTTGAGATCTGTGTTGTCATGGCTAAAAGAAGAATTAAGTTAGAGTTAGAAGATATGGTTTTAAAAACAACCTTCACTGTGGGATGCCTTGATAAAGTCTTATGTTTTGCTGACCCATCCATGCACCCCGACCACTTTAAATCACAGCACATTGCTTCCTCCTTTAATCCTGATGAGCAGAGTTGTAACTACCATCACTGAGGGTCTTTGGGTTTGTTCAGATTGCAGGAAAACCAGATTTCTGCTTGATTCTCAAATCAGATCTTTAGGACTGATGGTCTACACTGTAATTTCCTAGTGATCATGTTGGGTTTGTGTGTTCGGACAACAACAACTTGACTGCATTGACTGCTGCTTTAATAACGTGTCTTCCAGCTTTGCCTGTCTGTCTGTCTTTCGAGTGTCTGTCCACAAACTGTTGTTCTCCATTCTGTTCAGCACCTCCATCACTATGGATTTGATGCTGTCTTTGTTTGCTGAGTTACTAGTGACGTAAAAGACACTTTGAAACCCAATAACCACATCTGAGTGGCCAGAGCATCAGGACGGAGGTATATCAGTAGAAATTAAGCTGGATCACATTTGAAATCTCCTCTAAATGTGCTTTGGACACGATTTGCAAAAATCCCTTAATTTAATGTTTTTTTTTCTTTATTTTTTCTTGCTTTGAAGATGTTCTGACATCAATCTGAATGCAATCTGAAGGGGTAAACTGATTTGGGCTGGCAATCAGAAAAACACATTTGCCACTTGAATGCAAGTATTGTTGGTCGTCTCCTGACATGGCTGATAATGTTTTTTTGTGGGAGGACAGGCTCAGAAAACATGAAATGAAATTTGGTGCAGACGTTCCCCGAGGATGGTTCAGACGCACTTTGTTCTTTTGCTAATCTGCTCAGGCTGTTTTCAGACTGAAACAAACACGGTGTCATTGAGTTAAGTCAGTGTGTTTACTTGCACTGAAGTAACCAGGTTACAGTCTCTGTGTACCTTTCTGTGAAAAAGCACAGCCAGGTTTCTAATGTGATTGTATGACTAGAAACACACTGCAGAGCGCTAACAGTGGCTCGCTGGAAATAAAGGGAATTAAGCAAAACAGTGAATCTTCATATTCAAAATCATAAAGCTTTAATACACACATCAACAGAAGAAAAAAGTCATTTTGTACCACTTATACTGGTAAAATTAGCCTCTCAAAGCCTGAACACTTATGTCTCCTCTCATTAAGTTGTCAGTCTGCTTAGACACAAACGCATATGCAGGTAAAAGAGAAATCTGGTAACTGATCTGTTGCATTTATAAGCAGATTTACAGAAACCAATAGGGGTGGTTCAACCAATGGATACATGTTAGGATGAATGGATCAGTATTGGCTAAAATATCACTTATCAAATGCTGAACCTGCCTGTACATTACATTAGAGTGCTCTGTGGAGCTCATTGTGCTCAATACATGGAGAAGAAACAGGAATCTGGATGTGAAACAGGGCAGTGCTGTACCCTGATGAGTTTACAACTGATGCAGATGTGTGTTGCCTTTAGTCTTGTTGTTTTGCGAGTGACAGTTTTTATCTTTTTGGTTGATTTTGGTGATCCCCTTTTTAAATTGTCATAACTGGACCAGAATTTTCCAAGAATAAAAATCGTTTTTCACTTTGGATGCTCTGTGAGGTTTTCTCCGGCACCACCCTCTAGTCAAGTAGTTTTTACACAAGATGTCCAAAACTTTACATTTACCTCATTTTCTGACTTTTTTTTGCAGCCTAATTCAGTTAGACCCACTGCAGCGGTTCATTGTTGATTAGATTCAGATGAGCCTCAGTGTGTCACACTCATCCAGTTTAAACCTGTTACGAACAGTTCAGAGACTCAATTGTGAGGCAGGAAACACAGCAGACAGGAATCAACGTTAAGGTTTTAATAAGTGAAAAAGCATAATACAATAACGCACACTAACTAGGACCAAGTAATACAAAGCTATGAGAGTGGCTACAACTCAACAAACTATTTACAAGACAAATGCTGGCTAGAAGCGAGCAACGTGAGAGCCAACAGAAGTACGAACAAACAGTTCAAGTGGACCAAACAACAGAACACTAATACTTATTAACTGACTTTGATCGAACAACTTAGCTGAGCACAACTGAAGGAGTGGGGAAGGTGAACGGCAGGTCGGTCAAGATGTCTCCCGTAATGGTGGGGGTAATGGGGGGGGAGTACACTGTAAAAATGCAGAAAAATATGAGCAACTACAGATGCAAATTTTTACAGGAAAATTTATTTAAGCTGCTGCCAATGAACTGCAAAAGTTATGGTGCACAGAGTCTTTTTTAGATTTTCATTTATGACTTGACAGTTTTATGACACCTTTAATCTGAGAATGGTAAAAGAAATCGAAGACTGTTGGACTTCCTCCTTCTTTGTTCTGTGTGTCCAGATCCCGGTGATGACGGGCGCCTTCATGGACTCGTCTCCCAACGACGACTACAGCACCGACCACTCTCTGTTCAACTCGTCCGCCAGCGTCCACGCTGCCTCCATGGCGGCTCACGGCCCACCTGAGGAGAACCAGTCCATGTCCCGGGACGCCATCTGGCTCTGGATCGCCATCACTGCCACCATCGGGAACATTGTGGTGGTGGGCGTCGTGTACGCGTTCACATTCTGAGGGGAGCCTGGACGACTGACACCATGTGGGACATCATATATAAGACTGGCTATAAGCAGTGACTCTGCTGAATGGGTGACTCATCAAATGTAATTTTGTCTAGTCACTAAAGAAACATCAGCAAAATTACCCAGCAGTCATCAATCGCAAAGCACTCAAAGTCATAATGAATTCCAGCCAGCGAAGCGTGGAAGAATGAGAGGAAAAAGTATATATTTTGCACAAAACATGTCGTTGCTGGGGGAGTAGAGGTGGTAATAGCAGATATAACGTAAAAATGTCTTTTTTATGTGCTTTGAAGTAGGATTATTTCATCTTTAATGACCTATATATGCCCGTGTGAAGTTTTTGCTTACAGTGTATCACTCCCTGCACAGATTTCAGTGTATGTATATCAGTGTTGGAGAAGGGATGCTGTGAAAACAGGTTGAAACTGTGAAGAGATTCTGTAGCTCCTCAGAGAAATGATGTGATTCTGTAGGAAAGATCAGGGTAGTGTGTATATGTGGTACGATTTTATTACATTAGAAATTTTGACCTTTTCACTTTTCAAACCCTCCTAGAAATTTATAAATGTCCTGTTAGTTTGTGTAAACAGTGCTCGCTAAATCCCTTTTGTGGACAACAACAAGAACAACAACAATCTGTAAATATGTATAATACTCTTTCAGAATGAAAGCTCTTATTTTGATGGATGGATAAGATACTGATAATGAGAGAAAAAAACTGAACACATCTCAGTTTGGAATTTCTTATGTAAACATGTTTCATCTGATTTCCTTTATTGAAAAAACATATTTATGTTCTAGTTTCTGAGTTCCAGCTCTGCTAAAATCACTTTTCTCAGTGCAGGACGCTCAGCAGTAGACAAGCCAGAGAGTTACAGTACAGAACCAGTGTTATTAATGAAATATAATTGTGTCATCTCATAGGAAAACCCTTAAAATAGCATTGTGACACACACAGATAACACTGTATAAAAAGTCTATAGCACTGTTTATTTCTAAACTCTTGTCTGGCCAGTTATAGACGTCTCTGGAGAATTTACAGCAGTAAGAGCCTGTAAGCCTCACATGAGGGCAAAGAAAACCCTGAGGGAAAGTATGGCACAACAGCAGAGTAAATTTAAAGTGCAACTCAGTTCTGTCGTCACGCTAAGCTGAAAACCATTTATGTTCTGTTTTTGTTTTCTATGACGGCATATTTGTGTAAACTGTTGTACATCCACAGAGATTCTTCTATAGATTAAAGGCGTTTAGAGATGCTTATGTAGCTTTGGGGTTCTGCTTCACAGCTCATGTAGATTCATTACTTTTGCAAATGATTTAGATGCAAATGTGTGATTAAAAAAGCCCTCATTAATTACATGGCCTGTTCTTGCCAATTAAAAAGACCATCAGTTTTGACTTGTCATGTCATTACCAGGGTTTTTTTTAGATGAAGACACGATACTGGTCCTGGCCATATTACATGTTCTAATAAGAGATTAATTCCACAACACTTCACAAACCTCCAAACAACAATAAATCAAAAATGCAAAACAAGGTTTATAGATGGAGTCTGTGATTCAGGTGAGAGACTGTTTATTAATGGCTTGTGCCAGATTTACCGCCGATCTAGCTGCCACTCTCCTCCTTCCCTCACAATCCACAGGACACAAGGCAATAGTTGGTTTCTTTCCTGTGTATTAACTCTAGATTTTTTTGCCGTGCACAAGGTCCCACTGTTGCAGGAAATCTGAAAACAAGTGTGTGCAAACCACCCTTGACAGATGGACTGCTCTATCCCAACACCTCAGTTATTAATAATCAGTCACTGCTGTTACATGCCTCCTAGAAAGTCAGTGTTGGGTTGATCTATAGCTGCTCTACTGGTTTTCAAATTAAGAGCTTAAATTAGAAGTTCTTTTAGAAGTGATGCTGGAGCAGTGATTATTCTGTGGGACTTTGACAGCCATGTGCATCTTCTGCACCTAGAAGACAACTGTGCTAAATGTTCTTTTTCTCCAACGGCTGGGACCCTTCTTTAGAATATGGCTTGAAGATTGTGGCCGTTCTTTAAAATTTTTGCTGAGAGCCTTCAGGATTGACCCACAGAACGCACCACTATCTTTTTAGACTCGAATTTAGCTTCCATATTGACTCCGCACATGTTGTATTTAGTCTGCTTTCCCTGATAATCGCACTGATCAGGCTTTCTCCGTCAAACAGCAGTGGCCATGTTTGTTTGGATATTTTAAAGGTCAAAACATACATTATGTCAAAATTCTAATGCTGACATTGTGGGTTTTATTTGCCTACATTGTGATTGATCTCCTCCATTCCCCCCCTTGAAATTCTGTCTAAGTGTAAGCATAGCTGTGATAATGAAAACAGCCTGAATGGGATCCTCAGCCTGGCCTTTCAATAATCTCTGTGCCCACTCTGCTTGCTGGCAGCAGCCAAATTGTTTTCCGAGCTGAATAAGCTGGAATGAGCTCTGGGGGTGAAACTTGCCTGTTGCCATGGCGATGCATGCATCCTCACGCTCCCACAGTAGAACACCTGCTTTATGTCTCCCGGTCCACCTGGCTGCTGCGATGCCACAAACACACTCAGGTAATGTCACCACAATGCACACACACTCACACACACATGGTCTAATAATGACTCTACACCACAGACACTGCTGAAGCTGTTTTTTAAATGCTGAATTTACACAAAAAGTCCTCATTTATGATGATTACTTCAGGAATGTTGCGATCACTGTGGCCAGTCACCAAAGAACAGTGTGAGTCTGCAAAGTTGGTCTCGTCTCTCGGTCAGCTACTGTTGGATAAAATATCGGATTTCTTTTTTAGTTCTTAATTAAAATTTTGTAACAGTTTCACAACGATGAGTAATTTGTGCTTTCAAATTATGGTCATGCTGAAATTACAGGTTTTTGTGCTGCTACAAATACTGAATCATATTCATCACATCTGACTGTGTCCCCTCCACAGTCTTAGTCACACAGTTGTGATGCTACATCGGATGTTGTTTCAGCAGCACTGGTCAGATCTGGCTTCTGTTCATCCTTCTATCCTACATATACACCACTGCATAACCTGATGTAGGAAAACTGCATAGTGCAGTGAGCTAAGCTAGCAGTTACGCTACATTACTGGTTCCATATGATCCATTGTAATTGGATCATATGGAACCATGATCCAACTTGGATCTATTTATGCATCCAAGTTTTTTGTATGTCTTAAAAACTTGGATGCATAAATAGAGCCATGAGAATATGAAAGCTTAATACTTGCATCCCCCTCAACTAGATGGCCTCGCAGCTTTACAAGCAAGATTTTGTTCAATGATCAGCAGGAAAGAGATGAACCAAAAGTCTTAATGATAAAACTTTGCATCATCCTGCCAGCTCACTGCCCACTGCTTGCAAAGCGAAGCATTCAGAATGAGCAGCTTCCTCACAGTCCAACAGGTTTATTTACTTTCTAGAGCTTCTTCTATTAACTGTAAAATGTTTTAACCACAAGCAAAACAAACCAAATGTTCTGCTGTTGGCTGCAAGAGTGAACACTACAGTCTTCATGCACTCCCAATATCTGAAGAACTGGAGATCCATTTTATTTTTAAAAGCAAAGTCAAAGCAGTAATAAGCTACTACTAGTTAGTGTCAGTGTGTTGCATGGCTAACATTATCATTAGCTTTAAGCATAAGCCCACATGTCAGAGTTCTGTGAAAACTGCAACACTGAAGGACGTTCAGAGATGGTGGAAACTGTAAGTGCAACCTAAACTCAGGCTCAGTTGCATACGTTGTAGATTACAACTACATATTCCATACATGGACATCACAGCCAAGCATGCACACCATTGCCTTTGTAGTGTGGTCACTGCATGGACAGAACTTTTGTCTGCACAAGGACACTCAGAAACTGACAAAATGTATGTCATGCATACCCTTACTGTGTACTGGTGGATGCAAAAAGTATAACATTGGCTTCACAGGGCTTCAAATATGATTATACTTTGCAGAAACAAACACTTTGCAGAAATAGCTCTCCTTTCCCTGTGGTGGATATCATTTTTGAACTTAATGACTAATCTCAACATGGAGAATCCTTCTGACACTCAGGTAGATTTTTATTAATTCTCTCCCTTCAGACACAGCCCAGACAGTGTCCTCCTTCTTATCTGGCCTGCACTCGAAACCAGTCCCCAAACGGCAGCAGACAGTCAGCCTGCATTAGGTGTAATGTCGGGTCAGGGAGGCTAATGAAATGTCACCAGATCCCTGGTGCATCTGTGCGACGTGGCCCAGCAGGAGCCTGGAGGTCACAGACAGTGCAGTAATATACTCTGTGATTGTGAGTCTGCCTGTCACAACCACAGGATGATGTCAGACAGTGCAATGTCCTTTCAGAGGAACACAACATGCTGCTAGAAATAACTACACATTATCATTAGTTTGTGTTATCAGACGGGTCAACTGGGACTTGATGAACTGGCTTCTAAGTGGGAGATGGATGACTCATAGAAATGAGGCTGATGATTTGCTGATGAGAGATAAAGAGATAGCATTGTTTAGCTTAGATTGAGGTAAGAGCCCTATTCATTAATGCTACAATTCTCATTCCTCTGTAAGTTTCATTTCATCAATACTTATTTGATCTCTAAGCCCCTTGACCTCTGGTTTCTAATATTGCAAGTAAGGAATGATTTTGGACACAGTCTCAGTGTCCTGCCTGCTTTATTGCTACCACATGTGATGCCTTAAACCAATCCAGTTTGACAGTCAAGAGTCCTTTCTTCAAGCTCCACATGATATAGATATTCTGTTTGACTATTTACACATTTACAACCTCTACAAACAAGGTGTGTTTCACATTGCTCTGCACGTCGACTCTAGAAAGATGTTTTCCCGTGCTGAATATATCTACTAATAACCTGCCGACAGCTTGCTCGTCCTTACCTGTGTTTCACTTTACCTTCAACCACTCCAATTTGTTCCATACTTGTCTCCTCCATGCTCTGTATAAACACAGCCTGCAGTTCAACCGAACAGTCCCTGAATTTTTGTTGTATGATTGTTGGTCACAGGTGAGTCACTCATGGCTTCTCAGCTGCACTAGAGAGCACAGAATCCTTGCAATGCATGTCTTTTTCTCTGTTTCACTTTTTTTAATGTCACAGGAGTATAACTAAGAACAGTGCTACACCTTCCATATCCGTGATTTCACAAAGATTGGTACAGCATAAATTTGCCCAAGTCTGCAACAGTCTGTGTCTACACCCAAACTTTGTGCCCATATTGCAACTATGCTTCGAGCATAACAGTGCACGTGTTTGGAAGTAAAGTGTATGGGCAGAATACATAGAACTTATTGTGCTTGTAAGTTACAGAGAATGTATGGACTACAACTACATGTCCATGAGTGTCCACAGCTGTCTGTGTGCCCAACAGCAAGGGAGTATAATAAAGCTCAAATGCTACATCAGAATGCCCAAAGCCTACAAGTATTTCACAAGTAAAGACATTTTTAGGAATGATTTGTCAACGGATAATGGATTATGAATCACTTGCAGCACCACACCAAGACATATCAAAATCCTCTGCACGCACTCGTCCCTGTCGCAACGGGCTGAAGAGTCATTTAAAAGGTGCTGGAGCTCCAAGATTAGATTCAGTCTAAACAGTGAAATGTGTGTGTGTGTGTGTGTGTGTGTGTGTGAGAGAGAGAGAGAGAGAGAGAGAGAGAGAGAGAATGAAAAACACATTGTAAACTGCTTTGGAACCTCTGAGGTAATCGAAACACTGTATAAGTGCAGACCATTCACCGTAAATCCTCTTTATACATGACAAATGTGACTTTGTGCATTCTGTCCTCATTCAGCACCATAACTCGTCTAACAGATCAATGGCTTACTTTTCTTTTAAGCTACATCCTGTGGAAAAAGGATTTCCAACATGAAGAAAGACAAAAACCACTGTTGCTCTTGCAGTCAACAAGTTTGCTGATATTGTCTCATGGGTTTCATTCACAGGCAGAAAACGCCACACGATGTGCTCACCTTGATTAACAGAGAGACTCCCTCACATGTGACCATGGCCCACACTTAGATGATACTTTTATGCTTTAATTCACTTCTTTAGGTACAGTAGTGAAATCTAATGTGATCCACTACAACAGCTCTGCCATGAATTCTAGTCTATCCTAATATTTTGCACTCCCTCATATATGTTAATGGGGTGGACAGAATTATATAAACACTTTTTAATCTGATGCAATCCAGTCCTTCACCACCCACTATGACTTCAACAATAAACATAAAGTAGAAAGCATGGCAGAGCTGTTGTCTTGAGCTGCATTCAGTTCAACAGGTTGCCTAATAAGGTGTCTGGTGAGTGTACGTTCATTCATACATGCATAGTGTTTCAAACATATAAACTCAAACTAGTTAAAAAACTAAACAGTAAAAAACTGAATTTAAATAAACATTATGATTCTTATAATTATTGGTATTATTGGTGCTATACATTTATTATGTTGATACACATGTTATTGTTCAACACCTTCAGGTCGATGTTTTATGTCTGTGATGCTCTGTACTGATGAGAGGAGCTGTTGTCATAGTAACCTGCAGATGATGACACCACAGTGACATCTAGTGGAGAAAGTAGAGCAGTGTGTGTGTACGTTTGTGTGTGCATGTGTCTGTGTAAAGTACGTGTGTGCAAAATATACAGTATACAGTTTAATATTTTTCATTCATTACATCTGTATGACTTAAAACAAGGATCTGCATAGTTAATAGAGCAATATTGAATCATATATATTATTACACTGCTTATTGGCGGAAAATAAGATATTTTAACCTCATAAACACAAAAAATAATAGGTGTCACTGAGACAAATTTTGGAATTCTGTCAGGATGATTGACAAGAATTTAATCCAACAAGGGCTTAGACCTGTAATAACTCCTGGCTCACTTGAATTAGGTTTACACCTCTAAATAGATTTACTGAGTGATAAACAATCTGGCCAATTGTTGTTAAATCACCCAGAATAATCAACTCATATGGATGATGTAAAGAGTTATCAGAAGACAAAATAAACTTTTTTCATAGTTATTTATTTCTTTAATGGAAATTTATTTTAACAGACATTCAAACACATAGTGTTATTCTTTGGTATAACAAGCATTGAAGACAAATATGCAGGGACATATGTAACCACTCCCCCATGACCCTGCCTGCTCTGTGCAAAACATTGTCAAGTTTAATTTCAGTATCAGTGATATCACTATTCAGTCGTACCTCGTAAAGTGCAGCTACATTAGGTTTAACATAAACAAACTAGGCTCTTGTGAGATCAGTTATTGGAAGTAAGCTCCTAATATTTAGATGAATATGATGCATCTCCTGGATAGATGTAAAAAAAAACAAACAGTAGATTAAAAAAAGGGGATGATGTGGTTACATTATTAGTTTGAAGTTAAATTTCCCTGATTGATGGAACATAATATGTTGTCTCATGATTCACATACAACATTTGAAGGTTGCAATCAACCATAAATCTACTGTATGAAAAAATAAAATTTAATACATATATCATATGAAGTAAATAAAGACTTACAACGGATCACTGTACCTCGGCGCCTTACATATAGACGTCTTCACACGGCATAGACTGCTTTAAGAACACGCTGTAGTTCAAAAGGTTTTTCTAACTCTCAACAAATCAAAGGCATGCTTTACCACCATAACAAATTAATATTAGAGACTAAGAAAAACAATACTTTAATGGAGAAGAAATAAAGATTTATAACCATGGACACACATGGACTTATGAAGATGTCATGGGGAAGTCATGAAAAAAGTCTCAGCATCAGCATCAGGGCAATGAAATAGTGAGATTATTTGTCTGTGTAGATTCCCAGTCATCCAGTTTATGGTAAGCCTTGATGTTTCACTAGAAGGCAGCTGGACTTTTCTTTTTGGGTCTTGAGAACATTTTACTTCATCCAGGAGGTCTATTCATTTCTCACTGGAATGGAGGGGAACATTGCATATGCAGTCCAATGCAGAGAGAAGCACACAGACCTATACATAGGGGAGACTAGACAACCAGTTCACAAGCACATGGCTCAGCACGGGACAGTCAGCTCTCCAGGAAAAGACTTGGCAGTCCACCTGTACGTTAAGGATAAAGGACACTATCTTGCGGACAGCAATTTTCACATTCTGGACAGAGAAGACAGATAGTTTGAGAGAGGAGTGAGTGAAACTCTCTATGTTGAACTGGAACAGTCATCTTTAAACAGAGGAAGGGGTCTACAGCACCACTTGTCCGATACTTATAATGCAGTCTTGAGATCCTTTGCAATAAAGTTTGACCACTGTTAACACTTTGAATCATGTAATTTGTTGAAAGTTAAGGGAACATTAACTATATGATTTCTGGGCCCAGTTGCCTTATAGTGAAGCACTTTGGAGTGAGGGTTTACCCTTTGAAAATGCTCAGCATGGCAGGACATTGCTAATGTCCAATCAAGGACTGAAGAACCAGCACTGGTGTCACAAAAAAAATCAAATAAAATAAATAACATTTAGAATATTATCCACTGCACGCCTGCTGTTCCAGTGGTCTATCACGTCCAGGACTCACACTGTGAATGTTTCAGTTGTCTGCAGCCCCATTAACGTATAGGTCAGAAGTCAGTACAGATCAGTCAGCCAGGCAACAGATTCAACCGGATAAAAATCAATCATCATCGAGCGACACCTCCTTGTGGTGCAGGAAGCGAATCAGACTTCCAGGCAATGGCAACTTCTTCAACTTTCGATGTCCAACCAGTTGCCGAATCTGCAGCCTGCAGAGCTGCAGCAGCGGCCGTGGAGGAGCTGCAACAAACACAGACTGGTGAGACTGGAAACAGAAACTAGTTTCACTAAAACACACCTGGCAAACCAACAACATCACTGAAGCAAACCAGACGAACTGGTAGCAATGACACCTTACTGACGTGTTTACTGCAGCAGCTCCTGATCAATTATCAGCTGATTTTCAGTTATTGATTCACCTGCTTTCTCCTTGATGTTGCTCCAGTCTGGGTAACTGTCAAGGTGTTCTGTCAGTCTGGAGCAGAGACTCACATGACCAACGTAGTCCAATAGAACATCAATGATTGGCCCCGCCCACCGACAGATACTGGGGACTGAGATCATCTCACAGAACTGTCAACCAATCACAGAACTGTTATTTAATCACAGAACTGCCACTGAATCAGTTGCAACTCGTTTTAGACACATTAAACAAAAGTTACTTGAATGCTTCATAATAAACACAGTCAACAGAGGTCACCAGAATGCTTTGTATTAAACATAATAAACAAAGGTCACATAAATGTTTAGTTTTAAGCATGTTAAACAGAGGTCACCTGAAGGTCACATAATAATCACATTAAATGGAGGTCACCTGAATGCCTCACCTACTGTCAATCAGTCATTCACAGAATAATTTTTCGCAGGTAAACTAAGGTCACCAGAACATTTTCTATTAACGATAGTAAACAGGGGTCACCTGAATGCCTCTCGTATTATGTGTCTTTGGCAAGTCGGTGCTGCGGACCTCCTCCCTCTCTGATCGAGTGGTTTTGATTGGTGGATGAGCTCGGCTGCCGTACACACAGTCAAAGCAGGAGAGAGCGTCGCCTCCGTGGTCCAGCATGTACTTGAACATGGGCAGGTACTTCATGGAGAACATGTAGACGGCAGGGAAGGTGGTGGGGTGGGTCGGGATGCAAGCGTTGATATCGGCGCCATGCTCCACCAGCAGGCTGACGGTCTGGATGCAGCCTAGCCTGGCGGCCACCATCAGTGGCTTAAACACGTCCAGGTTTGGGTTGGCACCAGCAGCCAGCATCATGCGCACTGCATCAATGTTGTTGTTGATGACGGAGAAGTAGAGCGCAGTGCTGCGGCGGTCTTCATACAGCTTTGTGCGCTCCTCGGACAATTCAGCATTGACATCAAAGCCAGCCTCAATCAGAGCCTCCAGGACATCATCTCGGTTACGCTCAGCAGCCAGGTGCAGTGGGCTGATGCCAGTACGCCGGACTCTGGCCTTACTGGTGACTGGGATCAACATGGAGACGATGCTGGAAGCATTAAACAGGAATTAGCACCTGACACCTGATGGAAGATGTCAGATTTTTATGTGTTTGAATATTCTTTTTTATCATCGATGTTGCAATTGGTATGTATACCCTTAAATACAGTTGGATCTACATTCACCCTTCATAAGGTGAGGTGGCTGTGGCTCAGGTGGTAGAGCGGGTTGTCCACTGATCGCAAGGTTGGAGGTTCGATCCCCGGCCCCTCCACATGCTGAAGTGTCCTTGGGCAAGACACTGAACCCCAAGTTGCTCCCAATGGTAGATTAGCGCCTTGCATGGCAGCTCTGTCGCCATTGGAGTGTGAATGTGTGTGTGAATTGGTGAATGCAAAACACATTGTAAAGCGCTTTGGATACCACTAAGGTAGAGAAAAGTGCTATATAAGTGCAGACCATTTACCATTTACCATAAACAAGTGTAAATTAGATTTTTACTGTAATGACTGTTTTTCATGATTATGTTTTTTAGTTTCTGCCAACAGATGGTCAACGAGAACAACAATGCTCTGCTGGTGGTCTTTAAATCTAGCAATGTGCTATATTTTAGTTGAAAAAAAACAAAAGTGAAGAAAACACTGCAATGCTGCAGTGAAATACAGTGCTGATGTTCATTTGTATGCAGATGACACCCAGCTCTATGCAGCTGTTGATCCTGATGGCCTGAGTCTGTCTGCTCCAGTTTGACCCTCTTTGTAAACATTTTTTTCACATTTGACTCAGAACAGGTTGGTTCATACTTTGTCAGTGTACCTACGTGTCACTTCCTCTTTGGGCGGCAATGTGAATTGGTAAGAGTCCTGTCTTTCCAGGTTTGTTGGCATCAGCGTTCTGGGAAATGAGGAACTCCACCGTGTTCTCATGTCCATTTTTAGCAGCTTCATACAGGGCTGTGGCTCCATCAGCTGCCTGACTGTTAATGTCTGCACCTGCAGGGAGATAAAGATGGGGTCAGGGGTGAGGAGTAGGTGGCAGCAGAGAAAGCAAGCAGCAGTTAGTAGAAGCTGTAGTGGTAGTTAGTTAGCCGTATCAGTACCCATGAGAAGACAATCCCCTTCATGTACCATGTTTTAGGAGGAAGCGCAGTGTGGCGAGCTGCCCAGTCTGAGCTGCAGTGAACAGCGGCGAGATGCCGTACATGTTGGTGAGATTGAGTTTGGCTCCGGCCTTCAGTAGCATCTCACAGATCTCCACATTGTTTCGAACCACAGCTTCCTGCAGAGCTGTCCAGCCCTGAATGCAGCGAATGTTCACCGTCGCTCCATGGTTCAGCAGCATTGCAACTATCGCAGGATTGTTCTTCTCACAGGCTGCAGGGGAGCAAAACCAGTTTGTGAAGGACAGTCCAGCCAAACTACAGAGAAATGCTAAGTAACTCCTCCAGCTCCTGTCGCCACCAGCCTGCTATAAACATTAGAGCACAGTTTATCAGAACAAAGGTCAGCACGTATTTGGTATCTACTGATGCTCTGAGTTCAGGATTAGCACTGGCACTCAGATTCTACTCAAAATTGTATTCCACTGCTAACAGCTATGAAACAGTCCTGTTAGGGCATTAATTTGGTCATACCAGTATCAGGACCTGACACATTGATGACACAGGGGTCCTGTTACCTTTGTAGAGTGGTGTCTCTTTATCATAGTTCATGATGTCGGGGTCGGCTCCAGTTTCCAGCAATACTTCAGCACATTGCAGTTGCGATTTGCTGACGGCAACCAGCAGTGGAGTCTCGCCATGCGATGTCCTCTTGTTAACCATCCCTGGCTGAGCTGCTCACACAGTCACAGAATAAATTGCCTCTCTCTTCAGGTTATTGTGGCATGTCTGTGTGCAAGTGTCTCTGTGCTAACCTACCTGACAGCAGCATTCGCAGACAGGCATCCTGGCCAAACCACGCTGCCTGGTGAACCGCCAGCCAGCCTGGTTTACTGGGAAGCATCAGATTTGTTCCCGGATCCATCACCAGCGCTCTCACTTTGTTTGCATCACCTGTACGGATGGCTTTAAACAGAGGCTCCTCCTCCCTGCAGGGACAAGACCCATCAGCCACCAGTGCACATGTACACCTGTCTCACCTGTATGTCTGCAGAAATGGTAAGGATTAGAGTCTCCTGTGCATTAGTACATATGTACAGGTACATTGGTCTCACCTTGACAAATGTGCACCTGCTTTACCTGTGGACTTGTTTCAGCTGTATAGCTGCCGGATGTGAGTCTATCTCACCAATGCATGTGTGCAAATGTACGGTACCTTCACCTTTACCTCTGTAAAAATATCTATTTGTCTCACTTGCACCAATGTACACCTGTCTCACCTGTCCACCTGCACAATAGTATAACTGCTAAATCTGTGTACATGTACAAATGTACACGTCTCACCAGTCCTGACCCGCTGTGATAATAAAAAAATGAAATGCAGCTCAGTTCATCAAGAACTCAGTCAATAAATCCGACCTTATAGCTCCATTTTCAAGGTGACACACCTGACACAGGTGAGTCAGATGACTCATGTGGTTCCACGTACAGAGATGGTTTGTTAGCAGAACTGAACTCACTCTTCCGGTTCTGGAGCCATGTAGACCAGATTGCCATCAGGTCTCCGATACGCCACCATCCTTTTTCCAGAACCTGTCATGAAACGACTGATCGTCCCTTCAAATGTCTTCCTGCGAGCACCAGGACAACAGCCAATCAGAGCACAGAGATAGACACTGTCCAGTACAAAACTGAAAGTGAAGTAATTTGTAAATTTATTCTGAAATCTGCCTGAAGATGGAAGATGTTGAGCGGCAAAAACAACATTTCCACATCTAATTTACCCAGTATGTGTATTTGTGTCAATAAGGCAGCAGTTTTCTTGCTGTCACCATGTGTTCCTGTAGGTTCCATATGTTTTGTTTCCAGCTCATTCAGCTGGAGGCACAGAGTGGCTTTATTTCTTGGATCTGTGACCAAGTGCCATGGACCAGCTATTATTTCTGTTGTTACCTTTATTCTGTCCAAGGATTAAAACATAAAAGACTTCAATCTCTTTTTATTTTTATTTAATTTATTTAACCTTTATTTAACCAGGTGAGTCCCATTGAGATTGCAGATCTCTTTTTCAAGGGAGCCCTGGCCAAGATGGCAGCAGCACCAAGTTGCAATTACATACAGAGAACATATACATTATAAAACATACAGTAACAACTGTCAGAAAAATTTAAAAATCATAATTGGCAAAGAAGTAAAGCAGTTACAGACTCCAATAGAATCTACCTCCATACCCTTCACCACATTTTTAAAATCCCCAATCGGGATCAGCTTTTGAAGCCGTAGCTCAGTCTGCAAATGATTCCAGGCTGCAGGGGCAGAAAAAATAAAGGCCTGTTTGCCAAGTTCAGTGCAAACCTTGGGGACAGTCAATAAAAGGATGTCATTTGAGGGCAGACAATAATTACTGGTTCTAAATAACATATACCCACAAAGGTAAGAGGGGAACAAACCAAGGGTGGTTTTATAAATAAAAATATACCAATGAGTGAGTCTGCACATGGATAGGAAAGGCCACTGAACTCTGGCATATAGGATGCAATGGTGAGTAAGAGCTTTGTAGCCTGTGATAAACCTCAAAGAGCCATGGTACACAGTGTCCAGGCAATGCAAGCATTGAGCAGGAGCATGCATATACAGCAGATCACCATAATCAAGCCGAGGCAAGAATGTAGCCTCAACCAGTTTTTTTCTGGCAGCACAGGAGAAACAGGATTTATTTCTAAAATAGAAACCTAGTTTAAGCTTAAGCTTCTTTACTGGGGTTTCAACATGAGGTCTAAAAGTTAAATGTTCATCAATTAAAATACCAAGATATTTGTATTGTGTCACAAGTTCAATCTGACTGCCCTGCACGGTTTTAATGATAGGAAGAGAATCTGCTCTCTTCCTAGCATTAGAAAAAAGCATCATCTTAGTTTTTGAGACATTCAATACAAGTTTTAAACCAAGCAGGCGTAGTTGTACAATATCAAAAGCATTGATATGCTTTTGATATTATCAATGCTTTTGATAATATCAAAAAGCATATTATCAAAATACATTGCAAGAACAAGTATTTTGCTCTTGCAAATACTCAAGAGCCTGAATAAGGTTAGCACCACGGCAGTAAAGGACAGTATCATCAGCATAAAGATGAAGCTGCATATATGGAATGTTATGACCCAGGCTATTAACATAAATAGTAAATAAAAGTGGACCCAGTCGTTTTAACATTTCAAACCTTTTCAGACTAACTTTGTGTCTTCTCCCTCACCTAGTTTATTATTTTGTCCTCTCTAAAGGTATCTCTGACTCCGAAGCTTCACTTTTCTGACCTGTGGCTCATCAATCTGCTCAGTGTTTAATGTTTTGCTATATATCGTATGTCCATTTCTCTCTGATATCCTTTTCTCTCTTCCCTTTACCCCTCACCCCAACCAGTCGAGGCAGATAGCCATCCTCCCTGAACCTAGTTCTGTTGGACATGTTCTTGTGGCAAATGGAGTTTTTCTTCATCATTGTTTAAAGGAGAATTTTGAATTTGTCCTATATTATTGTCAGATCTTAGCCTTTGCATTTAAAGGCCTTATAGTATGATTTGGTGATGCGCAAATAAAATTGGATGCACTATATATAAAAGATATAGTTTGTTTCAAGATTCATCTGGGGTTACTTACGGATCAGGAGGCTTCTCACTCGGAGGATTTGGAGAACTGTAGTGTGCAGTGGTTTCGGCAGGAGGAGGATTATGAGCGCTGCAGCTGGGCTGGTTTGTGTTTCTGGCTGAAGGGTTCAGTCTGTGTTCACGGTGATGAGGCCTGTTGGTGGTGCTGGCTGTGTTGTTGGTGGTGTTGCTGGAGCTGGTGATGTTGCTGGTATTGGTTGTGCTGTTAGTGTTGGTTGTGTTGCAGGTGGCTGTGTTGCAGTGTGCGTCAGTCAGACTGCGCTCGATGGCGAGTTGCAGCAGCTCATCATCACTCAGATTACTGTAGAGAGAATAATCCTCAAAGGCCAGACTGGAACCCGCTGATCCAGAGTGAGAAATGCTGGCTGTTGCCATGATGATGCTGAGAGTGTCAACAGTCTGAAACAAATAGGAGGAAACACCAGAGCTGGTTTGTCATAGAAACTTATTGTGCATGAATTACATTTTTATGATGAAGATGAGCTGTTTTGATCTGCAAAGTTTTTCGGAAAATATCTGATAAATGGTCAGTATTTTTTCGTCTTGCTACGAAATCTACTCCACTGTTAGCGTGTGACCACAAAGACCTCTGTTCTTCTTGGACCTGAACACAGATACAAATGATCAATCAGCTACAGCACTTCAAGGTTTAACTACTGCATCCATAACCATAATAAATATGCATAGCACAACAAAAAGAAATGAAGCTGTATTTCAAAATTAAAGTTGTAATCAAGTGACTTTCAAGGGGCTGCTACCATAGCACTGAGAGAAGTTGATGTATACAGTATATAAGCATGCGCACGCACACACACACTCACACGTACACAATACACACTGGCCTATTAAACAAGGAATGTCCTGCATAGCTTCTTCGACAGCCCACTTATCCACCACCTCTTGATAAACACTGGCACACGGGTTTAGGCCTCTATTTATAGACCTTTGCTAATTCATCACAAAACATACACCAGCTAAACTCATCTAATTGTACCTTTTGGACAACGTCCTAAATGCATTAACCAATAAATTTTTAAACATGGTTTCATACCAGGAGAATAGAGGAGTGAACCATATGGATTCTGATGCATTTATGTAGCTATTATCATTGTGCTGGGGGTAATTTAGGTAAAGATTCATTATTTAATGGAGTATAAGCCTAAATGTTTGATATCACACAACATATACCTGAACATACTGTATGAGGGTCTACGTCTCCATCATTTATTATTGTGTAATTTATTCAAGTTCTTATGTTTTAAAGTTAATTTTCTGCAAACTTCAGTTTTTTTGACTGATACTGGGAAATTAAGTCATAATATGGATTTCACATCGGCTCAGTGTTACAACAGCTCTGGTTAAGCAACAACTCAGCTTTGACAGTGAGCCTGGCCGTTAGCCTGCCTTGGACCAGGTTAGTGTCCCAGCAGAAGTTATCGGAGTAACTGAGCATGAATTATGTCGAATTTGCTTTATAGAGGTGAAACAATGGTAAGCAGGTCAGACAAACTAAAATAAGCCTGGCTTGTTTCGTAGAGTCGTTTTATGGAACAGGCACCTAGTGAGAGGCAACACACACATATAAACATAAACAGCAAACAGCCACATGAACAACAGCAAACAGAGGGTTAAACTTACGTAAAACAGTAACAGCTGCAGTAGATGAAGGTGCTCACCTCTCTCTTATATATCTGCTGTTTCCTACAAGTTAAAGCGTGGTGGGATCCGCGTGTTCTGCTGCCGTCTGTCTGCAATGGAGTCTGTACATAAGTGTGCGTGTGGTCGGGTGATGGGGGTGTTGGAGGGGTTACTTAAAGTTTATTTTAAGAACCTGCAGTCGGAGCATGTTGACCAGTTGACCTCTTTTCTGACTCTAATGTTACAGGTGGAGTCACATGAAGCTAAACAGCTGAATCACAGCATCTCAACCACCGAAAACAAACAATGAAGAGCGGCTTCATGAACTGTATTCACCCCAGACGAATCCCAAACATGTCTAGAATTAGTTTCAGGCCTATCTGGGATTAAAACCAACATGAATCTCTGTTTATGTTTACCTTTATGTTTTCTTAACTCTGTGTTGATAAGTAATCTGACAGTTCATCTAAAACCAGACCCACTTAATCTGAGATTCTACCCCAATTAATCTCAGCTGCATTCCAAGTTGATGAATCTGCCCAGGTATTAAATTAGAACATTTCCACGGTTAGTGTCTGGTCTGCTCCAGGTTGACTCTTCATCTGTGTTAGATTGGAACATGTAGCCTGCACTACGAAGGTGAAAAGGATATATGCAGGATATGCTTTCATTATCTGGCCTCACTAAACCTATCAATCACACTCAGGCACTTGAAGCTGGTTGTCAGCTGGTTAAGTCAACCAAAGGGTTCTAACCTGGTTAGAGGCATGATCACATTTAAGAGCCAATTTTGGCACCAGGTGACCAAACATGGGCAGGTCTAGTGCTGTATATTTCACGCAAGAACTACAAACTATAATCCTCTACCAATATAAGGGATCTAAAACTATAAGACTGGCAAAAAAAAACACATAGCTGCTGCAGCCAAAGTAAGATGGGAAAGCTGCAAAAAACTGTAGACTGTGTGAATGTGTAAGTTAATAGGCACATCAATATCACTGACCCATGAGTTGACCTGACTGTAATCACAGCTTTGTTTTAATTACTAAAATGGGGGATTGTCATTCAGGATTCTCAATCGCAAAATTGCATAACAAAATTGCAGATGTCCCTTTATGCTACTTACAAAAGACAAACTACTTAAACTATGAACAATCAAGTAAGAAAAATAAAACTATTTTCATGATGATGTGAAGGATGAATTCAGTAATCTTACATTCAGTCACATTCTCTTGACATGTACAGTTCTAGCCGCAATGTTAAATGGTTTTGGGAGCAGGTAAAAAACAAATTCTACAAATAAAAAACGCTATTTGAACCAGTAAGTAGGCTGCAAATGATTGAGTTGACTGATTATGTCGCTATGACATTGAGCAGCTGTGGTTCAGGGGGTAGAGTGGGTTGTTCACGAATCGCAAGGTTGACAGTTCAACCCCCAGCCACTCTGCATGCTGAAGTGTCCATGGGCAAGACACTGAAGTTGCTCCCAATGGCAGGTGAACACTTTGTGTGGCAGCACTGTAAAGCACTTCGAGCACCATGAAGGTAGAAAAGCATAATATAATTGCATCTCTTTAACATCTCACCTTTCCTTCTCATTATCTATGAACCAAGCTCAGCAGGATCCTCTAGGAATGGGGATTCTATTTTTCAAGAGAACTTGGTCAGAGGTCAGAGTTTTTATAAATGCTTATCTATTACCTTGAACATAACCTGCTCAGTAGCAGGTTAGGGTCCTGCTCCCAAGAAAAACCCAGCATTAAACCTGACGTTAACTGGCTAACTCAAAATCCTGGTTTGTAGTACAAGTTTGGCCAGACGTAACCCCACATTTGTTAAGATTTAGTCCAAGAAAATTAATATCCATCTGTCTCAGTTTAATTCCAGTTCTGCATAGATTGAATCCAAACATTTTGAAGAGTAAATCCCTGATCTTTCTCGAGTTAATCCGGACGTTGTCACAGTTAATTTGTGACCCCAGCTCAGTCCTGGTTTGCACTTTAAAGTTTCTAAGATGCATTTCTCAGAATGGAGTCCATTTATTTAAGACTCTTCACACAAACCTGTGGATCATTTCTACTGCTTCACTGTCAGTGTGTGTCAGTATTTGTGTTTCAGTGTGCACTTTACAGCTTTCAGTGTGGCACCCAGTTTGAGTTAAGACCATCAGAGTGGGGACATTTTGGAAAAGTACAGCCAGACATCTCTTTTTCACACCCCTCCAAAGGGTTGTCCAAGGGTTAGGATTTGGTTTCAGGGTTAAGGTTGATATTAAGTTTAGGTTAGGGTAGTCTGACTCACCTGATGTAGACAATGTGTAATAGTCAAACCTTCCAACCCTGCCCAAAACATTTGTGATTGGTTTAAAGAAATAACTCAAACAAGCCAGAGCATTTTTCCCCTATAGCAGAATGAAAGTGCAACTCAGCCAGCCCATTATATACTGCAGAATAGTCTTGTTAAGTGATACTAAAGTGTATGTGTTTGTGTGTGTGTGTGTGCTATTTTTAGATTCAGCTGCTGTCTGAAAGAGACTGCCAAGTCGAAGCTGACCGATATTAAGCTTCACTGTTCAGACATTTAAATCAGCCTGCAATGACATCAATGCTAGAAAGCGCATGTTACTGTATTTAAAGAAACTCTTTTTTATTATATAAAACTTTTTACACAGGTCAAAGGTCAACATGCTCCTGATCATCTTTTTTACTTTTAACTTTAACCAACAGAAAAAGGTAATGTAGCATGTTTGCTTCATCTCAACATGAGGAGAGTCAGATCTCTGCGTCCGAAACATTTGCAAATATCATTGCAGTATTTCATCAGGCAGCTTGACTGAGAAGTAACAGGCGACTTCAGGTGAGTGAACACTGCACGTCGTAGTTCAGGAAGCGGATGAGTCTGGCAGGAAGTGGCAGAGTGTGGAGCAGTTTGAGTCGCTGGACTCCAACCAGGCATCGGATCTTCAGCCTGCAGAGCTGCATCAGTGCATGAGGAGGAACTGATGGCAGAACACAGACAGAAGGTCAACACTTCAATCAGACCAAGACTGGACAAAAATATTCCTGGATACAGTTTTAGGATCTTGTCAGGTTTTCTAAAACTTCTTTAGGAATATTTGTTAAAACCACGAATTCTGTACTGTGGATTCTTTGAGGAATTCAAAAACTTCTGTAAGTATAATGGAACCTTTTGTTTGACCTTTGAAGCATTTAGTAAAAGTGTTTCTAGGATGAACCCAGGGAGCTCCACATTGAGCTTATAAACTTTCTCTAGAGTGTCAGAAACCTTTTTGGAAACAGTGGGGAATTACAAAACACTTTTTAACTGACTAAAAGATTGTTTTAGGAACTGAGAAACTCAAGCTCTTTAAGGAACTGCGGAAACATAAATCACAACCTGGAAACCTTAAAGGGACACAGGAACTGTATTCGGACTCACCTAATGTAGACTCTGGCTACAAACCTGCCACTGGATTTCACACAGATGTCTCCCCTCCATCCATTATCTATGTGTTACTGTTTCAAAATCCCTTCACTATTGGAAACAACAACAGCAATATCTGAGCAGCAACCAACAAAAAAAAAATTAAAATTGTGCTGAGGATTTGGATCACACAGTGAAGCAGCCCTGCTAGGTTTTTTTTCAGTGAATCAGCCATTTTAGTGACAGTGCCGCCTCCCTGCATGTAAATGTTCCACATAAACAATTCCTCCTGTCACTTTTTGAGGGGACACCATTGCTGCATCCTGGGCTTAGCACCACCCACTAAAACTGCAACTGGTTTAAAGAAAATGAACAAGGTAGAGTGCTGTATCTTGCTATAGCAGAATGATAACGAGGTGCAGCTTCAAAATGATGCAGAATGGTCTCGCTATGTGAGACTACTGGAACCTGGACTAGGAAATCAGAGATGTTTGTAGGAACTCATGATTCAAAAACCTCCTCCTAGAAGTGACCTAAAGGCTCCGCCCACCTATACTTTTTGCTCTGTCAACTTTCTGTCACGTGTCGGTGCTGTTTTTGTTCCTTACGAGCTTTCTGTTTGATCGGCGCCCAGTCGCTGCAACTCTCCAGAACCTCGAGCAGACGAGAGCAGAGACGGACGTGACTGACATAATCCAGCAGCACTGAGATGATCGGACCAGATATCCGGCGGAAAGATGAAACGGAGATGGCCTCGCAGAACTGAAACAAGATGTAAGACATCCTTCATCCAACATATACACATACCTGGATTTGTACTTTGCTTCTCTACACTCACCTGAACGCAGTGCTGTGGTTCTGAATTGTCCCCAGCCCTCAATTCCTCCCGAGGACGCCGAGATGTTGGGATGGGTGGGTGTGTCTTCTGGCCATACGGACAGTCGAAGCAGGGTCGGGCATCGCAGCCATAGTCCAGCAGCAGTTTGAGCATGGGCAGAGACTCCATGTTCAGCAAGATTGCTGATGGGAACTTGGATGGCTGTATGGAAATCCCAGCATTTGCATTGGCACCATGCCTTAGCAGCAGTTCTGCCATTTCCATCCAGCCCAGCCGGACGGCGATGAGCAGTGGGTTGAAGATGTCAATGTTGGGGTTCGCTCCAGCCTCCAGCAGCATCTCAGCAGCCTCCAGGTTCCCGTTGTAGACAGAGAAGTAGAGTGCCGTGGTCCGCCGGTCCTCGTACATCCTGGAGTGCTCCTCTGACAGCTCAGCGTTGACGTCAAAGCCATACTCGATCAGTAGCTCCATGATCTCGTCCCTGTTCTTCTCTGCAGCAACGTGCAAAGGACTGATGCCGCTGCGCTTTACTCTGACCCTGCTGGTGACCGAAATCAGCATCGACACGATTCTGGAAAGATCAAAGGTAGCTGTCAAGTTGCGGTTCTGTAAGTAGCACTTTTTGTGTTAGTAAAAGGTTCCAGACAGCAGACAGATGAGTAGACGGTGATGGTACAATTGCACGTTTCCTGCAGTAAAACCTGTGAGGGATTCAGACCGTATGTGATTGTTCTGAACAGCCACATGAAGAGGCAGCAGCCCGGCCTTCGTAGCTCGGTTGGTATCAGCTTTAAGAGAGAGCAGCGTCTCTACAGCTGAAGTATGGCCATTCTTACAGGCTTCATACAGCGGTGAAGCTCCATCTCCAGCCTGTGCGTTTACATCGGCACCTGAAGAGAATATATACATTTAGACCTTCTGACAGCCCGTGTAGAGATGGTTCATCTCCAGGTTCATAGCACTGACCTTTCCTTGCAAGCATGCGGAGGACATCTGGGTGTCCATGCTGTGCGGCGGTGAAGATTGGTTGAATGTTGTAGATGTTTTTCATCGTTAGATCAGCCCCGGCATCCAGTAACATCCTGCAGAGCTTCACCTCTCCGTGTCTGCAGACTTCATGAAGGGCAGTTCCCCCCTGAGTGCTGGTGCGATTCACCTGAGCTCCAGACCTCAGCAGCAAGTCTACGATGGCTTCATTTGGATGCTCACAGGCTAAGACACAACAAGTTACCTTTTAGAGACCAGTAGGCAAAGAAGTGCACGAGGTTGGAATACATTTTCCTGAGCAACAGTCGATTTGCGACTCTTTGGCTGAGTTGCTCCTCTGGAGGAAAAAAAGTTGTTGAATTTTGGCTGTTGGGTGGATAAACATGAGAAGCCTGGTACTAAAGGTAGAGCAAACTGAATAGTCATATCATCAGGCATCTGTTACTTTTTATAGGCCTCCAGAAACAGAGATGAGGTGACCTGACACAAAACAAAGCATCTGTAATGTGACACTGTAGCATCCAAAGTAGGTAGTGTTGGCACTGGATGAGAGCTCTGGGTGACGGAAGGTAAAACCAATGCTATTCCCTGTGAATAAAAATATCTACATATGCATCTAAACAATCTGTTTGTCTTGTTCACGTGGGACAATATTGCCTAAATTATGTTATCAACCAAACCAAATAAATTGAAAACATAAATAAATAGTCAAATACAGCAGAAAGAAATACAGGACAACAGCTTTTATTGCTGATCTGATGTGTTATGTTGACATTCTCTCCAATTCAACCAAATGAAAAGTTTCTATCAGACGTTATACTGTTGAGTTAATATCTGAATTGATCAGCTGTTAGATCAGTTGGGAGCTAGATATTTCCCATCATGCCCTGATGTTGTGCAGTCGCTGGAGAGCAGCTGACATTATTGTGATATCACAGCAAGTCAGGACCGAGTCAGACAGACTTACTGAGTCAAACTACTGTCAGCATCACATCCATGAAAAGTCAGCTGGTTTTGAATTATGAACTTGCAAAATATATATTGGGTACTGGCTATTTTAAATACTAGTCCTGCCATGCCCATGCAATTTTGAATGGAAAATGCTGTGGACAGTGGTATTCTAGTTCTAATAGTTCAGTTGAACCATCACATGGCTTCAGACAAGAATGTGAGGCAGAGCATCAGGAGACTCATCAGACAGGTGAGAGTACTAATGGCCAGGTGTGTGGAAGTAAGATGCTAGACGGGGGTGACTTTTATTCAGGTTAGAGCGATGTCTCGTTAGTGCATCTATTAGCATTGCCTGTCGCTGTGATGCCATTGCTCACCTATGAACAGCGGCGTTTCTCCGTACTTGTTGGCGATGTTTGGGTCGGCTCCGTGCTTCAGAAGAAATTCAACACAGGAAAAGTGTCCTCCTTCTGCAGCAAGCAGCAGGGCCGTCTGATTGCATGAACTGCGTTTGTTCACTAACTGAGGTTGAGCTGAGGACACACAGAGGTCAGAGGTCAAACACACTGTGTTTCACTACAAAGAACCTCCTACATCTGCGTGATAACATCTACTCTTCCTCCACCACTGAAACATCACTGAGTCAAAAAAATGCTCCAGGAGTGTCAAATCCTGGTCCTCGAGGGCCACTATCCTCCATGTTTTAGATATTTCTCTCTTCCAACACACCTGATTCAAATGATCAGGATCATTATCAGGCTTCTGCAGAGCTTGATGATGAGCCGATCATTTGAATCAGGTGTGTTGGAAGAGGGAAACATCTAAAACATGGAGGATAGTGGCCTTCAAGGACCAGGATTTGACACCCCTGGTTTAGCGGCTGGAAACCAGACGTCTTCTGTTTCACCAGGAGACCAGTTGCAAAAAAAACATACAGTAGGAAGATAGAAAGTGGTACCAGAATCACAGATACAAGAAAAAGACAAAACTGCTGTCTAATGTGGACACTCAGGCTTCTCATACATCTGACCTATTTTCAGTATTTGTTAGATGTCAGTCGGGGAAATGAGGGTTGCAACAAATAGCTACAGCTACAAAATTAAATCCTAATTTGCAATGAGGTTTTAATTTAAGCCCCTCGTGACAGTTTTAGAGGTGTCCTATCATAAGCAAAAATGTAGGTGAAATGACAGGTGTAATGGTAGCGCTCAAAGAGGCTGAAGTTTCAGTTTAACCCTCTGAACACTGAACAGTTTCGACTGGAGTTTTGAAAAAGTCTATGTACTATTCATCGCAGTTGAGTTATTATTGAATTTGTAATAAAGGGTACAGAATTTTTAGAGCAGAGGAAACAACAAGAGAGAGTGACAGGAAAATGAAAAAACATATTTCATCAATCAAATAAAAGCAGGACAAGAGACAGAGACGACATAAAATGAATGCAGCATGGCTCAAAAATAATGTACAGAGCGCCAAGTTGTTATAAGATACATTCAGCTTGGTGAAATATCTTTCTAGACTTGATGTGCAGTGTAATGTGGAGAAATTGTAAATAAATTGTAGATGTTGCAATAATGCAAATTATTAAATATCTATACTATGTAGAGCAATCTTTTTTCCAGTATTGCAAACACCTATGGGTAAGGTGTTGTATATATTGATTCCAGGTTTTCACATTTTTGTGAAATGTTTAAAGAAATTCAACTTTTGTTTTTCTTTTGTTATGATTTATGGCATTATAACTTTGCTATCCTGCACAAAAGGCATTTTTCAGTTTTCTCTACTTCTAGCGATGGTTGTGCTGTTTCCATAGAGGTGCAGGACTTTATGTTGCAGTGAAAAACGAGCCCACAGTGAGTAACAATGTGACAGGTGTGAAAACTGCATAGAAACAGAGGTTAAGGGGTGTAAAGCTAAGGTCTGGCCCGGGAATCTGAAGTGTGGTGTTACGCACGAGAAATGGTTAAATGCATGCCGTGTTTTTGAGACAACAGTAATAACAAACAACAGCACACACAACTAGAAATCAACAACATCCACTGACCTCTGATGAGGATCCTGACACACTGCAGCTGTCCGTAATACGCAGCTTCATGAAGAGCGATCCAGCCTTCATCGCTCGGCTCCGTCAGGCTGCTGGACTTCCGTCTGACCAAATCCATCAGAGCTTCTGCATCCCCATTAGTAATCACTGTCTGTATAGGACTGTACTCTCTGCAGCGAAACACAAAACACTCCTTGTGAGAACCAGAGACTCAGACACACAACATGAAGAGAGTGAAAACAGCTAGTGAACACTGCAGACTATCCATAAAAACCTGGGCCTTGGTCCATACTGAAACGACTCTACAGACACAAAACATTAGAAGTGTGATCAAATAGTAAACAGAGCATAATCAGACCATGTAATTCTAAGAGTTTGAGACCAGAGAGGTGGAGTACAAGGAGAGATTAGTGGGTTAATGAGGTATGTTTAGCCTCAAGTCAAGGTTGTCATTAAGATGGCTCTCTTTTAATCAGCTAGATCACCATGGTAACTGATGTTGCACAGTTAACCTGCTACAGAGGAGGTTCTGAGTTTTGGATTTAAATCAGTTGTAAAAAGCGTCTCCCTTTCACCAATTCTTTTCTCAGCTGAGGTAATTTGTGTTTTCTGCAAATGTGCTGAGCTGTAAGTTGGTAATTCCACTGAACCAAAACAAGAACAAGCAAGAATACAGACTTTTATTTTGAAGGGATGTTTGCTTATTGACTTGTATTTTGCTGAAAATTGTTATGCAGTTTTTGGATATTTTTTGTGTAGAGGTTTATTGGTTGTTTTTAGACATTTCCTACCTTTTTACATTGTCTCTGGACCGACTCACCTCTTGAAGGCCTGGTAGAGAAACTGTGACAGGGCTGTGGGAGGGTTTGCACTGTTTTGGACAGCTGGTGGTGGTGGTGGATTTGGAGGCTGGGATTGAGGGACCTGGTTCCGTTGTCTGGATGGATTAAGATATCTTTGGCTGGGGTTTGTCTGTGTTACAATTTCCGGAGCGGGACGCACAAATGATGAAGATGAGCTCTGATCAGGGTCTGGTTGAGAGTGTTTGTCGATGATGCTTCTCTCAACAGCAATCTGTATCAGCTCCTCATCAGACAGGTGACTGTAAACACTGTAGTCATCCAGATTCTGCTCAGAGACAGCCATGTTGGACCTAGAAGGGAGAAAGTTTCAGGTTTAGTTCAATGTGAGAGGAACAGTTTAACTAACAACACAGCAGTTCCTGTATTTTTTAGAGATTTATTTGGTGAGGAGTATCAGCAGCAGTGTTTCTTTTTAAAGTGCCCATCTTTCTTTTGAAAATTAATTTTTATTGTGTCTTGTATGCTTTATAAACTTGAAGGTATGAAATAAAAGCTGAGAGAATATAATGATGCTTGTTACTGCTATGCCTATACCCCAGGAATAGCAGTAATAGCAGGTGAGTCATTCAGAAAGAGCAGCTGCCTCACAGTCCTGCAGGTTTACTTACTTCCCAGAGCTGCTTCTGCTAACTCTAACATGTCTCATTGACAAGCAAAACACACCAAATGTTCAGCTGCTAGAGTGAACACAAGATTCTTCATGTGCTCCCAGCATCTGAGCAACTGAAGACTCACTGGATCACTTGTAGTTTTGATGGCAAATTCAGCACAACAATAGGAAAATCCTTTGTGTTAGCACATTGAGCGGCTAATATGGCTTATGTTACCATAAGCTGTGATGGTATGTCCACAGGTCAGAGCTCTGTGGGAACTGTGAAGCTGAAGGACATCCAGAGATGGTGGAAACCAATAAACAAGGACTGGTAGAGTTACTGTGTTTTCATGTCACCTATTGTGTTTCAATACAACCTACATGCAGCTGTTGTTTATCTCTTTTTGTTTCTCTTCTGCTCTCTATGTTCACATATACTATATTTTACTATACCCAAATTCACAATTAAGCTGCTCTTATTTACATATTATTCTGTTTCTGCTATTAAACAGTGGAAGGAATAAGAAATAGTGACTGAAATGCAGCCCATTACGACTTGATGTTAACCAGCAGTCATTTCAGAACCATTTCCAAGCTGCATCGCTAAACTACTGATTTTATAGCTGCAACGTTGTCTGACAAAGTAAACACACAAATAAGTTTAAAAATGGCTCTTCTGTAAATTCAGCAATATTTTCATGTACAATAATCGCTTAGAGAGAAAGTTAAAAGCGACAAAAAGTCCTGTTCTCTCACACTCATTCACGTCTCTGTGAGCTACTGTGCGTTCAACGGTTTTGATCCACACTGTCAAAAAGAAATGCAGAGAGAGTCTTCTTCCTGAATGGGGGCGTGGACATCAGCAGCTGCATTCAAAGCTACAGACACTGAAACAATCCATTTAGCACAAGACTAAAACTAGAGGTCGTGAAATGATCCATGTTTGTGGTATTTTGAGCTGAAAACTGAAAAACACACTCTGGGGACACGTGAGATTTTCATCAATTTGCTGAAAAGCAAAATATGGGACCTTTAAGACCACAGTTGTGGGGAGAAACACCTGCAGCGTGTAAACAGCAGGTCATTTGAGGTCGACCTCTTTATGTTTTGGCTGAAGCTGAGGTCACTGAAATTGACTGGATGCTGTGGAGGTCAGCGGTGTTTTTTTCCACTGTCCTGCAGCCAAAACACTTAAACACACTGAGAGCTGCTGATCTTCTCGGCAGAGACTCAAGAAAACTGAGAAATATCACAGAAACACATGTCTCCTGGTGTCCGACTGGAGGAGTTTTATAAAGCACCTTAAACACAAACTGAACTGACAAACATCAATAACATTTTGCACAATCGTGGAATCGTTCCAGTAAAACACTCCATAAAATTATAAATAGGTTACTGTTGCCTCATCCCTTTGCAATTCTGTTACACCCGTGAGTTGCTGGTCCCTGAACAATAGCTTAACACAGCATGTAACAAAACCTTATAACATATCATTTTACAAGATTTAAACAAAAAAACACAAGCACACCATACACTGTGGTACAATATAACATAGCTAGGTAAAATTGTGAGATAATACAATAGAAAACATCCTAACTTTAAAGAACATTGCCCAAGATAATATACTTTTTAAAGTGAGTATATTATGAGCAACTTTCAGCTAAGAATCATTCCGACATGAGTGACTGAGGTCAAACCTGAATCAGGATGAAAAGTAAAAGAAATGACGTAACACAGGTTCAGTCCTATCTGTGAAATGATCCAATCAGAACACTATTCTCCCTCACTTTCTGCAGAAGTAGTCCGGTTTTGCTTCAGAGATTCAGCAGCAGCAGCAGACCTGTAGTTTAAATAAAAGCTGAAAGAGTCTGAAATTTCAAGAGCTGGACAGTCGGCCACCACTGACACCGAAACTCTGCTGGCTTGAGGTCAAACAGACCATGGGGACAGACCTACTGCCTGATTCAGATTCTACTGTCTGGGTCCTGTAAAAACACACTCAGCTTCTCTGTGTATGAGTTTGAGTTACAGAAGCAAACAAATAGAGTCAATAATCACCATCCAAATATCACCAATTTACAAACATGAAAAATAAAGGCACAAGACTGCAAAAAACATGAATATGACTCTTAGCTGTTCTGTGGTGAATTTAGGTCAACCACAGATGGACTGCAGGGATGGAATCACAACTACAGACAGGTGACAGATAGCCAATCTGCTATGATTACTACATCCCTGTAACTCTGTCAGACTCACACTCAACACAAATATCCTCTTTTTTTTGTTCCACACATTCTTCTTCCTGTTTATGACCGGCTTCCTACATTACCCACAACGCAGCTGGATCTTTGACAGTTGAGGTCTGTTGTCCCAGTAGCAGCTGATGTTGGCTGCAGCAGAGATGGCCAGTTGACTTCTTTCTAGCTCCACACAGGTTTTTACTCGTCAGGCTTGTAGTTGCATTTACCCCAGAGCACCCAGCTCCCTCTGCAGTCTGCAGACATAATGCAACATCTGAAAACACACCAAGCCGGAAAATCAGCACAGTAACCCATTAACCCTGTGAAACTCTAAAGATGCTGATGGAGTTAAAAGGCATGTTATCCTTTAAAAAGGGCCAAAATTACACCGTTTATCACAGCCACACACTATAAAAACATTAATAAATGTCAAGTTTTTTGCTTTCAGACGCTTGATATTCATCCAAATTAATTTAGATTTAACAATTTCCCTCAAAATTAACTACTAACAAGAGTAACTGAGAGCAAAATAAAACAAACTTGATCAGTAAAATGCAGCAAAGCTAAAAAACAAACTTTTTCTGTCTGAGAAAAACTGAAAAAAAGACAGGCTTCAAAAATTTAAGAATCAGAAAACTGTGTGGGTGTACATCCATCCAACGACAACAGCCAAACTAATTTCTCGATACACAATGTTTAAAGTTTATTCTGTCATAGACAAGTAGTTTACAGTCAGGTGTGATCATGCAGGTAGTTTACGGTCAGGTGTGATCATTAGGAAGTTTACAGTCAGGTGTGATCATGCAGGTAGTTTACAGTCAGGTGTGATCATGCAGGTAGTTTACAGTCAGGTGTCGTCATGCAGGTAGTTTACAGTCAGGTGTGATCATGCAGTTAGTTTACGGTCAGGTGTGATCATGCAGGTAGTTTACATTCAGGTGTGATCATGCAGGTAGTTTACGGTCAGGTGTGATCATTAGGAAGTTTACATTCAGGTGTGGTCATGCAGTTAGTTTACAGTCAGATGTGGTCATGCAGGTATTTACAGTCAGGTGTGATCATGCAGATAGTTTACAGTTAGATGTGGTCATGCAGGTAGTTTACAGTCAGGTGTGATCATGCAGGTAGTTTACAGTCAGGTGTGATCATGCAGTTAGTTTACAGTCAGGTGTGATCATGCAGGTAGTTTACAGTCAGGTGTCGTCATGCAGGTAGTTTACAGTCAGATGTGGTCATGCAGGTAGTTTATAGTCAGGTGTGATCATGCAGGTAGTCTACAGTCAGGTGTGATCATGCAGGTAGTTTACGGTCAGGTGTGATCATGCAGGTAGTCTACAGTCAGGTGTGATCATGCAGGTAGTTTACAGTCAGGTGTGATCATGCAGGTAGTTTACGGTCAGGTGTGATCATGCATGTAGTCTACAGTCAGGTGTGATCATGCAGGTGGTTTACAGTCAGGTGTGATCATGCAGGTAGTTTACAGTCAGATGTGATCATGCAGGTAATTTACAGTCAGGTGTGATCATGCAGGTAGTTTACAGTCAGGTGTGGTCATTAGGAAGTTTACAGTCAGGTGTGATCATGCAGGTAGTTTACGGTCAGGTGTGATCATGCATGTAGTCTACAGTCAGGTGTGATCATGCAGGTAGTTTACGGTCAGGTGTGATCATGCAGGTAGTTTACAGTCAGGTGTGATCATGCAGGAGGTTTACAGTCAGGTGTGATCATGCAGGTAGTTTACAGTCAGATGTGATCATGCAGGTAATTTACAGTCAGGTGTGATCATGCAGGTAGTTTACAGTCAGGTGTGATCATGCAGGTAGTTTACGGTCAGGTGTGATCATGCATGTAGTCTACAGTCAGGTGTGATCATGCAGGTGGTTTACAGTCAGGTGTGATCATGCAGGTAGTTTACAGTCAGATGTGATCATGCAGGTAATTTACAGTCAGGTGTGATCATGCAGGTAGTTTACAGTCAGGTGTGATCATGCAGGTGGTTTACAGTCAGGTGTGATCATCCAGGTAGTTTACAGTCAGGTGTGATCATGCAGTTAGTTTACAGTCAGGTGTGATAGATAGCTAGATAGATAGACCTATTACCTTCATAGCAGATTTCATCAGTTTGTATTGTAGATTTTTACAGTCAGGTGTGATCATGCAGGTAGTTTACAGTCAGGTGTGATCATGCAGGTAGTTTACCATCAAGTGTGTTTATACAGTTAGTTTACAGCCAGGTGTGTTTATACAGTTAGTTTACAGTCAGGTGATCATACAGGTGTTTCACATTCAGCCTGCAGGTGATCACATATAAAACTCACGTTAGCCTCTCTGTGTGTTTCATCCCTGTGTTCCAGTGAGCATCAATGTGAAACCACCATCGGGTCTCTTAAACTGGACTTTGTGAATGAGCTGGATCACAGACAGCCGTTTCCATGGAAACCGGTTTAGCTACTGCAGTGCGGCCGTTAGCCTCCAGCTAGCCGCCCTGCTGCTCATCACCCGGTCCTGGTCCAGGTTCAGCCCGGTTCGGGTGCCAGCCTCTGGTCAGGGCCACTTCATCAGCAGGTCAGACAAGTCTATAAAGCCACGCTAAAACACTCGGACTTACTGCTGCCTCGTAAAACTCTGTTCACATTTCTAGCTATTTTAACGGCTCATAGTTTATGCCGCTGTGGTGTCCTACCGTAACAACCTGCTGTAGGGTTTTGTGATAAAATCCGGTTGGGGAAAATCCATCGACAAGATGTACATTCAAATAAAATCCCAACTTTTAAACCCCACTATTTGAGACTGCTCGGTACCGCCCTCCGTGTGGGAGCGACCAGACGGACCCGGGTTCAGAAACACCGACTCTTTATTAAAACGATTGCAGGTCGATGTGAGGAGTGTAGGCCGAAGTGAGTGGGACGTTCCATTTCATCAAATATGCCATTTCTTTAAGGTCTAACGGACTGCCAGGTTCACCCATGAGCACAGACGCAATACAGCGCTGAAATTCTAACGCAGTTCGGCGTGACGCTCCTACCGCACAGACCTCCACAGATGAGATGGCTGGAGACGGTCCGGATTTGATCTGAAGTGGGTTTTCTGGACTATTTAAATGCGCCGAACTGGAAAAGAGACCTTTTGGACCTGCTCACTGCCTCATTTTTTAAAGATTTCGCCTTTTCTTTGGTAAAGATATACTGTAATGTGAGTTTTGAAACGGAGTCTGGTGTGAGGACGGAACAAGCTGATAATATTTGGAGATGTGTGTCGCGCTGGTACCCCGAAATGAAGAGTAATTTTAACGTATATGACACCTCTTTGCTTTAAGTTTTATTAGGTTGTTGGCTTAACTGGACTGGAAATACGAGTTAAAACCTTCATTTTGTTAACGGAGTCTGGCGTGCTGTTGCCTCCGCAGTAAAGAGAACGAGGATTGGTTTGGGAAGCGTCCCGGGGATGGTCACTGACAGCGCCAGGCTGAGGGGTCTGCTCCCTGCTCCCACTAACACTGTGGGATGTTATAGGTGCTCCTCAGAAAAGTGGACATTTTACTGAAATAGTCGCCACTCGGAGGACATCGTGTGCGCCGAATAGAAGACTGGACAGTGTTAATTTGTAATAGATTTGCTTTGGAACCTCTGGCCGCCAGCTTCGTCTGCAAATGAGCGAATGAATGTTATATTATTAGACTTTTGAACGGAGTCTGGCGTGACGTTCCCTCCGCCGCTGACAGAACGAGCAGGGATCTCCTTGGAAACGGTTAGTGACAGTCCCCCCCTCCCCTCCCGCCCCCTCCTCTCATCAGGGATGGTTGGTACTGAGATCCACCGCCTGCTCTCCCACTAACAGCCAGTAGCAAACTGGGCCGCTTCCAGTGAGCAGATGTTCCCCAGCAGAATGGCTCTGAGCCAGTCCAGCCTGCTGTGCGGTCCGCTGGAGGAGCTGCAGGAGCTCGCCTTCATCGAGAGGCCGATCCGCAGGAGCCTCAAGGTAGGTGTGCATGTCAGCTTGTCAGGCTCAGATTCCCATTTTCACACAGAACTATTCACACACATGCACGAAGGAGGCGCTCATGTGTCCAGCACATGTGGGAGACATGAGAAGTGACGGTGGTGATGGTGGTGATGGTGATGATGAGACATGTTGGATGAGTCAGTGGGAGGAAGATCAGCGGCCTCCATGCAGGAAGCAGAGGGGAGACCCGCTATCTGCGCAGCATGACGCAGTTTGTCCGTCTGTCTCTCCGCCTGTCTGTCTGTCAGCACAGAGAGACAGACAGTTTTCAGGATCTCCTCCTCCTCACATCCAGTCAGCAGAGAAATCTGAACATCATTATGCAGTGATCATCATGTTTGCAGAGCAGGCTTGTGTGCACAGGAGCAGTTGAAGCTGTGAACTAATGCATTAATAAATGCATTATAAGAGATTGAACAGTCAGATCTGTGAGAGACAGGAGCAGAGTGAGGGCTGATGTCACATAATGAAAACACAGAAACACAAATGTTGTCCAGTTCATTATCATTCATTCAATTTAACTTAATCCCTTTGATTTTATGAAGTTTGAAATCAAGTTTTGAGTGAGAGTGTTGTAATTTATGTAAAGGGCGAAAAGGAAACACCTTAAAACAAGCAGGTTCTTTAATGAGAATAAAATACAGACATGATGACTTGAAGAGACAGAGACACACAGACAGCAGGACAATAAAACATTTGAATCATAATGAAACAGAATGAAAGAGGAGGGAGAACATGTATGCTCCTTTATTAGACTGAAACATCCAGGATCAATAACTAATCAATACAAGAAATCAGAAACCAGTCTGATGTCAGATTCTCCACCTGTGGCTGTGGGGGCGGGGCTTCGGGGGTGATTGTGTCACGAGGGGGCGGGGCCCGTGGGTGTTCTTATGGGAGAAACCCGACGTCATAATGACGCAGACACACACCCCCGTCTTCTCCCACACACAGCACACGCACACACACACACACACACACACACACACACACACACACAAACATGCACAGAAAAACACCTGTTTGAGTGCTTTCATCACAGGCAGATCAGACAGATCACTGCTGGGTGATGAGTCGACTCGCTGTGTCTGTTGTTCCCCATCAGACTGCAGAGGAGATTGATCAGCTGACTGTGGACGAAGACCTGAACGACATCGAGAGAGCCGTATACCTGCTCAGGTGAGATCTGACCTGCAGTTTTAGGAACATAAGTTAGGCCTCTCAGCTGGGTGAGAGAGGCAAACCTCATAGCAGGTCTCCGGGCTGCAACCTCACCTAAAGCCTGCACTAAGAAGCAGCTTCAACATAACCAGCATGTTGTGTTATAGTTTTTCTAGTTTTATATTGTATTGTAGCATGTTATGCTGTTCTCTACCTGGTTTCACTAAACCTCACAACCACAGTCAGGCCAAGCGGTCACATGAAGCTGGTCATTAACTGGTTGAGTCAACTCAGGGTTTCTGAATGTGGCTATAAGGGTGTTCATATAAAAGGGGCGGATAGATGACCAACTGCAAACACGGACATGTCTAAAGCCGCATATTTTTCACAAGAAGAACAAACTATAAACTAATACAAGGACTTTAAAAATATAATGCAGGCTGAAGGCAACACATCTGCCGAAACCAAAGACAGAAAAAGAAGCTGGAAAAACTGCAGACTGTAAATGTGTAAGTTAATAAGCTTATCAATCTCACTGTGCATCATTAAAGGTCCCATATGGTGAAAATCCGTTATTATTGTGGTTAGTGGCTGTTATAAACTTGGAGGTATCAAATAAAATTAACACAAGAAGACATTCCTCTAGACAGCCTTCCAGTTTTACAAGCCAGTAGGAATTTTGCTGTCCTGTTACATACCAGCTGAAGAACTAATAGTCGTCTAGCTCAAACTTTGTATAATCCTCCCCCTCACTGCCTGCTTCTAGGTGAGACATTCAGAATGAGCAGCTGCCTCTCAGTCCACCAGGATTATTTACTTTTTAGAGCTGTTTCTACTAACTCTAAAATGTCTCTGTCACGAACAAAACATGACAAATATTCTGCTGTTAACTGCAAGAGTGAACACAAGAGTCTTCATGGACTCCCAGCATCTGAAAAACTGAAAATCCAGTGGATTACTTTTGTTATTGATGGCAATGTCACCACAACAGTAGAAAAATCCTTAGTGTTTGCATGTTGTGCTGCTAATGTGGCTATTGTTGTCGTTAGCTGTGATCATGTGCCTTTAAGTCAAAGCTGTGTGAAATTATACAAATGAATATGAAATAGTGACTTAAATGCAGACCATTTAGACTACATGTTAACCAGCAGTCACTTCAGAGCCTTTTTAAGCTCTGCATCGCTAAACTACTGACTATCACAACCTTGTCTGACAAACTCACCAAACACATGATATAAAAACAACAACTGTGCTGTAAATTGTTAAACAGAAAGTTAGAGGCGGTTAAAAATCCTGGTCTCACATATTCATTGATGTCAGCACTGAAAAACTAAGTTTAGAACTGGACTAAAACCAGGGGTTATACAGTCGTGGTGAAATTAACCATCTTGGCAGTGTTTTCAGCTGAAAAATTGAAAGACATATTCTGTGAACATGTGAGACTTTCATGAAGCTGCTATAAAGAGGCACAAATGGGGCCTTTAAGAGATGAGCAGATCTGACTAATTATATTGCATTTCATTAAATGTGCTTATGGGGTGTATGACAACTTTAAGTTATCCTTAATCTTTAAGCTGCAGCACAGGCAGTTTCAAACAGTCTTGGCAGCAAGAAAAGAACAAATACAAAAACATTATTTAAACCGGTAAGAAGGCTGACTGCAAAGGTCAAAAAGTCCAGGCATTCAGTGCTTTATTCTGTCTCAGTTTTGGGACTATATCACTATACATTGCCCTATAGAACAGTGAAAGGGCTTTGCAATATCATCCAGTCAACAGAGGGAAAAAAGCGATTAGGACAGAAGTTCTCTCCACTGTGAATCTATATCTGTCATATCTATGCACGTCAAGGAAACAAAAGGTTTTAGACCGTCTGTTCAAACTCTTCCCTTCCTCAGAGATCCTCTTATTATCTCTGCACTGAGCTTCACATGATCTTCCAAAAATGTAGTGCCATCTTGTAAGAGAACTGATTGGTCAGTAGGCAGTGTTTTTTAAGTGTTGACCTTCTACCCTGAACATGCTCATGAGCGGATTACGTGTGCAGCATTAGCTACCATGGTGACGTACCCCAGTAACAGGTGAACCACTGGCGTAGCCCTAAAAACCCAGAGTTAAACCTGAGGTTACCTCGCTAACATCGTGCTTTGTGGTTTCTCCAGGTGTCTCAGACCGCTCCAGGTCCAGATCTGGTGGGCTCCACCTCTGGTTCTGTCCTGTAATAATAAAGAGATGAATTTAGAGAGAGATGAAGCAGAGTTCAGACTGAGATCACTGACTGACATCACATCTGCAACATTTGTATTCTGCACAAACCTAATTAAACCTAACAAGTGGTTACAATGAACACTACTAAAAATAAGGCTAGTCACATTTAAAACTAGTTAAAATATAAACAAGTTAAAGTGACACTAGTGAAATGGGACCAGTGAAAACAAGACTAGGCACAATTACAATAAACACTAGTTAAAGTAAGAAAAGCTTTATCTTCGGTTGAGAAACAAGAACAAATAAACAAGCTTTTATAGGTATGAAGATTTCAGGAGGCCTCAGGCGGAGCACAAGGCTTTCAGTTCTCCAGTCGTCCTCCTTCACTGTGACCCAGTAAACCCTGGAGCTAATTAAACACTGGAGGTAATCAGCAGTCCCATCCCAGAGGAGCTAAACTAGTTCACTGAACTGATTCATAAACAGGACTGAAGGCTGCAGGATTAAGAGATACTGGACAGTGGAGTTCATAGCCGGACATGTGAACCTGTCCTGGTTCGAACCATGGAGTCCCTCAGGGTTCAAGTTTGGGTCCTTGTCTTTTTGATCTGGAAGGATTCTCACTTCATATCCTGCCTATCGTCTGTCACCCCTCTGTCTTAACTCTGTCTCTTGTCTGACTCCCCTCTGCCCTCCTCTCTGCTCCTCAGTGTGGGTCAAGAGGTGCAGAGGGCCAGCGTCATCAGTAACCTGCCAAGTCTTGTCCGCCAGAATCCTGCTGAGACTTTTCGTCGGGTCGTACCAAAAGTTCGGGTATGTATGATCTGTCAGACTGCATGTCAGAGAAGCAGGAGGACAACAGGATGTGGACAATACTCCAGGACATGGCAGATGGGTAGTACAGGTATGTCTTATAGGTAACCTTTCGTGTCCTTGTGACCCAGGAGGTCCTGAATGGAGCCGGAGCTGAAATCCAGCTGGCAGCAGCAGGGTCATTTTTAACCATCCTCCAGGACGACATCATCCTGATCCACACCCACACCTACTCCATCTTGAAAACTGTCCTGCTGCACCTGAACCACCGAGACACAGGTAACCCACACCTGTACTGTCAAGACACAGGTAAAGTCGCCTGAACGGACAACAAACCAGGAAACACATCTGACCTACAAGGTGTTGACATGTTGGTTGCTCATTTGCCATTTTTATTGACAGTGGTTAGCAATGCTTGGTTGGAGACTCTGCTGTCAGCCATCAACGCTCTGCCCAAAGAGACCATTAAACAAGAGGTCAGTTCCTGATGAATATTTTCCAGCAGAACTGTTCTGGATTCACCTGCTAGTAATTGATAATTGATCAGGATTACATGATTAAAGTGAGGAATTGCATCACCAACAATCTGAACAACCAGATCTAAAGAATGCTTTAAATTTTTTAAGATTTGTCTGTATTCAGTCCTGCTATACCTCTGTACCTGTCTCACCTTATACCTATCTGTCTCTACAGGTGCTAAACCCTCTCCTGTATCAGTCTCAGCTGTCTCACTCTCTTCAGGCTCGTCTGGCCAGCTGTCGCATTTTAGGGAAAGTCGCCTGCAAATTTGATTCTCACATGTGAGCTGCAGCACAGCGTGTACCATTATATACGCTAAACACTCCAGTACTACACATATCTACTCTGAACACTGCAGTGCTATTGTAATAAAGCGGATCTTTGTACATGTGCTGAGCAGGTGTCATCTCACCTGCTCTGATACTAACAGTGTTTCTGTGCATCAGAGTGAAGAAGGAGCTGCTGCCGTTGGCTCAGTCTTTATGTCAGGACCCTGAGTTTGAGGTCAGAGCATGTATGTGCCGTCAGCTGGAGGGTATCGCCAGAGCCACTGGGTAACTGCCAGCAAACACTGGATAAACCAAACACTAACCAAACAATAACTAAACACCAACCAAACAATAACTGAACACCAAACAATGACTAAACACCAACCAAATAAACATATAAACATATACATAATAAACAAAAACCTTACACAGACCAAGCAGCAGCCAGACAATTGACAGCCAAACACAAACCTAACACCAACCAAATGACTGCTAGTCATAGTCAATAGCAACCAAACAAGCTATTGACAACAAAACATAAACCTAACACTAACCAATGACCAAAAAACAACTAAACAACATAACATAAATCTAACACAGATCAAGTGACAACCAAAAACTGACCATACAACAACCAAACCTAAACCAAACACCAAACTAACTTTATCATCCTGTGTGATGAGACAGTGTGCCCTGTCTGTCCTTCAGTGTTGATGACACAAGAATGGAGCTCCTCCCTGAGCTGGTGGAACTTGCTGGAGACGAGGAGAGCAACGTCCGTCTTGCTGCCTTCGACACCATCATCAACCTTATGGAGATGATGGACAGTGGTGAGTCAGAACTGTGGTGATATCGGTGTATTAGTTCTTCAGACAGAAGAAGAAAGCCAGCAGTGTAAATCTCTGTAAACACTTGGTTTAAAGGCCCCTCTTCCTCTTCAGATGACCGGCTCCATGTTGTGGTTCCCCTGGTGATGTCGGTGTGTGAGGCCTCATCACAGGCGGATGAAGCCATCGTGGCGTCTCTGTCATTCCAGTTTGGGAAGCTCTGCAGTGGACTGGCAGGTGAGATTTAACACTGATGTTACATAGTACAAAAAGTGGAAGCTGAATGCACTTTGGTTTAAAATATTTTTGGTATTCAAAACAGAAAACTGATTGTGTAATCAGGATCAACTAATAGACACCAGTATACAGCAGGAAAGGGTCTCTGTACTGCAGCCAGAGCTGTGTTGTTAGACGCAACAGCTTCTGGTGGGTTCACCCAGGAGCAACTTGTCCCAAGAGGGGGGCTGGGCTAAGAGTGAGCCAAGAACACAGATGAAACAGTGGCAGCCCTGGGAGAGGAGGTCATCGTGAGCACCTGACAGCCAGGTTAGGGTTAGCACTTAAAGTGGTATGTTGACATGCACATCCCAGTCTGTTTAAACTAGTTTCAGGGACATGGGAAGTCACCCTCTGAGAGAGAGTTAGCCAAAGCCTATGCCAAAGGTAAAGTGGTACCAGCTTGATGTCGTTAGGGTTGTGTCCTTATGTAGCAGCAGGTCTGGAATCACACTGGACTTCAGGGATCAGACTCTACTTTTCTAAGTTATCCAGGGTGAGAGGTGCCATCCAAGAAAGTCATCTCTATGGTCAACATCTTCTCTAACAGTGTCATTCTCTACTTAATGTCTCATAGCTAGACCATTGTGCAGTACAGAATGGCTGCACCTCATCATTGTGCAGCAGACAAACACAGTCAGACTAGTCATTGCTAAAGCAGTTCAGAGTGTCCAGTCTTCTTTGAGTTCAGGAGTCAATGCTACCTTGGAACTTCGTAGTTCTGCCAAAGGACAACAAAACCTGGAGGGGATGGAAGAAACAGTCACACTGGAACCAGTGTGATGTTTTGTCATTGGTCTGTGTCAGGTGGATCATCACATTTATAAGTTCTTTCACTTTGTTTCAGGGTCTCTATCAGATGAGCAGAAGGGTCGCTTATTGCAGAGATTTAAGGTGCTGTGTGTTGCCGGACTACAAACTGAAGCAAACCAGACCGACGGCAACAATGAGGCTACACTGATTCGCTGCAACTGTTGCTACAACCTACCGGTACACAGACAAACATATGCTCACCTTCAGGGTTCCTCAGTTCTCCAAGTGGTGAGATCACTATTTGTTCTCTTCACCCAGGCCATGGTGGTGTTTGCGGACTCGGCTCACTTCCTGTCAGAGCTTTACCCTTCTTTCTCCAGCCTTTGTAGTGACCCAGAGGTCAGCGTCCGGCGAAGTGCTGCAGCCAGTTTCCATCAGGTCAGATCACCATCACCACAACACTAATGGTCCTGCTGTTGCCCCCTGGTGGCTGTAGCATGCATTACATTATCATTAAGGTTCTTTAATTGTCCTTTGGGATCAAGAACTTTCTTTGTACCAAGACCAGCAGCTGTTTTTGGTGGGAAATCAAGATAAAAAAACTTAAAATAAAAGACGACACACCTCAGTACCTCATTTTGATTGCCTGTCTCCTGTGATGTGACACAATGTCCCTACCTCTTTCTGTTAGGTGGTGAAGCTGCTTGGTTCAAATGTCCAGCTAGTCCACAAGGAGCTTCTGTCACTGCTGCAGGACGAAGCTCTGGAGGTGAGAGGCCACGCCCACCAACACTGTTCCAACAATCAGGAAACATTTCTATATGTCAATATTTTATTATCTTATTATGTCACAATGTTAATGTTAGTTTGTTGTGTCAAGTTTTGTTTTTTATGTGGACAGAATATGTAATGGAGAAAACAATCAGCAGATTAAGCTGTAATTAAAACAGTCATTATTTGCAATCCTATACAAAATAGATTAAAATGAGGTCCACCTCAATGAGCTACAACAGTAAAATGCTGCTTTTGCATTAATGCCTGAATAATAATCCAATAACAGTTTTTTCAAATACATTTTCCTGGATATATGTACATACTTTCAATTTAAGTCATTTTAGGTGCAGGGATTTTACTTGTAGCAGTGTTCATTAGTACTTTTACTGAAGTAAAGAATGTGAATACTTCCTCCACCACTGCTGTTGAGGTGCTGGATGCTTTGATGAATTACCTAGAGGAAACTCTTGAGGCGGTTCTATCCAGAGGAGAAAATCTTGCACTGGACAATAAGGTAAGAAGTGAATCTCTATTCAACGTGGTTTAATTTCTTCTCACATAATTTCTCTTTCTTTGTTCTTCAATCTGACTTTGAAAATGACTTGTGTTCTCCTGTGTTGTTCTTCCCTGTTGTGTCCTGTGGTCCTTCTCAGTTTCCAGAGCTCCTGTCGGCGCTGCTGTTAGCAGAGCAGAAAGTTGGATGTTCTCTACGTTGGCGGTTACATGAGAAGCTGCTGCAGCGTTACTGCTGCCTGGCCAGACTGCTTCCTGGAGAACTGCTGCACCAGAGCTTCTCTCCTCGCATCTTTATTATCCTCACCACTAATGTCAGCACCACCAGGCACCACATCACACAATACCACAGATAAACCAGGTGACAGACAGGTAACTCTGCTCTGCTTTTTTTGGTTGCAGAAAGTGTTGCCGGTGCAGAAGGAGGCAGCTCGTACATTTTGCACTTTCCTGCGCTACAACCGCAAACAGGAGCAGCGTCAGGAGATGATGGAGCGACTGATCCAAGGTCAGAGCATTTCTGCTTCTATTGGTTCTTCTGTTTCTTTCAACAGTAGAGTCAGTGCCACTTCAGTCAATGTGAAAACATGATAGGACCTCTGTTAGGATGTCAGACTTATTGCATCTGTGATCTCAGATCTGGCTCAGGGCCGCAGTTACTGGAACCGTCTGAGATTCCTTGATGTTTGTGAAACTGCCACAGAGATTTTCTCCAGAAAATATTTCAATGAACACTTCTTGATCCCAGCGCTGGAGCTGGTCCATGACCCTGTCGCCAATGTCAGGTAGATCCTCATCATTCTTTCCAGTGAAACAGCTGAAATCTGCCTGACATCACACGTAGCACACCTGTCTGTCTTTCCGACTGTCTCTTTGTCTTAGGTACAAGCTGTGTCAGTTGTTGCCCAGGTTGCGCTCATCGCTCCGCTTGCCAGCTGACAAACAGCTGCTGCAGAAACTTGACTTCTGCGTCCAGAAACTTCTCTGCAGAGAGAAAGACAAAGACGTGGTGGCCACGATCCGCAAGGTAACACCTACCAGAGACCAATCCAAACTGTGACGGTGCCATTTAAACCTGCCAACCAGTTTAGCTGTGAGGGATGAAATTGATCAATGATTAACTGTGTCCATCATGTTTTCCAGACAGTGTTGGAACTGGACAAGCTGGACCTGTCAGAACCTGTAAGCAACCGGTTTAGTGAAGGCCTGAAGTGTCAATACATCAGGTTCACTTCTATCCTGTAACCTCCTTGGTGTCTTTTGTCTGTGAGCAGTTTCACAAGAGGCAGGAGAGGGACTTGCTGGACCAGAAGAAGGAGAAGGAGGAAACTCTGCTGCTGGAGATGGTGAGTCTGAGCCCAACAGCTGGTCTTCAGTTTTTAACCCATCTGTGTTGTTTTAACAGCATCTGTTGTGTCGTCAGGAACAGTTGGAGCGCCAACAGAGCGATGGAAAGCTGAACTCTGACAAACATACGGAAAGAAAACGTAAGCTGATCCTTTACTTTTTAGAAAAGAGTCACAGAAGAGATTTGGATCCGCAGTCCAGTCTGTAAACCACATTTCTTTGACAGGAAGAGACAGCAAGACCAGTCTGTCTGCAACAAAGTCCATGTCAGTGTCTTCGTCTGGAACAGTCGCGTCCTCTGGTGAGATGAGCTGCAACTGCTCCTCAGTGATGATGATGATGATGATGTCATGATGATGGTGGTGAAGGTGATGACGTCATGATGTTGATGTTGATGATGATCCTCTGTGCAGGTAAAGAAATGAGGAAGGCTAAACTGTCTCGGAGTCGGTCCCTCAGCAGTCAACCAACCTCGTCCAAACCTCTGAACTCAGACAGAACTCTGTAAGAATTCAGCTCAATTCAGTTTTATTTATATAGCATCAATTCATAACGTAGATAATCTCAGGGCGCTGTACATTGTAACCTTACCTAATATACTGTAAAGAAAAATCCCACAAACCCAACAATTCCATTTATTTAAGTACTTGGCAACAGTACAAAGAAAAAAACTCGCTTTGAACAGGAAGAGACCTACGGCAGAACCAGGTGCAGGGAGGGCAGCCATATCTGTGCTGAGAGAAAAGATAAGCTGCGAGAAAGAGACAGAAGACAAACAAAAAAACAATAAATACTGCGCAGGTTGTTAAGGCAGGTAACCACAAATCAGAAACATGTAGCTCCAGAACCAGACCTGTCTGCAAAGAGGACAAAACAATAAACTATAGGAGAGAGAAGACACAAAGTTAGCGACTTGCAATGCTGGTATATAAATGTATGTAAACAGGAAGAGAGGAAAGTAGAGGAAAGGTGCTCAGTGCATCATGGGAAGTCTCATAGCAGCTCAAACCTATAGCAGCATAACTTAGGGATGGTTAAGGTTCACCAGATCCAGCCGTAACTATAAGCTTTATCAAAAAAGAAGGCTTTCAGCCAAATCTTAAAAGTAGAAAAGGTCTCTGCCTCCTGAACCCAAACTGGGAGCTAATCCAGCTGGAGAGGAGCCTGATAGCTGAAATCTCCCATTTTGCTTCTGGAAACTCTACGAACCACAAGTAAGCCTGCGCTCTGAGAGCAACGTGCTCTGTAAGGATAGTACTATGAGTTCTTTAAGATAAGATGGAACATAGTCATTAAGAGCTTTGTGTGCAAGGAGATGGATTTTATTTTCTATTCTACAGGGAGCCAGTGTAGAGAAGTTAATGTGGGAGAAACATGATCTCTGTGGGTGGTTCCCTTTAGAATTCTAGCTGCAGCATTTTGGATCAGCTGGAGTTTTTTTTTTAGAAAGGTATTGGGACATCCTGATAGAAAGAAGTTACAATAGTCCAGTCTGAAGAGTACAGTGCATAGACTACTCTTTTAGCATCACTCCGAGGCATAATGTTCCTAATTTGGACAATATTACACAGGTGAAAGAAGGCTGTCCAAAAGACTTGTTTTTTGTGTCAGTTTAAGGACACATCCCGGTCTAAAATAACTCAAACTTTCCTGGTAGAAATTTAAGAGTCATCCCATCCTAGCCCTAATGTATGTAACAAATGCTTGAAGTTGAATAAATCTCCCTATGTGCCATCTGCATAGCAATGAAGGTTTATGTAGTGTTTCCTAATAATATTGCTTAAGCGGAGCGTGCACAAAGTGAATAGTATTGGTCCTAGCTCAGAACCCTGTGGAACTCCATGATTAACTGTTGTGGACATGGAAGGATCATTGTTGACATGAACAAACTGGAATATATCTTAGAAAGGATAGTGATGATCAACTAGCCTAGTGCTGTTCCTTTAATCCTAATGACATGTTCCAGTCTCTATAATAAAATGTTGTGATCATCTGTGTCAAATGCAGCACTGAGATCCAGCCAGAGAAGAAAAGAGTCCACTGTCTTAGTCTACAAGAAGATTATTGGTGACATTGACCAGTGCTGCTTCTGTGCTTTGATGTACTCTATATCCTGGCTGAAAGTCTTCATACAAACATTTTTTGTGCAGATGGTCACATAATTGATTTGCAACAGGTCTTTCAAAGATTTTAACAAGAGGGAGGTTGGATATAGGTCTATAATTACCTTAAAAAAATCAAGAGTTGCCATATTGAAGGTAGAAACATTCTGTAACCACGGTTTAATAAAATGCTAAAAGTATTTTTGGTGTTTCAGGAAAGTCAAAGAGCTGAGCAGTACATCTGGATCTGGGAAGTCCTCCATGTTGTCCAGCAAAGGTACAGCCTCCTCACACAGCTGGAGCACTGACATTCAGTGGCCCAATCGCAATCTCCACCCTAAGGCCTAAGCACTAAACCCTCACAGACTTAACTGACATCACAGATGGAGTGTTTGAGTGTCTGAGTTCATGAGGGCTTGAAATGGTATTTAAAAAAGAGGAATGGGACACACTATCACAATTGCACATGTGGCTTGAAAACAACACATCGTCATTAAAAATAAGTGAATTTAGACTCTTGTGTCATTCCGAGTATTTGCTCAGTTGATCACTCCCTCTATAAGCAGCGTTCAGCCTGTGCTGTTTGATAAACTTCCTATCAGATTTCTTCTATACAATCCATGCTCAGTTTGTGTATGTTGTGTTTTTTCGGGGTGCAGGACAACCACGATTATATGTCAATAATTTCTCTATGTGCTATGTGCAAGTCCCTCGGAAATGTCTGCAGATATGAACTGACAGAACAGGCACATAATAGCGTTGAAAAGTTCACTTCAGAGCCCTCATGTACTTGGCAGTTTGAGAGCAGGACATTCTAAAGCCCTAACACACTTAATAGGAACGTATCTTAGAGTCCATTAATCTGTGAGTGCGGAGATCGGGATTGGGCCAGTACCCCACATCACTTTTTGTGTCTCATAGATGACTCCTTAAGGACGGCCCACTTCACCATGGCAACCCAGTCCGCCACCTCCATGCCGGTCTTAATCCGCAGCAACACGACTAGCCTCCTGGACAGGGCCAGTACTCTGGACCAGAGAGACCATAGATCCAGTACACTGGACCACAGAACTAGTAACATGGACCACAGGAACAATATGATGGACCACAGAACCAATACCTTAGACCACAGAACCAGTGCCAATGACCAGAGAGACTACAGAACCAGTACCCTTGACCAGAGAGACTACAGAACCAGCCCCTTGGACCAGAGAGACCACAGGACCAGTACCTTGGACCAGAGAGACCACAGGACCAGCACCTTGGACCAGAGAGACCACAGGACCAGTACCTTGGACCAGAGAGACCACAGGACCAGTACCTTGGACCAGAGAGACCACAGGACCAATACCTTGGACCAGAGAGACCATAGGACTGCTGCCTTGGACCAGAGAGACCATAGGACCAGTACCTTGGACCAGAGAGACCATAGGACCGCTGCCTTGGACCAGAGAGACCATAGGACCAATACCTTGGACCAGCGCAGTAAAACAATGGACCGTGGGTGCGGGGTGAAGGACAGCCAATCCAGGAAGCTCTCAATGTGAGTTCAGGCTGATGGTACAACCTCACAGTTTAATGGTCCCATGTGTTTTTTAGATTCTTTACCGTTTCAAAGTTCCATTGGAGCTTTTTGAACCAATATAAGGTCTTTATTTTGTCACCTTAGGCAAACAGGTCTCAGGTGTCTCTCAATCCTTTACAAAACCACCTGGATCACTTTAATATGTTTAAGAGCAAAAATGGACTTGATGTTGTGGTTTTTTTGTGGTTCCACTGTCAGAGCTTTGGTTTAACCCTGCCCTAACCCTGGTCTAACTTTGCTTAGTCCACACCTTTCTCTGGTTTATGGCCTGTTTTAACCCAGTCCTTATTTAGTTTAACTCTACCTATTAAGGCTGAACAAAGAAGACAACAGATGTAGGTGGGACAGCAGGATGATGACCAGGGTAAGAGATAGTTCATTTGGCCAGTTCACCAGCAGTGAATTGGTGAATCCTAGCGTCTCTGATAAAAGTTTTTGAAACTGCTCAATGTGAAATGGTCACTGCAGAGGCGGGTGTTGGTGTGAACCTCAGTTCTAAGGAGGCCGAGCTGTTTCACAAATTCTGCCATCCATTGAGGATGCATTTAAATAGCTAGCTAGTAAACTCTAGACTGTAGCAGGTGTAGTAACTCATGAGTGAGTGGGAGAACCGCAGATGCCAATGTGCTCTAGTTTGTATAAATTTATAGTGTTGAGGGAAGGGAACCATGTGCTTATAGCTCCAGTGTGTAAGTGAGACATGATACCTTGAACCTAAAAATGCTGAAAACATTTTAACAGTCTAATTCTACAAACCCTGTTACTGAACTCTGACTTCATTCTGGTTTAAACCTGGTCTAGTTTTAGTGTTTGATTTATTTCTAAATTTTAAACAGAAAAGTCGGGTTCCAGTTTAAAAGTAATCAATGTTTTGTTTTGTATTTTTTAATCCATAGAAACAGGAAGTCAAACTCTTTCAGTGTCCAGTCAGGACGAGACTGAAGATGATGGTCATCATCCCTCCACCAGGCCATCAGTCAGTCAAGGAGAGGTTGCCATTGAGACAGCAGCTTCTGGACGCTACCCAGAATGCAACAGGACATCATCTCTGCCTTACAGTCACAAACAGAGACAGTAGAGTCTGACTTCTATTTCTATCTACTGAGCACTGTGTATTCTAATGATCTCATTCTGCCACATGATTGGTTCAGTAAACTCCACACATACAAACTTTTGGTGTATTCTTATTGGTGAGTGTTTTCAGCTGCTGATGTGTGATTGGTTGGATAAATGGTGACATCACAGTGGTGGCTTTACCTTTTGACTGCTCTGTATGTTGGCTGCATCGGGACATGTGAGGTCACTGGGGTTTTGTTGGTGTACAGGTTTCATGGTTTCACATTGGAATGACAAGTCGTTTTACCTTTTAAAAGTTAAGTTTGACTATCCAGATTTAACATTATAGACAAGTGGTAGTTATATTCTAGATATTTATAACGTAATTCTGCAGTCAAAACAACAGTTAAATAATTTAAGAGACTTAGTGAACACATCAGAGCAACACAGAGATCAATGTTGGACAGTGTTTTAATGTTAATACACTATATCAGAGATAAATAACGGTACAGTGAGTGTTTTCAATAACTTCACTCAGTATATATGGAGTCATGGTGGCTGTCATGCTAACATGCTAATTAGCTTGAGACACAAAGTCTAGCTGAGGCTGACTGGATATAATTAGTTGTTTGTGTTTCAGTGTTAACACACCGTCCTGAACTCATAAAACTGTAGTAATATCTGGAACTCATGTTTAAATGTCTCTATTACCCACCACACCTCTCCCTGCACAGGTTACTTTACATGATAATAAGTAACAAGTCATCTGAGACAAGACAGAGAAGTCAAACAAATTTACACTGCTTTAGAGTTACACACTTTCCACCTGTAGAGGGCAGCCTGTTGCAATACTTCATCAGTTTAACACCTGGACAAGTTTATTGATCCCCGGCCCCTCTGCATGCCAAAGTGTCCTTGGGCAAGACACTGAACCTCCCAATGGCAGGCAGGCACCTTGCATGGAAGTTTGCCACCACTGGTGTGTGAATGTGTGTGCAAATGAGTGAATGCAAAACACACTGTAAAACATTTTGAGTACAACTAAGGTAGAAAGGCGCTATATAAGTGCAGACCATTTACCATTTACTGAAGCTGTTATAGCTTATGTCAACAACCATGTTCCAGGAGGTGCACAAGAGGGTGACATCAGCCAACAAATAACTGCTGCAGAAAACATTCATAGAATCATCAACGTTGTCCTATTAAATGTCGTTTACTAATCTCGAGCACATATTGTATCTGAAGTGTATCTGAATCTAACATCAAACTATGAAGTCCAAGACATCCAGGGTGAAAACAAAACCATGAAGGTCAGAAATGGTTGTAACACTTCAAAACAACATGATGCTGACCTATGACCAACTGTACACATTGGTAAGTTACCACCAGGTCAGCCTCCTCCCCTTTTAATTTTGACAAATTTTTACATCCTGGACTTATCCTGCAACTGTCAGGGAGACAACATTATCAGTCTCCAGCAGTGCTCAGAGCTAAATAACATCAGCATGATAAGATGCTCACAATGACAATGACGACATGGAGATGCTTATTAGGTATAACGTTCATTATCTTTGTTTAGCATGTTAGAATGTTAACATTAGCTAATTAGCAGTGAACACAAAGTAGAGCTTAGGCTGATGGGAACGACATTAGTGTTGCAGTTAATTAAGTGTTGGACACATTAACATGTTGACCTGATGGTGGCGCTGGACAATTCATCATAGTATCTAAAACAAACTTTTGATTTCAGTCTAAAACAAGTGAAGGACAGGAGGTGTGATGCTAACATGGTGCTAAAGCTGCCATAATATATTATCAATGCAAACATAATGGTGACATGTTGCTAAAAGAATACTAACATTATTTAAGCATGATGTTAACATAATACTGACATAGTATTAGCATGGCACTAACATAATGTTAATATGAAGCAAACATATTATTAACACAGTACTAACATTATATTAATATGATGCTAACATAATATTACCTTAATGCTAAGTTAATGTTAACATGATGCTAGCAATATGTTAACATGATGGTGGCATAACTGTAATCACATGGGTAATGCTAACACAATGCTAACATAATATTAATATGACGCTTCCATGATGCTAACGTGATGCTAACATAACGTTTACACGTTGGTAACACGACACAAACATTAAAATTAGCAAGGTTGCAAAGAGCAGACAAATGTTCGAAAGGTAAACAAAATGCAGTATGGTAAATATTTGTTTATACTGTTTATTATCTCAGGACCTCTCTGGTTTATCTTGGAGCCCTTTGAGGGGATACTGATGCTCCTGTTGGAACAGACTGAACTCCAAAATTAATACTACAGACTAGCAGTAAACAACATTAGAACACAATCGAGCTGTCATTGGATTAAACTGTTAAAAGGTGAAACTCTGACGGTGTGGGTACAGAAACCAGGTGGGCGGGGCTTAGTCACTTATCACTGAAACTTGGTTGGGTCATTGACTCGGCCCATAAACATCAGGCTGTTGGTTGTCTGGTGGTAGATGATGAAGAGGAAGGGTCTGTTGAAGGTCAGTCGAGGAGGAAGTGATGAGAACCCAGTGGCTCCGCCTCCTGTAGCAGCATCATTGGTCTCGTCGACGGAGATGAAGGATTTATGATAAACCTGCAGACAAGAACACAAAAAGGTCAATTTATTTGTATTTGCTGATAACTGAAGAGAGCAGCTGGGACGTGATGAACCCAGTTCTAGTTGGTGATGGCATCATGAGGTAGGTTGTATAACTCAGTGATCAACTCTAAGGTCATGCAGTTTGCAGCAGCTACGTCCAAACATCAGGAAGCCAAATCACCACAAACAACAATGACAGGAAAACACAGCAGATCATCTCTTCTGTTCAGAAACCTGCTGATGCTGTGCTTTATTTGGCTGAGCATAGGTGTAGCGCTGCCAGAGTTCACCAGAACGGACACTTACGCAGTTAGCATAAACCAGCTGAAATTAATTTACACATTTCTTTAAGTGCCTGAAAATCTAAGGTGGTGCTAAGCCCAAGATGCAGTGATGATGTCCCCGCAAAATAGGGAATGGGGAATTGTTCTGGTAGAACTTTAGCAAGCAGGGATTTGTCGAGAGCACTCCAGCCCAACGTCCTTAAGCTATAAAAGGCGCTCTCTCTCTCTCTCAACAGAATTTTGCTTGTTTTTTCCCATTTTTGTCATGTCTAATTTGCCGAGCTCTGACTACAGTGACTTGGAACTGTAGGTAAAGTGGTTTGTATCTTTAAAAACAAATCACAACTTAACAGTACATCAAAGGTGTGTTCCAGTAGTCTTCGGTGACCGTTATTGCTAAATGTCACTTCATGTTTTGACCCATGGCCTCTGATATGTCGTTTATCTTTACCTTTTTCTTGTCTTTTGTTTTATGGAAGACATGAAGACTCACTGCTGCCACCTGCTGCAGTGGAGGCTCTCACTGGAGTCCTCACATAGGAACCTTTGTTCATAAAATTGTTGCTGGGGGACACTCAAGATGGTATCTCGCATTGTGCAGACATGGTTGGTTATTTTCATCGCTTGTAAATTTTATGGGAGTTCATTTTCATTCATTTACAATTTTAAGCATTTGATTTTGAGCTTCTCACTCACCTGTGTGAGCTTAGGTCCTTTAGCTCCGCCCATGTTGCTGGTGTCAGCATCATCCTCAAACACCTGAATGATGTTGAGAGTTTGCAGGACGTCCTTCAGAGAGTAAGACTGCTGTAGCTTAAAGCGAGGAACCTGCACCTCCAACTTGCTGTTTACAACATAAAACAAGAGTTTTAATGTTGGGTGACAGAAATGTAAGGAAGGAAATAAGTGGGAGGAGAATAAAGGAGCTGAAGAAGGATGGAGTGATGAAAAGAGGACAGATGAAGAAGGGAATGGTGCAGGAAAAAGAAGAATTAACAAAAGAAGAACATCTCACGTCTTCTTCAGCTGTTGGATCCATCCCCGGATCTTCTCACCCGTCACTTCCTCCTCCACGCTGGTGATGTCCACGTCTTCATCAGGCAGCACAACCAACATGGCCGCCCCGCCTGCCATTGGCAGCTTTAACACACCGGCCTTCACTGAGCGGTCGTATGCCAGGAAGTACTTATCGGATCCAAACATCATGGGAACCATGACAACGTGATACTTGTCCACGAAGAAACGGTCGTCCTGGGTGGTCGATGTGTTAAAAGTTGTACTGAACTGGGCTAAAACACAGAAAAGCCTTTATTTATGCACACAACAGAGACAAGTATGAGACAACTCAAGAGCATGTCTGATTGGATAGGTGATTTCTGAAATGTGTTGGGTTTCGCGCCTGACGTCTTTAAAAACACTTGTGATGTTCCAAGCATCAGGTATCAGGTAACCCTGTGCTCTGACAGGTTACAGGTGACACGTACTTTGGTAGGAGGCGGTGGTGGCAATCAGCAGCTGAGTTTGGGGGTCCACCTTGGACACCAGCTCCTTTACACGACTTCCGGTCTGGACGTCCACCCAGCTGTTGATGGTGTCGATGGCTTCATACGGCGCTGTGTAGGCCAGACTCTGAGCGTTCCCCCCAAACTTTGTCTGAACCAGGTCCCGGTAAGATGAAGACACCTGGAAACTTTGGGCGGGAAGGACAGCCACACCCTGCTGCAGGTAAATGCCTCCGTTCTCCTGCAGGATGCTGTTCCTCAGATTCTGAAATACATCTGAGAGTAGCAGATCTCGGTTTAAAACTCAAACGCTGCCTGAAATCCAGCTCCTGACCTCTGAACTCTAACATCTGACCTACCTGGGATGGTCTGAGGGTCCAGTCCAGTCAGTGTGAGTTTCTGCAGCAGCTCTTCCTGGGTCGGGCCACTGGTGGCACTCAGTAGCGCCAACAGACCGGCGGACACCGTGAGCGGAGACAGGAAGACGTTGTCATCAGTGCGGCTGGCGATGGCTCGGTATAGCCTGGCAGCAAAGTCTGCATTTTTATTGGACAGGTCCTTCACTGAGGCGTCGATGGTCTGAGAGGAGGCCGGACTCAGCAGGACGATGAGGAGGCCGACCAGTGAGAGGATGACGGAGGGAGTCATGGTCAACTACTGAAAGAAAATCATGACTCTTAACCAAAAACAAGCAAATCTGAATGACATTTACCTCTGCAGACACAGTTTAAAGCTCAAATATCTTTAGTTAAACTGATGTTCTGATAATGACTTGTGTACCATTTGATTATTTTACTACTTGACTATATTTTTTCTTTTGTATATCTCACATGTTGACTGTGTGCTCTCTCTTGTTTGTATCAGCTCAACCCTAAATCCTTGGACTAAACAGGAGGACTGATTCTGTTTCTTGAAGGAAAACACAAATGATTCTGTGGAGGCTTCAGTTAGACTGACCGCTCCTATTTTCCCTCTGCTGGGAGGATTATGAAACAAACTGTTCTACAAACACTGACTGTGCCTTTAAATCTTTGTCTCTTGTTTTAGGGAGGTATGAGTCTGCATGGTTGCATCTGTTTATTGCAATAAATACCTCTGATGAACACTTCTTCTTTGAGAATTTATTTTTTGTGGAATTCCCACAACAGTTTTCATCAGGCTGCTCTCTGTTCACTCACCTGTCACACATTAATAGTATAAAATAAATACCAATAAATATAAATATTCATTGTTGCATGAGACGTTTAAAAAAAACAACAGCAAACAACTAATCCAAGTGCCTGCAGTTCTTTATTCCCCCATTAACAGCTCTCAGGATGGACACATCCGGTCTGCAGGGCTGAGCCCACAGCATCTCATGACGTCATCTGTTGTTGTTTATTTTGTTTTTCTAAATTACATTATGAATTAGAATGATTCTCCACGTATCTATGTCGATGTTGATCAATCGGTGATATTACGTATTGATCAGCTGCAGTCCGTGCAGTATAGACCTGATGCACTGATGAGGTAACCCATGGATCAGGTTTCTTATTGATTAATAACAGATGATGCAGCCTCTCGGTCTGCTGCTGTAAACAACGACAAACAAACAGACAAACAAGCGTCATCAGACTTACCTTCAGATCCTTCTGCTGATCTTCCAAATTAGATTTTCGATCTTTGTGCGCTGAAGAATCAGGCGCTGCACATCACCGTTAAGCTTGCGCCCCCGACCATCACCGGAAATAACAGTATTGCGTCTCACTCGTTATTTTCAAAATAAAAGTGCCGCCTCGAGATCATAGACTGTATATAGTCCAGCCCAGAGACAAAAACAGCAGGAAGGTGTTCGGTAAATAAAAGAAAAAAACAAAACAACCCAATAACCCAGCTGCAGTAAAGTCAGTCCGTTTGCAGTGCAGGTCTGTTAGTACATGGAGTTACAGAAACACTCGCATCCTGTCAAATCTGGTGTTGATTTAATAAAATGTTATCTGACGCATGTTTCAGTTTGTATGCAGTCTCTAATAGTTCCAGTTATTACAGGACAACCTATTCAGATGCTGTTAAGGCAATCTGTGATCTCTGTTCATGTTTCAGTCTTGTTTTTACATTAAGTCTCATGTAAACATGCATCAGAACAATTTCAGAATAAATCAGCTGAGCAGACCACTTCCTCTAAAACTACATCGAACTAAAAACACAAAAAAATAGTCACGCACTGTAGAAAGAAATAAAAAAGGCAACATCTTTCATTACTGATCTGTCAGATATTTAGATTGAGGTGCTGGCTGATTAAGCCAAATGATCGATTAATTGATGACCACTGAGGGACGCCAATACAGGAACAGACTGTAAACAAACAACACAGCAATGAGACAGGCATCACTGACTGTATAAACTCTACAGAAAGCAGGCATAAACAGATATTTGTTGTAAAAGTTGTTGTTTTTCCAAGTCACGAGTTGTAAACAGAAACACACCGAGTTAAACCCCAACCCAGTCGGTAAATAAAACTCCTGCAGCTTATTGATGTCAAATTTACTGACAGGTAGAGACGAATTATCTAAAAAATTAAATGTAAGCAATAAGTACAGTCCAGTTGTTTGTCTCCAGTCTTCTCTGTAGACAGGATTAGTTTCATGCTTTTATTGTGATTGAAACAAAAACATTTGATGCCGTGTGATGTTGTCTAACTTCACAGTAGTGAAACCGCGCAGGCGCACTGTCAAAAACACGATGGAGGTTTTTTTGTCATGGTGTTTTATATAAAGATGTCGCTGGGGTACAGAAAGTACAACCGAACATAACTGTTTTTACATTAAGAGAGAAAATTAATCACTAAAAAATTTATAGATTTTAAATTTAAAAATGATTGCATTTTAAATCGTTTAATCAAAATAACTTGATAATAATCAATAATAGCTCGAACTGCTGATGAAGTCAGTGAGTTGTGGTTGACAGCTCAAGAGAAACCCAGCATGAGCTTGAGCTGTTTGTTTGTTTTGTTACTGAAATACAGTAATAATTCTGCATTCAGAGTATAAACACCAAATCAGCGACAAACTGAAGTAAATATTACTGCTGTCCAAACATTTCTGGACATATAGTAATTTTGTACAAAGTCCATAAAACCAACCAAGCAAATTCAGAACTTCTACTGGAAAACTTCAGATTTAACCCTGAGAGGAGCTTTGTGAATGAGACAGCCTATTAAAAAGTTCATATACGATTGCCTGTGTAGTGTAAATAATATAATAATTTGAATGGACTATTGTGCAGACATTATTTAAATAAAGTTTATTCTGTATTTACAGTCAGTCAGAGTTCAGGATTCCTCTGATCCCCTCCCTCCAGACAGCCACAACTCGTCCATCTCGGGGAAGGTGAGGAGCAAACACCACTTCTAACCTGCGGAGGATGCAGCTCTCATCGCCACGGGCCATCGACTCCTGGAGACGCCGCATCATCAAGCGAACCATCACCTGATTGGCCCAGGCCAAACCCAGAGCGGGGGACACGCTGGAGGATGAAGGACTGAGACACAAAGACACAGGAAAAACTATATAAAATGTTGATCACAACACAATAAAGTAAATACACACAATCTGTTAAACACTGTTTTCCTAATGATCTTAAATGAGGAAAAATATGAAGACTGCAGATTGAAAACATCAGTTTTATTTATTTATATTATTTAAATTAAAAGCAGTTTAAAAGAAGATCTCAGAGCAATCAATCAACTCATTCAATAAAACATATCTAGTTTTATTTGAATTAACCAGATATATCCTACTGAGGTCTGAAACCTAACAACAAAGGAAGGGAACACAGAGGGAGGGACTGGTGGCAAGAAAGGCTGTTTAGGAAGAAAGGAAGGAAAGAGGAAAAGGAGGATGGAAGCAAAGGCAAAAGAAAGGGAGTAAAAAAGTGATGGAGGGAATGACAAAAAAATGGAAAACAGAAAGAAATAGAAGAAAAGGAAGAAGGAAAGAAGGAAGGAAACAGGCAGAGATAACAATCATGCAACCATTAAGAAACATGGATTTTACCCCAAACTGTTGTCCGACTGGTTGAAAACATCTGTGACCTGAAACAAACAAACATGAGGCGGTTTTGATTATTGATCTGTAATTATCAGCACTCATTAATAAACGGCAACAGAGTAGGGAGACAGAAATCAGCCAGAGACCAGTTAGTCTGACTCACTGGATGTAGACTGTGGGTATAAGCTTGTCCCTGACAGTGCTTTTTACATGGCTTTCTCCTCCCCTTCCACTATCGGAATGTTCAAAATCACTTCAGAAAACACAACCTTTAAGCAGCAACCGACCACACTGAAAATGTCAAGTTTTGCAGAGCATTTGGATCGTGCAATGATGCAGCTTTGCAAGTTTTCTTTCTGTGAAAATGACAGCTTTGATCTCCTCACTTTTTTGAAGAAACACTAAAAACGCATACTTGGCTGAACTCCAACAATACGATTTTAATCGGCTTACAACCAAACAGGCCAGAGTGTTTTTTCCCCTTTAGCCAAATGATACTGAGGTGCAGCCAGACCATTATGTAATGCAGAATGGGCTCACCAAGTGAGATTAGAGACCAGTCAGAGACCAGAGAATGACGAGTCAAAGATTAAAAATTAGTGAAGGACCAAAACCAGACAGACTAGAGTCCAGAGATCACAGAGCAGACAGACACCAGTTAGAGGCCAGAAAACAGAGACCAAATAGACACCAGAAAAAAGTCAGGAACGCAGCAACCAGACACCTCCTTCTGAGTCCAGCTTCATCGGCAGTTCATCAGGTACTTTTTTATCTCACCCACAATGGACAGTCCAGCTTCTCTGGTCTGAACTCACCACAACTAGACATGCAGCAGCTGCCATCCTACTGGTCAGGGTGTCGTCAGGATGTGGAATTATTCCTGAACCAGGGGGGCTCTGCACCACACTGCAGCAGGTGACAGTCCAGGAAGGCCACCACTGACTGATTTATAATCTGGTGTTTAGTGAAGTCTGCCAGCCCGGTACCACCTCACCACAGACTCAAAGCAGCTGACCGAAAAGGCACTTTAACCACATACTGATCTTTCAGCTCACAATCCTGACCATCCACCAGTAGCAACACCAAGACACCTGGTAAAAGTGTTACCTGCTGTTTTCACATACGGGAATTTACTGAAGCTCTGCCATGATGTCAGATGACAGGTGAGTGTTACCTGGTTGATGCAGAGGACAGGTGTGGAGAACTCCTGGCTCAGGTGGTGCAGTGCAGCAGAAAAGGTCAGCAGCTGTCTGTTCCTCTCCAGCCAGTCATCAGCCTGGAACTCAGACCTGAACAAAGCTGCCACTGAGTCGACCACCAGGAGCCGGACCAGACCCTGAGCCAGCAGGAGAGGGGCACGGCGGGACAGACACAGCTGGAGGGAGTTCTGGAGACAGACAAACCAGTCAAGCTGTGATCTGTAATCTGATCTGAGGGCAAAAAAATTAAACCTCACCAGGTCAGCAGTGTGTTCGATGTAAATGTGGTCACTGAAACGAAGGCTGCTAATCAGACATGGAGGGACGTTGGCGCGCAGATTGGGCTGTTCTCTGATCAGTTGCTGCAGACGCTTGATGGGAAACGAGTCCTCAGTGCAGATATAAAGCGCCCCTGGAAATGCACCAGCAATACGGTTACACCTGGTTCATTAATTTAGTTACTGGCCTGATTGTGCATTCACTGACCTGAGTTCAGTCCTCCGTGCTCTGCTGGGTACTGTACAGACAGACAGAGCTGCAGGGCCAGCTGAGTCTTCCCCGCTCCGCTTTCTCCTGACAGCTCTGTGACGCCCCCCACAGGTAGACCCCCACGCAAGAGCTGGTCCAGTACAGGACAGCCAACACTGAGTCTGAGGCCAGACTCAATCCCGGGACACTCCCCCTGCTGCAGCTGGAGAGCTGAAAACACAGGAAATGCGGGTTAATACACACCAGACATCACACTGTGACATCCAATCAGACTGCATCGTGCCTCTCTGACCTGTGACTGGAGGGTGTCTCCTGCAGGCGGTGGCGGCAGCGGTTAGCAGCTGTTGGACATCAGAGAGGGACAGACCAGTGAGTCTCTGCAGGTCAAGACTGGCAAAACACAACACCTCCCTGACAGACTTCAGTTTAGCTGGAGGGGGAAACAAACGCATGGTCACAATAAAAACAAATGAAGTGATTGTTTCCCTGTCAAACAGAAGCAAAACAATTACATTCACAACTTTACATTAAGATACTGACATTTACAATGAGTTGAGCAAGCCCCAAAAGATGTAATACACAGCATGTAGTTATGTACAGTGAGTTTATATGTAATATGATGATGTTACTACTAAAACATAATGCTGAAAGAGAATATTTTAAAGTTAGTTCTACTGGGTGAAACAGTAAATGGTCTTATTTCTCTCTTTACACAACCAACAGTTTACTTTAGACTAAATATTTAAGAAAGACTGTTTAACCTGCAGATTATAGTGTAGCTTCCACCAAAAGATATTCAAAGCTCCAAACAAAATCCACACAAAATCTAGCCGTTTTAACATGCCGTTATATGAGGTATTTTAATGAAGCAAAAAAAGAATAATATTCAAACGAATGATAAAAGAAAGTATATTTTATAAAAGAATAGGCCGATGCTACTAGTAAAGAACCCAGCTTAGCATAATGTGCCTTAGTAAGTTTTACACTTACTAAGGCTTGACAGTAATTGATAAAACATTAAAGTGACATTTCTGAGTGGAGTCTGGTGCAGCGGCTGTGTCACCTTTCCTCACGGCAGCTGTGATCCTCGGACTGAGCTCCAGTTGATCCCAGTTCATCTCCCCGCTGAGGACATAATAACTGCTGCTGCTAGAGTCACAGTAAAACCACACACTCGGCTTGTACTCCCAAACAAACCAGTTAGGTTGCTTGTTTATTGGTTCTTTCTACCAGAGCGGACTTTGAAAAACACCCGCGCTGACACGAACGTCATCACGAGTCGACGGTTGGAACCATTCAGCACGGTCTGCGGGGGTTACCGTTCCCGGTTCATATCTAAAACAGAGTCTGTTTCGTCATATTGTGATATAAATAGACTTTCTGTTATAAAATGTAACGCAAATTAAAAGGCACAAATATTATTAAAAACGATGTTTGTAAAATCGACAGTTTAATTCCTATATTTGTCGATTGACTACCCGCACGAGCTCCGCCTCAGTGACACCACTTCAGCGCGCCACTGGAGGAAAACAAACCACCCAAAAACATTGATCAGAAACCGTTCTGTAATCAATAACTGATATACAACGATAAACAACTAGAACTTGTTATTGTTTTTAGTTCTGGGGCGCAGGAATAAATGGATTCTCTTGTAAAATTAAAGCTGGAGACCTAAACGGTTTAAAACTGTTTCTGACCGTCGACCTGGACTCTATTGTTTTCTGCTGCTTGTAGTGGTTGGTTTCTGCTGCTGGTGAGTTCAACAAGTAACCTGATATTAATCCGAGCAGTAGGACTAGTTGAGATTGGTTCACCGAGTTGAGAGTTGGCCGAACGGTTAAGTTGTCGTCCTTTCAATTGTAGCATCCCCGGTTCGATCCTCGGCAGATACGCCGCTTTGTGTAGTAGAAGCTAGTATAGATCTAATTTCCTTCTCCACTATTCTGTTGTGGATTTCTGTTTAATGATTGTCCGAAATTCCTGGATTCACTCAATTCAGTAGAAAGCAAATGGATTTCGCATTTTGATTAGTTAAGACGTTCAATAACGAAAAGGAAAAGTCCATTTGTCTTCTACAGAGGCTCTTGGGATTACCATGAATTCTACACATATTTAGTGTGATGTTTGTATCCCCGCTATCTCCTTTTCACCAGAGAGAGCATGTATTAATGTCTGATTCAGGTGAGGACCTGAAATGACACTTAACAAAACTATTAACAGTTTTCTTTTCTGACTGGGAGACAAAGTGCAAAATCTGGATGTTGCATGTCAGTTAGGGCTATAACCAGGTACTTTAATGTCCACAAAACCATTGTTTGTCATCTTCAAAATCATTTGAGATAGCTCTGGGTTGACACGTCTGATGTCATCCTGTCCACCAAAATTTCACCACTTGACATGGCGCCACTTGACATCAGTTTTCATTTCCAATGAAGTGAATTCTGTTGTAGAGAAAAAATGGATAGATTCTAATAAAAAAAATACATACTGTTTCAAGCTGTTCTGATAAGTTGAATATGAAGAATCAGTTCAGGATGTTTAACCCTGATGACCCACCTCCACCTCCTCCTCCTCCTCCTCAGGTGGTGCCGACCTCTGACCCTCCACCATGAGCTCCCGGGTGTGCAAGACCTGTGGGGGGTCTGATATTGATGTGGACCAGGCTCGAGGCAGCGCAGTATGTACTGGCTGCGGTTCGGTTCTGGAGGACAACATCATCGTCTCTGAGGTCCAGTTTGTGGAGGGAAGTGGAGGCGTTTCGTCTGCTGTAGGGCAGTTTGTCTCTGCTGATGGTAAGGCAAATACTGTGTGTGTGTGTGTGTGTCAGTATTACTTGCCAGTGAAACACTAAATATTTATATTTCTGAATGTAGTCTTGTCCAGCATGCTTTGCACACCACCACCAATACTATAGGTTATTTCTCTATCTAAACAAAATAAAATGAGGCTCCACTGAAAGGCTCAAAACTTGACAAACTTATCTGATTATGACGATAGTAATAAAATGAAACTAATGATGAATCGGATCTATGGGGCCACAACGAGCAGTAACAGAGCATCAGACAGCTGAATGTGAAGAAACTTTATTGAATCAGGGTCTTCAGACCGTGTTTGTCCTTCATCAGCTGACCCGTTTACCTGAAGGGACAAAGACAACAAACATCAGTACAGCTGCTCTGTAGAGGCAGTGCAGGAACGCCCAGATCTCACCAGCACATTAGTGATATAAACTGATCATAATAGAAACAATATGACAGAGGAAATTACTTCAATAACGACAGCTGTTCACTGTGTTAAAGTAGGGTTTCAGGGTTTTTAGGTCAGTTTGGTGGGATCAGATTAGAAAACTTTAAAACTCACCCTTTCTGTTTTTCTTCCTTTTGTTCATTCATGTCCAAAACCTAATCATTGATTACTATCATTTGAAAATAATCTTTATATTGGAAATAAAATTTACTGTGACATCTTTGATTACTTGTTAAATGAAGAAAAAGCTTTTAAAGTAGCATGTTCTCATTTCTCAGAATTCAGATATTCATTCAGCTCTAATAGAATACAAATAAATAAAAGAGAGCCAGTTTCATGAATCTAAACTACTTCTAACTTCATCACAGTCAGGTTTATAGTTTTTTAAACTATCATTGTAACATCTCATGGAGATAAAAATGCTCCATTCATAATAACTCAGAGTTGTGTAGAGTTTCCTGTTCACCAGTGGGAGCTGTGTGAATTTAACCAAGTTCTGGGGGAAAAAACTGTTTTAGTCACCAGTGCCTTTCCTCTGTTCAACAGCTGGTAGTGAACAGAGGACAGAAAGGGGGCATGTGAACCCTGTTCCTGTGTTTCTTATCTGGAGTTTTTACCCTGTGATGTATGAGGATCTGGTGTGAGTGCTGGTTGTGTTGGTACCTCTCATGATGCCTTGATGAAAGCTGGCTCCATTTTGACTAGAGACACCACCACAGCCAAACCTGCTCTGGATCTTCAGGTCAGAATCTAAATCACTTGAACCATTAGGACCTGTGTGGGGGCCAGGAAGTCTAGCTTTTCTTGCAGATGGGTTCACACCCCCAATATTCAATGGGCTGGGTCCAATTGTTTGATATTCTCTCGTGTTCTGTGGTGTGAAGCTGTGGTAGGACGTCCTGCTGCTTCCTCCTCTGGTCTCAGAGTCTGGGATCTGGGAGTTCTGCAGTCTGGATGGGTTGTAAGTTTGGAGTCCTACTAAAAGACCAGAAGCAGGTCTGACTCTGATGTGAGATGCCCCTAATGGTCAGGATGAGTGGAAAAAAATATCAAACTGCTGAAAAAAAAAAAAAATCAAATTTCACATTGATAATTGGTGCCGATTCTGGTTTCTACCTGCTGATGGAAAGATACTTCTCCAAAGTGAAGCAGATTCCTGTCCTCCTCTGTTTCCTGTTTCAGTGACTGACTGGACATGCTCATGTCCCTGCTGGTTCTGGCCTGGATGGACCAGTTTTTGCTTAGGTCCCTGCTGACAGGGGGGAGAAGGGACTAGATTCTGCTGGTGTCCCTGCTGGTTTGAGGATGTATGGACCAGTTTTTGATCATGTCCTTGATGATTTGAGGGTGGATCAGACCAATCCCTTTTGGCCTGGACACTGTGAAGATGATGTTGATTCTGTGTTGGCGTTAAAAAACCTGATCGCTTAAGATCATGTTCCTCTCTTGTGTTTGAACCTCTGTGCTTAGGAAACTGTTGGGATGTCCAGGGGTTCCCACGAGTGTTGACAACTTTGGTACTGGTGGTGTAGCTGGATGGAATAGAGCTTTGTGAGTTTGCCTGTTGGGCAACAGGTTTCTGATTGAGATGAGGACCAGAAGAAACAATTTTGCTTAAAGGTTTTACTCTTATGTTCTGCACTGCAGGCTGAACATTCCTCCTTTCAATAGACCCAGTTTTCTCCAGGTTTTGGTCAGCTTGGCTGTTTGCAGGTGTCAGTTCGCTGCTGACAAACACCTGTGGCTCTCCAGATAAATCGGGTATTGTAATTTTGGATGTAGTGTGTTTAGTATCAGCAGGATCGTATTTCTTGTCTTTGCTGGGCAGGTGTAGTTTATAGCTGATGTGACCCTGTGTTTGAAGGACTGGGTGAAACTGATGCATTTGGGAGTGCTCATACTGACTTTGAGGCAGGTTAACAGACATTCCTCCAATGTTGGTCATTTCCATGCTACCACCTAAAGATTTGTGATGGCTCAAAGCTGGGTTGGTCTCATGTTGCTGACTCAGGTCTGGCATGCTGGGAGAAGGTTCCACTGTAAAACTGTGCACTGGACTGTCTGGACTTTGCTTGATTCCATTTTGGCCAGAAGTGGGCTGGCCCCATGTCAGGGCCGAGTGCCAGAAGTTGTCCCTTAAACTGTTTAAACCTTGAAGTGTAGGAGTCTGACTGGAGCTTCCCAACTGTTGAACAACTGAAGCCTCATTATACCTGCCTGTTGAATCCAAGTCCAAACCCGGATATCCTTCACTGTGCTCTGAAGTTTCTGCTTTTAGTTTTTCAAAGTCCACGCTTGGTGTGTTGAGATATGACAGCTGGGCTCTACTGTCGGGTAACGGATCATATCTGGGAAGAGAACTGTCGAAGGGGGCATCTGTTGGAGGCAAGAATGCATTTCGGTCCTCTGTCCAGGGCATGAGATGACCAAGATGAGATGAAACCTGTTGAAAGACTTGGTGGGTTTGAGTTTCAGGAGAATGATTTGGGTTTGGAAGGTTTAATGAGGGGAGCAGCTTGCTGTGTCCTCCTGGCACTGTGATGAAGTGACTGGGCCCGGGTTTTGGTGGAGGCATGATCCCTGGGTGAGGCAGAACTTCTCCTGCATCTGGGGCTGAGTGAACAGGGTTAGTTGGGGGATTTATGGCAGTCGCGGAACCCTGATCTGAACAGTCTTGAGTAGCAAGTTTGTTTGTTGAATCTGTCAAAAGAGAAAACCATTTTAAACATTTGTAACCAAAACGAAACTATGCCCACATCATTAAGAATTCTGACCTGTATGGCTCTCAAAGACTTTGACTGAACCAAATCCGGGAATTGTTGATGTGAAGATCCTGTCCACAGACAGTCTGCTGACCGCACTGAGTGGATAGAAGCACCTCACCGTGACCCTGTTTGAAAATCAGATACTTCTTCACCAGTATGTTAGAGAGTTTATTCAGACATGGATGGTGCTTCGATTCCTTACTTGAACTGAGATTCCCTGGAGATGAAGTTTGGTCCGTCTGTGATCAGCAATCTGTCATGGAGGATCTCGTTCTCATAAACCATGTACCACTCCCCGACCTGTTAAAGTTAGTTACAAATCTTACTGAACCTGTACGGTATCTGAAGTCTGAGTGGAGTTTATTCGTATGTTTGTTACCTCTGCTGATTTTGATATGAAACCGTTATATTTAAACATCCTTTCAGGGAGTCATACATAATTTCTGATTAATCCATGTAGTGTTCTACATGCCAGAAAACTGAAAAGTGGCTGTGAAACTTTCTCAAAGCTAAAGTTTTCATATTTGTCTGTGTGACCAAGAGTCCAAAACCTTTAGGTATTTAGTTCACTGTCACAGGAAAATCAGAAAACCAACACGTTTACTGTATGACTTTGTTTGAGAAGTTAGTACGACAGATTGTTTTGCTTAAAAGAAATTATTTTAACAAGTAATTGGTCCATAGAATCCATTACAGATAAATCAACTGGTCAGTGCTCTAGTCTTTTACCCAATAGGCTAAGATGAGAGTTGTACCATGGCTCTGGTCCCACAGGAGTCCAGCTTGAACTCAAACAGGGCTCTGGCTCCGTCAGTCTCTTTAGGTTTACAGGTGCGGTCCAGCAGAGTGGTTTTCTCAGGCTGAACCGTGGGCCAAGTGGAGGACGGGGTTGTCACCACAGTCATGGTCCCATCTGCAGAGCAAACTGACATCACAGAGTTTAGGCGTTAGCATGGCTCCCGACTCATGGACTGGAGCAATGAGGACTGTGGAAAATGTGATGCTAATTTTCAAGATTTTTTTGTTTACACACGCCAATATCATCCAACCCGCTTCAAGCCCGCATTATCAACTGTCCTTTATGCTCAGTTTTAGCTTTGTCTTGAATCAGTTTTTAACCTGTACACAGCTGTACCTGCCCTTGGACCTCTGTGGTTTTTGAGTTAAATTCTCAGCTCATCATGTTTGTGAGGATTGAACAAACAAAGTGGAAGTCAGGTTGTTCATCAGCCCTTAAGCTGTACTTAACCTGGACAGATGCAGATTACCTATCATGTCCTCAGTTCTGAAGAGGCAGCGTTTGGAGGTGGATGTCTGGACCTCCAGAGTTTTAGAGTCTCTCAGAAGAAGCTTAAATGTTGCATAGAAGTTTGACAGGTTGATTTCCTGTGGGGAAAAAATAAAATCAAAAGAGCTGTAGGGTTGCGACTAGCCTTTTCATTTTAAAAATCTCATAAATCCATTAAATGCCAAACGTGTTTAAACGAGAAAGGATTGTTGTTACACTGCATAACTTCAGACCCCAGATTTTGTTGATGATGAATAAGTTAAGATCATACAGTCTGCTGTTCCATGAATTAAAGTTATGGTTAGGAATCTTTGCCATCAACTACAAGTCAAATATGGACTCTGGTTTTGTTGCAGAATCTTAGATTGCCTAAAAATCTCCCACCATTTTGCCCCTACTCTATGAACCTGGAAGAAAACCGAGGTTTTGGGCGAACTGCAACAAGTTCAGGGAGGGAATTCAGAAATCAAATTATGATCTCAGGCCAACTGTAGAGGACGATCATGTGTCTTGGATTCTTACTTCATATGTGTAACCGACGGAGAACACAGGGACTTTCAGGGTGCTTCTGTGGCTGTCGTTGTAGAGGTGATACCCTCTTTGGGCCACCAGTTGTGGCGTCAGAGGTTCATGGTCAATGCCCACCTCCCAGATAATCTGACTATGAGGCTGCTTGGCCACGCTAAAGAAGATTCCTTCATCCGAACACTGAGCAGTGATTTCTGGAGGGACTTCCAAGAAGAAGGCAACATTTAAAAAAACGTACTGATGATTTTACAGGTTTCAGTTTAACATGACTTGTGAATTACATCACTGTGGATCAGTTAGAGGTCTTCAACTGTAGATCGCAGTGGAGAGTAAGAATAATGTACTTACATCTGTTGAACAGTCGTGCTGTAATGAACGTGTGGTAGTAGTAGGAATCTCTCTGAGGCATGATGGTTAAAGTGAAGTTTATACCTATGGAGTGTTCCACTACACCTCTACCCAAGTACTGTTGGAGAAATGAGCAACAAAACAAGCTTCAAATCACATGTTAATGCTCAAACTTTTCTATCCAAGTCATGAGATAGCAGTGGGGTTTGCAACTTTAAAAAAAGTTAATTATGTCACATTTAATGCCATTTTTCATTTTTAAAAATCAAAAAAGTAATTTGAATGATGAATTGGCATTATCCATCCATCCATCGTCTTCCGCTTATCCGGGCCGGGTCGCGGAGGCAGCAGTCTAAGCAGAGACGCCCAGACTTCCCTTGCCCCAGACACTTTCTCCAGCTCTTCCCGTGGGAACCCGAGGCGTTCCCAGGCCAGCCGAGAGGCATAGTCCCTCCATCGTCTCCGAGGTCTACCTAGGTCTAAATTGGCACTATGGGCACTCCAATACTCTACTGACACTCCAGTAGTGCCATACATGGATAAACAACAAGTTCTACCCTTCCTTTTGGGATGGAAAATACATTTGTGATATTTCTGCTCAGGAGATATCACTAAATCCACTTTCTGATATTTTGAGAGTCAGCAGTTGGCAGCAAGGTTGAACGCAAAAAAAAGGCAAAAGCCATGAACACTGCTGGAACCACAAAGGGAGGTGAAACAGGATCTACGTGGATTACTTACCGTCCAGTGCACACTGGCATGCTCGAAGGGCAGCCGGAGCTCGTAGCCTCGACTGCCATTTGTGTGAACAACAGGACTGATGCTGAAGCCTTGTTCTGGAGTCTCTGACATCGGCATCTGTTTCCCGTTGATCCAGACATCCTCTAAGATGACATCAGCGGGAATGTTACCCAGGTAGACGCTGAACTCCTGGTCGCCACTGATTGTCTCTGTGGGAAGATACAAGTCATAAGACATTATTTTCACGTAGAAAGATGGACACGGCTGTGGTTTTTGCCTTCCAGGGTAGACCTTCACAACAGCTGGAAACACTGCAGACATGGGTTAGTGTGATGTTTAGAGCAAACTGAGGTCTTTACTGGTCTTAAAACTGGGAACCTTACGATTGAGGCTGAAGGGAGGGTGGCAGACCAGCGGTGTGTCAAGTACTCGGAGCATTCGATGCCTGGTGTCAATGCTGCTACCGTCTTCATACAGCAGAGAGAAGATGTGTTCATACAACAGGAAGATCACATATGTCTCCTTGTACATGTTGTTCACCACCAAACTCTGTAAACAAAATAATACTCATATCGATATAGCATATGATGTTGATCACATTTTTGACATCATCATTTCATCTGGCTCCATAGCAGGACATCAGCATCACCTCAGTCAGCACATGCTCACAACAAAAGGATTTTGAGAGTCAAAATCTTGTCCCTGTCTGAAATTTGGATCCAAGTGATGATACCTTCCTGTAGCCGCCTTCTGCTCCATAAGGAACACTGATCTGGATCATTCCTCCTCGTTGGACCAGACTGAATCCTCTGGAGATGGCGGTGGGTTCGTCCAGCAGCACATTCTCCACCCCCAGACTGAAGCTTCGACTCTCAAATCCTGCTCCCTCCCCGACGAGAGGAGTCAGGACCTGGAGGATGTCCCAGAGGAGCCGGGCCCCATCAAAAGAGCCCGTGTCTGGGTGGATCAGCGGATGCATCATGAGTTCAGTTTACCCTTCAGACAGAATCCAGCCTCCTGTTCTGGTATGTTTGTGGGGAGAACTTACTGACTGTACAGGCCATGGACATGTCAATCATCACCACGACCAGCTTCTGCTTAAAGAACAGAGAAACCTGGACAACCTCAACGGAGACGCCATCCACCTAATGACAAAAGATTTCTGTTGTTTTATCTGGCAAGCAAGTCTCATTTGCTTGCCACTGTCAGCATTTGTCCAAACAGCCATCTTTCTACACCAAGTGACGTTCTATGAAAACCATCACAGTCAGTTCTGAATCCTGACTAGAAATAATATGATGGAACAAAACTCAAGAGGTTAAATCCGAATTATGCAACTTCGCCTCATTCACAGACGTCACAGATGTGCTCAGGGAAGTCTGTGTTTGTAGGGGACTGTTTAAATAATTTTCCTTCTTTCAACTTTCTGAACACTACCAGAAAATGTGCGTGGGGTGCCAAAGTGTGCCTTAAAATTTATAGCAGGATTTAATACTACACCTAATGAACATACAGGCTAGTTGTGGTCTACATGACAACACTTGAGCTTTGAAATGTATCACAATGCAGGACAGCACAGGCCATTTGGATTCTTCCAAAGACAAAAATAGGGTAGCACAGAGCACTCCTATGTCTTCTATTCATGGGTACCCACCATCGCGACCTCAGCCTGTGGCTGTTTGTACGGAGATCGAAGCACCACCCTCTGGGCGGTGGCGGACAGACTGTAGCCCCACCTCTGGGCCTCAGTGACGGACATGGAGGAAACCTGCCCATCACTCTGCATGAACATCAGCTGCCAGGTCAAACTCGCTGTCTTCTGAGCCTGAACAACAAACCATCGAATAATCCAAGGCTTGGGGTTTTATTTCAAGAGTAGTGTCACAATCAGAAAATGGCTTTCTGATAAGTGGCTTTTTAGAACAGGTTTTAAATTAAGCTACAGAGTTAGCCTGAGATGCTCGGCTGCAAAGTCCAAATCAATACAGTAACTGGATATGCGAAATAAGAGATCTCAGCCTGTACTATGGCTCAATAAAATTAAAGTCTTCAACTCTAAAATGCAAAGGGGGATGGATTGGTGATGGGAGTTGATTTTGTAGAATTTGTCTGCAGCTGCATTTTGAAAGAGCTGGAGGTCAACGACTGATGTACATCTGACTTACAGCCATGGAGCCACTATAAAATATTACAAGGACACATCAAAGATCTGAAGCCATTAATATGTTTGCATTGCTGCCTTGATGTTTGGTAATCATTCAAATGATCAGACAGACCTTAAACAGTTTATATAATTCTGGATCATAGGCAAGATAGGATGGAGGATGAACTTCGGAGGAACAGGACACAACTAAATGTACCATTGTGATTAATATGTGTGTTGGTGTGATTTACCTGAGAGAAGGCCTCCTGCCACACCTTTCCACCCTCCCAGTGGTGACCTCCACATGAAGACTCTCTGTTCACGTTCACCTGTCGACACAGCAACATTAGATCTTAAACAAATTCCCAGTTTTAAACAGATTTTAGTCCATTTAGTCAAGCTCTCGGTGGTTGAGTTTGTTCTGACCTCCATGTAGTCCTCCTCACAGATGATCTCTCTGTGAGTCCAGGTGAGACCAGGACAGACTGCAGATACAGCTCGGCTGGTCCATCTGCCACCACTGTCACTCACCAGCACATTAAAATTGAAGGTGAACACTTCATCATTCTGTGAAAAGCAAAAGAAAAACTCATCACAACTGGGCCCCGTTTCAGACAGCGGGTTTTAGTGAAAACTCTGTCTGCAAACCATGAGATGGAGAAAACCCGACTGTGTGAACCTAACTTGCCTGGAACTGTCTGACACATCATTTCATTTCTTTATTCATACGGTCGATAGCAAGGCACATATCTGAGTCCAATATAGTGCAGAAATTTAAGTCCTTAGAAACACTGAAATACCTCTTAGAGGTTAGCTTGTCATCCTATAAAATTCATGCATTGCCCTTCTTGAGAACACTACGACTGTGGAAATTAGGGCAGTTGTCAGGTAAAAATTCAGCGTATGATACTGAATTAATCAGAGTTTAAATAAATTTAATCTATATGAAGCTATAGATACACTGATCAATGAACAAAATTTGTTATGTTGTAATTTGTGCAATGATGGAACATGTAACACCGACTTTAGTCAGAGATTGTTAAAATTACACCCTGAAACTGGCCTCTAAACTCTACCTGGATGTGGTTCAGGCAGAGCTACCTGGTTCTGGGTGAAGCAGGAATAGTATGAAGCTCTGAAGGTGGTGTAGCCGTCCATCTTGAAGGTGCTGATGGTGTAACCACATCGTGATGCAAGCTGCTCACTTATGGAGTGGACATCATGTCCATCTGCATCAGAACGTTACACACAGACAGACGGTGAGATGTTGGACCGTCAAAACGGTGTCTGTTTGTATTTAGTGAAGATGAACTGACCGACAGCCTCAAAACGAGGCGTCTGTCCTGAGACCACGTGGATCCACAGGTAACGATCTCGACACTCGGACTGAACAAAACCTGCTGAGACAGAACATCTGAAACGTGTCTATTGACAGTAACCAGTGTCATCAACAAGACGTAGAGCATCATCAGCAGGTCAAAGGGCAGTAGGAAAAAGACATAATCACTTTCTGTGGTTGTCAAAGAAAAGAACCACAGCGACAGATTTCCTGGGTGAAAACCTCCTTATCAGCCCTTAACTATTACCAGTAAACACCAAGTAAACAACCTGTACATCCATCAGTAACATGTGAATAAACCAGTAAAACCATTTTACCATCCAGTTGGCCTTCAGCTGTTGTTCTTTCGCAGCAGAAAAAGACAAGTCTGGGAAAACAAAGCAGAGAGATTTAACCAATCAAGTGTGATGTTTGTTTTACCTGCACAGGTGAGATGTTTTATTGAACTCACCCAAAGATGAACAAAGCAGTTTTCATGTTGAAGCTGCAGAAACAGAAACAGTTTGAAGTATGTCTCAGTCTCTGTGGAGGAAAGGCTTCCTCTCTGCAGCCAGGTGGGCTAATCACCTGATTGCCATGAAAACAGAGGAGACAGTCCAGGTGAGGCTGATTGAATGTAATTACAGCTGGAGGTTCAAACTGAGCCAGAACACGGCAGGAAGTAGCAATAAGTGAATGTTTTAAGAGGCTTTTTTTGAGATGAACCGTGCCTTGAGTGGAAATCCGCATTAATACACTGAAAGGATTAATAGTTAAATATAGAGACAGCAGCTTTTACTGTTCATCTGTCAAAGCTGAAACATCTGTACAGACGTTTTTTAAGAATCTTCACATCCCTCCTGTACAAAGAGGGAGTGACAGTACCTGCCAGTCAAACTGTCATAATCTGAAAGTTTGATTATCAAACAGTAAAATGATTGATTAGATTGATTTAAATCACCAGCAACACTTAAAGTTTCAATTTTTGTCCATTTGTGAGCCTGAGAATCCAGTTTAAGTAAACTTTATTTAGTTCTTGACAGTGTCGACAAACACCTGTCTGTCTTTCTGTTTCGCTCTCTGATATCTGTCTGTCTGACACTGTCTCTCTCTTTCTCTCAGTGACCATCTGTTTCTGTGTCCTTCTTTGTGACTGTCCATCACTCTGACACTGCGTCTGTGTGTCTATCTGAAGGTCCAGTTAAAGCTCCTCTTCTCGGCTCTGGTTTCCACACCAGTGTTGGTAAAGAGTCCAGAGCTCAGACCCTGCAGAGTGGTGAGTACTCGCCAAAACTATCATTAGACCTGAAAGTTCTGGTTCTCATACAAATCGTGTTATGTGGGTCCTGGTGCATCTCCAGGTGAACATCAGGTGGAATAAACTTTGTGTGTCTGCAGGTAAGCGTCAGATCCAGCAGCTGGGCAGTCAGCTGCAGCTCAATCAGCACTGTCTGGACACGGCCTTCAACTTCTTCAAGCTGGTCGTCAGTAAACATCTGACCCGAGGGCGCAAGACGGAGCACGTCATCGCTGCATGTCTCTACCTGGTGTGTCGTACAGAGGGGACACCACGTATCCTAAGAGCCACTGTGACATACTCAGCATGTGTGATCTAATGTGTGTTGCAGACAGGTTTCAGGTGGTCAGTCTGAACCTCAGTGGGACGTTTCAGTGTCTGCTGGTTTTCCTTAGCTGTGTTTCAGACATGTTGCTGGACCTGAGTGACCTGCTACAGGTACGACTGACATCAGACCTGCATGACCACCTCTAAGCTGGCTATTAGTACGCTCCCAGTACACTCAATGTCCTTTGTTGTATGTGTGCAGGTGAATGTTTACATTCTGGGAAAGACCTTCTTGCTCTTGGCTCGTGAGCTCTGCATCAACGCTCCCGCAATTGGTGAGACCTTCATCTATGTTGTTTACAGTAAAATTTGTAAAACTTCACGGTATCTCTACAACAGGTGTAAACCATGTGTCAAACATTTGCAGAAAACCGAACTGGTTGTTAAATCCTCAAAACTGCTGCTTTTTTATTTACACAGGTTTTATTGTCAGAATTGAGTTGGGCAAGCAAGAATAACACCTCATCCTTGTCATACTGAGCAACTTGAATGACTATTAGATTAAGATTTGTGTCCCTGAGAACCAACAGTAACATGAAATGACCTCAGACTCTGAAACTCTTCTTCCACAGATAAGCAGCACCTAAAATTATCTTTAAAACAACCTAAAATTCCTCAACAGTGTGAGACATCTCTGCTGCTTCTGACGAGATACGCAAAGAGTAAGCCAAAAAAGCAAAAAGCTGCTTACAGTTAAAAGTCCCTCTCTGGTCATTGATTAGACCTCTAATAACTCTTCTCTGTTTACTAAAGTTATGTATTTAATGACAAAAATGTGCACCAGTTCACCTATGACTCTGCTAAAACACTGCAAAACTATTCTTCACACTATAAACAAGTACTGCCTTGTCCAATGTGTAAAGTGTCAAATGTAAACCCTACTTCAGTAGCTGCAGTGTAATATTATAGAGCTACATTTCCCATTAAGCACTGTGTCTTCGAAGGCAGAATAAAGGCTGAAGCAGTTAAACATGGCTTTTAGTGACGTCTAATGGAAGCTGCAGGTGTCTACAAAATAATTTATTAAACATCTCACTGATAAGCCTCATCAAGTCAAGGACACAACAGCACAGTTTAGTTTCAGTCACACAAACTTTAATGTTAACTAATCATTTCTTTTAACAAACCAGACAGCCAATCAGCTTCCAGTTCTGCTGCAACAGTCCAAACACTTTTCATGGCACTGTGACAGTCTCTTAAATCCACGCTCAGTCATTGACTCCCCCTCTGTGTTTATTGTTTGATTAAAGGCCTTGAGTCCTTCAATCCATCAGGTTCTTGTTTAGCAGTAGAAGACCAATTCTGGAATCTGCCCCCCCTGCACACCAGTGCCATTGGTACTGTCTGATGAACACTGAAACTGAAAGGTCACTTTCCCACACTGCACCTCGGTCATCCCCTCCTGGCCAAAGTAACTTAGCTCGTTTCCGTCCAGGACTGTGCTCACTGTGTAGAAGGTGTCCTGTTCCACTTGAACCGGGTGTTCAAACCACACGGGGAAGGTGCTGCTCGATCCGTCTGACAGGAACTTGGTGAAGTTCTGGGCCAGAACGGTTCCCTGCCTCTTCAGTTCGATTTTCACACTGTACTCAGCCTTCCCGCCACTGGACCCGTACAGACCCAGTCCGGCTATAAAGATCCTCCGGTCTACTGCAAACTGGATGCTGTCACAGCGCCCCCTGTAGCGCCACTGGTTGCTACGGTAGGCTGAGGACTGGAAGCGGTGGCACCTCTGCGGCACCAGACCAGTCCGCTTCACCACTGGGAACTCCAGTCTGGGTTTGTTGGTGGCAGTGAACCATAGGAAGACGTTGTGAGTTTCTTTAAGAGTCAGCACGTCCGACTGTGCTGCCCCGTCTGCAAACTCCTGCAGCGTCATGGAGGGGATCCGGACCAGGTATAGAGCCTTACCCAGCACTGTCCGCTGGTTCCTTGGGGTCACTGTCAGGCCCTGCCGCCGACACTCAGCCGCCGCCCAGCTCAGCACCGCCTGAAACACTACAATCTCACGGATGTTGAGCGTCTCTCTCTGCAGGATGATCTCCAGCGTGGGCAGGTCGATCTCACAAAAGCCCTCAGACCGCAGCGCAAGCTCAGCCTGAGCATCAATCACCTCCCAGCAGCGCTGTGTCAGCTCTGGCTCCTCAAACAACCGGCTCTGAGACAGCAGGACGCAGGCATTCTTGGCCTCCAGACTCGTCTCCAGGAAGGTGACGCAGGCCTTTGCCAGGGCCGGGACTATGTACTTCTTAGCAGCATAGAGCGTGGCGAGCACAGTGTCAGCCTCCAGCTCAATCTCATCACTGTACATGTACCTGAGACAAGCACACAGCAGGATCAGGATATGTCAAGAACCAGAGACATCCAAGACACAGTACAACATACAGTGTGAATTCTCAGTGGGCTGACAGTCTAGAGGAGAATCAGAGAACCACCTTTTGAGACTGTAAACACGATGAACATGCTAGCAGGAACATCAGGTGTAGTCCTTACCATATGATGCCAATACTGTGGAGCAGATTTTGGGTCATATTTAGTCATTTGTTTTTGAGTTTTCTCTGAAACTGAATTTACTTCGATCAAAGAGGTTCAAGTTATTTTAAAGAAAACGGGAAACTTCCCTGTTTCACTGCAGAAATTCAAACTTTAGACAGATTCTAAAACCAGGTTGCACCAGGCACATGACAAACTTCTCTAACCTCAAGCGTGAACACATTACAGGACTTGAAAATAGCACCACATCAGACATTACAGGATATTTTAGAGATTATCAGGGAGCAGTGCACAGTCTTACGTGATCTCATGGGGCTGCAGACATTAACAAAATGGAGACTGTGGTGCAACATCTTGCTATAATGCTAATAATAATTTGCAGTGAGGAAAAAAAAACAAAAGCAGAAAGCTGAAAGAGTCTGGGTGAGAACATGGTTAGGAAGACTGGTTCAAGATGAAAAGGAGGCCAGATTTTATTTATCAGTTTTAATATCTGTAGTTAATGTTAGCCTCAAGGACAAAAATGTTTACCATTACATGGTAAAGATAGCAGGACAATCATAACATGCAGATTTTAACTCGCAATTATCAAAAAGTAAACTGGCCTGAAACTCCTGTAGTATGAGCCTGGCATAAGGTACTGCTTTCCTTTAAGTAACTCTTGGTGTACCCCTCAAGGATGCCATAGCATAGGGTCATCTGCCAGTGAAGCAGGTGATGCCTGAAGCTTTTTGACTACTCTCACTGGGCTAGCTGGTGAGCTAAAGGCTAAGTCACTAGCGTGTTAAGTACATGCTGCTATAGTGAAAGTCACTCATAACAGCTCTTGTGGACTTGTGTTTGAAGTCCAAAGCAACTTAACACACAACGTCTGGAAGATGGTCTCAATTTGGTCTTAAGTCTGGCCTCAAACTAGACTCACTTCAATAGGATGAGGAAAGCAGCTGGCTCCACGTCTGGGATGTGGATCTCAGATTGTCCCTCTGCCAGATCTCCATAAAACATGGCTCCAAACACCGAGCTGCCCACCGCCAGGACGTACTGCAACACAGACAGGAAACCAATCACGAATAATCTGGACCAGTACACATGACAGGAGGAAGATACAGAGGACAGGAAATGGAGTCTATAAAGTACTACTTCAAATTATAAAGGATGAAGGTGAATCTCAGAATCAATGGTAACTGAGGTGACTAAAGTTTCATGCTAAAATTTACACTTTTTGATATAAACAGTTTTAAAAAAAAAAGACCCAAAAAAAACACACGACCAGCTACATTTGTTTAAGGTTCAGACAGGGTCCAGTTTCAGCCCGATCCAGTTACAAAAAGGAATCACAAAAATAATGAACTTTAGTGGTCCGACTGAAAGAGTATTTGGACTAGAGCTTTCGGATATTGCAAAGTCCAATGAACTGAAAGAGATACTGCATATTTAAACATGTTTTTTAATCTGTAAACTAAAATTAAAACAAAAAAAAAACTGCATTTCATGGGTTGAGAATGGGTCAACACACCATCTGCTGTGTGAAGACATTCTGAACCTTGCATACCAATTGCTGATGGTTGGAACTTCTGTACATCATGAAAATCCTCTAAAAAAGAATGTTAATGTCAAATCAGACGTGGGAGGCCTGCTTCCTCCAGCCTTTGTAATCGAGTGGGAGTCTGTGAAACTAGCAAATCTGCTCTGTTAAATGAGTAGCAGAGGAGCAGCACAGTCAACAGAACAGGAGCCGACATAGACGTCAATGAGTGTGTGGGACCAGGACATTCTGCTGCTTTTATGTCTCTCTGAGTGACCACTCTGCATGTAAACATCGCCGAATTCACAGCACAGCTGTTGTCTTTAACTCTTGCTGACGAGAAGTTTCTTAGATGACACTGTGGTTATAAAATCAGTAGTTTAGCGATGCAGAGTGGCAGCTTGGAAAAGGCTCTGAAGTGATTGCTGTTTAATAGGAAGTCTTAATGGGCTGTGTTTTAAGACTGTGAAATGTTTCTTAGTCATTTTATTGTCTAATGACAGAAAAGAAAAAAAATGTACACGGTTTACTTGGGAATTTGCCTGTATTAAAATGCACTGTATGTGAGCACAGACAGGACAGAGGTAAACAGATTTACAGCTCAGGACCACCAGGGTCCTAACCATGCTAATGTCCAAGTCTGTGTCGCTTTCTATTTTCTTTGGCCTTGGGCAAACTGCCTCACACATCCACTCTTGCACACTTCAGGACATTTTCCAAAATTAGGTAGTGGGTGGAGTTACCCTTTCATAAAGGTTTATGCGATTTTTTTTTTCAAGAAAACCCCTGACATTAACTGAGAGGGTTGGGTGAGACAGCATGGAATGACCCTCAGTGTGGACAAGGTTGTGTACCTTATGAGCAGGAACTGTCTCAGTCTCTCCTGGAGGACCGACGACAAAGTGGACATCAGCCATCTGTTCGTTGTTGAACATTAGAGCGTTCCTGCAAATAAACAACAAAACATCAACAAAAAACAAAGGCTTTAGTCAGTTTTATTCACCAGCTCAAAAATAAAAAAGAATAAAAGTAATCAAATGAATTTGTCTCAAAGGGTTTACAGTATGTCCTCACTCACAGAGCCTTTCAAAAAAATTGTAAACAAACAAATTTACTGACAGAGAGGGATGTTTTTGCGTTGTTGTTGTTTACCTCTCTGTGACAGTGGTGAGAGGTGTTATTTACCTCTAACGTCAGGAGAGTTATGTTGTTATTCACCTCTCTCTGCAGGTGAAAACAGTTCTGTTATTGTTGCTATTTACCTATTTATTTGTCTGTAAGTGTAGGAACAGTTGTTGTTGTTGTATAGCTCTCTCTGAGAGTCGGGACAGATGTTGCATAATAGATGTTGTTGTTATTTGCCTCTCTCTGATGCCTTGTGTCCACATAGTTCTGTGTTCGTACACGAATCAACCAGAACTCTATTAATTCCTATGAGAGCCTCCGTGAACCCCAACATACCTGTGAAACTCCTCCTTCCATGTGTCTATCTTGTGTACGTTAAAAAATCGTAGCTTTTGCTGTAGATTACGGAGAGCCTGGACTGTGTGTACCAGGACGGTGGAAAAATAAATTAGCTAACAGGCTCTTCAGTTGTTTTATGTTGACAGTCAAATCATGTAAATGTGTAATTAGAGAAGAAACTCACTTAGCTGGTTTAACATGCACATATTCCAAAAAACTGGACAGTAGAAACTAATAGCCATCCTTTAGTAATGAAATGCATTTCCTCACATTGAGTATCAAAGGCCGTTGACTGTATATTATACGGATTTACAAAAATGAAGTAAAACTATGTGGAAACAAGGCGTACGAGTGGGGACAGATGTTGTGTTGCTGTTGTGGTTGTTATTTACCTCTCTCTGAGGGTGGGGTGCGCTGCCTGCCAGCTGTCTCTGTCCTCGGTGTTGTTGTCTTTGCTGCTGTACGACTGAACGGCGTCTCGCTCGTCGCCGTGTTCATTTGTTGGCTCCGGTTTGCTCAGCTGGATGAAACTCTTCTTCACGTCCAGCACCTCCACCTCCTCGCTGTGAGGGAGGCTGGTGGAGAAAAGTTCAGCCGCCATCTCCTCCTGCTCCTCCTCCTCTTCCTGCTGCTCCTCTTCCTCACAGAGTGGGCGGAGTCACCACCTCACAACATGGCAGCTTACTGTCAGAGAGAATCAGAGAATTATAATCCAGATTACCAGAGAGCAGCAGCTGGTCCTGCTGGCTGGATGGAATTGCACTTTGAACAAACTAACAAATACACAAACCAACAGAAAAACTAAAAAATATACACAACCTCTGATCAAACTAACAAATAATTAAACACACATACATCTTCTGTTGTGTTTCAGCAGGCATTAATATAAACAGTATTTATTCTCATGGAAGCAACATTTTTAGGGCTTCAGACATGAACTCTAACCTTTGTTTTGCATTAGAAGCAAACAGACTTTATTTATCCATCGTTCATCTTCACTGGAGTGTCTGCAGTATAACTGAATGATTTAGAGGAAATATCTAAATCGAATTCTGCCAGCTGTTGCAATCTGATTTGCGATATAATTTTTTTAAAAGTCCTCCTTCAGTTCAGTATTTACTGTGTAACAGATTTAAAGCATGTGGTGGAGCATTACCACATGACACAACATCTAAACGGTGACACAAGGGGGATGGCATCCATTTGTAAATCTACTGACATCACATTTTAAACCCTGTGTCAGAAATGCTGCATATCATGTATCCTGAATTCCAGCCTTTGTGATTTGCTAACTGCACTTTTTCCAGTTGCAATTTGATTTGAAATTAATTAATTGTTCAGCCCTTTTCTGCAGCTTTGTTCTGTTTATGTGACCATTTTTGCAGTGTGAGATGCAGGTGTGAACTGAAGGAGTAATTAGCATGTCTGGCTGTCTGAAGACTTAATGAACCTGACATGTGTAATAGAAATCAGCAGGGGCCCAGCTGCACTTTAGAGCCCTGAGGCTCCACAGGAGGTCAAACCGGCCCTGCAGGTGGTGTCATGTCTCATTCACACAGTCTGTGGTCAAATTCAGACTCAATCCTGGAGCTGTTTGTGTTCATCTCCACACTGAACACACAGTTCACTGGTATCAGCCCAGTTCGGACTGGAAGCCCAGTACAGATTCACTGTGCAGCTCCGGTTCTGAACACAGACGCCAGCACTATGTGAGAGCTGGTTACTGCTGCAGCATTCAATTATAAATAATCAATAATAAGCCGAACAGACCTCATGATACCGTCCCCAGCTGGCGCGTTAATATTACAGCCATGTTGATGCTGTTGTTGTTGTTTGCCTCTCACCGATAATCCTCACCATCACTGTGCTTGTAGCGGGTTATTAAACGCATTAAACCGGGCCGGTTAGAGGGTCCGGGTGTGTGTCACAGAGTGGCGGGTGTGTGGTTTACCTGTCCGACTCCCGCAGACCGTCCGTTTCGCTGTTAATGTTAGAATCAGTCCGACCGAGCTGCTGTTTGCCTCCTGACGCCATTTTACATCCTGCTGCTGCTTCCGCCTTCATCACCGAGCCGCTCCGCAAGATGGCGACAGAGAGCAGGAAGCAACAACAACCACACATCTAAATGTCCTCTATGTTTGTATATTTATTATGAAATATAAGTGCAAGACAGCAGCAAGTAACAGTAATTAATTATCTAAATTATTCTGAACATTAATTTAATAGCACCATGCAAATTGTCTTTTATGTTCTTGAGGAAAAATTAAATATTTCATTTCTATTTTAATGGGTAGAAAGGAATTAAATTTAGCCAAAAAGTCTGAGAGCTGTTCACCCTGTGACAAATTCTCAACCATTGAGTTAATCCACACTCTCATCAGCTGTGGCTTCCAATGACAATGATCAGATGTCCAGTACATAGACACTCCATTGGCCTGTGACTATTAAAGGCCACGTAAAATGCAGCTTTATTAAAATAACCCAGTGTCACAGATAACATGAGAAAGACAAAAACAAGCTGTTGGCATGTTGGATGCTGATATGATAGGTAGGGCTGGAGCCAGGCACTTGAATGTCCCACCATTTGTAGTCAAAGAAATTGTTTGAGAAAGCTCTAGACGGACAAACTCTACGTGTTGCAGATGTGTTGCACTGTGTGGAGCAAATGGTGGACACACTGATTATTCTATGACCCCACTCTTAAGCCTCCCATTATCATTCTGTTGTAGAGGTGCTGTGTGACGAAACAATACATATTTAACTGAATATTACATGCTGCTTTTATAGTTTTGTTCTGTATGTAACAAAACCATTATAGCATGTTTTCCCCTCTCCTGCTCCTCTCCAGATCCCTGCCTCTACATCCCCCGTTTTGCCCACATGTTGGAGTTTGGGTTGAAGACTCATGAAGTTTCCATGACGGCTCTCCGTCTTGTTCAGAGGATGAAGAGGGACTGGATGCACACAGGACGCCGGCCCTCTGGCCTCTGTGGAGCAGGTACAAAATGGAGGCGGTCACTGTGGCAACAACAAACACCAACAAAAGTGCACATGAGGGATTGTTTACCTGGAGAAAACAATAATTCTCCTCCTTCTTCTCCTCAGCTCTCCTGGTCGCAGCTCGGATGCACAAGTTCCGTCGTTCAGTCAAGGATGTGATCAGTGTGGTGAAGGTCTGCCAGACCACCCTGAGGAAGAGGTGAGATATGAAGTACATCCAAGTAGATCTTAGTAGACGAAAGTAGATCCCAGTAGATCCTAATTGATTCTAGTAGATTTTAGTAGATCCTATTAGATGACAGTAGATCCCAGTAGATCCTAATTGATTCTAGTAGATTTTAGTAGATCCTATTAGATGACAGTAGATCCCAGTAGATCTTACTTGATCATAGTAGATTTCAGTAGATCCTGGTAGATGACAGAAGATTTCAGTAGGTCACAGTAGATCACAGTAGATTTCAGTTGGACACAATAGATAGAGTAGATTTCAGTAGATCCTAGTAGATCCTAGTAGATCCCAGTTTATGTCAGCATCTTCTCTCCCTCCTTGCAGGTTGACAGAGTTTGAGGACACACCCACCAGTCAGCTGACCATCGATGAGTTCATGAGAGTAGATCTGGAGCAGGAGTGTGATCCTCCCTCCTTCACCGCCTCGCAGCACAAAGCCAAGATGCAGCAGGTAGGTTTATCTGTCTCTGATTCCCTGCAGCAGGTAGATCCCGCTGTCCTCAAATGGTTGTAGCAAGTAGATCTACATGTTCTAACTGGCTGCAGCAGGTAGCTTTATCTCTGTCCGTCTGGCTGTCTCTGATTGGCTGCAACAGGTAGATCCCTCTGTCACTGATTGGCTGGCAGCAGATATATCTGTCTGTTTCTAATTGGCTGCAGCAGGTAGATTTATCTATCTCAAATTGGCTGCAACAGGATGATCCCTCCGACTCTGATTGGTTGCAGCATGTAGATCCATCAGTCTCTGATTGGCTGCAACAGATAACCAATCCTCAATGAGTAAACCAGTTAAGTAACCCTTTCTTCTTTTACTCTGCAGCTGGAGCAGGAGCTTGCAAAGAAGCTCGATGAGGTTGAAGGTCAGTTACAAGAGGTTATTGATAAAACTAAAGAAATCTTTCAGGACAATAGCAACACAACCAACAGTCTTTTGGGGGGAATATTTTAAAGTACTGAACCTTTTCATTCTGGTCCCGTCAGGAGAGATCAGCTGCTACAAAGACGAGATTGAAACTGAGCTGGAGAAGAGTCGACCCAAACTGAGAGGAATCTATGCTGCCTACACCAAAGAAATCAGTCAGTCCTCATGTCATGCATCAGCTGACTCTTTTTGAACAAATCCACTGAAACAAGAATCCCACAGCTCTCATATTTTTTGTTTTTCAGACCCTGAGGATCAGGAGGTTTTGTCCTCGGCATCAGAGCCTGAGCAGAGGGAGGTTGAAGACGCCGAGCTCCAAGCCGCCACCCAGCACCTGACCCAGGACTTCCTGTGTCAGGTGATCCAGGAGGAGGAGGGGCGGGGCAAGAAGACAGATGACTGTGAGCAGGAGGCGGGGCCAGAAAACGAGGGGATGGTGTCACACCGTCAAGTTGCCCCTCTGGCCGTCATCCTGGGTAAGCTGCCAAGCGCCGCTAGCCTGGGCCTGCAGCAGACCTTCCAGACAATCGACGATTCAGAGACAGGCGACAAACCAGATGGTGAGAACAATTATCAGTTACATCATTGTGGAGTCAGAAAAATGTGCTGTTGTTTTTTAAGCAAAGTCACTGAGCTGTTGTCTGCTTGTGTTGTTTTTTCAGATGACCAGTCAGAGGGTGGAGAGCTAGACTTGGATGGTATCGACGATCAGGAGATTGAAAAGGTGAGTTCTGCACAGATTTTACATGAGCAGCTTGACACAGAGAGCTGACCTGCTCATACATGAGCCAGACGATGTTTCTTTCATTACTATGTCAAGAAGAGGGACAAGAAGAAGTGACATTTTTCACATGAAAATGAAGATGCAAGTAAACTGGGAAGCTAATAGAGTTTCTTTTTTATACTCAGCTACTAGCGATGTGTCTGTAGAAATAAACTGGTGTTTGTGTCTAGACATCCTTTTTAAATAAAGTTAGGCTTTGAATGGTTGTGTGTAGTTTCTTAGCTCTCAGTGGCTCACTCTGTGTTCTGCAGTACATCCTGAATGACAGGGAGGTTGAGGTGAAGACGGAGCTGTGGATGAAACAGAACGCAGAATACCTCAAGGAGCAGAAAGGTCAGGATCCTTATCATCATCATCTTCATCAAGACACCTACCACATCATCATCATCATCACCATCATTATTCAATCAATATTTCAGTCCATCGCTTAGGTTGTTGAGGTTCCATGTTCACTGTGATGATGGATTTGAACTCAGGTGGTTGAAGTATCATGTTTGTGTTTACAGAAAAAGAGGAGAGAATAAACAAAGAGAAGGAACAGGGGACCTACAAGGAGAAAGTAAGCGAAGCACATGGTCTCCCAGCCTAAAGTCAAGGAACTCAGTTAAAGATGGACTACAAAACCACCAAATCCTCCCCCCACCTGACCTCCCACTGACCTCCCTCTGTGCTGTTTTTGTTTTCAGAAGAAGAAGAAGTATAAGAAGCGGGAACAGATTCTGGCATCGACGGCAGGTGAGGCAATCGAGAAGATGCTGGAGAAGAAGAAGATCTCCAGTAAGATCAACTACGACGTCCTCAGAGACCTGAACAGGGGGACAGGAAGTCCCAGCAGGTCCACCTCCGACCCCCCTGATGCTACCGCCGCACGTAAACGACTCAACCGGCGCCGCCGCAGGAAGAGCAGTGAAACCAACCGAGACCTCGCTGCTAATGCAAGCATCATGCGGAAGAGGTGCTCCCTATCAATAATCAAATACTTGTAATCTGTAATCAGAAACCTGTATTCAAAAATCTATAATCATAGCTGAAGTCTAACTATTTTTTGATGTTTCTTCATCTGCTTTTGTTTCAGGTTCCGCCGTCTCATTTCCTCCACACCAAAGAAGAAGAAAGCAGCTCCTCAGGTGAGCAGCCACACTTACACCTGTCACACCTGACCTCATCTTTCACATCTGTCATACCTGATCTTAAACCTGTTGCATTTCAGGCTGAAGACACTGTCACCATGGAAACAGAAGCAACAACAGAGGCTGCAGCTGAACCCACCCCCGATCCAGAACCTGAACCCAGCGCCGACCCGCCTGCTGCTGCGCCCCCTATGGAGGAGGAGGAGGACGAGGAAGAGGAGGTGGAGGTGGAGGTGGAGGAGGAATGTGTCAGCGCTCTGCAGCTCGTAGGAGGTCAGTTCAGGCTTTTGTTCTGAAATCCTAAGTACGGTAGCACAAAATATTACAGTAAATCTGCTGATTGATTGGTTGATTGTCTGATTGATTCATTAACTGGTTAATTTTTTTAGATTATGGCTGTGACGCAGAGGAAGAAGAAGTCTTTTAGCACCACGCTGCTCACCTTTGACCCCCAGCGAATGAAGTCCGTCCAGGCTGAAGATCTGAGGCAGCTGAGGCAGATAAATTTCCCACAAATCAGTAACAAATACCAGTCATCAGTGAAAAGAGTTAAAAAATCACTGATAAAAAAATAAGCATCTCTGCACATTTGATTTTGATGCTTTTTAAATTTTTTGCTGAAACTGTTGTGTTTTTTATTTGTGATTTGATCATTTTATTGATCTGAGCTCCTGCTGTTCATATTGTAAAGAGACATTGTAGCTTTTAGATGTTTGTGTATTTTTGTATCGACATGAAACCAGCTGAAACTTTACCAATTAACCATCATTTTAATGTCTCTGTGTGTGCATGTGTGTGCGTGTGTGTGTGTGTGAGAGAGAGAGAGAGAGAGAGAGAGAGAGAGAGAGAGAGAATGTGTGTCAACTTGTTTCTCATGTTGTTGATGTACTTTAGTGTATTTTAACTGAACTTGTTTGAGGTGTGTAAACAGACAATATTAAGACAAACAAAAACATTCCTTCACAATAAATAAACTGAAAATAGAAAGTTGTTCTTCAGGTCACCTCAGAACCTACACAGCGTCAGTATCTTTTTGATCTAAGGCCAGAGTCAGACCAAATGCTCTGTCTAATCTGGTCGGTCTGATAGTATTTCATGGCCACAGGTCTGCGGTTGAAGTGGGATTGAGCTCAGTTTCATCTTCTTTCTTTGACATGTTTTATTGACGAAACTGACAACTTTTTATATAAATTTGTTTTCAAAGTTTGGAAATTAAGAATGTTCTCTCATCACCATCATTATTAAGTTATTAATGTTTACTACAGCTGCTTGACTAATGGATGACATTCTGGCTCCATTTTTTTTTGCTCAGATTGTGTCTCTGTTTTTTTGAAAATGAAAAGGTAAGGTCAGGCAGGATTTCTGCTGGACCAAAAAAACAGTCTGAAACCACAGCAACACTATGGCTTTTGTGATTCATAAATGAAACTGAACTCAAAGAGGAAGCATAGAGTTTGCAGGGCTGCAAAAAATTGGAAGGTGCTGGATCTTAAAAGAGCAGTTCATCTGTTCAGTTTCTTTCTGAGAAAGATTAGAAAATTGTCAGAGTTCAGCTCAAGTTTCTGTTAGGCTGCTGAATTCAGTTTCAGGAGGACTGATGTGGATTCCGACCTGGTCCATCCAGTCGACATGGGTTTTGTGGACTTGGTAATGTTTCAAAGCATTTCACAGGTTATCTTCCGTGTACGATGCCAGTTTGGGGTGTCTAGGTGGTAACCACAAGTCCTTCAGTCCTTGTCCAACCAGAGTGAGATCTGTGTCTTTAGCAGGAGGTCCAACGTGTCCTCAGGGTTTCCTGAATTCCAGCAGCTTTATCCTGTTTCATGAACAGTCTAACTGTGCAGTTGAGTTATGGAGAGTATTGGAGTAGTGGCCCCAGTACTGTATCTCTGATCTGTGCAAATGATCTGGTTCTGTTAGTTTATCAGACCAGTGAGTACAGGGACAGTTTCAGGTTCTGGTCCTGATCCCATCAGGTCTGGGGGAAGTTACAGCCACAGCTGAAGGAGTTCAAGTCTCTCAGTTTCTGATTCACCTGTGAGGGTCAGACGGAGGTGAGACCAGCAGGCGGAACAGTATCAGTGATGTGTGGAATCTGGATCACATGTTGGTGGTTTAAAGGAACCTCATCCTGATGGAGATCTCTGTTCCAGTCCTCAGTTGTGGTCCTGGTCTTTATTAGAGACTGAAACAATTTGGATTCATGCTGCTGAAAGGAGTTTTCTAGCAGATTCTAGACTCAGAGACAGAGGAGGAGGACAGCCTGGTGGGAGACCCCAGGGAAGAACCAAGACAGGTTACTGGGAAACCTGGGGCCCCCCCAGTATCCACAGATGGAGGATGTTTACGACTCCTTGCTTACAGAGAGGAAATGATTGAATCGATGAAACTATTTCTTGTTAACCCGCCGTCCTGCACTCTGACTGAATCACTCTGTTGCTGCAGGAGCTGCATAGAAATCGTGGGCAGATCAATAGTGACAGTAAATAGTTCCTGCAGGCAATACCACAACATGTGGTTTTCTCCAACAGGCTGATGCTCATCTAGTCTCGCTCTCAGAAAGAACATGAAAAATGTTGGGCTGTTCCTTTAACAGACACCATGTTGGTCCAGAGACATCTGTGTCCTAATAACAACAGGCAAACAAACAAAGAACAAAAAGCAGCCATTTATTCACACAGTGAACCTTAAAGAAACATTTACAACATTGTAAAAAATTTTGTGCTTGGTTGGTTGGTTCTATTTAGGAGGAGCTGGGTTTCACACTTCTCTCTGTTTCCAGTCTTGTGCTAAGCTACGCTAACCATATGCAGGACCCAACTCTGTATCGCAAACTGATCCACCTGAAATTTATGATCCTGGAAAAGGCAAAGAACAGCAGGACTTACTAAATGTTGCACTGTTTCTTTAAATCTGTGAGGTCTAATATGATTAGGACTCCTTCCTTAGGACAGCAGGGCGTATGAAATGTTGGACTGTTCCTTTAAGAGAGTTTATTCTATCGTCTTTTTTAGTTTCATCCTGACTGCTCAACTTGTCAGACAAGCTCCAGGTTTCAGTATCTCAGAGTCTCTCCATGTAGGATCTCAGTATCCAAATGTCTGTTTGATGGCCTGGAAGTAGAACCGGGTCCAGCCCTCCCTGGTGGAATCCTCCTCCCCTGAAGGGACTCCACGACACTCCATCTTCAGCTCTGTCTCATCTCCTCGGTCCTCCAGCTCCAGATGGACAGTGGCAAAGTGCTCTATAGGAGAGACCACAAAACTTAGTTATTGTACTGTCTCTGAAAGCAGCAGAAAGCAGGAAAATACTGAAAACACATCATAGCATCATAACAGGAAGACTTACCACTCGGCCACGTCTTGAACCGCCACCTCATTTCAATCCTCTGGTCCGGTACCTGCAGAGAGGAGCAACAGTCTAGTTACCATATCGATGTGGCACAAACCTTCTGACATCCGACTGACTGTTGGCTGAGCAGCCGTGACCTCACCAGCTGTGTGAATTCTCCGCTGACACTTCCGTCCAGCAGTTGGAACTTCCCTCCACGGCGACCGTCAACCACCGCCACAGAGCGTGTAAATACCTGCACGAACTGTAGATAGAGAGCTAACTGTACAACTGCAATACTACTACAGCTCTACAGAGACAGAGAGGGTCTACAATACTTCTGCATTATTACAGCACTATGCCACAAATCATGGTGCTACAACACTGGAGTATTACTACAGTGATGCTGCTGCAGTACTATCTGCAGGAGTTATACTATGCTATGCTAAGACTATGAGTACTTCCTGATGTGGTCGTCTTTTGGTTTGTGGGATCTGGGGTTGTGGCATGTATGTGGATTCTGGTTTTTGGTCAGTTTGACGTCAGTGTTTCTTGTCGGATATATTACAATCTGTCCTTGTTTCAGCCTGGTTTCAACCTGTTCTATCTTATGTGGTCTGTCTTGGTTTCAGCCTGGTGTGTTCTACTCTGTTTCAGCCTGTCCTATTTTCAGGCTGGTCTTTCTCCACTGGATACCTCCTGGTTGATGAAGGTCCTGTAGAGTTCATCAGCAGATGTCTGGAAAGTTTCCCTCAGGTTAAAGCTGCAGGTTGGGATACGAACACCTGTGGAAGACGGGGCGGAGCTAGAGGAGGTCTTAGAGGTGGGACTGGAGGTGCACTTGGTGGTGGCGCTGATCTGCAGGGGAGCAAAGAAAGATCAAAGGTCATGTCCTCTCAGCTTTAACAGGAGCTGGGTCAGAACCAGAGGTGGGTTCTACCTGGGTTTTGTTGGTCTTGACCTGGTTCTTCTTGGCGGTCTCAGACGGAGGCTGCTTTGGTCCATCAGCAGTAGGAAGGATCATCCCCTGACTGAACTCTGTGAGGTGAGAGGTCAAAGTTACTACATGGATCATTATACTCCTTTCAGATTAACTGGTCCTGATGCACTCTAGACAACAGACCTGATTTGAGTTGGCGGACATACTCGCCCAGAGCCCTGCGGACCTCCTTAATCCCGCTCCTCTTCATGAGGTCCAAAAGAGGCGTGCTGGGCTGGTCCTTACACAGAGAGGCCGAGATCTGTAGGGGAACATGGTCATCAGTATGATCATCAAAACAGTCATCAATACATGGTTCTGAGTGTAATCAGGAATCTGACTCACATCCAGGTCATCCTCGTCGTTCTCGTCAGACAGGTTTGAGACGTCAACAGTTCCTCTGTACTTCACTCCGCTGCTGGTCGTACCTGCAGACAGGAAGCACAGAAGAAGAATAACACCTGTGTGAAGTCCAGAAGGTGCAGAAGGTAAATCATTTCAAGACAAATGTATGATAGATGGATGAAATATGGATGTATGAAGGATGATGAATGAATCAATGAATGATGGATGGATGGATGAATGATGAATGAATTACATCATCAGTGGGGCCATGCTGCCGTGACATCACTCACCCAGCCAGCTGGCCCTCAGCTGCCACTCATAGAAGAAGAAGAGTTTTCCTTTGCGGTTGTTGATAGAAGCTTCTCCATCCAGTTTGTTGATGTCAGTCACCTGACAGACTCCCTCTGGTCCCTCCACCCGAACATTGAGGAGCAGCTGACGGAGGTGTTCCGAGGACCAGCTGGAGACATCACGCTCCGTCCTGATGGGGAGGAGAGAGAGAAGGGAAGGTTAATGTTTGAGTCACTCAGCTATATTCACTTCTACACCAGCTGTTCCTGAACAGTGTAGCACCGCCCACCTCTGACATCACAGACTTTAAAAATATCTGTACATGTGCTGAACCAGCTGCTGGGTCATATCACACACACACACACACACACACACACACACACACACACACACACACACACACACACACACACACACATACACACACACACACACACACATACTAGAATAACGTGTCCCAAAATATCACACACAGATCCTCCAGAATGATCTTCTTCTTCTTCTTCTTCTGTTAGATGTCAGTAGATTCTGACAAATCAGACAATTAATAATACAAATAATAAACTTAATTGTTGTTACCAAGGGAACAAGCCCAGTAACAGCTACCTGCAGACCTGCGAAAAGCTATACCCCCCCACATGTCAGATTATTGAGGATTTTATTTTGGTTCAGTGATTTCAAAATAAAATCAAACACACACATGTTCAGAGGGGATACAGTAAACAGTAGTAGGTTAGGTCAGTGTGATACAAACATGTTTTTAAACACTTTCTGATAAACATCAATGTTTCACATTATTGACAGACAAGTTCAGTCTGAAACTAAACTTCTCTCATGTCTGAAATCAGTTCAGAGGCGATGTATGAGAAGAGAGCCTGCAGGTTCTTTGGCAAGAACAACAACAACTATAGAATTAAAGAATTTCCTTAGGGATTAATAATGTTTTCAATAATAATAATTATAATAATAATAATAAACAGACCAGTGCCAGTTGTTGACGTTGGTGGCATCAGCTCTCTCTTCTACAATCCATCGAGGATCCCCTTCACCCCATTTAGCCATCGCTCTTTACTGATAACTGTTTACTGATCACTGTTTACTGATTACTGATTAGTACAGATTGAAGTTTAGAATTTTGTGCTGTAGTAGTAACACGGGTTAACTGAGAGGATCTCCTGTTATATTGCCGCTTCTGTGAGTCTCCTGAAAGTCTGAGTGAATCTCCTCCACTGACAGCAGCTGAAATATGAACCATTCACCTCCTCTGTAGACTTTCAAAGTAAAACAGGAGGCAGGACTTCAATAAAATGGCAAGAATCTGGGAAATATCTGTTTGTGCTGCTGTAACCACTGTGTTTATGCCCTGATTATAAATACAGTTTGATCTAATCTGTGGCAATAATCCAAAGAGCAAAAATCGAACCACAGCAGTTGAGTTTATAGACAATGCCTATAAATGCCAAGGAATGATATTCTCATAAGCACTTTTTTTTTTCCTATTCTAACTTTGTAATCACAGCAGGACCCACAGACTGATCCAATTGCTTGAAGTAGAGGATTTCAACAGAAACATCAGGATAAATGCACTGTACGAGAAGTAAAGCAGTTTTACTTCTGCTTTACATGAAGCCCTTGTATTTTTTCAATAAACTAGCCTATATGTAAAGTCTCAATTGGGTACAACCTATATGAACTTTAGCCAAATGAGAACAACAACTACAGCTTCAGTCTGTTTTACTGAGTCTGTATTTGTTTACATTTCGTAAATAAAGCAGCAGGATTCTCTATGGACAGCTCCTGTTTGCAGAATGTCATGGATGTACTGACAACTATCATTAAGTAGATTTCTGGGAATATATTATGATGGACATCCAATGAAATAATATCCTTATGAAGCTGAACTCACCACTGAATCTAGAAAGACGTGTTTCATGTCTGTGAGTTCTGACTGATTAAAAGAAACCTACTGTTCATTCACCGCCTGCAGCTGCGGCTTCTACGTGTTCACTACAACTCCCAGCAGCCACCGCGCAGTCACAAGCTTCCGTAGAGAGGAGGAAGGAGAGGAGCTGCAGCAGGTGAAGGTAAACACAGCTGATTGATTCTGATGGATTATCAGTTTTATTCTCAATGATTAGTGACTACTGTTTCTCAGGTTTACTGGTTATATAGCTGAGTGGTGACGTCAATGTTCCCGCCGTTCGTGAGAGTGAAATTAAGCGTTGAATAGGGGCGTTTCTGTTAGCATGCTAGCATGCTAATCACTAAAGCAACACAGTGCAGCTACACTCCAGCAGTTTATCATTATTAGGAGGAGATACAACAGCAGCACGTTTATCACTTTAATATTGTACAATTAAATACGTGAGTTAGCTTTAGAAGCTAACAATTAAATCTGTGCTGCAGTCTGTTGAGGCTAACAGCTGCTGTGTCTACACTCTGACATTTCCTTCATGTCACTGCTGACTATTTTTGTGTTAACAGTATGAATAAAGTTAGTTCAAACCCTGATTAAGTCTCTTTGTCTAGATGACGAAGAGTAAGGTTGATGAGGAAGACTACTGGAACAGCTCCAAGTTTAAAGCTTTCACCTTTGATGATGAAGACGATGAGTTTAGCAGGGTAAGTACTGATCCCAAACACTCAACTGGACCCAGACTGGACTAAACGCTGAGTGACGTTCAGGTGCATCAATAACACTGAGTGACGTTCAGGTGCATCAGTAACTCTGAGTGATGTTCGGTGCTTCAGTAACACTGACTGACTGTCAGGTACATCAATAACACTGAATGACATTTAGATGCATGAGACGTATAGGTGTGACGTTCAGGTGCATTAGTATCACTTAGTGACATTAAGATTGACGTTCAGGTGCATCAGTAACACTGACTAACATTAAGTTGTGACGTTCAGTGACGTTAGTAACAATGAATGACGTTAGGGTATGACACTGAAGTGCATCAGTAACACTGATGTTCAGTGTAACATCAGTAACACTGGGTGACGTATAGGAGTGTCAGTGCCATCATGTGACGTTCAGGTGTTGATGTCTGTGTCAGTTAAAAGAGTCAAGGCAGGCGGTGAACAGCATTCGGCGGCTGGTGGAGGAAGACGATGATGAAGATGACGTGGAGAAGGTCAGCTGGAGCGGAGAGCCTGTCGGCAGTAAGACACGTTTACTGTGCTTGTTATTTACACCTGTGGAGAATCCTGAGCTGTGATTGGCTGCAGGGCGGTGCCTGTACTGATACCTGCGATACTTGTGTCCTCAGGTATCTCCTGGTCTGTCAAAGAAACAGCAGCGTCCAGTCAGAGGACAGACAGAGAGCCTGCCTTTCCCAAAATCCCCACAGACACACCGTCGCTCAGCAAGAGCCAATCAGGATACTCCCTGAGCTCTCTGTTCAAAGGTGAGAGAAGTGGAGGTCACATGACTCTGACTGGATGAGAAGCCTGAATGTGTGACTGAAGTTTTAATGTGATTCTCTGCAGGAAAAACAAAAGGAGGAAACTTCCAGACCTTCACTGACAGTGAGTCTCATGACAGAGTGAGAGTCAATGAATGAATGATGGATCGATGGATTGATACACTCATGGTTTTGTGTTTTAGCGATCAGTGACTCGTCTGTCAGACTCTACGCTCCTGAACTCCGAAAACCCAAATCTGAATACAAGGTAACAGGAGGACTGCATTAGATTACAATCTGTAATCTGACGCTGATAATCTGTCTTTTTATTATTTTCTGGGGCTTTCATAATAATTGTTTTATGATGTCAGGATTATGTCAGTGATTGGTCGCCTGACGAGACGGTTCAACGACTGCAGCAAGGAAAGGTAACACACCTGTGTGTCTGTAATACTTCAGGTCATGTGTTTGCAGTACTGTGCAGTATTTCACTGCAGTATTCTGTGTATTTGTGTTCCAGACGGCATCTCTGGAGAAGTTTCGATCTCTGCAGGACAAACTCCTGCTGCTGGATTTCGCCGTCAGCGCTCACGATGGCAACGTTATCACTGCTGTAACTTTATTTACAATTTGAACCATAAGAACCTCATGAATGTATAAACTTTATTAACAACTCCATCAACCACAGCTGAGCACACTGTCTGTTTTTCAGGTTTTAATTTATTTAAAGAGGACTCTGAGTAAAGGTGAGTCTGCTGCCCTGATCCTGAACTACTAGACCTGTTCTTGGACCCCTCCTCCAGTGTTTAGGTATCTGACTCTGTGTTTTGCTCATCAGATGTTTTATTTCGGGAGCTGGAGTCAAGACAAGTAGCTCTGAGACATTTCATCCACTACCTGACTGAGACCAAAGACCAGAGGCTGCTGCTGGAGCTGCTCAGGTTTGCTGTTTATCTGTTACACCTGTTTCATTCACATCAGACTAAACTATCTGTTGTGTTTACATTTGTTTCCTTCTGTCACTCAGAGCTCTGGGCAGGACGGAGGACGTGGCGGTATGTAAAACTTACTAGTAGTAGTTCACACTGCTAACACAGCAGCAGTGCTCAGTAGTAGTACACATGAGGACTAACAAGACACTGATGTCATTTTCTGTCTGTTTCCATGGCGACAGCTGCTTCAGTATAAAGAACACCTAAGCATTGCAGATGAAAACAAGAGGCGGGACTTCCTGAAAAGCTGCCTCAGGTGAGTCACACCTGCAGAACACAAGAACTGATCTGCAGTCAGACTTTAGTTTGACTGAAGGAGACAGTTTGTCAGCTGTAAAGCCGAATTTTGTTTCATGTTGTTGGGAGAATTTATAGTTCTGTTGATTTATGGTGATTTTTATGTTTTCAAATGATAAATCATGTCAGTAAATCTCTTTCTAATAATAATAATAATACTAATAATAATAATAGGACTGGTAATCTGATTACAGTCAGACTGTGGTTACAGTTAGTTGAGATTTGTTTGTTTGTATCCAGCCTTCCATTTTCTGCGGAGGACTCGGCTCATGTTCTGGACCACTACACGCTCCTGGAGAGACAGATCATCATCGAGGTCAGAAACTGGTTCAGAACTGATTATTCTGCCTTTAACCAGCTTTACCTTCATTGTTTACAAACATCCTATCATTTTGTTGATGAGCTGTCAGTTAAATAGTTAAACTCCAGTTCTGCAATTTGCACTTAAAAGCAGGGTTTTATTCAATACCCTACTTTCCTATTACTGATTAATCTGATGGCTGTTTCTCAATGCATGGATCTGTGGTTTGGTTTCAAAAATGCCACAAAATGGTGAAACATGTTAAACTTACATCATCCTAAAATGAAGTTATGTTCATTTTTATTTAGTTTTGTCTGAAAAACATCCAAAACATAAAGATCTGTCAGTTTACTAATCAGAGTTGCTCATTTTCCATCTTGACTTAAACTATTTTCTGTGAACTCAGTTTAATCCCACAATCAGGCTCAGTTTAAATCCAGTTTATTCCTTATTTATTATTTACTTTATTTATTCCTTTTGTGCTGTTGCTAGGCGACCGACCGGCAGGCTGAGCGTGGAGGGAAGGTGGAAATCTTCCAGAAGTTTCCCAGAAGGGCTTCAATCCTCAACATGCCGCTGATCACGACGCTGTACTACTGCTGCTTCTACCACTACAACGAGCCAGAGGTTAGATTAAATGAACCAGGATGGACTGATTTGTTAAACCAGTTTGGTTGAACTGGATTAGTTAACACAGATTAGTTAAACCAGCTTTGTTGAACCAGATTAATTAAACCAGCTTTGTTGAACCAGATTAGTGAAACCAGCTTTGTTGAACTAGATTAGTTAAACCAGGTTAGTTAAATCAGTTTTGTTAAACCAAATTAGTTTAACCAGTTTTGTTGAACCAGACTAATTAAACCAATGAAATACAGCTTTATTGAACCAGATTAGTTAAACCAGTTTTGTTAAACTAGATTAGTTAAACCTGATTAGTTTAACCAGATTAATTATCCAGTTTTGTTAAACTAGATTAGTTAAACCAGATTAGTTTAACCAGATTAATTAAACCAGTTTTGTTAAACTAGATTAGTTAAACCAGATTAGTTAAACCAGTTTTGTTGAACCAGATTAATAAAACCAGCATTTGGTGTGTGTTTGCAGGGAACCTACAGCAGTCCGTTGAACATCCGTCAGACCTTCAAGGTGAGAGCTGACATGCTTCATTTTACTCTGTTTAATGTTGAATTCTGGATGTCAGGGTCACTAACGGCCGCTGACCTCTGACCCCAGATCTCGGAGAAACAGTACTTTGTGACGACGTTGGCGGCGAGGGCGAAGCTGAAGGCGTGGTTGGACGTAGATGCTCTGTTCACCAGCAGGAACTGGCTCGGCTTCACCAGGAAGAAATCTCCACTGAGCTTCCAACGAGTCGTCGACATCCTGCAGAAGAACTCCGCCCCCACACAGGTGAGGGGGTGGGGCCAAGCAGCAATATTAGTTATCGGTGTCATGTTGATTATTGACTACTGACAGGCTTGTTATTGATTATCAAAAACCTTCAGGTGCTGCAGGACTACGTTGGGCTTGTCGAAGACCCGGAGATGAGAATCAGTTTAGCTCAGAAACATAAATGTCACGACATCGTCATCAATGTAAGTCTTCTACGCAAATGAAGCTGCTAATTTGTTAATCAGTCAGAGTTGAGCTCTTTGTGAGTTTACTAATGTTGAGATACGATCTGTGATGTCATGATGATGGCATGTCTGTGGGCTTATCAGACGTACCGGGACATGAAGGACCGGCAGCTGTTGCTAGGATACCGGGGGAAGGTGGGGCGAGGCTCGGCGGAGGAGAGGAAGATCGACGAGCTGCTCAACAACCAGGTGAGGAGGAGGAGGAGCATCTTCATCAGCTGCATCATGTGACCCGACTAAACTGTGTTCCTTCTTCTCTTTTAGCAAATCCGCTGGAAAAACTGACAACAGCACAGAGCTTCAGAGACTTGTGTCTGGAGACTAAAGTGAAGGTTTACCGTGTGAGATGATGATCAGGACGACAGGAAAGTCCGGTCAGCTCACGTCTGCCTCGGTCTCTTTGGTCGCTGAGAGGAGCTCTTCATGTGACTCCGCCCACAGAGCACAGGGCGGTGGAGCTTATTTTTCCACGGAGTCATCACCATGCATCGTCGTGTTCTTGTTCTCGCTTCAACATTCCCTAAAAATCTTTCTGTGCACATGAACGATAAAAAGAATCATCCAGAGTATTGACCTCCATCCAGGCAGCCTGCAAACCTGATTCAGATCTGCACCAGAATGTAAAGGGTTCCTGCTGCGTCCATATTCCACCTTTTTACCAGTGGACACAGACAAACCAAACAAACAGCAATGGAAGCAAACATCCTTGGTGGAGGTAAAAAATATGAACTGACATAACTGATGTGGTCTGAGGAGGAAGGAAGGAGCCATTCTACAGCTGGGGTTACATTTCAAGTCTGATGCTTTCTTCAAAAATAGAATATTTGACCCATGAAGGAAAAACAGTATATTTGGCCCTGTGCACCCTGTGTTTTGTTTAGCTTGAAATTGAGCTTGAAACAGCTACAACCATCTCCACATTTTCAGTTGAGAGACTGTCTGCGTCAAAATAATGAATAAATACTGTTAATTCTCTGAACTCCAAGCAGTTTCTCTGCGTTTTTAGCTCCTGTAGCATTTATATATGTGTGTGTGTGTGTGTGTGTGTGTGTGTGTGTGTGTAAGATAAAAAGAGAAGAGAAGAAGTGATGATGAGGTGAAGAAGAGGAACCTCACTTTGCACTTCCAGCTGTGACCACAAGATGGAGCTGTTTTTGCTTTTTGACCTTCCAGTTTCATTCAAATACAATTTTTAAAATCTGACGTCACTGATCAACTATTTTTCCAGTTCTACAGTGTGTGTATTGAGGCTTCGGCTTGATCGATATTAGCATTGATTATCAACCAGAATCCTTTCGGGCTGTGATTTATTGCTCATGCTTCCGGATGAATGAATGAATGAATGAATGAATTAGATCAGATGAATTAATGATGAGAATGAATAAATGATGCTGATGTGTGGGGGACCACGTGAACACGGCTGCTCCGCGAGACGTCACTTCATTCAGGAGCAGCACGCGGACAGAGACGGACGATGCGCGAGACAACGGTGAGTTTTACCTGTCAGAAGTCCGAATACTGTGATAGTAGTAGCCTACTGTTAGACACCCATGTAGTAGTGCACGTGTCACCGTATTCATGTGTACTGGTTATTATACTGGGAGTGTTTAGTGCTGTTTCAGCCTGTAGTATAAATACTACTGTGACTTCCAGGTACTGAAATACACGAAGTACAGTGTGCTGCTTACTACAGTAAACGTACTGATCTTTGTATTATTGATCATGATGCCAGTGATACTGCTATTATTGATACTGATGTTACTGATCATGGTGTTATTGATAAAATAGCTCGGACTGTGTGATAAAAGCTGTGCCGTAGAATGATCAATATGATTGATTAATTGAAATATATCAGTTTTATAACTTTAAATTTTACAAAGTTCCAACATTATAAAATCAGTGAGAAGGAAGTGATGGAGAGAAGAACAATGGGAACAATAACAGTGAAAGCTCATGAAATATTCAGTGAAATTTAAATGTGAAGTGAATCTAAACACTGAATAGTTCCAGCAGCTGTCGCACACTGAAGTACTCCAATCATATGTGTGATGCTACTGCAGCAGTACCCTGAAGATAAGAGTAGTAGTACACTGTGATTCTGTCAGAGGTGTTGGTAGGATCTTGACACTTTGGGTTCACAGCCCAGAAATCTGTAGATTTTAACCTGATAAAGCAACACTTTCAGGTTATTTCAGAGTAAAATGAATATAAAGTGTGGCAGACTGTTTGATCATCTGAACTGCTCTCTGTGTTCGGAACATGCTTCTTAAAAAAATATTACAAGGAGCTCACAGGTGAGACGTACAAAGCCACATGCATTAAAGTGTACATTGAAAATACCTGTGTTCATAACTCTGATTTCATCTGGGTGACTTGTGCTTTAAATAGTGCAGGAAAAGAAATGCAGGTGCTGATGAGAGTGGAAAAAACTCGTAACACAGTAACCCATAACTCTGTCGCAGCTGTCTGTGTTGCTGAGAAAAAAACCACAGACTTCTTTTTCCCATAACCTAATTTAAAAAAAGAAAATGAAAAAGTAGCTGTAGGGTGCCAAAAACACTGTAAAATAACTGCCTTATAACAATACAGTAATTTTCCATCAATCAATTTTTACATGGCATTTTTAGGCTTTCTAATGTTTAATGACGGATTTTATGCTTCTAAAAACTATGAAGTTACCTATAACATATGATAGATAGACGGACAGACTAACAGATGGATGGATGGATGGATAGACCCTGTGTAAAATTACAGAACCAGTACTTATTTGTCTGTTTATTGTCACTAAATGAATCTAATTTTAGACATATGTTCACAGTATTAATTTGAATTATACAGTTTTATCTGGTAAATAAATAAGGAAATATTTGTGGAATTATAATAAATTCACAAATGTATTTTAACTGTACATTTACATCAAAAATATCAATTTTCTTTAAAAAAAAAAGGGAAACATGGTGTTTAATACAGCAACTTACAACGGAAGAATAAAATGTGGTTTCACTGTTGCTAAGTTACCTGTTGCCGTATTTTGGTAGATGATTAGTGAGGCCACGTTATGTAGGACGTTTTGGGGAAGTGCCTCTGCAAACGCTAACGTCACTGCTCCAAATATGCTGCTGTGAGGTTGTGAAATGGAAAAATCTTCATAGCCGAACACTTAACATGACAGAAGAATACTTTGGCTTCAGTAAATGGATCAGACTTTGATGAATAGTGACATTACACCTCAATGTTTTTGATCAACTGCATGATCAGGATGTCAGATAAATAGATCCTGATTTTTTAAATTGAGTTATGGGACTATTCATAAAACATTTAGGGCTATTTTGAATCCAGGTCTAACAATGACTCTGTGGTACTGAGGTGACGCTCTCAGTACACGTCACTGTTATTGTGTGTGACCATGAATGTAATATTGTCAGAATCAGAATCATATTTATTGCCAAGTAATTTTTACATTACAAGGAATTTGTCTTGGTCTGTTGGGGCAAACGGTTAAGATAGTAAGAAATAAAATAACATTAAAAATATAAAAGAAGAAGTGGAATAGAATAAAAATATATACAGATAAGTACACTTGTCGGCTGTGATCGGCCGTCATCTGCAGCACTAAACTGTAACACAGTGGAATTCTGCACAAATCAGTGTTTTCTCCATGTATCTTCACATTTTTCTTCATCAGTACTGCAAAATTACTCAGTATATTTACTACAATAGAAATTTTAGGTACTTAAGTATTTTCATTTCATAATACTTTATGCGTTTTACATCATTGCAGTTAATCAACTAATCAGCTGTGGTGTTATCCTGATTAAATATTGATATTAATTCCTATAAACTGATGTTAATCCCTCACTCATCATATATATTTATTTATCACTCTGCTTAATTAATTTTTTATTTTTAATTGTTTGAGTATATTTTGCTGCTTATGAGTTTTACTGCTTATACTACTTCTTCAATATTCTACAGGACATCCATAAAGTACTTGATTAAAGTAATGACACACACATTAGTTCAGTGATGTGATAACTTGTACATAGGGACCAAAATATTTTTGGAAACATATTCTATAAACAATTCATCACGCAATCTGGGCAACAAAAATATTTCTGCAATATTTCTGAGCATAAAACCAGAGGTTCAGCTGAACTGTTTGCATTTTTTGCAGTTATTGTTGCACCTGTCAACAATCAATAATTAATGCTCTGCCCCGCCCACCCCCAGCACTCAGCACACGTGATTGACAGCTGACCTGAAATTTAAATTACCTGTCAGCCAATCAGAGCGCAGCACTGTGATTCTGCTGCAGCTGCTGTTTTGCTGTTCCAGCACAGACGACTGACCAGAGAGCATTGTGGGAGTTTATTCTGGCAGGGATGCTTTTATTTTGTAAATGGGAGAGTTTAGTTTGGAGTAGATTTTATGTTCATCTATTTGTGGAAACGTTCATTTTGTCGTCTGCATAGCAACATAGGATGTTAAATACGTTCAATTTGCTCTTGTTTTTTCTGTTTCCAGTGAAACTACTAAATTCTTAATTAAAACTTAACCCTAACCGGTAACCAGATGTAAGATCCTGAGGTGTTAATGTCCCTCTGATGCTTTCATTTAAAAACAAAAAGAAAGAAAAGTAGACGATACTTACAAAACAACAGCAGCATTTTTTGGTTAATGAGCATCTTTTTTACATGGAAACAAACTGTCGGACTGATAAAATGGAAGCGATCAGATTTTAGTGGCTGATCTGTATTCCAGATGTTTTCAGACTGTCAGGGAGGCAAAGATCCTCCATCAGGTGACGGCAAGTGATTTAACAACAGCAGGAAGTCAGAAGTCAGTCAGATCTGAACTCACACACCTGAAACGTGTACGTTTCGATTGTGAAGTATGACTTTCACTTCTTGAGGATGTCATTAATTCTGTGCCAATAAACCTCCAAAAATCAACTTAGAAACCAGAGAACTGTCAGTTCAAAGCTGCCTTAAGAATCTTCCTGTTTTAACATTTCTTCATTATCACAGTAACAAGTGATAGTTGTCTGTACAACCATGATAAGATAAGATAAGATCAGTTTCATTCATCCTGAAGGAAACTGTTTTGCCATAGTGCAGTAAACAAAGGTTAGACAGAAAGGTTAGTAATTAAATAGAAATCAATTAAAATCTAAAATACAAAATGTAAAGTGTCAAAGTGGATGCCAAGAATAGTGTCTAAAAATAAAATAAAATAAAATAATATAAGTACAGAAAATGCAAGCTAAATGACAAGAAACAGACAAATAAACAGAAAATGAAATGATGGTTTGTCAGACAGTGTAACGGTTATAAAAATTAGTATTTTAATGGTGCAGAGCTGCAGCTTCGAAATGGTCCTGAAGTGACTGCTGGTTAGTGGTTAGTGTGCTGCTTTTTCAGTCACTATTTCACGCTTGTTCGGTTGTCGAAAACCGAAAAAAATGTAAATGAGAACAGCTTCACTGGAATCCAGCTGTATTAAAATACAGTACATGAGGAAAGAAATCACAGGAGAGAAGCAGGATAGGTTGCTCTGAAGCACAATAGGCGACCTTTAAAGTGCTGTAACCCACCCAGTCCATGTTTATTGGTTTCAGAGCGATGTTAAAGTTTCAACCATTTTTAGATGTCCTCCAGCGATACGGTTTCCTGTCTGACCTGTGATTACACCATCAAAGCCACATTAGCTGCGAAACATGCCAGTACTTCTTCCTATCGCTGTGGGGACGTTGTCAACGATATTAAAAGTGATCCTCTGGGTCTTCAGTTGCTCAGATGCTGGGAGAGCAGGAAGACTCTTGTGTTCACTCTTGCAGCCAACAGCAGAACATTTGGTGTGCTTTATTCATGGCTGAGACATTTTAGAGTGGGCAGAAGCAGCTCCAGAAGATAAATAAAGGCAGCTGCTCATTCTGCTTGTTTCACCTAGAAGCAGCAGCCAGTGAGGGGGGGGATTATATCGTTTGAGCGAGACGACTGTTGGTATTTAGCTGCTATGTAGAAACTGAGTAAAGCTCTGACTGACCTGTAAAGCTGGGAGGTTAACTAGTTGAGGGGCGCTAAAGGAATTGCAGAAGTAAGCGTTCATATTCTTGCAGCTTATATTTTACACTTCCTGAACACTGAGAAACAAGAGACTACAAACGTGTCCACACCTTCCTCAGTAATACAGCTGTGAATGTGACAGGAGTGTCGGCTAACAGGAAGCAGCAGGAACCATTTCCCCCACATAAACCAGCAGCTTCCTGTTTCATAAACCAGTGAGATTAAAGAATCTGGATTTAAATATCTGACGGTATTCTTATTAAGTTAATAAAGCATGCTGAGAAGCTCAAAGCTGCGGAAATGGGTTCAGTGCAGTTTTCTGTCTATAACGAGTCACATGAATGTTTGGGTCTGAAATTATTCAGTCTGATGGAAAGTTTAACAAAATTTACTGACTCACTTTGTTCCTGAAAACCTCACAGTGACTCAGACGAAAAAGAAGAACAAGAACAAGAGGAAGAAGAAGAAGAAGAAGAGGTTAAATACAGGTAAAATATAAAATTTCCATTATATTTGTATGGATTATGAAGCTGTATGAAAACCTCGTATCTCTAGTTTAGTCAGATTACTTTAACTGTTTCATTAGAGTTTGAGGGTTCAGAGTTTTATCAGATTCATCCAAACGACAAAAGAAGATTGGGAAATTCTGAAATGCCAGAGTGACTAATAAGGAGATGTGTGGTTTTTCAGTTGCCAGATTGTGTGATTGTGACTGTATTGTGTGAGATTTTAAGGTGTCAAATTGTTTCATACATTGAGAAGAAACACACACAGTGGGGCTTTCCTGTCATCATCACATATGAGCAACATGTTTCCTGCTCATGAGGTTTCAGCCATGACGTTCTTTACTATCTCTTTTCATACAGAAAGGTCACTCAGATTTCACAACCTCAGATATTAATCAGACTTCTTCCAGTCAATCATCTGCAATTTTCTCACACTTAGATTTGAAGTAGAAAAGCGTCACCTCATGGTGCACTGAGCAGCTCTTCTGGAGCTTTTGACTTTGTCGCATCATCTCCATCTTCATCAACAGACGTCTAAAGAAAGACGTTAATGTGATCATGAAGATTGTTTAAAATGTGATTATCAGTTTAAAATTAGCCAAAAAATGAGTGATGAAATCATCCAGACCATAAGATCTTCAAGCTGTCGTTTCTGTTGTCATCTCTCCCTGCAGATAAATTGACCTTGAATCTGATTGGCTGTCTCTCCCAGTGGACGATGCTGCCGGTGACTGAGACAGTTTCCCAGAGAAGCAACACGAGTTCGAGTGTTTGCGAGCCGCCGTACAATGATGGCCGCCTGCCTCTGACGATGCTGTACAGCACTGTGTTTGTCGTCGGTCTTCCCACCAACCTGCTGACGGTTTTCCTCACCTGGCTGCAGGTACGCAGGAAGAATGTTCTGGGCGTTTACCTGTTCGGCCTGTCGCTATGTGACCTCACCTACCTGGGCACGCTGCCCGTGTGGGCTGACTATGTCTACCGAGTACACAGCTGGAGGTGGTCGTCAGCTGCCTGCAAGCTGACGGGTTACATCTTTTTCAACAATATGTACATCAGCATCTTCCTTCTCTGCTGCATCTCCTGCGATCGCTATGTGGCAGTTGTCTACAGTGTAGAGTCCCGTGGCCTGCGGCGGGGACGCCACGCCATCCTCATCACCCTCACCATCGTCCTGCTGGTGGCCGTCGGTCACATCCCTGTCTTCACCATGAAGGAGGGTGATGCCACCGAGGGACTGCGCCGCTGCTTTGAGCCAAGTCAGAGCAGCCCCACGGTGACGGGCTTCAACTACGCCCGCTTCATCATCGGCTTCCTGATCCCGCTGCTGCTGCTGGTGGTGACGAACCGAGGCATCCTGGTCAACGTGCAGCGCAGCACGGGGCTGCGGCAGGAGCAGAAGCAGCGTGTCCAGCGACTGGCGGTGGCCGTGGTGGTCCTATTCCTGGTCTGCTTCGCTCCATACCACATGATCCTCCTGATCCGGGCCGTCATCTTCCACTTACCCCAGCTGGAGGATGACCCCTGTCTGTTTGAGAGAACCATGTACACTCCCTACACCATCTCCCTCGGCCTGTCCACCATCAACAGCGCCGTCAACCCCATCCTCTACGTCCTGTCCAGCGACAACATACGCAAGGAGCTGAGCCGAGGACTCGCACAGTTCTGTGGCCGAGCGCTGCTCCGGCCGCGATCCAACAGCAGCCAGAACAAGATCCAGCCCTCCAACAACTCCTTAGAGCTGCACATTGGGATTGAAACTGAGAGACACGCAGCAGGAACACCACCAGGGACCTGACGGCCTCTACAGGACCCAACCAAACACTGACCAGAGGCTGGTGTCTGAAGTATGACCAGCACTGAAGGGTCATCCAGCACACCCTGCTGGACTCTGCTGGTCTCTCCTCCAGCAAACATCATGGAGTCACGTGAAAGGTTCATCCTCTGAGGAGCAGGATGGAAACAGGACCAGAAGGTGGTGAGAAATCTGTTCATGGACCAGAATGATGGACGGATGTATGAACACATCAATAACAGGACAAAATGTGTCTGAAATGTAGTTTACGGAAACAATTTTTTATTGTTGTTTTTAACTAAAATCACTGTGATGCTTGTTGTTGTTTACTGTAGATTTCTTGTTGTCAGTTTAATTCCATTGATGATTAAAATGGTTAGAAAAAGCTGGAAATGTTTGACGTTCATCATCACATGCAGTTTGTTTTTATTGTCCATAATTTATTAATATTTCACACATATTTAAATTCTGTCATTTTCAAGAAAGAATTCAGATAAAACTTTAAAATTGCAAGGACTCAGCAGCTCCTGTCTGTTGAAGCAAACACTGTTAACTTAAGAGTGTGGATAGAGTATCATCGTTAGCTGCGTTTCTTTGCATTTGAGTCGATGAGTTTTGATTAAAAGAATCATCAAGAGACATTTGAAAAACACTGAAACGGATCCTGAAGGTCTCCAGAATCCTACAGACCTTTCAAACTATCATGCATGAAAACAAACTGAAAATATCAGCAACAATAAACTCAGTTTTACTGCCTTTTCCGCTTCATTATGACACATATACGTCACCTAAACAGATTTCTTTGCAGCTTTGAGCTTCAGCATCGTCTCTCCTGTTAGAACATTTGATTAAAGTAAATGAAGGAATCCAGCAAACCAAAGATAGATCTCTGTGGTCTGAAGAGTCTTTGGGGACCTTCAAGATCCACATCCTGTGTGACTGTAAATGTAGATGAACATTTTTCTGGAGGAGTTTCATTACAGACACAGTAAGCTGCTGATCAGCTGACCACAGAGCTGCTTCAGGTGTTAACATTTGCACGAACATCCAGCTGTTGCAGCAGCTTCCTGCCTGATATCATTGGGCTTTGATTAAAGCTGCTGAGCTGCTTCCTGTTGTCAGACTCATGCTCTGCACTCATCCGGTTGTCCGTTACCATGACAACACAGGTCAGACAAGAGGCAGTGTCACCTGTGAGTCTGAAAGCATTTATCAGTGCTAAACAATCACTAACAGAAACAACAGTACGAAACCAGATTGTGCCCTTTTTCAGCAAATAAATCTCACACATCCCCAGAGAGTGTCTTTCAATTTTCAGCCCAAAATACTGCAAACATGGTTCATTTTCCAAGACTGTATAACCGCTGTTCTAAGGGGGATTTTTCAGTGTCTGTAGCTTTAAGTACATTTGAGCTGTCGCTGTCCACAACCCCTTCAGGAAGAAGACTCTCTCTGCGTCTGTGATTTACACCACAGAGCGAAACAGTTGACCACGTACAGCTGACACTGAGCGAATGAGTGTGTGAGACCAGGACTCTCTGTCTTCTAATTTACCCTGTGAGTGCTCATTTTACATGGAAACACAACTGAATTCACAGCACAGTTTCCACATTTTAGCGATGCAGAGCAGCAGCAGGAAAGCAACTCTGAAGTGACTGTTGGTTAACATTTATTCTTAATGAGCTGCGTTTCAGCCTCTATTTCATTCTTGTTCGGTCGTCTGACAACAGAAGCAGAAAAAAATTGTAAATGAGAACAGCGGCATTGAGAATCTCGCTGCATTAAAATACAGTACATGTGAGCACAGAGAGCAGGAGAGAAGAAAACAGTTGAGTTTAAGTTGCACTGAAGCACAACAGGAGACATGAAAGCACAGTAACCCAACCAGTCGTGGTTTGTTGGTTTCAGATTGTTCTTATAGTTTCCACCGTCTCTGAATGTCCTTCAGCTTCACAGCTCCCACAGAGCTCTGACCTGCTGACAGTCAATTAAAGATAATGTTGATGTCAGCCACACAAGGTGCTAACGCTAACAGTTTATTGTTAGTGGTGACATTGCCGTCAATAATAAAAGTAATCCACTGGATCTTCAGTTCCTCAGATGCTGGGAGTGCTCGAAGACTCTCGTGTTTAGAACATTTGGTGTGTTTTTCTTGTGGCTGATTTTAGAGTAAGTGGAAGCAGCTCCAGAAACTAAATAAACCTGGTGGACTGAGAGGCAGCTGTCATTCTGAATGTCTCACCTGGAAGAGCAGGCAGTGATTACATACGCTTTTCAGCTCAACAACTTGGTTCTTCAGATTCTACATACAAAGTGAATAAAATTCTGATTCACTTGTAAAGCTGGGAGGCCATCTACAGTATATGCGGTGGGCTTGAGGAATGGCAGAAGTAAGCATCTTCATATCTTAATTTATTTTGCACACCACTTTATCATTGTACTCCAAGTTTTTAGGCACAATAAACATGGATTTTCCACTATTGGGGAAATTTAAACTCATCTCCAGCTGCTGCTTGACTCACAGCTGTTGTCAGATCAATAAATAGAAATTTCTCCCACGGTTTACCTACAGAGACACACCCGTGATTACACCCAACTGATGAACAGGATATTAATCATTGGAGGCACTAATTCATCTGGTTTTTGAGATGGCAGCTGACTCACAATGATCCGCAACACTGACATGAATGACAACATGTTTAGATCAACATGAGGATCTGTTGTCCCTCCATTTATCTGTTTATACACACACCTGATCTGACTGCGGCTTCAAACTACACTGAAACTGTGCACTGCCCTGATATAAATGATAAAGCAACAGCTGTATCATTAATATCAGCTGCACAGAGGACGTGACCTGGGTATGCATGTGTGTGGTTTACAGAAGTATTTCTCAACAGGAAGCTGATTTTAAAAAATAGAAAGTTGCAGGAAACCGGAAACATCATCAGCAAAGTTCAGATTCAAGTGCGAGGAAGAGACAACAGCAGGAAAAATTGCGCTGTTCTGTGAGTCAAAGCTAAGGGCAAAAAGTACAACTGACGAGATGTTTACAGCAATAATGACTGACATTCAAACGTGTAAATAAAATGGGCATATCAAAATAACACAGAGCTGAAACTTAATTACTAATACTGAAACAAAATCAAGCAAAGCAAAAAAAAATAAAATAAAATTACAGTAAAGAACTGGAAGATTAACATAACATTAAATGTTTACCCATGTGCTACTGCTGCCCTGCTCTCTGCCTGAAGGCATCAGACAGTTGTTTGTTTGTTCCTCCGAGCTTTTTATCAATATTTTTGCTAAGTTTCTAAAAGAAAGTAACCAATTCATATATATATATGTAGTAGTTATTTATATTTTATTTATCTTATTTTTTTAGGGATGTCCTTCCCTGAGTGACGTTATGCTTTTCAGATTTATATGCTTACATGAGTTAGTTAACACGGCTGCAGCTTCACCTCTCATCAGACATGTTTATGTGGTCCCTGCAGTTTCTAAAACAATCTTCTCAGTCTAGCCGCCGAGGAAAGCCAGGACGTGTTGCTAAAAGCTTCAGGAGCAGAGGACGGCGTGTTGGGATGATTCTGTGAAGCTCGATTCATTTATTTTGTTTTGAAGCAGAGCAGCAGGAACTCTGACCTGATTCCTGCTCTGCTCTGATTGGCTCCGCTGTCGCTCTGCTCTCATCCGGATGCTCTGATTGGCTGACTGCCCGTGTATAAACAAGTATAGAGGATCTCATTAATCATTAAGAACCTGTCAGACACAACTGAGGGTGAAATTAATCATTCATAACTGACCCAAAAATCATCACTGTGCTGAATTAAATATGACAAAAACAGAATGGAGTCTGGTGGAGAGTGACATCAAACCACACGCAAAGTTTTTCTATTTGTTTCTCTTTGATTTCAGTCTATTTTTAGTTTGAATTTGCTCGTGTTTGGCGTATCTCATGTTGTTTGTGTGGTGGACACTAGTCAACAATTTGAGCTGCTTGTCATTGTGAACTGCAAATCCTGTGCATTGTTGGACTGCATACAATTGAGACAAACCACTTCGTCATATTTGACTTGAAACTTCATGTTAGGCGAGAAATGAGCTGTTGTTTGTCACTGTGCTCTCAGCGGCTTTAGCTTGTTTATACCCTGTATGTGGCGTAACTGTGTGGAGGATTGTGAGTCAGAATAGCCAACAAAGCATACTGGATGCAATATTACAACATCTAAGCGGATGCAAGAGGACATTGGGTATTTCTGATTTACTACATTTGACGTACTCTGTATTGGGACACACTAAATCTTCACCTGGCGTTCTATACAGTACGGTAACATGGATACTGGAAGTGAATGCACACATTCAGAGAGGATGTCAGTTTAGGAAGAAAAACTCAAGTCTGAAATGATTTCTTAAATGTTAGGATGTAGAAACAGTGAAACTTGTGTAACCATCACCCGTTTCATCGAGTAGGGTGTGTCTGAACAGAACGTCCTCCAGAGCAGATTAGCTGTGCAACATCAGTTACCATGGTGATCTAGCTGGTTAAAATAAAGCCAGCAAGATACTTTGCCAACCCAATAGTCCTGCTTCATAGCACACCCATCTGTGGTGGTGTTATTTCCCTTTAGTGTTGTTTACCTGTGCAGGTGTTCCCTGTTGTGACACAGACACTCAAGATTCTCTTCAGGTTCATTTATTGTGTTTTTTGGCTGCTAACAGTTTATCGTTACAAAGATTCTTTAACTGGTGATTCTGGAAGAAACAAAGCAGTAGTGTTCAGGTGTGACCCCTCCCCACCTCGCCTGTCTCCACCTGAGCAGAGGGTGGGGTCAGGTCAGGAGGGGCAGGGCAACAGGAAAGATCATCACTGACACAAAATCAAAGATTATTTTTCTCCTACAACAACAACAACAATGATGATGATGTGCAACTTTAACAAAACTTTAAAATTAATTCTTACAGTGTTTTTTCATCAGAGTGAGACCTCCCATTTATCAGGAGTTAGCCACAGTTAGCTCAGCGGCTAGCAGCCTGCTAACGCTCAACTGGAAGTTATTTAATACAGAAGAAGAACAGGAGGTGACTGGTCCCACAGAACCAATCAGAATAAAGGTCAAAGGTCACACACAGCAGCTGTCAGCAGGGAGGGGGTTAAAACCGGGGGGCGGGGCTTCCCAGCAGGTAAAATCCAACAAAATAAAAGCAGCAGGAAGCTCAGACTCACCCCGCTACAATAAAATCCTCAAAGTAAAAGCTCAATTCTCAGTCTGCAGCCTGACAGGTTGTTCATTCAGGCCACCTGAATGAACCAGGGGTGGTTCATTCAGGCCACCTCTGCACCCTCAGGCGTGTGGGGGCGTGGCCTCAGGTGTGCGAAGGCGAGGCTCAGGGCTCAGAGTCCAGGCCATCTAGGGTTAACTGGCTGCGGTGGGGGGAGTTGGGGCTGGGGGGGCTGCTGGGGTTGGAGCTGTTGGAGGGGGTCGAGTGTTTAGTGGAGTCCGAGTCCGGCTGGGTGACAGACATCCACAAAAAAGACAGGCAGAGAGATGAGATCATCAGTATATTCTGTATTGATTATCGACAGGTTCGTACATCAGGACTGCTGTTTGTTTCTTTGAAAAGACAATTCACAGTTTATTTAGTCTGTGTGTGTATGTGTGTGTGTGTGTGTTTGTGTTTATTACCTCTCGGTCCAGGTCCTGGTCTGGTTCACAGATGTTGCGTGATGAAGCTCCACCTCCAAAATCTGAACCAGTAAAAACACAGAAGACAGATGACATCACAGAGTCTATCTGTAATTCAGACAGCAGTTGGAAGTACCTGTACAGGTGTTGTGTAACATCACACTGCATTGCAGGATGATGACCATGGATGCTGACTGAAAGCTCATGGAGCAAAATGAACCAGTCACATAATTAGTATCTAAAGACTCTTTTTTCATCTGTGTTGTACAAGCACTGCAGCACAACACAACCAGAGGGCTAGTTTAGTGGCTTAGCAAGGCTTAGCAAGGTGTGTTGAGTCTGAAGTCAGAGTTCTCAATGTCATGAAAGTGGCTCTCTTTTAACCTGCTAGATCACCATGGTAACTGATGCTGCACAGCTAACTTGGTCTGGAATAGATTATGTTCTGCGTTTTGGATACAAATCAGCGGTAAGAAGCATCTCCCTTTCACCAGTTCTTTTCCTGGCACTCCTCTCTAAATGATACAAATTCTAAGCTGAGGGACTGTTTCACCTGTACAGGTACAGTATTACATACGGTATGTAAGGCATTGCCACGGAACCAGACACATATTCAAATATTATTTTAGAAAGTACATTAATGTGCTTTTAAGTTTGGCCTGATTAGCTGCCAAGTCTGTTTACACTGCTGGTACTGCAGCGAAAGGAACACAGATTAGAAAATTAATTATCCCATTAGAATTTAATTTGTGTTACCGCCCTCAGGTTGAATAGGTGTGTTTTCGTGAAGTTTCGTGTGAGTGTAAGTGTAAGTGTGTGTGTGTGTGTGTGCGCCTGTTTACCTGAAGCTGTGCGGGTGATGTGTGACTTGCTCCTCTGTTGCCGGGAGATACTGGACAGTGGGCGGGGTTTATCTTTAATGGAGTCGTCCTGAGAGGAGGGCATCACACTCTACAGACACACAGGAGGCAGGGTGACACACTGATATAAACATCACTTCACTGCTGTGTAGTGGTCCACACAGTGAGTGTGTGTGTGTGTACAGTGACCTCTGGTGGTCATGTTGTTACAGCTCCACTTTCAGACAGGAAAATGATAAAATCATCTCTGCAGGTTGTGTGTGTGACAATCGACTGCAGTCTTATTATTTTGCCTTCTGACCAAATGACTGATTGATTAACTGATAAAATGCTGTCAGATTAATCAGGTATGACTCCAGTCAATATCTGCAGCTCCACATTAAAACTTGTACCTTATAAAAAAAGAGGAACCCTACTAAGTTCCTGATTTTACATGCTCACAACTGACAGAAAATATCCTCGATGTCAAATTTTTAGAGTTAGAGCTGAGCTGGTCGATTTACTGGCCAACACTCAAGACTTTTTACATGAATTTAACTTTCTTGGGACGGTTCGGCAGATGCAGTTCTGAAGACATTAACAGGATGCTCTGACAGGCATTTTTAGTCATCCATCACCATCACACTTCAGTAATTCATTAGTTCACCTTAAAAATAATCATATTACTGCGTTCAAGTCACATCTGAAATGAGAAAGTGGTGGAAAATACTGCTCAGCTGGATATCATGGAACTGATGGGACCGGAAGAACTGCAGTCTGGTTCACTGCTCATGCAGGTGTGGTTCTCCGGTCTGAATCCACTGATCAATGGGCAGAGTCAGGATGTGGCACCTCACTACAGGACAGTTGACCTTGACAGGTTGACTGGTTAGATCTCAAGGCGTGCATGTTTGTCCATAAGCCTCTCAACCTTCTGGATCTAATATAAAGTGGATCTTCTTCCCTCCAGATCACTTTAAGCTCTCACCGTCAGAAGTGGTGAGTTGACATGCCAGGTTCCAACTGCCACAGAGGGGGATGGTCTTATTTCGACCCTCAGTGAAAAGAAATAACCTCCCTCAGAGAGTTTATTAGGACATCAGAGAGAATTTTTTGCCCAACGAGCCAGCAGAACCCGACTGTAGTTAGTTTCTGCAGTATATAGGTAAGCAGAATTCAAAACTTTATTCTAGAAATGCTTTCCTTAGTTCTTTAAGATCAATAAATACAAATGATCATGAAAATAGTGAGTGCTAAAATTTTAAAACCTCTAACAACGAGCAGAAAATGGATGCTTGACATGCGAAACGAACTGAAACTGAACTATCTTGTGACTTGAATGCAGCTTTAACCTGAATGTTCTGCCCACTGCAAGCCAGTGTAGGGAAGGAGGGGGAGCAGGGTGAGGAGAAGAGAGAGAGAGAGAGAAGCTGGCCTACCCTTCCCAGAGAGGAGGTGGAGGGAGAGGAGGAGGAGGAGGAGGAAGGCTGCAGGAGACTCTGCTGGGAGGAGGAAGAGGAGGCGTCTTTCTGCAAGAAGGCGCCGGCCGACGCCGACGTCATGTGATAGACGTGCTCAAAGTTGGAGGGGGGAGAGATGAGGGTGTGACGGGAGGAGGAGGAGGAAGGGGAGGGGGAGGGAGATGGGAAGGGGGAGAGGGAGGTGACATCACCAACCTGATTATTGGGGTGAGGAGGAGGAAGAAGGGGTGAGGGAAGTGAAACAGGGGGAGGAGGAAGAGAGAAGAGACGAGGAGTCAGTGTGATGAACAGAGCTGTCGGAGGGGAGGAGGTGAGGAGGGTGAGGGAGGAGAACATGCCGGCAGGAGGAGGAGATGCAGAAAGGAGGATTAGGAGTTACCAGTGGGAGGTCCATCAGGACCTGCATGCCGTCTCCTGGTCCCATGTGAGCCACGTGGTTGAAGTTTGTCGGATTAGAAATCATCTTGGACCTCAGCTCTGGATCCCTCAGCATCTCCCTGACAACAAACAGACATAGAACGGACACACAAATAAACAACCAACACAACAAGAATATCCAACAGGTAAACATGAATATGACAAATACAGATAAATAAACAACACAGACTAATTGAGCACAAACAACATACATGAGTTGCTGTGTGGTAATTTGACAGGTCACTACATGTTACTTTGCTAAGTCACAAACTGATTTATTTTGATAAATATTTCATTTTGTTGAGTCGCTGTTTCATTTTTCTGAGTTACTACATGGTATTCTGCTGAGAAAGTGCATTTCAATTTTGCTGAGTCACTACATCTTTATTTCGTGAGTCATAGTGTTAGATTTTGCTGAGACGCTGTTATATTATGCTGAGTCACTGAGTCAATCTGTTTTATTGTGCAGTCATTTTGTTATAATTTGCTGAGTCAGTGTTTTATTTTGCAGAGATACTGTTGTTTTATATATTTTAAAGAGTAGCTGCTGAATTTTGTCACCTTCTCTGTTGAAGTCGCTCCTCCTCAGGAACCTTGAAGAGAAACTTCCTCTTGCTACGGGTCCGAACCATCAGCTTCCTGCTGTGATCCGATGTCTCCGGGATGGTGAGGTCGCCCTCTGTTGACACACAGGTGAGAGACAGGGGCAGAGCAGTTAGCATCAGCAGTTAAGAGTAGTGTTGGTGTACAGGTGTGTTTGGATTCAGACGTGTTACCTGATGAGGTGTTGCTAAAGTAAATCAGACGAGGAGGGTCTGAGCTCAGCAGGTTTAATGTCCCTTCAACATTCAGAGGTCTGATCTGAGGACAGAGACACATAGATTTTCAGTCATTCCTAAACAGTGACTGGCTGTTTCTGAGCTGTAATGGGCTGTGATTGGTTACCTTGCGGAGGGAGATGGTTTGGACCCACTCTGTAGTGTGAATATCAAAGACATCAACCCCGTATTCACTGTAGACTGTCAGGTGAGATGAGTTAGAGCCTGAAGAGAGAAGCACAAATTAGAGACCAGTTAGCTAGACCTGTCAAACATCACCTGATAATCTGCAACACCTGTCTGAACTCACATATCTCACTTCATTCTACATTCACTTTTACAATGAATAACGTACTGCATGCGAGCGGTGTGGCAGGCCACATCAGCTCCTGGGTCCGGGACCGGCGGCCCTGTCCATCCACGTAGATGCCGAGCTGGCTGAAGCAGAGCAGCAACTCGCTTGAGCCAACTTCCAGGGCATGCAGGGCGTCCAGTGGCTGCTGGGCCAGGAAGGCAAGCGACGGGTCTGCCGGGCTCACTAGGCTGATGGGGGATGACTCCCCCTGCAGGGCCAGCAGAGCGAAGCCAGAGGGGTAACCAACACACAGCCGTTCCCTGACCATCCCCAACCATTGCACCTGACCTGGAGCCTGCACCTCCCACAGCCTCTTATGGTGGGGCTTCGTTCGAGTGATCTCATAGCACTGAACCTGGAGGAGAGGTAGATACAACCATAGCATTAGGACAGAGACAGAACACAAAATATATATCTGGTCTAGGTGAACTGACAGTTTCCTGACCTGACGTTTGACAGCAGCCAGCAGGCAGGCAGGGCCTCCGGGTCGGAGTACCCCAGTGGTCAGAGCCTGGCAGCCTTTGGTCTCCGTCAGCTTAATGTCGAAGGACGCCTCAGCGCCCTCCAGCACCCCCCAGGGGTGAAGGTGAACGTGACGGTTACGACCGCAAAGGAGAGCAATGATCTTCTCCTTCGGGATCAAATCAATCTGATAAACTTTCTTACTGTCGGCGGCTCGCACAATCACTGAAGAGAGAAAAAGGGAGGAGTTATTACCGTCTGTCTATCTGACTGTCTATCTCTGCAACAGTTTGTTAATCTGTCTCACCGTCTCTGGTGACCTCAACCACAAACAGCCCATCTTCTGTTCCCAGGGCGATCCTCTCCCGATCTACAGAGACAGAAAATGTTCACACAGGGTTTTGTTTACAAATCCGAAAATAACCAAAAAATAGGATGAAGACAATATAAATCAAACAAGTAATTAAGTGAGTAAGCATTTACAGTAAATCCATCCCCAATGTAGGATAAAAAAAACCTAAAAACTTCCTGAAATATTCTCAGTCCACCAGGGCCAATCCCTTTCAGAACCTCACTTATTTCTTCAAACTACCAAATGTACTTCTCAAAGCACACCAGAACTACTTTTTGAAATCACCAGAAACTGTCACACCTGTCCTAAACCTTCCCCGACTACCAAAGCCTTCTTAAAAAACTGACCGAGCACTGCGGCAGACAGCGTGGTCTTGATGATGGGTAGTGAGGCATCGTAGGCCTCATGCAGAATGTGGACCTGCTGGCTCTTCAGCAGGTTCTTTGTCAGGATGCTCTGCAGACCCTCCAGGATCCGGACCCACTTCCTCTTCTCTACCTCACTCTCCGCCAGGACCAGCAGAGACACAGAGGACAGTTGTGAGATCAGCTGCGACGACGTTACCTGAACACAACAACAGAAACAGTCAGGACAGGTCAAAGGTCAGTCAGCGAGGGTTCAGAGAGGACGGGTCTCCTACCCTGAAGATGCAGGGGATGTCCTTCCTGGTGGCATGGATCACATCTGATGCCAGGACAGAGCTGACGGACAAATCCTCGTCTCTGAAACAGAAAGACATGTAAGATTATGTGCCTCGTACCAAAGCAAAATATTACCACAAACAACAAATCCTACTACTTGAGAAAGACCCTCTGAAAACTTCCCCAACCTTCACAAGACTACCTGAACTACCCAAACCTTCTGAGGACATCCAAAGCTCAGAACTACCTGAACCTTGACAAAGATCCCAAACTTTCCTCATAATGCTCCAAATGCCTTTGCCTTTCTGACACAAGGCGAGTGAAAGAATATATACCTGAGGTCGAGGACCAGACTGGCCACCACCCCCGGCTGGGTGGACTTTCCCTCTGGGATGTCATATAGAAAAAGTTTACAGTCAGAAACCACAGCAAATGCTCGCTGCCAGCCCTTCTTCACCCCGCTGGGCTTTGGGATCTGTCAGAAAGCAAACAACATATTAGTTTAGTGCTGTGGAACTGCTGTACAAATACTGTATCACTACTGACACAGTACTGCCTCAGGACTCTGTCAGCGATCTTACCCTGACGTAGCCCTTGTAAGCAGTTCCAATACCCCTCTGGACATCGATGCCTTGCGGCCTCTTGGCCTGCTCTGCTGGGATTGGACAGACCAGGGGGGCGTGGTCTTTACAGGAAACGTGACAGATGAAGGAGCACACTGAAGACAGACACAAAGAAAGTTAGACTAAGATACGTTTCACATGTGGCTCAACCATAATTGGAATATGAACAAACAATGAGCATGAATATCCACTTGGAGCTATTCAACCACTGCTACTGTTATATTTAACAAGACTTTAGAAATGTTGTAAACCACTTCCTTCTGTTCTGTTGTTTCTTCTGTCACATAAAACCTGAAATTTACCTTCACAGGCGTATCCCTGTCGGCAGAGTCCCACCATCAGAGAAGTGCAGTGTGTGCACTGAGTTGGACTGGAGAACGTCTTAATGCTCAGCTGGTGAGCTTTGGGCTGAAAGCACATAACACATGAATGGGACTTTATGGAACAGAGTTTCTGCAGTCAATGCTGTAGTTAGAGTAATATAATCAGTGATCCAAGACACTGTAGCCCTTATAAGATCTTTTAGTAGTACACAGAAAAAAAGGTAATACCCGTCGCTGTCAAAACAGTCAGTGAACCAGTTGGGACAATAAGGCTGACACTTATGTATATGTACTTAAATTTATCGACATGTATACGCTTTGATTTTCACTCAGTTATTCCTAATTAGAACAGAAACAGCAGCAGAAGTTCTACAAAAAAGGAACAAGCAGCCTCAAGCAGCTCGATTCACTAATAGCTTATAGATATTCAACATCCGCCTGCAGTCACATGTTGACGCATTTCAGTAACATTTCTAGAGCAGCCAAAAAGAATATCCAGACCTTTGTAAAGATGTTGAACCTTCTAAGGCCTTAATTAAGGGAACAGTTCTTTTTAAGATTTTTCAACATCTGCAGAGACTCTGATCAAAGGAAACAATAAACATTGAGAGATGAAGATGAAGAGACATAAAACTCCACCTACAGCTGACACACTATTTTCTGAATGTCTGAATAAGGTAATTTCTCTGACCCGGTCACCGAACATCACACCTGGGAAAATAGTGGCGTACCTTTGGTGTGGTCAGCGATGAGCTCTGGTAGGTGGGGGAGGGGCTGGCTGGGACTGACGCTGCTTTAACTTCCTGCTGACACAAACAGGATCATTTCAGTAAGGTAAACAACCTGTAGCATACAACATGTGCAAAAACAGACAACCTGTGACCAACCTCATGTTCTGAGGTGGTGGAGGGCGAGGGGGGTGTGGTCTCTGATTTCAGGGGGGTGGAGTCGATGTCTGTGGTCTGCAGGTAAAAAAAAAAAAAACATTTAAAGAACCATTGGCATTAAATATATGTTAGAGAATCGTCACAGATCCTTTAACTAATCAGATCTGATTTGGATCAAGCTGGACTTGATTTTATCCAGTTCCATGTGACAATAGTTTGTTGTCACATACAATGAAAAATCAATGACATCTTTGCACACATCAATGGTTTTACCCCATGTGGCTGCTCATAAACATATGACATGTCCTGGTTAGCACTAATATAAGACTAATGTACTACTACTGCAGTATCTCTACAGTGACATGTTGTGACAGCTGACTAAAATATCTGGTTTGATATCGACAAATATGAATCTAAGAAAGTAGGGACTGCAGTTAAAGGGAGTCTTTTGTGTGGATGTAATCTAACGGTTTCGGTTGTGTTCAATTACATGGGCAGAGTCTAACTGTGGACGGTGGCCAACAAACCCTTTACGCTACTTCATTAGTACAAAGCTAGTAGCTACAATAGTGGTTAGATTGGATAGCTAGTTGCCGATTGTTGGTACGCTTAGGACTGTAACCTGGTTGGTGAAACTTACTTCTTCCCAGAGTGCGAGCAGCGAAGAGGCGGAGCAAACTGACGCCTCAACGTTACAAAGAGAAACAAGCAACAACAACTTCAGACACTCAACACTGCACCTGAGTGACATCATTATCATGTGACCTGCTTTGTTTGGGTTCGTAACTGTGATTGGTCTGAATGGGGAGGAGAGAGACAGTCGACTCACTCTAAAGGTGAGGTCTGGAGCCAGAGGAGATGTGTTGAAATACTCAAAGATAGAGTCTTGGAAGTCTGGAAGCTTCAGTCCTGCAAAGAGACACAGAAAAGGTTACAGACATGCTGGTGACTAGTCTCAAGGCACTCATGTCTGGAACAGCTAAAAGAAACCTCAAATCCCTTTTAGATTGCATGACTGATATACAAGACCACTGCAATCCTTGACAGACACCCAATGGGTTACTACAATTCCCTCTTAACTTCTGTATCACTCTAATATACCACTCAAATTCAATTTGGTGCAACTCAAAAACTCACTTCTGTCTACAGAACCACAAGAACCTCTTCAAGGACTACTGGGATCCTTAAATAGCTCAGAACTCCCTTCAAGTCGTTGCTAAGACCTGTCTGCCATCAAGAGTTCTGCCACTCTTTAAGGATCCCTGGAACACTCTCAACAACCATTTGCATACCCAGCTTTGCGCCTGCCTCAAAAACTATGAGAAGCAACTCAAGGATCATCAGAACCCCTACAGTACCCCTAGAATACTCTATGATCATATCAACCTCATGGACTCCTCAAGTCCTGTTCAGTGCAATCCTTTGCGCACTGTTGGAATGTCCTACAGATCCACAGAACACCTTCTAAACCACTCAATTACCATTTAGACTCACCGCAAAATCCAGCTCCCTTTCAACACCCCAAATGATTATCTTCAATAATAGGTTTATTCAGCAACATGTGAAAAGGTCTACAGGACCTCTGGAACCACCTTAGAACAACCTACAGAAAACCTAAATATCTCTCAAACACCTTAACACGATCCCTGCTAAAATACCTGACTGGTATCTATTGTTTTTCTATTTTTTCCAGCGGAATTGAACTCTTGTCTGAATAGAGGGGTGGTGGACTTTACAGAGCTTCTCAGTAAAATCAGCCCAAACAAAAGGATTACAGTGGTGTAGCACTGCCTCAAGAATGTAACAACGCATGAAACTGTTCTCAAGCTTGAAGTGCATCATCATGTGAGTGTTTTTAGAGCCATCTGGATCAAACACGCCTGTAAAACCTGGCAGTGCTGAGACAAAGCCTTTAGGAAGGGCCTGCATGAAGTGGGAGAAGCCACCATATAGTCTCACCTTTGTCGGAACGCGAGCGACTCTCCTCCATCTCCTTCTTCAGATTCTCCATCTGCTCTCCCATGTCCCTGCCCCTCTCCTCGGACTCCTTCAGCTTACTGCAGACAGATGGACAAAGACAGGTAAGAAAAAGGAACAGACAGGTGAGGACAGGTAAGGTGATAGTTCGCCTATGTGTGACCTCTGACCTCTCCAGATTGATGTTGGCAGCCTTGACTTTGCGCAGCTCCTCCTGAACCAACTGTTTGGCTCTGATCTCAGCATCCAGAGCCGACTGGAGCTCCAGACGAGCAGACATGTCCACCTTCTGACTGCGACGCACTTTCCATAGGGGGTCCTAAAGGGGGAGGGGAGAAGTGAGTGTTATTGATGGTCAACATCATGTAGTCCCTTCTTTAATGCAGACCTCTGCATCAGTGCCCTTCTACCACCATGTGTCCCCCTACAGACATTAACAGATGTAGCATGAAGTCAATTGCAGCAGCCCGTGAGCATAAAGGTACGTGATGTGATGTCCTGTTAGATGATTTCACCACTGTTGCTGCTGGTAGACATAATCGCAGACATATTATGATACCAGCTCTTCCTGGTTCCTGGAAAACCTGGTCTCATGAACAATGGGGCACTCTCAAGGACCCTTAGAAATCACTCAAGATTATTTGGGACTACCTGTCAACCTAGAGAACTCCCAAATATTTTCTTCAAACCCCAAAACTGACATCAAGGCTACTGGGATCCTTCAAGAATCCTGGAACACACTTAAAGGCCACTCAAATAAAAAACTTGCTTCTGCCTCAAGGACCATGAGTACTCCTTTAAAGACTAATGGATCCTTTTAAGGCAGGGATGTCCTGATCAAGGTGTTTTTTGTTCCCGATCCAATCCAAGTTATTAATCTTTACTATCTTCTGATACTGATACCATTTTCCTACATAATACATGTCTAGTATTATTGTATTGTATTACACAAAAATCAATTGAGCCCCAATCAGCCCCAGTCCTAATCTTAGGACGGGGGGTTGGGACATCCCTGCTGTACAGACACATGACTGTGCTACAAGACCACCCAGTCCTTAAAAGACACCTGGAATGTACTGAAAGGCTAAACTACTGAAAATCCCTCCTAGACCTTTGGACCCCTTTAATGTACCAGTCAAATACAATATGAAGTAACTAAAAACCTCGCTTCTGCCTAAAGAACCACAAGAACGCCTTCAAGGAAAACTAAAACCCCCTATATGATACAAAACTCTCTAAATTATCCCTGGAACCTCCTCACTGTCCAATCTTCACTACCTTAAAAATATGGCACCCCTTGATGACTCCAGTACCTCTCAAGTACATTTACAACTACTATAAAGCAAGTTACTGCTCAGACCCCATGACTGCCATCAAAGCTACTGCAGGTCTTAAAAGGCACACTTAGTATGACCTCCACATTTTTTTCCATACCCAGCCCGGCTTCAAAAACTATGAAAATCCACTTATTGACCCCCTTGACATCCCATGCTTCACTGTCCAATCTTCACTACCTTGAGGTCATTGAGACTGTTTTAAAACCCATTGATTGCAAGTAGTCCTTTAAGAATTATCCATTTTAAAATCTTGCTCTCTTTAAATACCTTGTTTGATTACCTTCAAGGACTACAGCAACCCTTTAAAGACCAATGACATGCTCTCTGAAACCTGTGGATCTCTTGTAGAATCACCCTAAAGGAGTCCTGACCCCGGGACTGCCCTCAAAGACAATTTCAAGGAGCCCTGGCAGTCCTTGATTTATACCTTATAACCCCCTATACAAACATGACATTCTTCAGTGACCTTGTGAAATAACTCAAGCACCCTTAAAATCACATGCCCCCATTTAATGATTTCCATTTGAAAACAATCAAGAAGCAGAAGCCATTCATAATGATCCTTAGTGGATTTTACCTAGAATGACAGACATGCAAGCCAACAGCCATGCAAGTTTATTAAACCAAGCGATAGAGTGAGTCCTGATTGGCTGGAAGTGGTGACCAACACACTCACCCTCCTGTCTCCACCAATAGGAGGCCAGGGCTTCCTAGGAGGCGTGGCAACTCCTGACTCAGGCTGAGACGGCAAGTTAAAAGAGCAATCACCACATGGATACTACTGACACAAGTACAGACAGAACTAAAGAAAGCACACATATAAGTACTGACAGTAAAAACTTTAGTACTAAAAATGTAGATGGAAAGACACACAGCAGAAACAAGCACAGACGTAACTACAGAAAGCACAGACAGAAGTACAAAGTATTGACAGTAAAACCATACTACTTAAAATGTTGATGGAAAGACATACAGCACAGACACAAGTACTGACAGAAGTTGAGACTGTAGTACAGAAAGAAGAAACAGACGTACAGGCAGAACTACAGTAGGTGTCTGAAATGAACTTTTTGACCGAACTGCCAAGGGAAATGTTATACACAAAAAATTCACTTCTTAAAAAAACAGGCCAGAATAATAAATTGTCTTTTTGTGTCACAAATTAAAAACCTGAATGCAAACGGTGTAACAGAAAGTTCCACACACCATTCAAGTCACAGTTCAGAGACAGAGAAAACAGAACTACATGTTAAAGAGTTTCAGTTCTTATTTTCTATTAGCAGCATGTCGTCACAATATTACTGTTTGTGAACTGTGACAGCTGCATCTGTTGCAGCATGCTCCTTGCTCGGGCTAACTTTAGCTTTTATAGGATGATGGAGGCATAGCTGATGACAACTACTTCTCCTAATGTCTTATCAACAGCTTTATGGTGGAATTTTGCCATCCTCTGAATTAAATTATGAATCTGAATGGGTGTTATGACATGTTCTATTCTACTGTTAAGACTGGCCTTTTCCCAACATGTCAGTATCGGCCTATCTCCCACATGATCTGACCTTTGATGTAGCAGTTTTTATATTTACAGCTCATAACTTAAGCTGGCTGCTGCTCTTAATATCAGTCAGCTTTCATTACTGTTCGTCTGTCAAAGTATGTGTATGAGTTTGTGTGTCAGCACATTGTGTGTAAAGAAACTTCTTATCAAAAAGAAGTTTTAATGAAACAGATAGATTTGATTAAGATTTTTTGCGCAATATCGAGAATTGTGGAAATTACGCAATTTTGATACGGACAACCCAATTTCTGGTATTTTGACATCCTGACATATGTAAGAGTGTCCAACTCCAACACAGACAACAGAGGACAGAAGCACTGTGCCTGTATGAGACACCAGAAAATGGTAGAGACCCTGAGCATAGTTTGTTTATTACACAACTATTTTCGATACCAACATCTGTCCATCAGTGTGGTGGACAGCCTTTAGAGAGTTACTCAGAGGACAGAAAATATATCCATATGTGGCGCTTGGTAAGTGTTACTTTCAGACCCTGCAGTCAGTAAAGACGCAAATACATACAGACATACAAACAGTACAGACAGAGCTACAATATATTTGTGTCAGTTCCTTGACGTCTGTTTACACCCGTTACGCTTTAAATATTTAGAAAATGTCTGAGTAGATGTCTGTTTTGTCGGCAACACACCTAAGCAGGTAGAAAATTACAAACTGTAAAGTGTCATACAGGAGCTAATGTTTACCTCACCTGAAGAGAGACATTAGTTAACTATCGAACCAGGCAAGAGAACACCTGGGAGCTGCTCACCTGGAGCCTCATGTACGAAGGATGCGTATGCACAAAAAAGTGGCGTACACAAGTTCAGATGTATCAAGAGTGAAATGAACGTGGAAATGTACGATGCCTCACAACAACTTCATGGATGGCGTATGCACGTTTTTACAGCTCTTGATCTGTTGGCGACACTTAGAGGTGATGCTTTTTTTGGGGGGGAGGGGAGGTTGTTTGGAATTATGATGCCTCTTGTGCAAGAGCGGAACCCCCAGTGCAGGGCCATTTTAAATATGATTTGCGTATTTATATGGGGCGTGGGCAGGGAGAAGTCGGGCACGTCAATTCCACGTTAATTGGGATGTACAAAGTGTGCTTGGATTCATGCGTGCGCACAGATTCAGACATATGGATATTTTTGTGAGCACGACGTTTTCTGGATTTGAGCGTACGCCATGTTTTAGTAGCAAATCCACGTAAGGCTTTGTACATGAGGCCCCTGGTTTTTAAATCAAAAACATGACATGTGGGTCATGTGACTTCTGTCATACAGTACACTAAACATACACACTAACACACACACTAACATATTTCCAGAGATTGACTCTCCAGGATTTGAGCTTCTCCGTGAGTTTAGGAGCACTGAGATGTCTGAGCCCTAAACTGTACTGGTTTGTTGTGTGTCTGTGTGTGTTTGGTGTGTGGTTTACCAGAGGTCTGGTTCCCAGGCTGGAGCTGCGTAGAGTTTCCAGTTCCTCCGTCATCTTAGTGGCCAGAGCCTGCAGGTAGCCTCGAGCGTCCTTCTCGTCACTGACCCTGAACACAGCAGACATAACAGTGTTTAACAAACAGTGGCCTGAGGTGGCCAAACACTGAGCCACTGGTCTAACTGGTGACCCACCACTGGATGATCTCAGCGATCTGAGCCTCCCAGTGAGCCACGCTCTCCTTCTTAGACGACAGATCCTGGAGATCGTCCTCCAGCTGCCGATTCTGAGCTGTCAAGTTGTCCACGAACGAACACAACTAGAGGTAGCAGGGACAACCAGAACAAGACAGCATTATACAGTAGTAAGAGTACTGCAGCAGTAGGGCAAATAATAGACATGTACTAAATGTAGTATAACTGCAGTATTTAGCACCTTGTCTGTCTCAGCCGTCAGTTTGCGGTTTTCTTCTGTCAGCAGGTTTTTCTCTCGTTCATGTTTCTCCTTCAGAGCAGCAACAGATTCATCCATCTCTGTCTGCCTGCAGGGGGAACAAACAAACAGTGGTTCAGGACACACCTTTTCCTGTATGTAAAAATGGTTAAGGACTCACATTTCCCTGCTTGTGAACCTGGTTCAGAACTCACCTTTCCTTCTTGGCCTTGTCTAGCTTGTCCCGGAGCTGCAGCAGCTCTTTGTTGGCAGCAAGCTGTGCCCCCTCGGACTCCTGCAGGTCTTTGCGGAGGTTCTTGATCTCGGAGGAGTGGGCCGAGTCCCTCCTCAGCAGCTCCTCTTCATAGAACAGGACCTTCTTATCGAGCTCTGCCTTCAGACGGGACAGCTCCTGCTGAGACTCTGCCCCCCCTGCTGCCGCTCCTCGGCCCTGCTGAGACTGGAACCAGAACCACAGCCATGATGACCGTCTTCTCACTCTGACATGTGCAGTTATTGTTTGATGTTTTTGATACAATTCAGCTTCAGTCTGGTTCGGAGTTAGCTCAGTCTGGTTTCATTTTGGTGGAGTTTTGTTGAGTCTCGCTCAGTACTGGTTCAGTCTGGTACAGTTTTAGTTCAAATGAAAAGAGCAGTATGACACGCACACAGCACAACACTTAAAATAAAATTCATCCATTCATCCATCTGTTTATCCGTTCAGTACAGTGCAGGAGTAGAGAGCAGAGGGTGAGTCTGTGCAACATCTGACCTTTAGGCTCTGCAGCTCTGTCTCCAGCTGTTTGGAGTAAACCTCGCTGTGTTCCCTCAGCTTCCTCTCCTTTGACGCCTCTGCCTTCGCCTCGTCCAGCTGAGCCTCCAGCTGACCAACACACATACAAAGCTTTTATTCTGACGAGCACTTTGACAGACTGCTCCTTTAAACATTGAGACAGAACAGCAGCAGAGCTGGTTTATCTGGTGGCTTGTTTTTTGTTATGATTCAGTAGAAACTCAGTTACTAAAATGCTGGATCAACATTTTATTTTTCAAATGCAAGAAGCAGGATATTTCAATATACATGTCTTTACATGCGGGTGTTTTTCATTGCGTTTATTGCGTCTGTCAGTTATATAATGTAGCCAAAGAAGCATTAAAATAATACAAAAATAGTTTCTTAATAGTTGTCTGATGGTCAAAATAAAAGTCTCCTAAATGGATAAATAAAGTTGCTGTCGCCCTCTGGTGGTCTACAGAACCACCAGAGGGCGACACCGTCATTTATGGATGACATTCCGATAAATGACATTTCCTATTACCCGACAATAATAATTCGCCTCAAAATCTCATTAAACAGCAAACTAAAGCTTTCTGCTGATGAAGACTGTGAGATGCAGCGGAAATCTCCGGACAAAGACAGTGAGTGGATCTTGACTTCAGACTCCTTAAATTATATGAAGTTTGGCTTACATTTTATTCAAGACGTTTTATTCAATTTTTTCACACAGCTCAACACCCTCTTACAGATTTTTTTGGAGCTTTTAACCACATCTCACACTGTTTATCAGCTCAAGAATCCCCTTTCTATACAAGATACGGTTGAAAACAAAAAAAAGTAACAAGTAACAAGTAAGTGGATCTGAGTTCACATTACTTTTGCCTCCTTTCTAATATTTTATACTCAGTCATATTCAGTGAGGCCTGACTCAAGGCCCACTAAATAACTTTGTCTTTATGGCTTTCAGCCTTAAGCTAGGGATTTCATCGAGAAATGTAAATTTGCACAGAAACTAAATGTCCTTAATTAATAAACTGGTTCAATGAAAAAACTCAAATGTTCTTGGAAAGAAAATTGAAGAAGACTGTGATGTTTGGCTGAGAGCCCTGAAAACAGCCAGTAAGTGGGCCTTGGGTTAAGATTAAGTTAAAGATTCTCTGAAAACTAAAGAAGGTTTAATAAAAGGGATATTTTTTATATTGATTAGTGTATAAGTATTATCTAGTACTACTGCCACTGTGTTTATTAGTACTACAAATGTTAGTACTACTACAGCTGTGTAACGCTGTTAGAAATGTGAGAATCACCTCCTTGCGGGTCTTCTCAGTCTTGCGGATCTCCTGTCTCATGGTGTCCATCTTCTGAAGGAGCGTGTCCATCTCCTCCTCTTTGTCTCGGAGCTGACGTGACAGACGTTGCTTGGAGGAGCGGAGTTCGGCCATCCTCTCCGACAGCTCGGAGAACTCCTGCAGGGCCAGCTTCCTCTGAGAGTGCGCCTCCTTCAGCTCCTTCGTCTGACTCCTCAGACGCTCCAGAGAGTCCGCCAGCTGCTGCTCAGAGGGGGGAGGAGGGATATCAGTGTGTGATCAGTTAACAGTGTGGGAACAAACTGTGGACTGTAACACTACATAAAGTAAACTCATGGTTCAGTTTCCAGCAAAGATGATCTCCCTTTATAAAAAAAAAAAATCTAAAACTTTTTAATTTGTCATAAATGTGACAGTTGATGAACAGAGTAGTCTTTTTGTGAAAAAACAGCAAAAAGAATGAATAAGAGCGCTGTTAAAGTATAAGATCGATCAGCAGCATCAGTAAAAGTAGTACTGTTAAAATCCTAATGATACCAATCTCTAGTCCTCACACATGTTTAAATAAATTATACATGGGTAAATGATAAAAATAACCATATGATTGTTTAGTGATGTGTGTGTTTATAAATCCAATCTGACATGGTCAGATCATTATCTGAATCGTTTTAAAAGTTTCAAAGTGCTCAGAGCAGGGCAGATTTAATGATATGGGGGTTGCAGTAAAACTCTGTCTTGCTCTATTTTCACTTTTTTTAACTGAATGTTGGTGTTGGATGTGGTGGGAGAAATTCTCAAACCATTTCCTTAAGTAAAACTATTAGTACTAGGTAAAAACACTGTCAAATAAATTGCATTATTTATTTACCTAATCGGGAGGAATAAAATAAATGAAATTTAAAAAGAGAGAAAATAAAGCAATGCCAATATTCATCTTAATTTGTTTCATTTTTACTCAACAAAATAAAATGATAAGACTATAATTAAAGCTGCGGGGGACTTAACTATTTTCCAGGGAAAACAGCTAAGTGCAATATTTCTGACAGATATGCGATTTGATTTGTTTGATATAATTTTTTAAGGTCGAGCTTCAGGTCAGTATTCACCGAGTAATAGATTTAAAACGCAAAGCATTACTTCATCAAAAACCTGATTGTTACACAAAGATGATGGCATGAATTTATAAATCCATTTACACCATAGTGTAAAATGTGGGTTTGCTAAGTGCATTGTTTCAAAAAGCAATTTTGCCTTAAAAATGATTTATTGATCAGTTTTAATACAGTATTATTTACCTTGTGGACGTCATCCTTCTCCTGTCTCAGGGTCTTCACCTGCTTCTCCAGAGTCTTTAGTTTGGAGGCGGAGCTCTCGTAGTCCTGTCTGAGTGTGACTGCCTCCTCCAGTTGATGCTCCAGCCTATCAGAGTCTGCGACATCACATGGATGGGGTTTACAATTCTGATACAGGCTCATGGTAATGGTGACTGACAGGAAATGTGATGCAGTCACGACATGCTAACCAATGCTAAGATGCTAATCAGTAGGATCACAGCTTTTTGTGGACATCATTGTGAGGTCATCAGTTAAGTGGTACATCACAGTCGGAACAAAGCACAGTAACCGCCGATGGTTCTGATACTGCCACTGATGCTAAATCACAATCATTACACCTCAACTACCACCTACAACTGCTGTTTCTGCAAGTATTTTCACTGGTACTAAATCTGGTAATACTACTACAGCTGTGGTACTACCACTGCAGCTGTTGATAGTGGTTGTTTGATTCGTACAGCCACTGGTGCTGAAATAAACATTACAACTTTACTACCTCAATTCAGGACTGACACCACTGTTGCACTACTCCAACTACTATTATTACCAATACCTCGTTCCATTACTGTCACTGAAACTGCTGCTTCTTTTTCTGCTACCAGTGTCGGCTGTAGTATTTTTACTAACACAGCGTTTGGTAGTAAAACTACAACTGCTACTGTTAATGCTAATACTAAAACAGGTACTTGAAATAAAACATCTATTGCCAAAAATGTAAAAAAAAAAAACCTATGATTCAGACTGTTACAGCCACAGTAACTCCTCCTCCTCTGACCTGCCAGTTTCTTCTTGAGCCGCTCAATCTCCTCATTTAGCTTCTTGATCTCTTTGTCTCGAGTCAGAGTTCCTCCTCGAGCCGGGGCCTGCAGGGCCTGAGTTGATTCTGCAGTCACAGACACACACTGAGGTCAAAAGAAGAACTGCAGGAGTAGTACAATATTGGAATCACATACACTTGAAACCAATTGTTTGGTTAAAACAAGGCATTTAACAGGGCGAGTCTTTCTCACCCTGCAGTTTGCGGTTCAGTTCTTGTTTCTCCTGCTCTAGTCGGCGGATCCTCCTCTCAAACGCTTCCACCTCCTGCCCTCCACCTTCTCCCCCTCCATCCACCTCCTGCCGGACTCCCAGTGCTGCCCGGCTTACAGAGCTGCAGTCAGAGAAGCAGCTGTCGGTGGTGTAGGTGAAGCCAACAAAGGGGAGGTGCTGACCAGTGAACCCAGTGTGAGACACTGGAGGTCCGATGTCCTGCAGGAAAAACACTGTCAGAATGGAGGACCAGCAGGAACCATCTTTAATCTGTCAGTGCGCTCATGCTGTAGGAACACGGGAGGTCATCGGGGCATTAAAGTTTAAAAGGTCGGGACAAAGTGTAGCCTCAAAGACTGGATGCAGGGACAGAGACTGACTGACTTTAAATACTACTAAGACATGACTCTGGCAGGTTAGGAATGGGAACACTGGTAAATGTAGATTTATAATGGCATTGTGTTTTTTTCTTCTTTCCCTATTCCGGTCCTCACCGGGTTCTTCAAGACATCATCGTCCACATCAAAGTTGGAGGTGTCGGTAGGTGATGACACGTCTGGGATGTAAGGGGCCTCTGCAGACCGGATGTTGTCCCAGTCAATCCCACTAAAGAACGGGTGACTCTTGAAGTCCGAGATCCCGTTCAGACCGAGCCGACGTTCCCTCGAGCAAAGCAGGCGCTGGATCAGATCCTTGGCATCTTCGGACACATCGGACACATGGGAGGGGAACTGGAAACGGTCCTGGAAAACACCAGAAAATAAACACTGTGAGCCCTTTTGACAGGAGAGAGAGAGGGAGGATGGATGGAGATACAGAGAGAGAGAAAGTGAGAGAGAGACTGGCAGAGTGATAATAAGACAGAAATGGAGAGCAGGACGAGGCGTCTGTCCACTGAGGGACATGTTCAGATTTAGAAAAGAAGAAGTAGGACAAGAGTCTGGAGACAAACACATAACCTGGAAACGGCAGCGGAGGACAAGCTGAACATGAACCAACACTTGAGGAACAGTGAGATTACAACAGTAATCTGAATATTGTTACAGGTCTGCATGGTTACTCTCCAACAGCTTTACCTGACTACTTTTACTGACAATAAATCCAGAGAGCAAACAGGGAACAGAACTGTGCTCTTGTTGTGTTTCTGACCTCATGGTTCATGATCTTGCCGTAGGTTTCCACCAGTGACTCGGCATAAAACGGTGTTTCTCCGTACAGCATCTCGTACATACAGACTCCCAGAGACCACCAGTCACACTCCGGTCCGTAGCGGCCCATCCCATCCTCCATTGCCTGCAGGATCTCTGGGGAGATGTAGTCCGGAGTACCCACCGCCACTGAAGACTGCACCTGTACAGACACAACAGGAGGAGTCCTTAAACTGGTCACTGAAAAGATCAGTCCACTGAAGTAGCCTGGACAACTAAAATTAGCTGGCATTAAAACTACATCCGTTAAGTCTAAAGTTAACTTAACTGAAACTTCCATACACAGCTCTCTCAATATCTAAACTCATTTTACTCTAAAAATAAAGCCAGTTAACATTAAACTGAGCTCTGTTACCTGCTACTGTTAAATCCAGTGAAGTGTAAAATTAAAACTTAAACTCAACTGTGAATTAAACTTGGTTTACTGAAAAACTAAGTGAAGTTAACATTACTATAAATTTAAACTAGTGATTTGGGTGTGAGAGCGTTACCGTGCCGTCTTCCATCATACGGAGACAGGACCCAAAATCTGCTAGGCGAATGTGGCCATTGACATCCAGCAGCACATTGTCCGGTTTAATGTCTCTGAAAAGACCAAAAAATATTAGACCCCTTTACAACATTCAAACCATAAACATACTGTAAAATGCTGATGTAGAATACCGGCACATATTGACAGTTGCTTTTCATCACAATGAGCCTGTAGATAGCAGCTGATAGGACAATCTGCTCTCAAGGTCCACTGATTTACTTGTTCTAAAGTTTTTCACCGTATCTCATGATCTGTTCCAACAAGACTTTTATGAGTCTTTTCAGAATTCAAACATGTTGGCTTGAAGGTGGAGATCAATGGCAGATTTTTAACTGAGAAACAGCTGTAGGATCACTGTGACGCAGCAGAAACCTCCACATCAGTTAGTGAACACTGAGAGAACTACATAGAAATACTTCACAAGATTTATTATCTCAGTGAGCTTTTTTTTTTAAATAAAGCTGTGAGAGTTTGAACAGCCGCAGTCAGCTCCAGTTGAAAGATTAACTGGTTTCAGGAAGGAAGGTGGAGGCTGAGCAGGATATAACTACATTTCCCAGAGGACACTGCTGCCAGGAAGAACACACTTCCTGTCTCTCTCTCTCACACACATACACAGACACACACACAGGCCGTCACAGTGATTTATGCATCAGTGTAAAACAGTCATATGACGGGCAGAACATTTTATATCTGCATTTGTCGGTTTGACATGGTACTTTACTGCTGTTACCACGGCAACTAGATGAGTAGACTGTGGATTAGTGACCACGCCTACTTACGGTTACTATTGAAACCCGAGGCCACACCTATCAGGGCTTACAATGATAACCAGAGGCAACGCCCGGCTGAGTTTACATTGTTGCATCACATAGTTTAAACATCTGTACACACCAGCATAACCAGTATAAGCAGTACCTGTGGATGTAGTGCTGCTGGTGGATGGAGTGGATGGCCAGCACCATCTCAGCGACGTAGAACTTGGACATATCTTCAGGAAGGCGGTCCTCAAACTTACTGAGCAGAGTCAGCAGGTCCCCGCCCACGTAGTAATCCATCACCAGGTACTGCAGTGCAAGAACACACAGGTGCATACATTACCATCACTGCTATGACAGCAGGAGTACTGTGGCAGCACTCGCAGTACTAACCAGGTAGTTGTCGTCCTGGAAGGCGTAGTGCAACGTTGTGATCCACTGACTGTCTCCTTTCACCAAGACTTCACGTTCTTCACGGAAGCATGCCGTCTGCACAGAAGAAGAAGAAGAACATGCTAATACCACAGCAACCTGACGCACACATCCTGATGAAGATGATGAAGATGAAGCCCACCTCAGCTCTCTTTAGCATCTCCCACTTATTGAGGATCTTCATGGCGTAAACTCGCTCCGTGTTTTTCATCTTCACCACGGCAACCTGAGAGAGAGAGAGAGAGAGGGGTGACAGATATTAACAATGTGACAGAGACAGTGAGAGGTATCAGTACTGTACGGTGTTTAAAGAATCTTTACATGGAGAATTCTGCAGATAGATTTTACACGAACACAGAATAACAACAAGAAACGCATGCAGAGCAGAACTATGCAGGTAGCCACTGAAAACTCACATTCAAAAGACAACACCCACAGTTTGTAATCATCTATGTCCCTTATATCCACCCATGCTGAAATCTACTGTCCCCTCTCAGACACACTCTGAACAGATTCACAACAACACTGCTTTCCAAACACTAATCAGAGGAAACCACATTATAACGCAATATACAGAAAGCTATTTGAAACACTGGAATGAGAAAGCTAAAAGTAGAGTCCAACAACTTGAGGCACTAAAAAGAAAATGCGAATTAGCAGAACATCTCAGAGACTGAATCTGACCAAATCCAGACTCAGTGGCCACAAATCAAACAAGGAAGACACTAAATAAAATCCTGGCAACCCAAAAGAAAACAGAATATGTGATCACTGTTGGACAGGCAAGGCTGAGACAGAGATACACCTCCTGTAATGTGAAACATTCAATGAAATAAGGAACAATTACTTTCACAAGTTCTAATCTGTAGTTTCAGATGTCAAAAGGATTAATAATCATTTTCATATGAAGGACTGAAGTCTGCAGTGAAGAGATTATTAATGTTATAGGTTCTTTTGCTGTGGAAGATTCCAGATGTTTAATTTATAAATAATAATAATTTATCGTTCATGCATCCTGGTGTTTTATCTGTTCTTTAAATTCCTAATGTAACAGAGCCAATTTTGCGGTGAACATAAAGTGTCAGTGGGTAAAAATAGTTCCATCAGCATATGGAAAAATGTCCGCCATATTTCATTATTTCAACAGTTAATCTATTATTGATAGTTATATTGGTTCATGTGGACTACTGGTGAAAAGTAGTTTTTCCATTTGTAGTGCATGAGCAGCTCTGTCTCAAGCTGTTCCCTATGTTTACATTTCTAGTTTAGAGTTTTTTCCCCTTCATGAAATGCAGCGCTCAGTCGTCATGTCAGAACACATTTAGAAATGTAGAGAAAACACGACGGACTTTTGCATGTAATGACTTATGCCTGGATGTTTTGGGGTGTAAGACTATTCAACAGGACACCAGTAAGTTCATTCAGATCAACATGTCAAGAGCTATCGATAATGTAGGAAACAGCAGACAGGTGTACGTAATCATTTGCATAAATGTGCCAAAGCATTTGCAGTTCGTATAAAGGAATGAGATATTGCCGTCAGGTTGTGCACAAGTAAGTTGATGATGTGAAGGTTAAATTTTAGTTTTTATCTGTGAAATCTGCCAAAATGACTGAGAAAAACTTCTACCAGGCTGTAAACATGTTTATTTCTGCTCTAAAGTTGAGCATTTTAACATGGGGGTCTAAGGGGATTAGTGTAACTCACCAGATGTAGGATTCGGGTATAAGCCTGCCATTTCCGGCGTGCATTTCATGCAGTCTTTACCTCCCCTTCCGCTATCCCCTTCTGCTCCGTTCTCAAAATCCCTTTAGCGACAGGAAACAACAACAACCTCCAAGCAGCAACCTACAGGCTGAAAACGGCAAATCTTCCCAAAAATTCAGATAGCGCAGTAAGGCAGGCCTGCTCGGTTCTTTTGGTGAATTAGTAATTAGTAATGTGCAAATGTTCCACCACAACAATTCAAATTCATTTTGTCACTATTTTGCGGGAGCACCGCTGCTGCATTGCGGGTTTTAGCGGCGTCAAAGACAACTGTGATTAGTTTCAAGAAAAACAAACAAACCGGATAATTTCGTTTCCCTTCTAACAGAATGATACTGGATGCAGGCAGATCATCCTGCAGCACTGACACAGCACTGTGGAGATAGATCTGCAAGACTAATGGGAACTCACACAAGCAGACGTTTTTTGGCTCTTCCATTTTGGCTTTATCTTTCAGCCCTGGAGGTTGCCACTTGGTTCCTCCCTGATTTCAGATTCTTAACTTGTTTATGGTGAGGTCCTGCTGCAGTTACAATAAGGACCTACGGATCCAATATTCAATATTTGCAGATATTTTTTAACTGATTCCTCATAAAAAAAAAGACATTTATCTATAAATGTGCTACTTTGGCTTTGATGTATCTGTATTTATAGTCACCATCACTCTCCAGCCCACAGCACCATCTGTGATTAGTTACATGTCATGGACAATAGCTGATCAACACTGAAGGATAAATACCAAAAGGTTCTTTTTTTAAATTAAACATTTGTAAAAATAAATTAATTAATTAAAACACATTTCAGAAAAGTTCTGTGTTGTTGTGGTTTTATAAAATTTGACACCAAGGTTTTCATTTTCACTACAGTATATCAGTTCTAAGCATTGTTCCTGACTGATGGAGGGTCTGGTTTATAAATCTGTGCTGATCTGGCCCCTGCAGGGTTCTGGTCTCAGATTGACGATGTGGTCTTCATGAGGTGTCAGTTCAGACTGTGTCAATAAAAAACCCAACAATGACGTGTTGTTTCAGGTCAGCTTGACTCACATAGATGTAACACCTCTATGGAGTTACCACACTGGTCTCCATGGTGACCAGGTGAAACATGTTACAGACATGCAAGGTGGCATGTGTCAAGAAAACCACTAGATGAGCTGGTCTGAGCATCCGAGTACAGCCACACCACAAATACCTGTCTGATCAGCACCCCACCCATGCGGCTCAGCACCACACCTGGACTGGACCTGGACTCCAATGTAATGAGAGCTGCCTGAGCTGGTCCCTGTGTTTACGGTGTATCTGTGTGTTTGTGAGGACCAGGCTGAGTCTGACAGTGAGGGCGGTCCTCACAAGTACAGCAACATAAACCTGTGTGTGTTTGTATCCTGAGGCAGTGGGCAGGTGTGGCTGCGACACACCTTTCCTCTGGTATGTGGACAATGCACACACAGACACACAATAACACACACCCTCTCTGCTGTAAGAAACCCATCTGGTGAAGAGGAGAGCCTCGTACATGCTGTTCAAACCCTATAAACTGCATTACCCACAAGCCCCTCTGATGATGGCACCAAAGAAAAAGAGCAGCAAAGTCTGCGTCCTCCTGCCTGAGTGAGGGTCAATCATATTCAGAGGAGTGGGAGGATGTTCAGTCTGGAACTCATGTCTTCACAGAGAAATATAGAATAGACACTGCAGCAGCAAAATGTTGTCGGTCATTTAAAGTGTGTGTCAGCATTAAAGCTAAAACATGAGCAGAAATCGGAGCTCTTTTTGTTTTCCTAGTCTGTGACACTGACGTCCAACAAGATGCTAAACTGAATTCATTTGACAGTTCTCATACTTTGTTGTCTGTCTCAAACCACAAGCTGTGTTTGATTTGCTACGTTAAACAAAGTTTGTAGTTTTAAAAAAAACTCAGAACAGCCCCAACTGTTCAGTTGCAGATGCTGTTTTTTTTATCTCCACAGCACTGACGTCAGATCAGCTCACCTCTCACTCATTCTGGATATTTATTTGATCTTTCACGTCCTTTTACTCTAATCGTTTTCAGTCCTTCATGTGACACTATGTTTCCCTGACAAAGCTCTGAGTCGTTTTCTTGCTGCTCAAACAAATCTCCTTTTCTCTGAGTATCAGAAAACACTGCATCACTGCACTCTGACTTTTTAAGGTTGATTCTGATTCGTTTACAATTAAGGTTCAACAATAATTTAATACGTAATAAAAAAGTTAAATATGTGAAGAATTCGCAGTGGAATTTCAGAAACACTGATGAATCTCAGACAAGTTTCATGTGTGGAGTTGAACTGCAGCCGTTATCAGACTGACTGAAGGTGAACTGCAGCAGTTTAGTTAATGACTAACAACAGCTAACAGACACATACTGACACACTGAGCTGCAGCATTTACATCCACATGTAGGAATAATCTGAACTCAACCTCCAGATATCAACAAATAAAATGCTTTTATTTTTTAGAGTTTACCTCAGTTTATTTATTTTTGTAACCTATTTTTACTTAAGATAATTTTTTTCAACTCTCCAGTGGAGCGGCAGCTTCAGTGAACATTGAACCCACATGAAAACAAACTTTTCTGTCTCAGAGCAGCAGAAACTGTCTGTGATAAGGGAGATTTCTACAGATGTCTGGCGTTTCCACCAGAGAACGTTGAGAATGAGCAGAAAAGTGGGCTGAAAGGCAGCCGATGATACGTTTGGTTTTCTAAATGAAGGAACATTAGCTACTGCTTTAAACAGTCTGTGGCTACAATTCACTCGTTTCAGTAACCGAGAATATTAATTTTTTGTCTGTATTTTCTAAAGACAAAAAGTATTTTCTTTTATTAGAACTAGACAGAGGTTTCCTGTGGCTACTATGAGTTAGTGAGTTATGAGAATGTCTGAAAGACCAGTGCTTTTGAACAAAGTTGATATCCTACGACTGGGCAATATATAGCTAAAATACTTAACACGACAACTGGTTTCAAATCTGTTGGTATTACTAATTACTCATCACTTTTAATGACCTATTTCGTAATAAAGACCAAAAGAAAAAAGACTTTGTTTGAAGTACCTCCTTAACCTATTTATCACTGGACAGAGACCCCATAACAGCCTCTGCGCACCTTGAAATACAGTCCGTCAGCCGCCGCAGCAGGCCGCTGGGACTGAAACTACTGAGCATTTAATCAAGCAACTTTCTTCCTTCACTGATGAAGTGTCTATCGCTGGTACGCATCACTACTGTTTCATCGACCTTGTTTCTTGTGTTCCTCTGATGCTGTAGTTAGTAAAGGCAGCGTACATGCTGCAGGTTGTCAAGATACTGGACAACAACAACGACATGTGCAACTTCAACGACAGATCCACTGAAACCAGAGGAAAAAAGAAAGCAAAAACCACATAGAGACATACGTAGTGATTGTCTCGATGATCAGTGACAATTTATAGATGACCAAAAGCCAGAATACAAACGGCGTTGCAGAGCAGGCAGGAAGCTTGCTGTAAGCAGCCAATTATCAGTTCAACAAATCAGCTGCACTGTTTTTCTTCTTCTCCGTCCATTATATCCTTCATGTATTGTCATGAATGTTGGACTCCAACAACCGCCACCGACAAACACAGTCCTGGGTGTTATCTTATCTTTGTGAGACCACCTGACCACATTTCTGCTTCCATTACTAAAAGTGTCTCGATAAAGGCTGGGCTCCTGCAGGAACCACTGAGGAAGAAGTCAGGAAGCCGTGCATTATAAACAGGAAATGCAGAGTTACACTGGACTGGATACACTTCCTGTTAGTGCACAGAGAGGAGGCCACGCTACTGAGCTACAGGTAACAGCACAGGTGAGTCGACGTCTGCAAACTGCAGCTGTATTTACAAAATACATTCTGTTGCATGCAGTCTGCACAAAACTGGGACATATTACTTCGTCATAATATGGCGCCTTCCGTCCATTGCAGTCTGCATTGTGAAATGAGCCATCATCTGTCAGTGTGCTCTCAGCTGCTGTAGCTTGATTAGACTTGCGTGAGACACATTGACGTATGTGATGTTACCGTATGTAGTTCAGAAAAGCATGTAACCAGATGTAGTAGGACATCCTGGTATTTTTGGCACAGGCTACTGCATTCAAACCAATGTATTGGGATGTACTAAATTTGTTTCTGGCATACTATACAGTATGTTAGCATGAGTACTGGAACACGCCCACTGACACTCACTGCCGTTAGTTCGATGAAGTGTCCCGTTAGCGTCACATCCGCTGCCTGTGCTTGCCTGGAATCTGTTTTCATGAAAACTTCCTGTTTCTACTGAGCGCTGTTTACCACCAGTGACCCAAGTGAGCAGTGAAGTACTGAAGAGGAAGATAAAGAGGAGGAGGCAGAGAGAGAGAGGAGGCCTCCCAGCAGATGGAGACCAGACAAGGTGGTGAGGTCAGACATCAGGAGGAAGTCTTACCTCTCCAAAAGCTCCTCGTCCGATCACTTTCAGCATCTCGAAGTCATCTCGGTGCAGCCGCATGTCCTTCACCGTGGTGGTGAACGGTTTCACTGAGGACACACGAAATACATGTTAGACATATGACAGACATAATCAAAAATTAACAACCATTTGAAATTAACTTCAATCAACTTGTCTATACTGTTTTGATTTGATTATCTCATTTAGCATAATTCACATTCACAATAATCACATTGAAAGTAATGCAATGTGAAGTAAGGCAACTTCACTTAACCACATTATGCTACAATCTGTTTTGCTGCTTGATACAGAAAGAAAAACTCAGACAGCTTCCTTCTCCATGACTAATCTACAAGAGAAGTCTGTCTGATAGAAGATAGTTTACTCTGATTTAAGGATTTAAGGGCTTTAGAAAGACGCAGGAGCGCAAAGAACCGATGAGCTGGTATGGAGAATCGGGATGACTGGAAGCGACGATGGAGGAATGGTCTGAGGACGACCTAGTAGTAGAAGATTTAAGGGTCCTTGCAAGCTTCAATTTTATATATATACATACATATTATATCTATATCTTTTTTTTATTATTGATGCAAGAGACAGGGTGAAAGAAAGTATAGAAAAAAGAGAGACATGCAGCAAAAGGTTGTGAGCTGGACTCAAACTCACAACCGCTGCTGGCAACCTGAGCCCACGTGGTAACGACTTAACCCAGCGAGCTATACAGCGACCCTCAAGTTTTTTTAAAACTTTATTAAGAAGACAGAGTTTGTTGACATTCAGGCTCCATGTGGCAGCAACAAAATGAGCAAGGAACAGGACAGATACGTTACAAGGGAAGATTTGGCTGTAAAAATGCAACACCAGTTGGAAGGAAATATCGTGGCTACAGGAAGGATGACGTTGACCCAAGACAGGTGCTCTGTCAGCAGGGCCTGGAACTGTCGTCATTACATGAGGCAACACGACTGATTTCTTTGACCACATAAAACTGCACCACAAAGCTCAGTATGACGAGTGTAAAGCCAGACCTAAATGTCATCCAAGGCACAAAAACTACTTCAGATGTCTTTGCCAGTGGTACAACAGAGTGTAATCACTGATGAAATAACCTTTCATCTCTGAAATAAACGATACCAGTTAGCACCAAAGAAGATCTCAGAAACGTGATCGGGTTGCTTGAGAAACAGTATATAACACTGTTTTTCTCAAGTTGCCATCCCAGAGCAGTATGAAAAATGCAAGGCACAAGTTGAAACAGCGCTGTCACAACTTCAATATTATATTGCAACACCAGACTTGTGGTGTCCTGCTTGAGTCTTATCGTTTTCTTCATTAACGAAGAGCTGCAACTGTAAAGTCGCTGTCAAGTGAGAACATCACAACAGAGATGAGAGGAGCGCTGATTATGGCCATGAGATGTTTTTGTCATTTCACCACATGTATAGGAGAAAAACAAAACACCTTAGTTTGTTTCCAATATTATGCGGCCATACAAAGACTAATAAACACTGGCAATACATAACAAAAGCATGATGACACAGGAGACACTGGTGGTGAGGAGTTGGGGGGCACTAAGACCCCGCAGACTGTCAAGCTTCTCATTCATCTTTTATTCATCTGATCTGGGATCAGTTTTATCTGGGTCACACACACATATTAAAGCACACACATATACATACATTAAAATACACACTGTGCCACTAAGACACACACCAATAGAAACCAGAATAGAAACCGCATCAGAGCAATTTCAGTTCCTCCTGAGAGGCCAACTGAACTGAACCTGACTCCCTCAACTGCAATCTTAAACAACACCTGCAGGATCCTGAAGACCACATGGACCCTGAGAAACCTCAGGGAGACCCTCGACTGTCTCGGAGATAGACTTCATTCTGACAGCTGATCCAGAACTCCACAGATCATCAATAAATTTAAAGCAGCTGAAATCAGCCCAATGTTCTGCTCAGATTCATCCTCTGGAGCATTTTGAGGGGTTTATGATGCTGCTCCGAGTCTTCAGGAGGGGCGGGGCTGCGAGAGCTTCACAGAATGAATCAGTCAGGGTCTGTTTAGACACAGATTCAGGATCTGATCCACTCAGATACAGCTGATTAATGGCAGCAGCAGAAAACGACAATTAAATAACATCAACAGCGATGTCCCAGCTGCACACTGTCTCAGTCTGATTATAAGACATTCCAACCACCATGTTGCAGTGGAACAGTCACAGGGACGTTCACAAAGTCCTGCTGGTTAAACTGGGCCAACAAACATTTGCTAACCTCATGACATGGTGGCTACACACTACCCACAATGCATCACTCTGTGCAGAAGACCATGATACTCTGCTACTCTCACCATTCACACACTCTAAATATATCCACAATAACCTGCTGGAAGTTTAATAGACTGATTCTGACTCATGTTTAATGGAAATGGATGTTTGGACAGTTTTCCTCAAATGTCAGTACAGGTTAGTTGTTGCTGCTGTTTTCTACCAGTGATCAATCAATCAATCAACCAATCAATCACTCAATCATTTGACTTCGTCAGTTACTGATCAATCAGTGTCAGACTCTCTGAGAAACAGTGAAACTGTCGGAGAAACATCAGAAACTCAAACAGCTGCTGTAAGGAGGTCACACCAAACCAGGACAGACTGTGTTTAACAGGAACAGGCTGAACCAGGACAAAGTGGGCCAAACTGGGTCAAACTGGGCCAGTGAGCATCTGCAGCCTCCACACCAAGCACACACACTCATCTGCACTGTAGACTTACTGTGAACTCGTCCTTTAAACTTGCCTGGTCTGAGGGTCAAACCTGCAGCAGGACTCTGATCCAAGAGCACTGAGGACCGCTGACAAGGTTCTGGAAACACCTTGACTACTTTGGAAAAACTTCAGCCACCAGAACCCATAAGAGCCCTGGAACTGGACCGGACCCCTGAAACTATATTTGAGCCTCATTTAAGGACACCTGTAACCTCCGTCAATTTCTAAACCGTACTGAAATGTCACTTAAGGGTCCTTGAACCTCCCTTGAAGTCCCTGGAACCCAAAAGAACCATTACTCCTTACTCACAGTTTCCTGAGTGATCAATATAATAGTAGTTGTGTTATTAAAACAGCTCTTAGCCTCCTTGAAACGCCTTTAAAACAACAAACTTTCCCCAAGGGTCTCTGAGACACTTCAGGAACCACATTCAGGGATCTATGGATCCTCTTTCAAAGATCCATAAACCCTTTAAGAACCTTCCAAAGACCCTTGAACCTTCCAAAACCTACATGGAATCATTTAAGAACTCCTAAACTTCCCTGAAGAACCCTCAAAAATTCTTAGAGGCCCGCTCAAGGATGCACAGATCCAATTTCAAAGACCCCTGTTATGAAGCCTTTGACCTTCCTGGAGCCTCTTTCAAGGGCCACCAAATTACCTTGAGACTCCCAAGAATCTCTCAGTGAACCTTGGATCTCTCTGACACCCTTCAAAGACCCCTAAAACTTTTTCAAAAACCACATTCCAGGTTCCATGGAACTTTGAGCCCCTCTGTGGATCCCTCAAACCAATTTCAAGGTCTGTCGGGAACCCTGAACTGTCCTAAACCTCTGTGGAACCCGTTTAGAACCTCTGAACCTCCCTGAAGAACACTTAACAACCTGCAAGATTCTCAGAAGACCACTCAAGAAGCCACGGATCTTGTTTCCACGACCCCTGTTGAAAAGCCGTAGACCTTCCCACAGCCTGTTTCAAGGCTCCAGGAAGGACTAAGGCTTCTACCACCACCTCAAAGCACCCTTGAACCCCCCCAGTGCCTCCGAGGAGCACCTTGCGCCCCCCCGGAGACTGCTGAGGGCTTCCCAGAGCTTGTGAGTGTGTTTCAGAGATGGGGCCGGGAGCAGGTGTGGCCCAGGACCAGGTCCAGGATCTTACCCCACTCGAGGAAGTCGGTGATGTGCTTCTCCCTCTTCAGCGGGCAGTTCGAGCACTCAGTATAGAAGCAGAGCAGCAGGTCGAGCAGCGTCTCCACGCTCAGACAGCCTGCCGCCTTCTGCTCCAGCAGCAGCTCCTCCAGCTGCTTCAGGCGGACCTGAGCTGACATCCTGACCCAGGACGGTCACCTGCCGCTCCCGCTGAAACACCCACCACAGCCCGCCGCTCAGTCCGAGTGTAAGCCGCCGCCGAGGCTCCGCTTCCTGCAGAGTCGTGCCGAGCTCAGCCTGCTAGCAGCAGCAGCTAGCTCGTTAGCTCCGGGAAAACATTCCCGACATTTTGAGCCGCCTGGGTGTCGGTGAGTCGCTGAGTCTCCGCCGGTTACCGTTGCTCCGTCGTGCCGTGAACCGAACAGCCTGCAGGCCCGCGTTTGTCCGCCCTCCGCATCGGCTTTAATCCGGTAAATCTGGACTTTCCTCTCAGAAATCGGGACGTCGGGCAGACCGTCGACTCTCAGGTTGGCCGTCGCTGCTCCATGTCCGCCGGTCGGTGTATCAGCCCGGTAAGAGGTCCAGGAGCTCCGGGACCGACTGGGCTGGACTCAAAATGTCCGTCAGCACCGGGAGGGAGTGCGCCGGGGGATTAGAGGCGGTTTTTGGTGAGTTTGAGGGAGCTGCCGGTGTGGCTGATCAGTGGGAATATGGCTGAATCCAGGTCGGATCATCCAGAGCAAGTTGAAGGGAATAAATCTCGCTTCCGGTCACATGGACCTTCACAGTAAAACAAGAGTCTCAGGAACACCGTTTCTACTAGTTAATACAAACTAAACATTAAAACAGCATGAATTAAAAACACACAAGAACACGAATACTACAATAAACAAACTAAAGACAAACTATGGAAGTATAAGCTGACACAAATCAAACAAAAAACAGAATAAATAAATATAAAAGTAGAATAAACAAAAAATAGGGTAATAAAAACCAAGATGTAGTTGATTGACGGTAAATTGATGTAGATAAAGTCTTCAGGTTCTGAAGGTTACTGTTTGCTGGGTGTGTCTGTTTTTTGACTGTTCTAATTGGTCAATAAAAAACACATTAATAAATTATTTTAAAAAAAATCACCTTTAACGTCAGACCTACCAGAAATATTGTCATGAAACTATGGATACATCTGACATTTTTCTATTGATTTATTTTCACTAGTTGGTTTTCTCAGCTTCTCGGTTAATAGCTTCGGTAAGACAAAAAGCATTGGATTGTCTGTTGGAGAAATAAAACTATGAATAATCAAAGAAATATGTCAAATGTAAATTTGTGTTCATAAAGCTGTACTTTTTTGGTACTGTTTTCTGACATTTTAAATACTAAACAATTGATGAATTCATTTAAAAATAAATCATCCTATTATTGGTCAACAAATTATCAAACAATAAGTTTATAATGATTATTTTTTATCTACATTTACATATTATACCAAAGTTAAGTTAAATCATTCAGCCTATAAATTAGATTACAAGATCTTTGAAATATTATTTAAAAATATAAAACACTGAAGGAAAAAATGATGGAGAAATCCAATTTTGAGTGTTTTTTCATTGCTTCTTCTTAAACAAAAACACAAAATTCTAAAAATGTCATATAATATATTTCAATTAAAAAGTCAACAGGGATAATGATAATATGATATCTTATTTTAATAATAAACAATTTGTATGAGATATAATAATAGGCTTTATTAGCACGAACACATAATTCATCCATTGTATAGAGATATTTAAAACATTTAGACAAACAAACTAATTAAAAGGCGAGGGACCAACAGTAACGTCATTAAAACAGTGAGGAAGTGAGAAAATAATACAGAATGAATCATTTTAAAGGCTAAGGTAAAGCGATTGTCTGTGCTTTTATTGTGCATGCCGCCGCTGCTCTCCCGGATGTTACTTTGTACTGCTATCCGCAGCTTGACGCTCCGTTTTTCCTCAGACTTCAGTCTGACGCTCCCTGAGGAGCACCGAGGCCCCGCCCTCCTGCACCGGAAACGCTCCGGATACATGACGTTATGGTGTGATTGACAGGAGCCGGGAGAGACTGGTACCCCCTCTCCCACCCCCGCTGACATCACCGACTGACATCATAAAATAAATCAGTAAACAAAGAGTGTTGTTTGTTTGTAATTTCTACAGTAAAATAAACAATCAAAGAGGGAACGACAGCAGAATTCATTTCATTCAAATTTTATTGTATTGTCGTTTTATTTTATGTTTAATTTCATTTTTAAAAACTTTTTTATGCTTTACGACTTTGTATTTTATTTTGTTTTATTTTATTTTAGATTTTATTATACTTTTACTTATTGATTTTTAAAGCTGTTTGTATTGCATTTATTTTTTATTTTGTAGTTTTTTAATGTTGTATGTATCACATTAATTTTCTTATTTTTTTGTATTTTATTGCATTTTATTTTATGTCTTATCACTTTTCTATTTTTTTAATGTTTAATTGTATTTCTGTTTTATTTAATGTAGTTGTGTAATTATTTTTTATTTGTTTGTTTGATTTATTTTTTGCTTTCTTGCAATTCTTAATGTTTTCTTGTATTTCTATTTCATTTAGATAAATCATTTATTCAATGTTTTTATTTTTATTTTATGTTGTATTGCATATTGTCTTATTTTATGCTCTATTGTATATTTACAAATATTATTCTATTTTTTTTACAGAATTATACGTTTATTTTAAGTTTAATTGTATTTTTATTTCATTTTATTATTTTAAATTTCAATTAATTTTATTAAATGTTTTACTGTATTTATTTTAATTTATTAATTTATTGTCTTATATTTTTATTTAGTTTTCTTGTATTTGTGTTTTTATTTCAGGCTTTATTGTATTATTAGTATTATTCTATGTTTTCTTGCATTTTTATTTCATTTTAGGATCAATTGTTTTACATTTTTATTTTTGTTTCATTTTACTTTATGTATTATTATATTTTATTATTTAACTCAATATTTAATTTATTTTATGTTTTTCTGTATTTTCTAATTTTATTTCATTAAATTTCTATGAATTTTTCATTCATCCATCTGTCCGTCTATCCACTATATCCACTTTATCATGTGTAAAGTTGCAGAGGATGCTGGATCCAGACGCAGCTAATCTCTACATGCACTCAGTGATTCGGCTCCATCTTTCTTAATGTATCACAACCTGCTCTCAGACACACGATGCATCAACAACTTCATAGTCTGTATAAGCGAGCACTTAAAATAATGGACTCTCTCTTTATTGGCATATAGTTGAAAAGTATCATCTTTTAACATCTGAAAGCATCTTGTTAATGGCCAATGTTGACTTACTGTAAAAGATTTTTCACAGTCAGGCAGTAAAACCTCTTAAACAGTTTGTAGGAGCATTTAGTTCAACTTGAGGTCGACAGGAGCTTCCACTAGAGGGAGGTGTTAAGTTACATTTCAGACTGCAACACTTGGACATGACTGCTTTTTATTAAGGTCTATTATGGTGGTCTTGTTTTGGAATTAGTTCCATTTGTCTGTTGTTTGTTTAGGGCCTGTGCTTCTATTTAATTTGTTGGTTATTTATTACAATCGACTGTTGTCTTTTTTTCTATGTATCACTCGTAACCTCCATCCAAGGACTAAAGATGGACACTGGCTGTATCTGATTCATGTGTTGTGCGCTGTCACTGCAAACTAAACCATAAATAGAATAAAATAAATAAATTATCCTGCCATTAACCGCCATGCTGCCCGCAACAACAAATGCAGGTATTGATTTATTCTGATCAGTTCTGTACAAAAAGCTGTAATTTTTCCAATTTGTTTTTGAAATACATGAAAATACCGATTAAACACCAATAGACTATGAATTTAAATTGTAATGTAAAAGACATAAAATGCTAGATCTATGAAATATACATTATTTTTGTGTATAGTTATGAATAAAACTAATATACTTACTGTTAATTTTAGACATGATCTGAAATTAACAATTTAGTTTTGTAATTTTAATCATAACTACTGGTTGTATAACTGTGTTCTACATTTTTATGTAGATTTCTATGTAAAGTTAGATGTAAAACTCAAATATCACACTTGATAAGCCGTCTTAAATAGTGAGTGGATGTGGCTCTGCAACCAGTCGTATTCCCTACTTACAATAGAGAGACATAAAACCCAAATCAACATTCTACTGAAAGACAGTTTTTAGCAACACACACAAAGCAAGTAACGATTATAAATGTAAACCAAAATATAAATAAATATTAAACAGATAAAATACTGTGATGTGAATGGTTGAAACCCCCAAGGGCCTGACTCCATCCTCAGAAAACATTTACATATATAAAATGTTTCTGGTCATCGTCTTGCTGGAAAACAAATCTTCTCTAGGTGCAGCTCTCTGCTGACTTCATCAGGTTGTCCTTACAAGATTTCCCTACACTTTGCTGCAATCATTTACTCTTTACTTTTATGAGCTTTGCAGGGCCTGCTGCTGAGAAGCATCCCCACATCATGATGCTGCCACCACCATGCTCCACATAATGATGCTGCCACCGCCATGCTCCACATCATGATGCCGCCGCCACCATGCTCCACATCATGAAGCTGCCACCACCATGCTTCACATCATGAAGCTGCCACCACCATGTTGCACATTATGATGCTGCCACCGCTATGCTCCACATCATGATGCTGCCACCGCCATGCTCCACATTATGATGCTGCCACCGCCATGCTCCACATCATGATGCTGCCACCACCATGTTTCACATCATGATGCTGCCACCACCATGTTTCACATTATGATGCTGCCACCACCATGTTTCACATTATGATGCTGCCACCACCATGCTTCACATCATGATGCTGCCACCACCATGCTTCACATTATGATGCTGCTACCACCATGCTTCACATCATGATGCTGCCACCACCATGTTTCACATTATGATGCTGCCACCACCAATGCTTCACATCATGATGCTGCCACCACCATGTTTCACATCATGATGCTGCCACCACCATGTTTCACATTATGATGCTGCCACCATCATGCTCCACATCATGAGGCTGCCACCACCATGCTTTACATCATGAAGCTGCCACCACCATGTTGCACATTATGATGCTGCCACTGCTATGCTCCACATTATGATGCTGCCACCGCCATGCTCCACATTATGATGCTGCCACCGCCATGCTCCACATCATGATGCTGCCACTACCATGTTGCACATCATGATGCTGCCACCGCTATGCTCCACATTATGATGCTGCCACCGCTATGCTCCACATTATGATGCTGCCACCGCCATGCTCCACATCATGATGCTGCCACCACCATGCTCCACATTATGATGCTGCCACCACCATGTTTCACATTATGATGCTGCCACCACCATGCTTCACATCATGAAGCTGCCACCACCATGTTTCACATCATGATGCTGCCACCACCATGTTTCACATTATGATGCTGCCACCACCATGCTCCACATTATGATGCTGCCACCACCATGTTTCACATTATGATGCTGCCACCACCATGCTTCACATCATGATGCTGCCACCACCATGTTTCACATTATGATGCTGCCACCACCAATGCTTCACATCATGATGCTGCCACCACCATGTTTCACATCATGATGCTGCCACCACCATGTTTCACATTATGATGCTGCCACCATCATGCTCCACATCATGGTGCTGCCACCACCATGCTCCATATCATGGTGCTGCCACCACCATGCTTCACATCATGATGCTGCCACCACCATGCTTCACATCATGATGCTGCCACCACCATGCTCCACATCATGGTGCTGCCACCACCATGCTTCACATCATGATGCTGCCACCACCATGCTCCACATCATGATGCTGCCACCACCATGCTCCATATCATGGTGCTGCCACCACCATGCTCCACATCATGATGCTGCCACCACCATGCTCCACATTATGATGCTGCCACCACCATGCTCCACATCATGATGCTGCCACTACCATGCTCCACATCATGGTGCTTCCACTTCCATGTTTCACATTGGGGATGGTGTTCTTCTGATGACATGCAGTGTTTGTTGTCTGCCAAACATAGCGTCTACTCTGATGAAGACTTCATTTTGTTCCGATCAGACCAAATAACTTTCTTCCAGCTAACTTCAGAGTCTCGCACATTGAAACTGTAGTCAAATTTTAGTATGAGCCTTTTCAACAGTGGCTTTCTCTTTGCCACTCTCCCATAAAGCTTTGACTGGTGAAGAACTCAAAACTTTTAATAGGCACTGTAGGAAAGGTTAACATCAACAATGAATAGCCTCAATAACAAATCTACTGAAGACCCTGCTCCGTTAGTGTACATACAGTTGCCATCTAAGCTTCAAGAAATCCACATAGATCCTTGAAGGTCTAACACTGAAATGTTGAAAATAAAAGTATTTTTGCAAGTTCGACAGAGAGTGGGAGTCTGTCTGAAACTTTTAATAATGCTCGTCCCTCTCCTACGCATCTGTCTCATGAAATAGATGTACGAAGAGTTCCTTTGTCTTCAACCATCAGCCGTTAAATGAAGCTGATCAGTTCTCCCTGCATGAAGATCATCCACTGTGATCTGCTTCTTTATTCTGAATCCTGCAGTATTTATATTTCACTGCACTTTAGAGGGAAGTTTTTTTTTTTTTTACTGCAGTACATCTGTCTGACAGTTGTGATTACTGGTTCATTTTCAGCTTTATACTTTATGAACATAAATATGAAATAATGAAATGAAATAATGTCCTTATTGGATTGCTATAAATCTGATTCAGGTGGATTTAATTTCTAAAGAGGCCCTAAGAGCTTAACATGCTGCAGCTTCAGAATTCACCCGAGAACTCCTCACTGGTCGGACAGACGCTGCATTTAGAAGAAATGCTGCAAATCCAGAAACAAGCTGTGAACGGTGCAGACGTGACAACATGAGCAGCAACAAACAAGCTAACATGGGTCACCATGGCAACAACAAGCACATCCCAGCCGTGTCACTTTTTATGCCACCTGGAAACATTTCTATGATGTTTGCAGCTTGTTTCTGGATTTGCACACACTCAAAAAACAAAATAAAATACAGTAAAGGTTGGGTTGCACAGGTCCAATGTGAAATAATGCAATAATCAACAAACTGAATTATGGTTAGAATAATATTAGAACACTCAGGATACTAATAAATGATGGCATTAAGCCAAATTACAGATCTGATCTTTAAATTTAATTAAATTTAACTCAATTCAATTCAATTTTATTATATTTAGTGTGATCAACAGGTTCCACCATCAGCTGTACATCATCATAAAAAGACTTTAATGCAAGAAATCTGCAAGCTGCAAAATTGCACCTGCAACTGTGTTTTCCACCACCTCTGGAGACTTATTCTGTCATTGCATCCTGTTAAAGACACATGGAAACTGCTGAGAAAACTGCAAATCTGCAGCTGAAATTAACTTTGCATCAAAGAAGCATTTTGAATTCACTTTAATTGGTACTTCTGAGGTCTGAGTCCAGATCCAGCTCCATCTGCTGCTGCATGCAGTTTAGCTGTTTTGCTAATTCGAGCCACTTTTTTACATTCAGACAGCATTTTGAGATTCACACAGTCTGCATCAGAAGCAAAACATGAAGTATAACAGCTGAATGAATCTGTCTCATCTATGAAAAGGGGGAAAGAAGCTGTGACTCAGATTAAAGCAACAGCGTCACCTGAAGCAGGCATTCAGGTAGGACTAAAGTGAGTTTCACACTTACTTACTTAGGAGTCATTCTGATGATGTTGTTAGTCATCAATCAGCTTTTAAAATTTCCACAAACGGTGACAGAGTCAGTCAATTCAGACTCCCAGTCATCAGCATTTCACTTACAGATGTGTGGCAGCAGAGGGCGCTGGAAGCTCAGACTGCTGGCAGATACACAGATATTATTTACAGTAGAAACATCATTAGAAAATATTATTGTTTTTATTTCTCTTTGCACAAAAGCAGCACAACAACCCTGTGTACGCGACTTGACTGGTATTGATACCAGCTCTCATACAGACTTCCCATCATGCTGAGCTGCACTGAATAAATGGTAAATGGTCTGCTAACATGTATGTATATATATAAAACTGTTGCTGCTTTAAATGATCAAACAAATTAGTTTTGCTGTCTTGTGTATTTTGATGTTAGAAACGCAATACTTTACCGTACTTTCTCATTTAAGGAAAACACAGAGCACCACTTTCACCTCCATGTTGTGCTACATTCCTACAAACACTGCTTCATCCTGTGTAGGGCCTAGAGAGCCTGTTGTTTGGTCTTTGTGCTGCAACACATGAGAGCACGCTCACACTCAAGTTAGAAAAAGGAATTCACCAGTTATTTTTGATTAACCAGTTAATTGTGAACCTGCAAACTCCACACAGGAAGATTAAAACCCTGGACTGTCCAGTTGTGAGGCGACAGCGTTAACCACCCTGCACTAAATTACACTAAGTATCATTATTTTACGGATATTGGTGTCATTCAAAAGAAAAAGCATTAAGGACTGAAAATTTGTAAATAATTCTGTTAACTGCAAAATTGATTTGATCAATTACAGAGGACATCTATTGAAATTACAGGAAAAAGGTATTAATTTACATGATGACTGTATAGAGACAACAAGCCAAAACTGTGCATAATGTCCTTTACAAAATATAGCAATAATAAAAAAAATAGTAATATATATATATATATATATATATATATATATAATTTGGGATCATAAAATTACTATTTCACTGTATTTGAGTCTGTTAATAATATTATTGTTTTACAGACTTTATTAGTTTTTTTTTTACAGTATTCTACCATTTTTGTTTGTTTTTTTCATATTTTTCTGGTACCCTTGATGCCAGATTTTTAGAGTTTTTTTTACAGTTTATTTTTTGTCTTTTAAATTTTTTTTTTTACAATGCACGAATCCACCCAAAATTCATAAAATTGACTTGGTTTAAACACCGTTTTTTAAAACCAAATTTATGAAAATCGGTCCTCAGTGTTAAATTTAATAACTCCAGCGTTTCTTTTAAAGCATCTCTAAACCAGCTGCTTATTTTTCACAGGACTTTGCTGATTTGATACTGAAAATCCCAGAAGCCTCAAGAAAAAGTTGGAACCTCTGATCATGTCGATAGCTTACACGGATTTATTTTTTACAGAAGTGAAAATTTAAAAAATCTATAATTTATCATCAAAATGAAAAATCTTTAATTTTCAAAAATTCATATCTCCACTAATATTCACTCAGTTCCAACCAGATTTGTTTTGTGCGTAGAAACAACTTAGTTTTGTCGAACCAAAGTGATCACTTGGTGTTCCATCATAGACTGACTGCCCCAGGTCTTCCTAAAAATTAGCTTCTGGGCTGGAAAAAAAACCCTTTTAGGACATTTTAACAGTATTTTCTTTCAGGAAGGATTGTTTTGATTTCCATCCATCCATCCATCTTCTACCTCCTATCCGGGGCTGGGTCGTGGAGGCAGCAGTCTAATCAAAGAGGCCCAGACTCCCCTCTCCCCAGACACCTCCTCCAGCTCTTCCGGTGGGACCCCGAGGCGTTCCCAAGCCAGCCGAGAGACATAGTCCCTCCATCATGTCCGAGGTCTTCCCCGAGGCCTCCTCCTGGTGGGACATGTATGGAACACCTCCCTAGGGAGTCATCCAGGAGGCATCTGCAATAGATGGTCGAGCCACTTCAGCTGACTAGTTTTGATTTCATTGAAAGTTGTGAAGGGAATGTCTTCATATCCATTGAAAACATATTAAAACATTAAAGAGTTCTATCACTCCCTCGTTATTTAAACATTTTATGAAAAGTTTTCGTAGTTTTCAGTGGCTTTAATCAGCAACTGGGAGGCCCGAGGTAAGCTGGCATGGCATGACCCCTCTCCATTGTTGTCTCTACTCAGCCTTGAGGTAGTGTTCTTTTAATATGCTGCCCCCACTCCTCTGTCCTCCACAAACAAAGCTAAATCAAATGAGCTGATACATTCTGGTGCAGCGTCCTGCTGATGGTCCAGCTGGTTGAATGGAGGGGGGGTTAGAGATTTCACAGCTTATTACAAGGCTGATTAGCTGTAAGGAGATTACAAGTACAGGATGGCAAGTTAACGGACGCCTCAAAACTCCTTTTCCCAGCCGCAATATTATTTCCTTCATGGCTCTACCTGTGGCAGGAGTCCCCCTGCCCGAGGATGGTGGGAGGTCGGAGGGGCAACGGACCGGCAGCTGGAGTTAGATGTCCGACACATTTAAGTCAGCAAGGTAAAGATCTGTCTGTTGCTTCATCCTCAGCTAAGTGTAGGCCGGCTGGATGAGTAGACCTGAGGCGCCGCTTTTACATCCACTCCTCTTTGTTTGCATTTTATTCTTGTGTGGAAAGATAGCAAAGTCCCTGTATCATAAAAGAGTGGAAAAATAGAAGCTCTGAGGTAGAAATGTTCAGCCACATTTTTCTTAAATACTGGATTTTATGGTTTAGATAACTCAGATTTAAAAAGGAGAGTACAAGGGAAAAAATAATGTTTAAATGTGTGGCTCTGTTTAGTTCTGTGTAGTTTAATCTACTGGAGCTACTGGTCAGAACTATTTGTGTAGCTGCGTTATGCTGAACTGGATGGATGTGATTATATGATTCCTCTGACTGAGACCTGATTAAAAGAGACAACCAGTGTTATGATGATTATGATGATGATGATGATGATGATGATGTTTTCATGTATCAGCACCAGTTTTGTTCAACTCTGACCTTCTTCCTTCCCTGCAGTGGTCACCAGCTGTCTTTGGAGTTGTTGGACTGCAATCAAGAGTGCCTAAAATACCTTGTTAAGCTCCTTATGACACTCTGCAGCCACAAGCCTCCTCCCTCCTCACACCGAACCCTGAACTCCAACCTCTGAGCCCGTCTGACCTGGACCCGAGGCCTGCGAACTCGACTGTACGAGCAAATTGTGACACCTCCTTTATGACAGGAGGGTTTGACGCCTTGAGTTTGTTTTTATTGTCAGTCAGAGCCACAGATTCACACATTTGAGCAGCAGGGATTGAGGGTTTAAACTCAGACGATGTTGTGCAGTGCACCGACTGTGAAGCCTCTTAATATAGATCCGTGATGTTGAGCTGTATAAGTAAACGTGACTCTAGGCAAATCTGGAATGATGCAAAAGATCCAACAACAGAACGTCCAACTCATACAGCAGACCATAACTTTTAAGCCCTGCTGCTGTTCTGGTGCCTTCATCCTCACAAATTAATTGAATTTAAGTAACACAGGACATCTAGAATATTTAAATTATTTTGTATTTGATGAAAAGGTGCAGCCTTAACATCCCTTCTAGGAGAAACTTTAGCTCAACGAACAACTTGGAGCCATGTTAAGGAGGAAATGAGGAACTGATTGAGGCGCTGACTGGGATTATGACACCAGAGAAGATTCCGATGCTGTACCTAGTGGTCTTAAGCAGTACTGCCCCATAAGGAACTCCAGTTTTTGACCATGTTTGCAGCCTTTTGGACGTGAAACACGTACAGACCAGAGGACCGACATGGCGGTCGGTAAGGTGACCTTCAGCAAGGCAGAGAGAGAGAAGCTAGCCGAGGTGCTCTGGCTGCTCAACTGGATCTCTGTGGTGACTGGAGTGATCCTCTTCAGCCTCGGCTTGTTCCTCAAAGTAGAGATCCAGAAATGGGCGGAGGTGATGTCAGAACAGGGGTCCCTCTACGTGCCACACATGCTGATCATCACGGGCCTGGCAGCCTGCTGCATCAACTACCTCGGCGGTAAGATCTGCCTGGACTGCGCTGACACCAACAAGTTCCTGCGCTGGAAGCTGGTGATGATGCCGTACATCATCTGCACTTTCTTCTTCACGTTCTGTGTCCTGGTGGGGGCGCTCATGTGCTACAGCATCCGCAGTCAGCTGGAGGAGTCTCTGTTCCTGGGCCTGAGGAACGCCATGCGTTACTACAAGGACACGGACACGCCGGGCCGCTGCTACCTGAAGAGGACCGTGGACATGCTGCAGATCCAGTTCCAGTGCTGTGGGAACACTGGGTACCGGGACTGGTTCCACATCCAGTGGATCAGCAGCCGCTACCTGGACATGACCAGCAGCGTTGTGGTGGAGTAAGTAGAACCAAATCTGCTGGGAGCCTTTAGATTCCAGTAAATCTGCTGAGTGGTAGAAGATATTTTGGTCATCTAGTAGATTCCATCAGATTCTACTGGTTCCAGGGTAACTCTCTGAACTGCAAGTGTCTCCCCATTTTTACAGATGCCCTAAACGGTCATGGTTCAACTTTATTTTTCTCAAGAAAACAAGATAATTCTCCTCCATTTTCTCGTTATAACAACATAATCGTCATAACAAGTTCATTTTCCAGTTAGGCAGAAAGAGAAACTAACCCGCCACTTACTGTTAAGGACGATAACTTGTATCCACAGATTTGCAGAAGTACAAACAAACACATGAACAGGCTTAACTGACCTCATTAGAGTGTGCAGCTGCAGTAGAGCACATCCAGGCCTGGCTTCATTCGGTAGTGTGCAGCGGAAGCAGAGCACCTTCTAGTCTGGCTGGTTGGTTTCGCTTTCTACATCACTGGAAAACTAACTCTAACAAGAAAACGATTTTATTTTCTCGAGAAAACGAGATAATTTTGTCGTTACCACAACATAACGGATTTTGTTGTCGTGTGATAACAACAAAATTATGTCGTTATAATGAAAAAACGAAGGAGAACTATCTTTTTTCTCGAGAAAATAGAACGAAAAACTAAGTTGAACCATGGCTGTTTAGGGCTTCCGTACATTTTAACTCACTGTGGGCTCATTTTTAAATGCAATATAAAGCCCTGCACCTCTATGGAAACAGCTCAACCATGGCTAGAAGCAGAGACAACTCAAACATGTCTTCAGTGCAGTATGACACAGTTACAATGCCTTAAATCATAAAAAGGAAATAACTTGATTAATTATTTTACAAAAATAAAAACAACACCTGGAATTAACATGCACAATGTTTTTCCAAGTACCTACACGTGTTACCAATGCTGGCTCTACATACTTCAGATATTTTACTACTTTGTTTCCGTACTTGTCTCCTATCTGCTCTGTGTAAACACTGCCTGCAGTTCAACCCAGTTTGGCTAAAATGTTGCATAATTTTTGTCAAGTGACTGCAACCGAATCACAAATGGTTTGGTTGGGCCAAGGTGTGCAGAAGCTTTAAGGTTTTTTTTTTTAAAGAGTCTGGTTTTTGCAAACTGTTGATTTTTTTTTGGTCAAATATTAAACAAGACATGTAGAACAAAGTGATTTTGATAAAGTGTCACAGTTTTAAACTTAAATTTGAAAATTTTATAAAAGAAACCTTATGTCACAAATGATTATTTCAATCAAAGGTAAAGATCCTACAATTCTTTCTGTGTTTACAGTTTCTGGCTTTGATAATTTGGGATTTAATTTTTTTTTTAAACCCATCAGTGGCTTTTGCAGTTCAGAGGGTTAATACATATCGACATTGATGATGGGAAATCCTCTGGAACCTGGAGGATTGTATTAGAGTTAGATATTCCCACAGGTTTTCAGTGAAGCTTACAGTTGATTTCAAAGGATTAAAACTGTTTGTGGTGAAGAAACACTGGATGCAGAAGCAGTAATCAAGCAACAAAAGGTACTTCAAGTCGAACACAATCAATCATTAGGAGACTTCACTGATTCTAGTAGATCCTACTGAACTCTAATGGATTCCAGTAGACATCAGTCTAAGGGAGTCCAGAACCACCACATTACTGGTATTCAGTTTAGTGGATCTTCTTTATTTATTTACATTTAAGGTTGACTCCCATGGCCCCCCTTAAATGTAAATGTTGGATTCTGGTGGATCCCACTGGGTGCTGGATGTGGTTCCAGTGAGACCAGTTGGATTCTGTTGAGTAACTGCGGTTTCTACTGGACTACAAAGGTCCAGTGTGGTTCCAGGTGGATTCTGATAGATACCATTTATCCAGGGGTGGTAGTCAGTTAAGTTTAGGGCACATTATTTGCTCACAGGCAGCTGAGCAAAAGTTCACATCCATATTTGTTAGTTTTGATAGACTAGAACACTTTCTACAAAGTAATTTTGTTCCAGAAAAACATCTGGATGTAAATCAGCTGGATAAAAACATTACAGAACAATACCATTATTGGACACTGGATCCTGTATTCTACTGAATGTGTATCTCTGGAGTTTATCCGTTTATATTTGCAAAAGTACGACTTTAGTTCACGCCCAGCAGGTGGTTTATTGAGCCATAATGACTAATTGACCTTAATTCATACAAACGCTGGAAGAAGCTGTTGGCTCCTTCTGATCAGTGTGTTTTTCCTTCCTTTGTTTACATTTACAGAACCGGTGTTGTTTGCCTCAAGTGTCCCTGAACATCTGATTGGTTCATGGAAATATTAGTGGCGATGTCTCTTCCTTCAGCAGACAGTAAACAGAGTATTTTCAGATTGAGGCCACTGGTCCACTGTGGTTAAGCCTGAGAGCTGCTGGGGTTAAAGATCACAGGATTAATTAGGATTAACCAGCAGAGTTCAGCACAGGTTCAAATGACACAATATAACCTGTCAGTATTCAGCATTGAGATACCAGTCAACACCAGTGTCGCCACTTCTACCTCAAGATTTATGGACGTCTTGTTGTGTGGTATATTACGAAAAAGGAGAATGCAGGATTTGTGTTGGAAAGCAAAGTCAGTGATGGTTTAATCCATCATTTGAGGTCTTTTTATCCAATCAAGTGTCCAAAAATATTCAGATCACTATCAGAATCTTCATTTTTGGCCATGTATGTGTACAGATACAAGTATTTCCACAAAACAAATATGCATTTAACCAATGGCAGCAGGCTTAAGAGGAAGGTTTACCACTAAGTACAGCCGTAGATAGAAACTGAACCAAAAGTTTATTGTGCAGAGTCTGATGATACAGGAGTAAATACAATTATTATCAATAAATACAGGGTTACTGGCACTTTCTATACATGAGGTAGCTGTAATAATAGTATAATAAAGCAACACTATTAACAGGTGTGTGATATACAGATTATACTGTGGATTATTGAGGATTCATGGTTTGGAGTTGCAGTGGTTGTTCGGTGTTACAGGTTTAACAAGAGTTCAATGAGTTCAAGAGCTTTTCCCGTCATTACAGACAGACGTGATGCCATAGAAGATGAAGGAAACACGCACAGTACACTACATAACAAAATAATGATTAAATGGTCGTAGAAATAATAAAAATCAAGCAGCAGTGAAGCCAGAAAAAAAAGCATGTGAAAAAACAAACAAACAGTGGAATGATGTAACATTGCACAGTGGAAAAAATGACAAATATGTGTAAAATAATGACAGTTTAAGTAGATTTAATTACAGTAAAATAGTGTTTTTTTTATTACTATTTTTAAAAATACAGATTTTTGATGTGGACTTTATTTAGAGTTTTGGCATGAGTTTTTTTGTTTTATTTTGTGACTTTAATTCAATTCAGTTTTATTTATATAGCGCATATTTACGACATATGTCATCACATAGCTCTTAACATGGTAAGGAAGAACAGACAACAGAAAACCCAACAATCCAAAGTTGCTTTTGGATTCTCTATGAGCGAGCAGTCAGCAATGGTGGGAAGGAAAAAGAAAAAGACAAGCCCTAGAATAGGGAGCGGGAAAACCATAGACATATATACGCAGACGCCGCGTTGACTGCTGCTGCCGATTGGAGCCAACGTGCCTACGCGGCGGCCATCTTGGTACAGTGCCATTCGCCCCTACAGTGCATTACGTCTATAGAGGAATGACATGTCTGCATTATAAAAGTGATCATAAATCGATCAGTTGTCAACATATATTGTTTGTTACAAACGTCAGACATGGAGGACGGACAGGCAGACATAAATAGAACAAAAGCATCCAAGCATCCTGTGTCATAGCTAAATGTGTGACGTTTTTAACAAACCAAACCGTTTAGAAATCGGTTGAAAATTCAGTGAATAATTCTATTTTAAGATTGTGGAGTACCTCTTACCTCCATAGACTTACATTCACTCCCGCCTCTGCTAGCCCTGTACCAAGATGGCGGAGCTTTAGGCACGTCCCTCCACAGTCAAAGCGGCGTCTACGTATATATGTCTATGGGGAAAACGACCTCCAACAGAACCAGGCTCAGGGAAGGCGGCCATCTGCCTCGACCAGCTGGGTTGGGAGTGGGAATGAGGGGCAAGTATGTTACAAGATATCTGTAACCAGCAAAACCAAAACCAGCAAAGTCTGCATAATAAGAGTTGAATATTGATTTACCATATATAATTTTTCTCTTTCAAATAACATGAATGACTAATGGAACATAGAATAAACGTAGAATAAAAATAATGTGTGATTTTGCAGTCAGGGATTGTAAAAGAACAAAGTTGTAAAAATACAGATTTTTGATGTCAATGCTATTTACAATATTGACTTGTTTTTTAGGGTGAGTGTGTAAATGAATATTCTTCACTGTGATTTTACCTCTTAATATTTGTAATTTAACAAAACAGGGAAAGATCTTTGATAGTAAATTGTAATAAATAAATAAATAAAAGGGTAAATTTGTGAAAAGCATCTATTTTCAGGGATGTCGGTTCAGTTGTAACAGAATTAGTTGTAGTCAGACTGGTACTACCAGCTCCTCTCCCTAACATCCAGCTCCTCCTCCCTTGCAGCCGTCTGAGGAGTAACGTGGAGGGACAGTACCTGATGGACGGAGTTCCCTTCAGCTGCTGCAGCACCTTCTCCCCGCGGCCCTGCATCCAGCAGCAGCTCAGCAACCGGACGGCCCACATCCACTACGACCAGCAGAGCCAGCAGCAGAACCTGTGGAGGAGAGGCTGCCGACAGGCCCTGATGGACCATTACACCGGAATCATGGAGTCCATCGGCCTCACCGTGCTGCTCATCTGGCTGTTTGAGGTAATGAGGTGGTGCTGGGTCAGAATAAACATCTACAGAGATTCAAGTGGAGATACAAAAATCAGTTTCAGCTTCAAGTGTCCAGAGCAGGGAAGGAAATGATGCTGGAAGCTTAAGACAAGACAAGACAAACTTCACTGATTTCTCAATGGGGAAATTCATACATTATAGTAACCTTTATACAAATAAAACACATAAACAAGGCAAGAAATACAAAAGTACAATAATTTTAAAAATAAGAATGTAATAAAGACTATGTACATCAATAATCAGTACAGATAAGACAATTCTGTTATTGCATTTGGAAAGTTATATCACAAAAAGACCACTGTTACATTATGTTCCTCAACTTAAAGAACTGCAAGAGAATCAGTGTCTCTTCAAGCTGCAAAGCCATAAGAGAAAAGATTGTTTTACATGATGAGAAAGGGTTAGGGTCAGCCCACACATTCTTTCTTGTCTCCATTACCCACAATGCACCTGGACTTCTGACAGTCAGGTGAGAGATTGAGTTGTGCTGGTAGCAGCTGATGTATCCTGCAGCAGAGGTGTTGAACTCACTTCTTTTTATCTCCGCCCAGATTTGTTTACTTATTGAACTTATAGTCTTCAGCTCCACCCAACAATGTTTACTAGACTTCACTCAGCTCCATCTAAAGGCTTCAGACGGCTGCAGCTCATAGGAAAGTGTAGGGTTAGACGGATAATCGTGGCCGACATTTGATATTTTTTCAGATTATCAGTATTTTTGTTTTTCCTCTCTCCGTCTGTCGTCACTCTGTGGTCTCAGAAAGGTCTTGATCGACTGCAAAAACTGAACAAGAAACACAAGCTGTTGCCACAAACCAGGAAATTTGTTACGAGGAGGGGGGAATCAGAGAACCCACGTGCAGACACAGGACAGACGGATTTACAGATTGTCAACTGAGGATTTAATTAAACAAGGAAACGAGACCAACAAAGACTACAGACATAAACTAAAACAAAGCTACGAAACATACAAAAATGACAAAACCTTGCAAAACACAAACCAAACAACAAAAGAGGAATCTAAGAAGAACTTAAATAATACGACTAGAATAACTAAACATAGAAACCAGACAATACAGAATAAGAACGGAACTCCAGGGTAGCAGGACAAATACAACAACTAACCAACAACATAATTCAACTAAAACTGAAAACTAATCCCAAGGGCGAAATCAAGACCCCCACACAAAAACAACTAACATAAAACATGCAAACAAACTCAAATCAAAACAACCAAGACAGAACTAGGGAGAAGTTTAACAAACAAGGCAACAGAAACAGCATCTACACAAAATACAAAAACTTAACTGAAAACAGGAACCGGACGACAAACAGAAGAAGCTCGGGAAGGCAGGTAAATGGCTGACGGAGACAGACTGTGAACTGTGGAGAATGGTTTTATGGTCTGGCAAGGTGTGACTGAAAGAACAGGGCTTTTATGGTAGCTGGTGATTAGTGGCAGGTGAGTGGCTGTGCACAGCTGTCTGGAATGAGAGTAATCAGGGTGCAGGCTGAGCAGGAAAGAAAGTGAGGGAAGGCAGGGCTGAGTGACAGAGAGAGAAAGCAAAGCTGAGAGGGGGAGAGAGAAAGGGAGAAGAAAAGAAAACTAAACTGAAGACAGACACAGACAAGGGGCAGGAGCGGGGATCATGACAAAATTAGCTTCTCTCACAGTGGCTAAAGATATGCTAATGGATAGGATTTAAGCTAGATGCTTTAAGATCTGGACCTTAGTGGGAAATGAAAGTGATTAAACAGTGAAAGATTAATAAAATAGAGAAGAACAGCACATGGAACTTCAGGAGACAAACTGATCAATCTCAGTCAAGAGTGTCCAAATTTAATCACTCTTATTTCTATTTTACATATTCAGTTATCGTCACCCTTACTAATGAAGACGCCTGATTATAAATGACGGGTTCCTGCTATCACATGCTGTTAAAACATTTCTTTTAATGTATATTGGTTCCAAATATCGGTTATCGGCCTTTCTTAATTACTAGTAGTCGGCGTTGGTATCACTGTCTCAACACATTGGTTGATCCATGATGTAGTTCCTTCTATACTAAAGATGCTACATGGTTCTTTTCCCTCCAGCTGCTGGTTCTGACGGGTGTCCGCTACCTGCAGACGGCCATGGAGAACGTTCTCCGGCTGGGCGATCCAGACTTGGAGTCAGATGGTTGGATTCTGGAGAACAGCCTGGCGGAAATGGCCCGGTCCAACTTCAACATCATCAAGAACCTGGGCAAGTGCTACCAGGCCGATGACGACCCCAACATCAACGTCCCGACCGCCGCCGGAGAGCGAGAGGTTTCATCCCAGCAGGTCCAGATTCCTGTGACCAGCTAGCATCATCTTGGACCACCGAAGGCCGGGGATGAGCTTCTCTGATGATCCATCCTCAACCCTGAACCTCTTCCAGGATGCAAATTGATGAGAATCCAGTTTCCATCCTGTGGGACAAGAGCAAAAACTCGATCCAAGCAAGTGTGGACAGATGTTTAAAGTCCAGCTGCTGAGTCCTCAGACCACCAGCATCTTCTGCCTTCAGATGCAACGTGAAAGTTTAACCACAGTTTTAAAAAACATCAACTGTTCATTATGTTTTTTAAAGTTTCTAAGACGAGTAATTTTTTGTACTCCAGAGTGCATTACTCAGAAAAAGCACATGACTGGGACGCTTTTAAATGTCATGAAAGCAGACTTGTACATTTAGTTTCTAAATGACCTTCTAAAGGTACAAATCTGCAATGAAGGGTGCTTTTTAATGAATAAACAAGAGCAGTAATTTATATATTTTCCTTTTCTAAGGCTGTTGCTAGAAAATGTCAACAAGCGCCATAGAGACAGGAACATTAACTGAGGCCTGCAGGGGATGAGATAACTCACAGCTGGTTAACGGTTTGAATGACTGGTTAATCCCTACGTTGTCATTTGTTTTTGGCAGTCAGTTCGGACCGACTGAGGTTCTCCTACTGGGAGTCCAGATGGTGACATTGTGGGCTGCGTTTAACCATCAGGTGCTTTTCTTACCATTATGGGTAACAAACATTAGGCTCAATCTTTCTTTGAAGAAAAAATATCAAAAATTGAGCAGCAGTAGCTTCTCAAATGGAAATATTTAGTTTGCCTAGTTTTCCTTTCACACACTAAACACTATTAGACAGTTTAAGGATGTCAGATTTATTAGTGATGGAAGTAACTGCACCCTCACCGTTCTAATCACTTGACGAACAGAAAAAAAGAGAAAACTACTCAGCCACTCTACAAGTCGAGGCCACGTGATGGAGCATGAAGTTCACCTTGTACTTTAATGAAGCCAATTTGTGACAGATTTACTTAACAGCATGATTTGGAGGGAACCTTGGACTATTTCTATCATTGTTTCTCTGTAAAAACTTGATGCCTTCATCTGTTTTCTGTCTCCAGCCTCTTCCTTCTGAAATGTTTTCATCTGAGGTCTATGCTCTAACTCATGTTGTTTTTACAGGGTTTGTAGATGTTGGTTTAAACAGTTAGATAGATTTTAATTTAAAGAAACAACGAGAACAATGTGTCAAGGAGGTCTTTCTGTTAAAGGTACAACATTTTAAATCTGTTTCATGTCTGTGTGTCCGGCACAAAGAGGTCCATGACTTGTTTAGCGTAGCTTAGCACAAAGACTAACTCAATTTTTAAAAAAACACAAAAAAACATTCCAACAAGACCGACAACAATCAGGGTCATTTCCAAAATATCAAAGCGACTGAGATGTCAACATGATGCTGTGATTTTCTCTCACTGTGAGTTTATGTGCTTTATTTTGATTTTTCTCTTAATAAAGATCACAATTCTGATTATGATTGATGTGTTTATATGGAATATCACTATGTGACTACAATCTGCAAGTTTATGGTGCCATCTATAAATATAATCCCCCCAACACCTCTTGCACTCATGTAGCTCCATATCATCACACTCTCGCCTTCGTGCTCCACTATCAGGACTATGCATTCACTGTGGTGGTCCTGATCAGGTTTACACCACTATGCTGGCCCCATCTGAGTCAACCAAATTTATCCTGGTCTTATTTGACCAAAGCATTGGCTCCCAGTACTTAACTGGAATAAAAAAAATTAGAACAAGAGTAGTGTTTTACATTTTCACTCAACACAGCAGGGGGATGACAACAGAAGGGACAGTTTGGCTCAGTACTTTCAGGCCTTTTTTTGTGCATTTTAGTAAAGTTTTTTTTCCCTAGGACACCAAGATTCACGTCATGCAATGTCCTTCACAGTGCCGCCACAGAAACTCTGATTGCCATTGTTGCCATTGTTTTTGAAATCGTGGAAACAGCTCACTATGTGGTACTATGGTTTGTTCTATACCTCTTGATTGCTGCTGCAGCAGTGTTTTAAAGGACTTTTAGCTGGTGACTTATCTTCTTGTATCATTTTCTATCTTTGTGATGAATCATGTATGAAGTCTGACAATCGCTTTAAATTTCCTCGAGTTATTTTCCATGTGGAGCCATGATGCAGACGTGCACATAGACACAGCCCATAGGTCTCAAAAATCAAAGTTCTTGCTGTCACAGATCATTTCATAACCATGTTCATGCAGCTGGAAATCACAGCTGTACTCAATTTACTTTCAGTGATCACAGGATTTTTGACTTGTGTGTCAGTGATCACAGGTGCACTCACTTTTGCTGGAGTGAGTTTCTACTTTGGGACCTATGTTTTCACTATAGTCTAGAGCAGTGGTTCTCAACTGGTCCAGCCTCAGGACCCACTATGTCTCTATTAATAACAGTCGCGACCCAAATTGTTGAAGTTTGCTGTTCCTGTTAACAAATTAAGGTTTATTTGGGTGTAGTCTCAATGCATTTTGATACAGCTTTGGAAAATTTTAGCTTATTTTTTTGCTAATTTTGGGATATTTGGACGCATTTGCCAAGTCTGGGGGATATTTTGGCCCATTTTGACAGATTCTGAGCACATTTTCGTATATTTTTGGGACGTTTTAGCATAAATTTCTCCAATAAGCTGGCAGAGCCAAATCTAGAGGTTAATAGTGGGCGACTACTGGTGTCACCACCACTAAATATCCTGTTATTGAAAGCAAACTGTGTCATAGGAAACACTTCCTTTAAAATAAAAGACTTTATACCACTACTTTTTTGGGGGGCATGCTTCTGCGACCCTCTGAAAATGGCTTCGCAACCCACTTTTGGGTCCCGACCCACCAGTTGAGAACCACTGGTCTAGAGGAAATACTCTACTGTATAACTTAGAAATAATACAGTTATTGACAGGTGAATCATTTGGCATTTAAGTGATTTTGCACATTTTTGTTGTAGGCTGTATATGTAGCATTTTGTGCTGTCATTAATTTACCATGGAACTAGCATTTATAAGTGACGGCTAACGTGACCTACAGTAGATGCTGTTGTTTGAACCAGTAGAAGGGAGCTTTTAGTAGAGAAAGGGTCAAATTCAAATTGGCTTTATTTTATCTGATACACAAACATGTCTAAGTGTTTAGAAGACTATGAGAAATTGATCCTACTTCTCATGTGACTTTTTACCTCAGTAACCATTTTCATAATTAGTCTATAGTCTCAGTCACTAGTTTCAAGTCTCCTTTAATGCATTATGCTCTTTTTGTGAATTGGAGTCCCATTTTGACTGAAATAAACCACAAAGCAGAGTAGGTTTTAGAGTGAGGCCACCTTCTGGATTGACAAGTCGCTACTGTATGGGACTGCGTAGTGTCCTTGATTTCTTAGCTGCATATATCCCTTGCGTTTAGTTTTAAAAGACCGAGACAACAAAAGCCAAATTTAAAACTCAAGACTTCAGAAGTGGTAGTCCACAAACCAATTAGTGACATCACGGTGGATACCCCAATCTTTTATATACAGTCTGTGGTCTTGTGCTAGAATACACATTGTGTTTTCATATGCTGAAAGACACAACATGAGAAAAATAAGCAACCCACACCATAGCTGAGTATTTCCACTTTGAAACAACAGAGTACAGATGACAGTCTAAAACCCACTGATAAATACATAGAAGGTTTTGAACATTACATACATAAAAAACAATTCTATCAACTGGTAGGGTGGGTCTTTCTTCTTCAGAATTATTCGGCTTAAATAGGAATAGCTGAGGTATTTCAATATTACAGCTTGCCACTGTGTACCATAAAGCAGCTTTACAATGTTTGAAGAGAGTCGTAGGTGAGCTGGTGTGACATTTTAAGGCATAAACGTGTTATTGTCATTGAAAGAACTTGTAAATATGTAACTTTGATACACAGAGGTGAGTTTTTAGGTTCTAACAACAGCAGAGTGACTTTTGTTGAATGCGGCTCAATCTGCAGATTTTAAAAGACATATTATCTCGGAAAGTATTTGATACATAAAACTCAAATTTCACAAGTATTGCTATGAATGTCCATATTTTATATTACATAAATCTCAAGCGAATCTAATCCGAGATGGTGGGGCAGAAACTAATCTACAAATCTGGTGATTTGAGATGGAATTATCAACTTTTGATTAACGTTTCTTCCATTTTCGTAATATCATTGCACTGCAAACTGAGTATTAGGAGATACTTCTGTTAGAACTTTTCTCTGTTAATACATTAGCCGACTGACAGAGCAGGGTCTAAATCACTGAATCTACTTACATCTAATTTGTCTACTGGTCATCAAAAAACTTTTCGGCTTTCAAAATTGAGTTACAGTATAAAAGTCTCTCTATATATCTATATCTGCAGAATGTAGGAAAAAGTGCTGGAATATATAAGTTTTTAACATGTGATTGGAGTCACTGCATCACATTTTTATAGTGATGATACTATTACACAGCAGAAATATTAAACAGCTACAGGCTCCTCTGTACACCAAATTTATATTATGTTTGATCATCAGTTAGAAACACACAACCTTCTCACACAATGTGATATAACCAGAAAAGACTAAACTCTGAGGAAAATAGAGGGAATAAAATACAGAACAGTGACATGAGATAAAAACGATAATGCTATCATTTAATTCGGGGTTTCTATCCTGAAAACTAAACCAAAGTGACGATAACACACACTGCAACTTTCCTTTAAATCATGCAGTGATGCTGCATTCATCCACTGGAGGGCAACAGAGACAAGCTGCTGATTCACTGAGAGACAAACTGACTCACTGAACACTGTCTGCCCTGCTGAAGCTCTGAACACTAAATCTAGGTACAGTTTTGATTTTAGTTTGGCTGAGTATTTTTTTAGGTCAGGCGTCCATGTATATGTACTGCACTGATCAAAGAGTTAAGGTTACATGTTACAGAACCATGTCAAGCTGCAGAAAGACGTTTTATGTTACATGACACAATTCCACAGAACAAAAACAAGTGCATTTATACAGCTTCGTACACATTTCTCACTACTGAGTGCTTTTATTTTGCCACTGTAAGTAGACTGAGAGTATTTGTACAATACTACAGTATCTGTACAGCGGTACAGTATTTGTATGGTACACTTAGAGTACTGTAGTATTCTAAGTGTTTACCTGCAGCTCTCTGTCTCACTCATCCTTCCTGTTTCATCCACTCTCACACGCAGCATTCAGCCAATCACAGCCCTTCTCCTCTCTGACCCTCAGGGAGACGGTTGTCACGGTGACGGTCACGTGGTCTCCAGTGCCCCAGATTATTCTGCTACTGACCCCCCTCATTCCCTCACCCCACTATATTCCTTTGTTCCCCATCTCACCCCTCCTTCCTACTCTCCCTTTCCTTCCTCATTTCCTCTCTCTGTCTTTCCTCTCTTTTGGTCATCTCTCCTTACTTCCTTGTATCCATCCTTCCTCTTTTTCTCATCCATCATTTTTTCCTTCCTCCCTCCTTCCTCTAGGCTTGTCAATTCTCCATCCTTCCTTTCCTTGTTCTTTTAGTCTTCCTTTGCTTTGTCCTTCACCGTCTCCACCTTTTCTCCCATTTATTTCTCTTTCTTGTCTTCCTAATTTTCTTTCTCCCCTCTGTGCATCCCTCCTTCTTTTCCTATTTGTCCCTTCCTTTGTTCCTTTGTCCTTCTCTCTTTCCTGACCTTGCTTTCGTCACTTCACCCCCTTTCTCCCTTCCTCCTTCCCTCCCGTCATTCCTTTCCTCTCCTCAAATACAGATTATGTTCCTTCATTCAGTCCCTCCAACTATCCTTGCATCCCCTTTGGTTCTCTATGTTTCTTCCTCTTATTGACGTTTCTTCTTTCTTTCCTTCCTTCACTTCTTTTGTTTCCTTCATCTTCACTTCCTCCTTTCTTCCTCCTCCTCTCCTCCTGATTGATGTATCAAACACCTCCTGTTATGTAACACCTCTGCCTATTACTGCCTCCTTCAGAACAGCCAATCGAATTCCTGCAGTATCTGTGACATCACAGATCAGGGGCAGGGCCTGATCCCAATCAATAACCTTTGTGTTTCTGTCTGTGTGTGTGTGTATGTGTGTGTGTGTGAGTGTGTGTGTGTCTCAGCTGGGTGGTTGCCGTGGTGACGGGGATTAAACGAGCTCAGATTTACTGTCGTTCCTAATCGACCACGGTCACCTCCTCATGTCCCACAATGCACCTGCTGTTACATAACAGAGAAGGATCCAATGAGAGCCTGTGATGTCACACAAGAGCAGACAATTTCACACACACTGAGACTATCAACAATGCTGTGTTTACTGCTTGTACTACTGCGGTTACTGTAACACTGATCGAACACCTTCCCTCCTGCAGTGCCGTCTTGCTCAATCAGTGCTGATCAATAGCTGAACATTGGTTCTGTTATTATTAGTGACATCACATGTCATGTGTAATGTGCCATCTGATGAGCATGTGGTCATCGGTGGTCGTCAAGGAAGCAGATAAACAGGAAGTGTCTGCTTTCAGTTCTGCAGCTGAAATTCAGACAGAAGGAAGCTGAGTGTCAGCAGGTTGTTTAGAACAAAACATCTGTAGACAGACAGCATCACCTCTGGCTGCATTCTGTCTCCATACTGAAAGTCACTGAGATAAATCCAGACCAGATCCAGTTACCTGAAAACAGTCTGAGGGACAAGATTAATAATCTGATATAATCAACTTGGAATCAGATGTCAGGACTCTGAGCTGAGACAGTCTGAACAGGTGAACCTGGACAAGGACTGCTGCAGGCTTATCAAGACATCCACAGAGTTCTGTAGCATCAGCTCCATCTTTTGCTCCATTTTAGCTCATGGAGGTTATGGTGGTGCAGCCACACTGGTGTGCTACTACTGGAAGTGTTACTGCTGCACTCAAACTGGTTCAGAGGTCAGACGTCTGTTTCCTCATCAGTGTGTTGGTGTCTCTGTTCTGAGATCAGATCTGTGCTGATGGTCAGTTTCAGCCTGTAATGATGATGATGATGAAAGTCTGCAGCCATGTTATACTCTAAAGGCTCTACAGACTGAGGACCATAAGCCCACACAAGGACCAAGGCTGTACGACAAGACCAGGACTGTGAAACCGGATCAGGATGGTAAGGCCACACCAAGACTTAAGACCAGTTCAGGACTACAAAATGAGACCACAAGACCAGACCAGAACTTTAAGACCTGACTGTAAGACCAGTCCAGGACTGTGTAAGTCTAATTAAATATGCCGACAGAACACAAATACAACCACTGAACCACATGCCTACAGAGATCTGCAGAATCAGATCCATCCTTTGCTCCATCATAACTGCTGGAGATGATGGTGCTGGTGCAGCCACACAGTCCTGCTGCTCACTACTGGAAATGTTCCTGCTGTACTGGAGTTCAAAGTGACTCAGAGGTCAGATGTCTGTTTCCTCATCAGACATCACATGATGCTACTACCTGCAGTGTTTCCTTCAAACGTCATCAGCAGGTCGATGTTTGTTGTCCTTTTCAGGCAGCAGGGAGTCAAACTACCAGCCTCAGAATGACAGCTGTAACTGCCATCCCATGCCTACTGAAAAGAGGCTTAGCTCCAACAGAGCACATACAAACACTATTAGCAGGCTATTAACTAGTGTGTGTGTGGACTGACTGGTAACTGTTATGTAACCCAAAACTGCTGATCTGTCACACACACATACACACACGAAAACATACAAACTCCATAAAAGCCACCAATCACAGAGGTCGGAGGTCAGAGGTCAAGGTGTGTGCATGTCACTATTCTGATGCATTAGTGATGACCGCATGACCTTCAGCCGGTTGTCATGGAGACAACAATGATGTGAACGATGAGGGTGGAGCATCTGAAAGAGCATGGCAGATAAGGAAAAAAAGGCGGTATAGAAGGAAACAAGACAAAGGAAGGAGAAGCCACGTCGGAACAAAAATTAAAGACAAAGAGAAGAAGGTACAGAAAGACAGGAAGTTTAAAGAGGGAGAAGGAAGCAAGGAATGAAAAAGAAGAAAAGGTAGGGGGTATTGAGGGAAAGAGAGACATGTGTAAGGAAAGAAGGATGCAAGAAAGGAAAACGTGGGCAAGGAAGGAAAGAAAGTTAAAGAAGGAGGGAGATAAGGTAATGAAGACGTAGGAGGAGATAAGAGAAGTGTGCAGGCTAGGAAAGAAGGAAGTGAAGAAGAAGGTGACATGGAAATGGAGAAAGAAAGAAAGAAAGGAGATAGAGAATGAGAAGGAGGAGGTAAGAAAAGAGACAGAGAGGAAGCGAGGGATGTAAGGAAGCAGTGAGGGAGCTTGGAGAGGAGAGAATAATGTCAGGACTGAGTCTGTTCTCTATCAGGTGTCTCCGTCTGTCTGTCCTCTGCAGGACGTCCTCCGTTTGTCCCGATGAGCTGCTCAATAATCTGCTCTGTGATGGAGGGAGGAGGCGGAGGGGGAGGAGGGGGAGGATTATCTGGTTAGCTGTTTTGATGGCTGTAGCTGCTGTTAGCCTCGTCAAACGTAAAGAGTGCCGTAGTATTTAGAGCTTCCCACCCAAATAGCAAAACCTGATTCCTGAGAAATGCAGCGGAAATAATTCAAACTGGCGGCTGCAACATGTTCTGAGGTTCTGTGCTTCATTAAACAGGTCGATAAAAAGAAAACAGACGGCTAAAGTCATAACAGTCTGTCTGCTTTCGTAGCTTCCAGAGTTCTTTTATCTCTCTATGAAAAATAAAGGAGGCTACTGGAGTCAAACCGACTCCTCTACAGCAGCTGACTTGATGATTTTAACAAAATGCCTGCGAGGACAGGAAAAAAACTACAGCTTGAATGAAGGAACTACACAAGCAGCAGCGTGGGTGATTCTGTCATCGTGACTTGGTTCATAGACCGAATACGGAGAAGGATGTAGTGACAGCTCCACATAAGTGAAGAAATAGGAGCTGGCATCTTGTTCTGGTGACATTATTTACAACCAGGGTGGGTGCTGGGGGGTGGAGACGTGGTGTTAAGGTCTCCCCTCCTGTCCTGCCCTCCATACCAAGCTAAGAGGAGAACCAATGAGAAAATGATGAGCAAACATCTACCACAGCCAGGACAGCAGCAGCTGGGCTACATGGAGTTAAAATCAAACTCTCCTCACTGCCCGTCTATCAGAGGGGGTAACACTGTCTTCTGTCACCCCTCATTAAGGTGTAAGGTATGAATTCAACAGAAAGCTTCAGGATGATCTTTTCCCTCTTCAGTGGAAACATAAAGTGAAAAATAGCATTTTCTTCCAAGCTTTGTTTTCTTGTAAACATTTTCTCATTTTTAACTCTGATAAGTTACTTGGTGTTTGCACCTGTAAATATACAACACTTTACAATCCCATGACTGGGTCTGCTGTTTTCTAGACTATTGTATTTACTGTATATCCATCCATCCATCCATCCATCCATCAAAATGAGTGATGCAATCCCTACAGCAAATTCTGGTTCTACCCTGGGTGTCTTCCTGTTTGGTCGTGCCTCGAAAACCTCCAGGAATCATCCTGGTCAGATGCCAGAACCACCTTTCAACATGAAGGAGTAGCTGCTCTCGTCAAGCTCCCTCTGGTTGTCTGAGCTCCTTACCTTATCTCGAAGGCTGAGCCCAGCCACCCCACAGAGAGACTAATTTTGGCTGCTTGCGTTGGTGATCTAACTCTTCTGGTCACTACTTGTAGCTCATGACCATAGGTGAAGGTTTGAACTTCTTGCTGACGCTGCACCAACCCACCTGTCTATGTCAAGCTTCATTTTCCTGACATTCACGAACAAGACCTCAAGATACTTTGGTAGGAGCATAAACCTACTCCCAACCCAGAGGGAGCAATCCACTAGTTTCCAGGAGAGAACCATGATCCCAGACTTGGCAGTCCTGATTTCAATGCACAAATAAGATCATGGCTTGATGAAGCCAACAGGACTACATCATCCGCATAAAGAGAGATGCATATGTATATTTAATCCTCAATACAATGTATCCCTTAAGTTGTTGATGTCTGTAGAAATAAATGCCCATCTTAATTTGAGCAGTTCATGAATAAATGCATGAAGTGTGTTCCATTATGAACACAAGACGGGGTTTCATAATCAAGTCATTTAGCCTGTAAACATTCAGGGCATTCCTCACAGCATAAATACTGAATGACCAACAATTGTTTTCCAATACACTACCATCCTAAACTAGACGTGATAATATTTCAAAGCTGGATCTTTAGTCGGAAATGTCTCTGGGGGGTTTTCTCACTTCTGGTTTCAGTCTGACACTACAGTGCCAGTGAGCATCATGTGATGTGACTGTATCTGACTGATGGAGACCAGCGGGGGTCCAATCATTCCAGACAGTTTTTTCAGACACGCCCTTGTTCACTAACGGTCTCTGTTACATTGTCAGCACACTATTGTAACCCTCACATGTCTGCACAATATAAGCATGTAAACACAAAAATCTGCTCAGCTGTAATATTAAAATCTCTGAATGTTTCAAGAAACAATTCTCAGTTTGTGATTTTAGCAGCTGAGGTCAGATGTTTGTGCACCTTTTTTCTTTCTTTCTTTCTTTGTTTCTTTCTTTCTCTCTTTCTTTCTTTCTTTCTTTCTTTTGCGTCCTGCCGAACAAAGCAGTCATGGCTGCCGGCTGCCGGTTGCTTGGTAACGGTCCTGGGAGACCCGGCGTTGAGATGAACGAGGAGACAGTGAACGCTGCACTCGCAGACTGCTGGTGTTTAAAAGCTGCCAACAGGCTTTGTCCAAACACAGAAAACTTTATTTAACATGCAGCTCCACGACTCAAACACTCTACACCGAATGAATGAAGCTGATGACGTCATCACACCTAAGAACAAGAAAATATCACCATTACATTACATCACAGGTTTAAATGTATGATCCACTTGATATAACATGAGCAGATGTTATGGCCACATTTGTCTGTATTATATATCCCTCTTATATAATACAGACAAATGTAGATTAATGTTTTCATCTGACAGTCACTACCACCTACCAGCAGGGTTCAAAGCAACATCAGCATCAAGTTTTCTGTCAATTGTACCAGTTAAAGCCTTCATTTTTATGTGAAGACTCATTCAGTAAAAACGTGGCCGACTGGCCCTTTAAAGCCTCCGTTTTGCCTGTCATTGTAACTCAGTCGGCCATGTTCTCCTGAGCCGTCACAGTGCTGTGTTCAGGTTCTTCTCTTCGTGAGGCGTTCACTGGCCCGCCACTACTGATGCTGCTGCTCCTGCACGTGAACCACGCCGCTCTGTTGACATCTTCAGCCAATCACAGGAGGAGGAGGCTGAAGAGGTCTGTGATTGGCCGGAGGCAGGAGTAGGGTGAGCTCACGTAGATGCTGCTGTCAGCTGACGACCCTGTAAGTACGGAGATGTTGGGTTTTCCTCTGAGTGAGAGCTGTCAAACCACAAACCATCACTAGGGAGACGCAGGACTTTCATACCTACATACCAACATGCATTTCCTGCTGGGAATAGATTCAGGGTCTGTGTGACAGCAGTCAGCAGATACGAGGTTTTCTGACCAGCACAAGCACTCACCCGTTGTCCCCCTCCTACTTCCTCTCGTCCTTGTTGTCTCTCTGTGTTCGGTCATGAATAAATGACAGGGGTACGGGGGGTGGAGGGAGTACTGCAGGCTCTCAACATGCTGATGGAGGATGGGGGAGGGGCAGCAGGGGGGTGAGGATGGAGGAGGACAGGTGGGGGAGGGGTGGTGGATCTGGTTTGTATTCAGCTCTCAGCACCTGATCCTCCTCCTGTTCCTGTCGACACTGCAAAACAGGACACATCAGACACACTGCATGGTCATACTGTATCTACATATACATCAAGATACTGTATCTATATACACATTAAGATACTGTATCAATATATACATTAAGATACTGTATCAATATATACAACAAGATACTTTATCTATATATACATCAAGATACTGTATCTATATACGCATTAAGATACTGTATCTATATATACATCAAGATACTTTATCTATATATGCATCAAGATACTGTATCTATATATGCATCAAGACACTTTATCTATATATGCATCAAGATATTGTATCTATATATGCATCAAGATACTTTATCTATATATATCAAGATACTGTATGTATAGATCAAGATACTGTATCTATATATACATCAAGATACTGCGTCTATATATACATAAAGATACTGTATATATACATCAAGATACTGTATCTATATATACATCAGGATACTTTATCTATATATGCATCAAGATACTGTATCTATATATACATCAAGATACTTTATCTATATATATCAAGATACTGTATGTATAGATCAAGATACTGTATCTATATATACATCAAGATACTGCGTCTATATATACATCAAGATACTGTATATATACATCAAGATACTGTATCTATATATACATGAAGATAGTGTGTCTATATATGCATCAAGATATTGTATCTCTATATACATCAAGATACTGTATGTTTAGATCAAGATACTGTATCTATATATACATCAAGATACTGCGTCTATATATACATCAAGATGCTAATAGACAGACAGACAGACAGAGACAGACAGACAGACAGATAGATAGATAGATAGATAGATAGATAGATAGATAGATAGATACACAGATAGATACATAGATAGATAGATAGATAGATAGATAGATAGATAGACCAACATATTATGTCTATATATATATATCAATATACTGTATGCATATATACAAGGTTACTTCAAAAAGTTACCAGCCTCACCAGTAATCATCACAGGACAATGATTGTTCTTGCTTTATTTTTAACATAGTATCCTTTAACTTTAATGCACTGGATCCATCGATATCCTTTGTTAGTCCTTGCAGAAGAAGGTCACACCTTGAGCATCCAAATACTCCTCAACACCATGCTTGACTTCTTCATCACTCTCAAAATGGCGACCGTACAAGTGGGATTTCATTTTGGGAAACAGCAGTCAGACAGTGCAGGATGGAGCAAAGTGCAAACAGTTCAAAGCCACATTTGGCTGCCTCTGCCAGCTGTGCTGTGTGGATGGGTGTATTGTCCTGGAGAAACAACATGCCAATTTGAAGTTTTTTGCTCCTTTTTTTTAATTGCTTCAAATATTTAATTTTTGAAGACATCGATACAAGGCTGCATAATACACGGTTATGCCCCACAATGGGAGTTGTTATGCTCCCTGCTTATAGGTGAGAATGAGAAATTTTGAAGTACCCAAAGTATTTGTTTCCTAAACTGGAATCCCACTTGCACAGTCTCCATTTTCAGAGTGATGATGAAGTCATGCATGCTGCTGGAATATCTGGAGGCTCAACATGTGACCTTCTTCCGTGAAGGGATAGCGAAGCTTGAACATTGGTGGACCAAGTGTATAAAAGTTAAAGGAGACTATGTTAAAAAAATAATGAAATAACAATCATTCACTCATATACTAGGGCTGGGACTGTAAGGCATTAGTTTTGATTAATTAATTAAAGAAAAATAACGAGTTTTAAAAAATAACGTATTTATTTGCACCTGTCTCAGTTCCCTCATTTCTGGCACACCGGTAACACTGATGCTACACTCCAGCCTGGTAGGTGCCGGTAATGCACCTAAAGTTAATTTGCCACCCGCAAGGAAGATGCACAGGATGTACATAATTCATAGGAATTATGTTCATAGGTCCGAATAGCAATTTCTGTGCGGCAGCGTGTGAGTATTTGGATCTCAAAAGTATTATCCAGATACCACCACAATGACCGGATATTCGGATATTCGGATATTCGGGTTCAGCCCTAATAATTCAAAAGAAAAGGGCAGCCTTGAGCTCTGAAAATGTGAACAGGCTAGTTTGCCTCAGGAAATGGCCTAAAGAGAAACAAATAAGCTCAGAGGTATTGTGAGGCCAATGGGTTTGTTGTTAAAAAGCACTAAGCTGTTATGGCCGATATTTCAACTGTTTTGTTTTGTTGTTTACCATTTTTAATGGTAGAAATGGCACTTTTTATTAATCTGTTGGTCCGTTTACTTTGCTAAAGATGCTTTCTTTACCATTTTTAGTGGTCAGGGTTCCCTGGGATGTACTTGAAATACGTTTTCTAGTGCTTAAGTTTACAAAAAGTCTTAAAATGTTGAATATAATAGCTATTATTGTACTTTGAGTTTGCACTAATCAGTGAATGTAGTAGACAGATAAAAAATGTATAGATAAATATAGATGAAAAATAAATATTTTTGTTGTTTAAATTCATGTATGTCTATTCATTGATTCAGTCGTCAACTAAAATTTATTAGAATTGAAAAACTTTGCATATAGTGTCAAATATCGCTATTTGATTAAAAAAATGTGAGTAATAGCGATTAATTAATTAGAAATCCTGTAATTATTTGGATTAAATTTTTTTTTATCACATCCCACCACTTATATATACATTGCCATATCTATGAATACACTAGTGTATCTCTATATACACCAGCATACAATTCACATTTGTTTCTGTCTTTGCAAGTGCAAACTGTTGTAGCTGTGAATCTACAAAGGTGTGTGAGTAGTAAATGGTCTGCATTTACATTGCACTTTTAACCTTAATGGTTCTACAAGGCACTTAATACACATTTCAAGGAGGAAGTCCTCAGGCTGCAGTACAGAGAGTAGAGAGTCACTGCAATAGACAACAGCTACAGACAAGGGACAGTAACACACCTCATTACAAAAAACATCTGACTGAGGTCACTGAGTACAAACACAGCAGCAGAAATGTCCTCAGTCTCCTCATATCAGTCCTGCCCAAGGACACTTTGGTGTAGAAGAGTCAGGGACTGAACCCTCATTCTTAGTTAGTAGACAACTCACCCTACCGTCTGACCCTAGAATCTGGATTTTCAATATTTCTATTCCTGGAGTCCAGGATCCAGTTCTTATGATAATTTAAGATAAGCCCTTCCCTTTCATTCATGGCGTCTCAGCGTCTCAGTTCAGCTGTAGTCTACATTCCCAGGACTTACTGGGACTTAATATTGTTGGACATTACTTTCACCGTCCCCTCAGTCCTCACAGAGCTCAGCAAAATAGATTTTTCTTACTCTGCTCCCTCAACCGGGAACTCACTACAGCAGAGTCTGAAGCTGTCCAACTTGATTCCCCTGGGGGACTTCAAACGTCCCTTAAATACTGTGGAAATATCATCTCTTATCTTGTTCTTGTTTTTAGAGTTTTTACTCTTTAAAGTTATTGCTTGGCGCTTTGCACATCCATTTTGATGTCCATGTTGTGTTTTGTGATTAACCTGTCTATAACTCAGTGTTGTATTGTCATGTTTGTCTAGTACAGGTCCCTTAGTGTTGTTTGTCAGTGACTCAATGTTGTTTTGTCAAGTTATTTCAGGATAGGTCTCTATTGAGAATCCCCATGTCTCAATGAAATTACCTGTATAAATAAAGGTTACATAAAGATAAAAAAAAAAAATAGTCATTATATTCCTCCATCTGCTCAGACAGACCTGAGTGACCCCTCCAACATTGTTCACCAGCCGGCCTGAACCTGCCGCTGCAGCTGACGGGCACAGCGGGCAGCTGTTACCATGGAGACGAGTGCCATGATGTGCCATGGCCTTCTGCCTGCAGCAAGTCAAGTCACTTTTATTTAGATTACTTACTGCCCAACCCCATGAACCATGAATTTAGCCACTCAGCCTCAAATCAGATGAAGTCCACAGAATAAACATTTAATTTAAACTTGGATGAAATTTCTGGGAAACCAGAAGAGAGACAGACAGACAGACACACCCACACAATCAGTGTACAGCCTGGACCTTAGAGGGGCCAAATCTCTGATAGAAAGTTGTAACCTGGAGCACCTGGATCCACCAAACAGACCTGATCCTTCACTGAGACCTGGACAGAGACTAGAGAACCACACAGGAGGCAACAGGACTGAGACTTAGCAGGACAAACAACAACATCCATCAGTAGCACAAACGTCAACACTCAGCGTGGCCACATGGACCTGATCCGATTTTAAAATATCCTGTTTGTGTTTGTACATGTAAAGCATCACATCTGGATTTCAAAGGGCTGGAAAGATGAGTGGAGTCACAAACAAACAGTCACACTTCTGGTCTGAAGGAGTTAAAGAAGAGTTACAGAGAGAGAGAGTGGTGGAGCGAGTGTTACTCTGTCACTAACAAAGCCTTCAGTGTTTCATTCATGTGCTCTCATTTCATATGCAAATGAGCAGGCTGAGAGAGGCGGAGCCTGTTTCACTATTTGTAATCCAGATCAGAGTTCAGTCTGTCTGCCGGAGATCTAGATCCAGATCTGTGTTCGTCTGTGACCTCTGGCATCATCACCTTCAGTCTGTGTACAGTCAGGATTTCAGAAAGACTGAGGACACGAGTCAGATCTCCATCCAAGAAGTGCTCACATCCGTTACTTCAGGCAAAGCTGCAGCAAACAGTGTCAAAATTACTCCACAACAGGTTAAACCCCTGCATTCCAGATTCTACTGAAGCAAAGTATTCTTGGAAAAACATGCTTAAAGTATCAGCAGCAAAACTGTAAAATCTCTTGGTAACTCATCACATGTCAAGAAGGTTGGAAACCACTGATTTCATCTTTTACAATTTGTATTTAATGAGTTCATTGAGTATTTTAATGTAAAATCTGAATGTTAAAATCTTGATTTGAATAAGCAGCAAAGAAACTGTTTTGTAGCATTTTTTGTATGTTATATGTAAGAAGCAATATGCTACTCTTTCAAGTGCAACATGTACATATATGATAAAGTGTTTTCCTTTCTTAAACACTCAAATAGTAAATGTACAACAGTAAGATTGACAGTATTTCCCAATGAAGTGTAGAGGAGCATAACATTAAAATGAAAACGTAAAGTGCAAAAACCTCAAATTTGTATTAACAGGTAAACGGAAACAAAATATATGTCCAGCAAAGCCACACACTGAAACATGTAAACACATATTTATATAGATTTATTTCTTGCTTTATCTATTTTTACTTTCTTCAGCAGAAGGTCTTTTATAAATGTGTTCAAATGCAACGCAGAAGGAGAAAAGCTCAGCTCGCTCCCTGAAAGGTCTTTGTTCTTCTGCTGTGGAGCAAATACAACACGAACATCATATGACACATCAGCAGCCGCACCGTGGCATCGTGGGTAGCCTGGAGGGAGGAGGTTGGTACAACTGGGTTCGACTTCTGAGGAGGGAGAAAGTCATGTGACCACACAATGAACACACACATGATCTCTTCACGGTTATGTTTTTTCCTTCAAGAATCTGTTGAGTCTCAGTAAGTCAGTTCAGAGACAAGTAGATCACAGTAGATCCCTTTAGTAGACCAGGTGGACTTCTTGAGATCACGGTGTGTCACACTGCATTCCAGTGACGGTTTGTAGATCTGTGCAGGATAGAGGAGTTTCTGGCTGCTGGTCTTAGAGTCCAAGCCTTGTTGAGCACAGTACAGAGCCCAGAATTAACCTCCAAATAGTCCAGTAGATCTCTGCTGATCCCCCAGCAATTCAGTAGATCCCTGTAGTTATCTTTATATTTCATTATATCACAGCAGGTCCCTTTAGATTATTTTAAATATTAGGCAAGCTAGGTTTAGTTGTGCCCCAGCTGAAATGTTTTGATCCAGACATGACCGTCCAGGGGCAACCAGTAGATCCTATTGATGCCACTAGATTTACCTGGAATCTGGTAGATTTCATAATTTCGCAAATTTAATCAGATGTGTAAATCTCTCTAACTATATAAACTGATTTAGACCCTAGTGGATCCCAGCGGGTCTCCTAAAATCCAAGGAATCCTAACAGATCACTTTAGGATACATTACTGGATATCAACTGATCTCTTTAGATTTCAACAGATATTTGGATCTCTAAAAATCCTAAAGGTTCCAAGTAGATCACATTAGATCAACTAGGATCCAGTAGATCTCAATGGAATAGTTTTCAGTAGAGTGTAGGAAACATTTAAAATCTTGTATAGTTACAGTGAGGTTAGATCCAGTTGAGTCCAGAGTTAAAATGCTTTATTAGATTTCCTTTTAGCCCAGTACATTTCAAAACAATACAATATGGTCTATATAATCAACAAAGTCTAGCTTATCCAGAAGATCCTCCAACAGTCCGGTAGATCCCTGTAGTTATCTTCATATTCCAGTATATCCCAGCAGGCTACTTTAGAATTCAGTGAATACCAGTTGATGTGACTCCAGTAGACACCGCTTAAAATGTTTTCATCAAGACTTTACTGTACAGTAGTTCACTATACCTCTCTTGCATCTTGTAAATTTTAGAAGTTTTTATAGTCTGGTAAATTTAAGTGGATGTGTATAAAATTTGATTCAGACCCTTGTGGATTCCAACAGATCTCTTAAAGTCCAGTAGATCCCAACAGATTGCTGTAGGTTTTGACTGGGTAGTAGTTGATCTGTTTAGAGTTCAGCAGACTAGTGGGTCCTAATAGATTATCTTACGTAGAGTAGATCACATTAGATGAACTTGGATCCAGTAGATCTCAGCGGATCTATGAAGCTTTTAGTGGACGTCAGGAAACGTTTTAAATCTTGTATAGTTACAGTGAAGCCCAGGGTTAGGTCCAGTTAGGGCCAAAGGCAGAAGGTTTAAAAACCAGTAAATAGGTTTCTCTGTAGGTTTAGTGATGCAGCCAACCTCCAGCAACCAGTAAACCTCCAAACAGGCCAGCAGTGGATCCAGTGGCTCTCGTTCAGCCCAGGAGATGCCTATAGATTCCTACTGAGGCCAGTAGAATACAGCACACTACAATACTGTATAGTCTTCAAAATCCAGATCTCTCAGGAGTCCAGTAGATTCCAGTGGATCCCTGCAGCAGATCCATTTCAACCCAGTGTTTCATTGTCGGTCTGGTAATGAGGAGCTGCAGTTAAGGCCTCAATGTGAATCTGTTGAACCTGTATCACCATGACATTACTTCATGTGTTTCCAATGTCTTTTATCTCTTTCAAGCCAGCATGTAATGTCACCAGAGGAGTGGTGGGGGCCACACAGTGGCCCTCCCTCTGATAAAATCCTTCCTCTGTGTGATCTGACGGCTTTAATCCAGCAGCAGGCAGATTATGTAATCTGCAGCTTTAAGGAGGAATCCCTCAGGCTGCAGTACAGAGAGGAGTGAGCCGCTGCAGTAGCAACTCAGCGAGATACGGCAACAGACAAAGGACAGTAACACACCTCAGTACAAAAAACCCGTCTGACTGAGGTCACTGAGTACAAACACAGGAGCAGAAGTGTCCTCAGTCTCCTCATATCAGCAGCTAGAATCCTGTATGTAATATTTAACCAGCATGTTATCCCACAAAAGCAAGAAGTTAGTTTCATTTTCTGTTCTTGAACCAACACTGAACCACAGATAATCCTACAATAATCACTTTCTCTAAACTCCAGTCAAACCAGTAGATCTCTTAAGAGTCCAGTATCTTAGATGATCAGCCCACAAGGCCCCAGTAGATCTATATATTTCAGAAGACGTCATTTGACCTTCATGGCTGTCAGTTGGATCCAAGCAGGTCTATTAAGTGTTGAGATCTCTTTATTTTTCTGTTGGTCCTAGTAGATCTCTATTCTACTCACTAAATGTTCCTTAACCTTGGATTCCTCAGCAGCCAGATCCCAGTAGATCTGTGTTCATATCTCTGGCAGTCAGAAGAAGCCATGAGACACATTTTGAGATATGTAGTTCTCTTCAGATCTGATAGAAGGTGAAAAGGTGAAGACTGACCAAAATGTCCTCACTAAAACTCCAATTGGTTCTCACAAAGATAGCTGGAGATGTACAACACACACACACGTGCAGCCTCCTGCAGGTGATGAATAATTTAAAGCTGCAGGAGAAAGTGCTCCGTCACCACAGAAACCCCCTCCACCCCTCTGAGGGCAGTTTGTCATCGTCCTGCTGCAGCGGTCGATCACTCAGCTGATAATTCAATCAATCTTTGTTACCAGTAACAGAGCTACAAATATAACATCTGCCCTGCTGCCTTAAATAGCTTCAGTTTAGGCTACAAGGCAGGAACATTGTTCAGCATCTTGGAGAACTTGCCCCAGTCCTTTAGTGGACTTCGTGTAATGCAGACTGAGGCCATGATGGTGGAATGAGGACTGGTTTTAGGCTGATTTTAGATTTGGTATTAGACTGGTTTTAGATTGGGTTGATGTTGGTTTGATTTTGAATAGGTTAATGGGCTTGTTTGGGATTGATTTTAGATTTGGTTTTACACTGGTTTTTGGACTCCAATTTTGGATTTAGTCTGGTTTTGAGTTAATTTTGGGCTTGGCTTTGGACTGGTTTTGGGTTGGTTTTTACTTGGTTTTCTACCTGTTTTGCATTTGTTTTGGGTCTGATTTTAGATTGTTTTTGAACTAGTTTTTGGACATGTTTTGGGTTAATGTTTGACTTGTTTTGGTCTGGGTTTAGACTAGTTTGTGGTTGAGGTTAGATTTGGTTTTGAACTAGTTTTTTTGGGCTTAGCTTTGGAGTGGTTTTTGGACTTGTTTTAGGCTGGTGTGGGCTTGATTCTAGATTTAGTTTTGGACTGGTTTTAGACAGGGTTTTTAATGGTTTTGGACTGGCTTCGGACTGGTTATGTACCGCTTTAGAATTTGGTTCAGGATGTTTTTGGACTGGTTTTAAGCTGGTTTGGAGTTTATTTTAGATGGGTTTTGGACTGGTTTCTGGACTTATTTTGCACTGATATTGGATTTGATTTCAGACAGCTGTTTGAACTTGAATGGGTTGGTTTGGGACTGGTATTGTGTTGATTTTGGATTTGGTCATGGACTGCTTTTTGGACATCTTTTGGTTACAGACTATTTTCAGGGTAATTCTAGATTTGGCTGTGGACATGTTTTGCACCATCTTGAACCTGTCACAACTCTTGTGTAGTTTTAGTCCTTTTCAGCATTTTCTGTCTCTCTTCATGTTGAGGCCAGGGCTGTTTTAAAACTTCTCTTTATTCTTCTGTTTTTTGAATCACTAAATGTTTTCAATGCTTCCAAAAACCTTCACACATGTACTGAATAGCTGCATTTTACAGTGAGCTGAAAGGAAAGTGTATTGCTTGTATTGCTTGATTGCTGCAGGTTAATAAAATTATAATGGGGTCCACTAAGGAGGCAGCGATCAGGGAGATGTTAACAAAGACTTCCAGCCGGGACGCCGCCATCTTAAGTTTCAGGTGTCACATTAAAGATGCTGCGAGGGAACACAGATTGAAGCATCATGTTCAGGGTCTTGTGTTGGGGAATATAATCGATGCAGATACAGTCTGATCGTGATGCAACGTCTCGGTTTATGGTGACGATATCAAGTGACTGTCGGCTGTAAATTGAAAGGTGCACTGTAACAGCAGGAAGTCAGAGAATTAAAATCCTTATCAGACATGCTGGGTGAGACTCTGTGTCCTCTGAATCAGGTTTTTATTTGTCTGTTCAGCATTAAACGCTGCTGCAAACAAATGAAAACCTGATTCCAGCTTCTTAAATGTGATAAACATGAAGCAGACAGGGACAGGCCTGATCTTCATCCTTCCTCCTCAGCTCTGACAGTGCCTGGCTCAGAGGCACTGCGGCAGGAACTGAACCTGAGACAGCAAAGAGAGAGAGAGCGAGAGAGAGAGGGGTGAGAGACGGATCACGTGACCCTCCGTCCAATGGAATGAATGGACTGTAAATAGGAGCCAATGGGGAGCGGGGGGCGGATATAAAAGGCTGGGAGCCGCTTTAATCCGCAGCAGCAGCAGCAGCAGACCCCGGACCCACATCAGACCCCATCACCGCAGACTGAACGACAGGTAGGAGCACCTTGAACCCCGACCAATCACAGCACCGCACAGCAGCCCATCAGTACATCCGCAGAATAAACCAGAGAGACGCTGTGCGGCGGTCAGACAGGTCAGATGGAGTAAGAGGGAGATGGTGGGTTACATGAACAAAGGCTGCAGACAGGCGGCCAGACAGGCTGCTCACTGGATGTTCACTGCTTGTTTACTGGTCGGTTAGTGGTTGTTTACAGGCTGCAGGGATGCCCGTCTCCCTCCCTGTCTGTGTCCCTGCAGCCAAACGACCTTGCAGTCCGTCCTGTCTGCAGGTGTTGCGCAGTCACCAGCGCACAGCCATGAAGCTGCTGTTTCTGCAGAGTCTCCTCTAATGTGATGCACTCAGTCAGGACGGAAACATTTGCTTTTAATTTGCGCAGCTTTCAACAAAAGGCCCCTTTAAATAAAGAAATCCACCTTAAATCCAGTCAGGCGTAAAAAAAAGGAAAGAAATCCTTAATCTGCTCAAACAAAGCAGCAGCAGAGGCTTTGCTCCTGCTGCTGCTGTATTCAACCTTTTACCGTCTGTGTGCATTAAAGGCTCAGCTCCTCTGTGCACCATCAGTCTGCAACAAACAATCAGACGGCGCATGCTCACATCCGTTTGATTTTCTAGTCTATTTTACGGAGGTGATGACGTGATTCGGTGCTGCACGAGCCAAACCTTGTAGATCTCGTCAGACAGCCGGTCATCGTGCCGGGGTGAACCGTCAGAAGCGGTTCGGGCTGCAGCTGGAGGTGCTGGAGGTGCTGAAGGTGACCGGGGCGTCGCGCAGTGCCGCAGCCGCGCCGCGAAGGGTTAAGCCCGGCCTGCTGCTGCGTCACTCCGCGGCCTCCCGCAGATCATAATCAGCCTCTGTGTCCCGGTTTAGACTCGCACTGATCCCCTAAAGGGCTCCCTGATCCTAGCCGGGTCCTGCAGAGCCTCTCCTGGTGCAGGTTTTTAGGTTTCTCAGAGCCTGACTCCGGATCAGTTGATTCGGATTCAGACAGAATCCGGATTGTGAAATCCAGTATCTGGATACTGGAGGCTGTTTAGATGCTGGATGTGAAAATAGGAAGATGCTGATGATGAGAGTGACGCAGGTGGAAAGTAACGGAGTACATTTACTGGAGTACTGCAATAAAGTACAGTTTGTGTAAATGTGGTCTGTGCTGCAGTGGAGCTCAAAGAGAAATGTTGCATCTGACAGCTGGTCACAGACACAACCCATGAATTTACTGTCAAGTATAAATTAACATAAAGATCAATAGTTAAAAAATCATCTCCATCTTTAGTGTTGACACATCAGATTGTAGGCGTCTGATTTGATTACTGTGGGATGAGGATTGTTTTTGGACTTGTGAAAATGCAAATCAGTAACTGTGTCTCTGTGTGGAAAATGTTCCAATACCCATAGTTTCAAGTTTGTTTCTCTAATAGTTAATAATTATGCAATATTTTGCACATACAAAAAATGCAATGCATCAGACATTTAATATGTTTAAAATGTCTGCAGATTTCCACCTTTTTTAACCATCCGTCACTTTATTCTTGAAAATTTTGCATATTGTTAGGGTCAGATAATATGAGTCATAAAATAAAGATAATCAGATGGGAAGCTATGTCAAAAATACTGTTTAAGGTAACATATTTAGCTAAAACGTGGTGTTTAGTACTCCTAAATTAACAGCTTTAATTTAGGAGTGGCCTATTTTCTGCTGAAAACTGATTTATAAATCAGATTATTTGTTTTCAAAAATACATAAAACATGATATATAGTCCTGCTACTTTAAGGTTTTTTATCAAATGCATCTGTTTTTGTTTCTGAGTTTTGCTCAGCAAGAGCTTTATTGGGTTTATCAGCAGTTTTTAGCCAAAGCTTGATGGCAAAACGAGATTTTTTTTTGTTTGTTTAAAAAAGTTTCATTATCACGTGTCGGTGAATTTCGATCAAATCAATAAATCGATTTGCATCTCAAACTGTTGCCAGGTCAGCAGCCCGGACGTCATCATGCCTTTCGGAAACACCCACAACAAGCTGAAGATGAACTACTCGGCGGAGCAGGAGTACCCCGACCTCAGCAAGCACAACAACCACATGGCCAAGGTGCTCACGCCCGACATGTACGCCAACCTTAGGGACAAGGAGACGCCCAGCGGATTCACCCTGGACGATGTCATCCAGACCGGTGTCGACAACCCAGGTAACCCCTACTATGACCCCAACAAACCTTGTTTTTTTCTTTACCAAAAAACATCCAGCTAAAGGTAACTCCATGCCATAGTCCAGGTAATCTCTCCTCTAGATCTGGTAACACCTTTCCCATAGCAGAAACTTCAGCCCAGCCAAGTTACTACTCCTTCAGACAACCTGACAGGTGACCAAACCAGATAATCTCATCCACGAGACCGCAGATTGAGTAACTCTTACACCACGCAACAGACCTCTTAATCCAGAGAACCATTGCTCAGATCAGGTAACCCTCCACAAACCTGGTAACTCAAAAAGAAGTTAACTCTTCTCCAGACCAGGTACCCACTCCCCATCCAACTAACCCTTCTACTTAACAGTTAACCCTTCGCTCAAACAAGCTAACTCCTGGTGTTTATCACCTTCACACGGAGACGTTCTGTCCCGCTCTTCAGCTGCTGGTTAATAATAAACTCTTTAATTGGATCGACTCGTTAGATGAGGTTAATTTCTGCTCCTTAATTCCCCACTGGGGAGGGAAGTTGTGTTGACTTCCTGTCTGATCGCCTGATCCTCCCCATCAAATCCATCTTAATTCCTTTAACAGCGTTTGTGTAAAACATTTAAACTCTCAAATCACAAAACTGGGGAAACAACAAACCCCCAAAGTAAAACTAACAAGTGTTTGACTGTTACTTTAAAGGTCATTACCATGTATCCGACTGACCATGTTGTGATCCTGCAGGTCACCCGTTCATCATGACGGTGGGCTGTGTAGCCGGAGACGAGGAGACGTACGAGGTGTTCAAAGAGCTGTTGGACCCAGTGATCGAAGATCGCCACGGGGGATACAAACCATCAGACAAACACAAGACGGACCTGAACTCTGACAACCTCCAGGTAAACAACACCAATCAATAAACCTCAACGCTGACTGCACAGACGTTCTTCGTCCATGATTGAATTAGACATCGACTCGCGCAAACCTGAGGAATCCCCTAGATCCCACATTAGAACCTGCAACCTTTCCTCAGACCAGGTGACCCCTTAAAACCTGTATTTGGTGTCAGTTTGTCAGCAGGATGATGGCTGACATCAGTGGTCACTCTTTGGCTTCTGCTGGTGTTTCTGCTGATCTGACTCTGTTCTGCTGTGTTTCAGGGTGGAGACGATCTGGACCCAAACTACGTGTTGAGCTCTCGGGTTCGGACAGGACGGAGTATCCGCGGCTTCTGCCTGCCGCCTCACTGCAGCCGTGGAGAACGACGCGCCATCGAGAACCTCTCCCTTGAAAGTACGACGTCACTTCCCTCCTTCTCTCCTGCATGCTGCAGCGTCAGTCTGCCCCCTGTCTGCAGACTGCTGCACTACACTGCACTGTCACTCACTGATTTGACCATAAAGCACGTTTACGTCATCATCTTATAAAACTAAAATTGCGTTTAGACCCGACATGGACCTTCTGACTTCTGCTTTTACCACAGAAGAGTTATTATGAAACAGAACTTTTTTATTTTTATGACAGAATGGCTTATATAACTGCTGCACAAACATCTGCACTGAACACAACCTTACCACATATTTCTACCCGTTTCATCTAAGGAGTTCTTTATTTTATGCTTCTCTAGTTTCAAAATAACTTTCTATTTCCCGAAAAGGCTTAAATTAAGAACAAGGTAATTTAGATGTTATTATAGAGAAAACAGAACCAAAAAGGGCTTAACTGAAACCCAAATAACTACTTGCTCATTACTCATTTAGGATGGGAAACTGCATTTGTCATAGAATTGTTGGATTTTAAGTTTGCCTGTGGACAAACTTCCCATCTTTGCATGTTCAGCAGCCCTGCTGTGAATAACTGGCACTGCAAATTAACTTGAATGCACAAAGTACACACTGTGTCTTCCCTTTAAATTAAGTTCTCAGAGAAACATTGATTAAACAATTGGAAGTGACACCAGCTAAACTAGTCTCACCACAATGTAACCAATCGGCCTGGTTTAACAAACTATTATCTTAAGGTCCTCCTGCTCGGATTTTCCAGGTTTTAAACTGCATCATCTTCATTAACAGATACTGTTAATCTGTTTTATCATGTGACCAGAGCTCAGCGCTGTTATGTAATGACAACTGAATAAAATTTCATAGTGAAAGCTGTGGATAAAGACAGGAAGTGGACCTTTACCGGACCGACAAGTTCAAATTCGGTGCATCTTTATCTCACAAATTAGTAGCTGTAATTAACAAGCTGTCAGTAAAACAATCTTGTATATTAGTTAGGATTTGGTTATTTGGTAGGAATGTGGAAAATGTCAAACTATGAGAGTAAGAGGAAGCTCCTACAAATATATTCTTCACAAAACCAAACAACAAAATAAAAAGGAGGACACGGATGTATCAGTGAATCTTTACATCGGCTAACAGCTTCAACATCCGGATGATTTGTTGTTATCGAATAATGTATCAGTCATCTGGTTGGAGACAGATGATGGACCAGTTTAAACTCTGTGATGGTGCGTTCAGGGACACTCTGATGGTGTGACAATGGCGACGTTTCTCTCTGGTCCTGCTGAGCCACTGAGGCAGACGAGGAACAAACTCTTCGTTAGTCAGGTTTTTTTTTAGTTCTGACTTGTGGCTTAAGAGGACACTTCTTTATTTAGATATTTCCCATCATGCCTCAGTGAGCGTGTCAGTGAATGCAGCAGCAGATCAAACTGTTATATAACTGTGAGCTCAGTGTTTTCCTGCTGAGACTCTTAATGAGCTCGGTCAATCTAATACCTCCTCTTTCATATTCAAATGAGACGAGACTAGACCAGACCGGACCGGACCGGGCCGGTCCAACCTGGCAGACCTGAGACTCTGCTGCCCCCTGCTGTCTGAAAACACCACACAGACAGAACACCATCTTTGTCAGAATTGAAAATGAAGCCAGGAAGTTAAAGAATATCTGTTATTGCAGACGACAACCCACTTGATTTGTTTTTTTCAAAACTTTCCATTCACAGAGCAGCTGCTATCTGGATATTTAATTACAGGGTTGTAATTTCCTCTTAATTGCTTGGACAACCTCTGTGGTTTTGGTCTGCTATTAGAGACAAAGCTGTAACATAGTGATCAGAGTTTGGTTTGTTGAGTAGATTCATGAGAAGTTGTTGTTTTTCAGAGGAATCAAGTTAAAGGTGCTTCTTTCTAATCAAATAATAATTTAGACAATATTTACACACTGTACTCCCAGGGACTTTTCTGTTAACAGTTAAATTAAGAAACTGGCAAAATGTCACATGAAGTTTTAATGAAGCAGTTAAAGATGCTGCCTTCGATATGAAAAGCTTTAACTCAAAATTAAATCCTGTCTAATTAAACATTTAGTTTAGGTAATTCTGTAAAATTACCATCATGATGCCATCACAGTTTTCTTGGTTGAGCAAAGAACAGTGCAAACTAATGATGTTCATTTAAAATGGGCATGAAGAAGAATTTTGGTGAAACATTTGCATGCAGGAAGGTAAGAACTGTCATTAAAACCAGTAAACACAGAAAAAAATAACCAGCAGGAATGCCTTGAAACTTGAAATTTTCAGTGAGGTAGTTTGCTGCCTGGAGGTTGTTTCCTATAGTGTGGGGGATTTTATAAATGGTACAAAGTAAGGGAGGAGATAAAAGAGCCAATGGCAGGTTTATACCTGCAGTCCACGTCCTGTGAGTCAGACAAACTCAAACCAAAAAGTGATGCTCTTCGGTAGCTTTTGGCCCTGAGTACAGACTCTCAGGCAGCCTTCTAACCTGACAGTTTCTGACCTGTTTCCATCTGACCTTTGACGTCTGCAGGTTTGGACTCCCTGGATGGAGACCTGAAGGGGAAGTACTACGCTCTGAAGAACATGACGGAGGAGGAGCAGCAGCAGCTGATTGATGACCACTTCCTGTTCGATAAGCCCGTCTCTCCACTGCTGCTGGCATCCGGCATGGCCCGCGACTGGCCCGACGGCCGCGGCATCTGGTCAGTATAATGCTGACCTTTGACCTGCTGGCATACAGAATAATGAGACATGTTGGTAGTTATATTTTGGAGTTTGAATCTCCTCATGAGACCTTCAAATTTGTGTTTAAGGACATAAATGTGTCTTGGTCGGAGGTGTTTACGGACCTACATGTCGTGCCTCTTAAGCGCCTTCCTCTTCCCCTGTCACTAACAATTCTCTCTCGTCAACCTGCAGGCACAACGACAACAAGACCTTCCTGGTTTGGGTGAACGAGGAGGATCACCTGCGTGTCATCAGCATGCAGAAAGGAGGCAACATGAGGGAGGTGTTCACCCGCTTCTGCACCGGACTCACCAAGGTCGGCGCCTGGACTCACCTCCTGTCTCCACCATACTGCTCTTTTCAACAGGCTGTCTCACCTCACCACCTGTCTCTCTCTCTCTCTCTCTCTCTCTGTGGCAGATCGAGAGCTTGTTTAAGGACCGAGGTCACGAGTTCATGTGGAACGAGCACCTGGGCTACGTCCTCACCTGTCCGTCCAACCTGGGGACGGGACTGAGAGCCGGAGTCCACGTCAAACTGCCAAACCTCAGCAAGCACGAGAAGTTCGGAGAGGTCCTGAAGAAGCTGAGGCTGCAGAAGAGAGGAACAGGTACACGGACGGACAGACAGACAGACAGGCAGGCAGACAGATAGATAGATGGGTCAATAAACAGGCAAACAGACAGACAGGTGAATAGATAGGCAGGCAGACGGACGGATAATCGAGAGACGGGCACATAGATAATGCAGGCATACATATCATGCTTACATTCTTTTTTCCTGTCTGTCTCTCAGGTGGCGTGGACACGGCAGCGGTGGGCGGAGTCTTTGACATCTCCAACGCCGACCGTCTGGGCTTCTCGGAGGTGGAGCTGGTGCAGATGGTGGTGGACGGCGTCAACCTGCTGGTGGACATGGAGAAGCGCCTGGAGGGAGGCGACAGCATCGACGACCTGATGCCCGAACAGAAGTGAACTGTATCACTGTTAACCTGACACCTCCTCCCCGCTCCTCCTCACCTGTCACTCCCCCTCCTCACCCCTCACGTCCCGCTCCCCTCCCCTCACTGTAATCAATCAGAGCCCGTCCTGAAGCAGCAGGACACGTAGAGCCGCTCAGTTAGACTTCAGTCTTCCAACATGTGAAGGATTTTCTATTTCCTGTCTCCACCTGTTGGACTCATCTAACACCTGAAATATCTAATAATAAAGTCTCTGTGGCCCAAACTAAACCCTGCTACTGCTCACCTGTCTTCATTCACACACACTGACTCACGCTTCAGATCAGCTGGGTAGAGACATGAGACAGAACTCACTGACCCGTCTGTGGGTTGCAACAAGCTGTCGGTCATCTAGCTGCCATGGTTACAGTCTCTGTGTTCCTGTTGGTTCATTTCATTAGATACGTCGAGGAAGGCCTCCTACAAAATAAGAGAAGTTGAAAAAAATAATCCTGACAGGTTAGTCTTTTTGTTGGGATGGTATGGAAAAACGTCCAGGATACATCAGCTGCTGTCATCCACTACGATCCACTACACAGATAAAACCATCAGCTGTTGCACTGGAGGTCTGAAGGCAACATTAGAAATGCATCACATACAGAGCAGGACCAGATCCAACAGGCATCTGGATGCTTTTTATTTAACTTTCTACCAACAAAAAGTTCAGCTAAGCAGTGATCCCTAAAGAGGTTACCCGTAGCCCAGGAATTAGATTTAAAAATATACAAATACAGAGTCAGCTGGAACTGCAAAACTCAACATGATGAAAAATAGGGGCTAAATAAATGAATCAAAGTAGTGAATTAAGAATGGAAATGGCTGAAAGTAATTTAAAAATTGTTGAAATATATCTGACAGTAATGGATCAGTGGCTGAAGTTTCTGTAAGCGAGACTTTAAACTTGACCAAACCAAGAACAAACAGCAATACTGTCAATACCAATATTAATAACAATGTAATGAAATATATTGTAACAAACCTGATTTTGTATAATTCATAGTGTTAAATAATCCAGTTTACATTAATACAATTGACAGGTGAAGTCAGTGATGGACCATCAAGACCAAACCTCAGTCACTTTAGTCTGAGTTAAAACTTTTTTCCAAACTGTTCTCTGACCTGTGAAGAACTTTAATGTCATAACATTCAAAGCATTTTGTCTAAAACCTTTAAAACGGCCACTAAGGCTCAGATTCCTAAATATCTGAGTGAAAGTGCTGCGTCAGTCAGAACAGTCGCTCTGCAAACTCACCAACATCTCAAACACTCACCTGTCAGCTGCAGCAGCCTCCTGATCCTTTGGTGCCAGTTTGAACGTGATGGTGATTGACTGTAAAACATGTGCAGACGCCACCTGGTGGTGATGGAGAGTTACTGACAACATCAGGGAGTTCAAAAGTCAAATCCAGAATTTCTGCTCTGGAGGGAAAAGTTATAATCAGGTGTGATTCAGGTTGAAGATGCACAACCACCAAGGACAGACTGATGAGACGTCCAGCAGTCAAACTGTAGATTAAAGACATGCTGGATGTTTCATTGAAGAGGAGGAGGACATGTCTTGAGGTCTTTAATTTCAAAGTATACCTGGTAAACAACAGAGCTAAAATCAAATCTGTGTTCGACACCTGCTGGAGCTTCAGTGGTTAGATTCACCAGACATCCTGAGACTAAACAAAAGCTCTGAATCCTGTTTACAAAGCAGACTGAGAGACATCAGAGAGCTGGTCCATGACTTTTTAGTTAGTTTCATCTATAGAAAATTAATTCTCCAAAACATCTAAAATGGTAGAAAGCTGTACTGAATCCAGGTGATATTAATTCAATGACAGAATGAATTTTAATTCTGGTTCATCTGAAGGGTTTGAGAGGCCTGTTGAAGTCCCAGCCCCATCATCCAGAGAAACAACAACACAATAATCTGTCAGTGATAAAACTGTGGTGATGCATAGATTAGAATGAGGCTCTAAAATCCTTTTTCTGAATCCTTGGGTGTTTCCAGGAGCACAGTGGCCTCAGTAACTGAGACTTCATGGTGGGTTTTTGTCCTGACCTGTAGTGTGGACTGCAAGACCTTCCATACATGGGTGCATATAGAAAACAGCGTGAACCTGACGACAAGTTAAAAACACAGCAAGACAGTTGAAATCCTGTGGTAAAAGAGGTACTTCAGATTTTGACATCAATTTTTTCATTTTTTCTAAATGCAGGTGTGCAGCATGTTTGGAGACTAATCTAAGAAGACTAAAAGCTGCAACTGCCCTAAAAGGACCCTAATGGAAAAATGTCAGTTTGAGTTATATAAAACACAAAAGAGGGAAGTTGGAACTTTTTTTGAAAGTGGCTATAAAGGCTACTTCATAGTTAATGCATGAGCGATGCAGAGAGTGAAGGCGGTTCTGTTCATACTGCTATAGATATGTGTTGGTCAGTAACATGGAAAGTCGCATTTCCCCTCATATCAAACAAAGGAAAACATACAGGGCTCCTGTAGATGTTCAAGAAAGACTGGCTGCGATTTTGCCCTTTTTACAGAATATAGCAGCTGGTTAAGCAGCACCATGTTGATGCGATTATTCCTGAGGTGTGTTGAGGACAGTGGACAAACATAGCACAGGGTTTCTGGAGAATTTAGAACTTCTTACAGTGTTTGGGCTCCATTATTAGATAGAATTCATTGAATGATGAATTATAGATGTGTTAATGAGGAAGAATCTCCTCGTAACAAGCAGCATTTGTCTTCCTGTCACGTGTGTCGCTGGTGTGCAGGAACACAAGAAGCATGAACTGGCTTTAAGACCCGATTATACTTGTGGAAGGATGTGTAGCATTGAGTCCACTTGAAAGACTCTGTTGCATTCATACACACAGGCTGTAGCTATATATTTGCACTTGTGCATTACTATCCGTGTAGTCTCAGCATAACCCAATTTTAAAACTGTACACTGGCATTTGTGCCAACTGTCACTAACTTAGTGAGGTGAAGTTTCAGGGGAGGTGGACCCTTGCGTACTCGTGGACACAGAATGTTTAACACTGGCCTTAAATGCCAAGTTGAGTCACAATTATCCCTGCACTCAGCCCTGAAGAAGGAGGTGATATTTGTGATGCAGGACATCAATCAGATTGGCGAGTGTGAGAGTGATGGTCCAGTCTAAAGTCTGATAAAGACCTTCTTTAAATCTGGACTCAGAGCAACTGCATCTCTCTTTACTGAATGTGAAAAACCTTCCTGCTGGCCTCTGGCTTGTGAGGGACATTGCCCTGAAACAACTTGCTCAGGCTACAGGAGACGTGACAGATAAATATTTGTAGACCAGCATCCTCAGGCGACCGTATGAAGTGAGAAAACCAGCAAGGCTCCTCAGCGCTCCAGTAGTCTCACTGTGGTGCAAAGAGACTCTGACATGAAGCTGTGCTGCGTTCAAGATGTTTAATGAGACACAGGTGAACCTGAGGTCCAGTTAACAAACATCAACAACAACCAGCTGCTGACCAGCTGACTGCTCACACGTACAAAACAAATCAACATGAAAATAAGGTGAGAAACTATTTACACTCACAAACATGGACTCACACCAACCTCTCCACATGACTCCACCCACTGTCCTCATGTGGGTGGGGCCAAAACACCTGCAGGTCAGTCACTGCAGAGGCTCAAAATAAAACAAATGTAAATGACAGCAGAACAGTTCCTGTGTCTCCTTTTAACAACACTGAACTTAAAGTCCCATGATCCTTTCCAGGAGTCGATCATGTCCATGTCCGTATATGGAGGTGCGTTTGTTGTGCTGAGGAGGTGAGGGAAACCCCCGGACAGACAGACAGAGAAACAGACAGTAAAATCATCGTCAGCAGAAGAAGAGCAGGCTGCATCATCAATAACCAGTAATCAATCAATACAAGTGTCAAATCAGCAGACAGAGCAGAAAAAAAGAAGAAAGGTGAAGAAAGTTCTCCTACAGCACACTGCTGATCATTTCCAATCACTGTTTACATTGATCAGTTGCCCTCTACACTGACATGGATTATTTAAACCAACATAAGACTTCTGCCAGCAGCCAGGCGACACAGAAAACTAATCAATAACTGTTAATCAAGTCATCAATTTATCATTCAAGTCATTTTTAAAGTAAAAACATCAAATAAGTCGGTTCCAGCTTCTGGTTTCTATCTCAGTAAACTGCTTGTCTTTGTGTTTTGGAGAAAACAAGATGCTTGAAGACGTCAGTTTGGACATTTTTACCGTTTCCTGATCAACTGATAATCAATTAACCAAATATCAACCAAATTAGTTCAACATCACTCTGTTAGTTCCTGCAGATGCTTATTTAAATCAATGCAAGAGACTGAAAAACTTACAAACAAGCTGTCTGTCTACATACTGGTGTCTTTCTGTCCATCTTTACCTTTACCCATCTCTCAGTCTACCTCCCCCCATCAATCCCTACATCTCGCTCTCTCTCTCTCTGTTTCCACCTTTCTCTTTCTCTCTATGTCTCTCTGTCTATCTCCACCTGTCTGTCTCTCCATCTGTCTCTGTACCTGTGTGTCTACAGTTTGAGCTCGTTGGCAATCTTGGAGGCAATGTTCTTGAAGGCGATGGACGTTCCTGAAATCCGTTTAAAGCGGACTCCGTTGAGTGAGAGGCGGGGCAGCTTGCACACCTCCATCTCCCATTGGACGAGGCTGTCGGCGTGTCCGTCTCCATGGACGCAGAGCAGCAGGAAGCGCTCGCGCTGCTCGTAGTCACAGTTGTTGGCATCCAGGACCTTCCTGATCTCCCTCATCATGTCCAGAGGCTCCATGGATGACGTGGTCTTCATACTCCAGGTGAACCTCAGCGAGCGAGGCTTTGAGTCCTTCAGCTGAGGAGTAGCAGGAGAACCAGGCTCCTCCTTCTGATCAGACGACACGTTACGACTGGAGAGAGAGAAAACAAACAGAAATCAGGTTGTAGTTGTCCACAGTCACCTTTCTTCAAACTGGCAGAACATCTAACAGCAGGTCTGTCGTCTCAGGCGGCGCACCATAAGCTCATTTGTATGTAACCCTCTGAACCCCAAACAGTTTCTGGCTGTTTTGTTCCCACCTGTCAAATTTCTACTCACTGTGAGCTCATTTTTCACTGCAATATAAAGTCTTGCACCTCTAAGGAAACAGCACAACCGTGGCCAGATGTAAAGAGAAACGGCTTTTGAGCAGTATAACAGCTATAATGCTATAAATCACAAAAAAGTTTAATTGGTTCTACAAAAACTGAAAAAAACCTTAGCAATATGAACTACATTATTTGAAGTGCCCACAGGTGTTCTGGCTCCACACACTTCAGACAATTTTATAACCTCTACAAGCTACAGTCACACTACTCTACACATCAACTCTAGAAAGATGCTCCACCATGCTGAACGTATCTTCCAACAACTTGCTGACAACTCGCTTCTCTGTATACAGTTTTTGAGTCATGCTGCATTTATTTTCTGATCAGGCATATTTTATTTTTCTCTCAACCTTTCTAATTTTTCTCCATGCTTGTCTTCTCTCTACTGATACACAGCCTGCAGTTCAGCCAAATATTGAAAGAACTTTTGTCACACAACTTTGTTTTACAAGATTTTGTGCAAATGGTTTTATTCTCGGTTTTTAAACAAGACTAGTAGAAAACAGTTACATATATAATAAAACTACACAATTCTAAGGTGATTTTGGTTAAATTTCTCAGGCAGGTTCATCAGTTCAGACAGTTATATTAGATTTTCATTTGTTGCTTCCAGACTTTCAACCAATGAACTGACATTAAGCCTCTGTACTTTATACAGAATTGCTAATAGAAACATGTAATCAACTGAAACATGTAATCAACTGAACTGAACTGAACTCGATCAGCTGTGTCCGTTCACACCAGAGCTGACAAACAAATACTGCTCTCTGATTGACCAGTCAGTGTACTTCCCCCCAACCTTCTTAGTTAATTACAGACATCCTGCTTCAGAATGCAAAATCCTGTTAGACTCACCTGGACCCTTCAGGTCTGCCATTTCGCTCAACCTCTGACACCCCTCTGACAGCAAGGACACAAGGATGGAAGGAACAATGGAAAAACACAAACGAAGAAGGAAGCGAAAAAAGAGACAGGAAGAAAAGGCACAAGGGAGGAAACAAGAATGAAAGGAAAGATGGCAGGTAAGACACAGGGAAGGAAGGAGACAAGGAATGAAGGAAGCAGAGTGTCAGTTTCAGTATTGACGAGCAGATGGAGAATCAGTTACAGTAGCAGAAGAGAACAGAGGTATTCTGGTTTCAGTTAAAATTCACTATTGACATGACGCTGGTCTAAACTGACACCATGTTAAATTACAACAGCTAAACCTGATGTCCCACCTGTCTACCGGCCATCAGACAGACAGGTAGACAGGCAGACAGGTGGGTCATCAGGACACACACTCAGCACTCATAGAGAGAACAAACTCCCATGATTCCCTGCTCTGGCGTACCTGCGTGTGAGTTTGGAGGTGAGTTTGGAGAACAGGTTGGTGGAGCCTCTGGCCCGTGTTTGGGCGAGGGGGGTGGCGTCATGTGACAGGCTGGGGGAGGCAGGGGGGCCATTGTAGGTGGCAGTGCGTCTCTCTCTGAGCTGACCTCCATGGAAGGTGCTGCGACTCGCCGTCCCCCGAGGGAACCGCAGGCGGTCAGGAGGGGTTGCTCCACTGCTGACGCTGTGGGTGGAGGCTCCGCCCGCAGACCTCTGAGTAGGCGTGGTTGCTGAGCTGCGGGGAGGGGGGCAGAGAGGGGGTTACTCACTGAATTTGTGGATCAGTGCCTGTGACCTAAAGCCACTGGTGGACTCTACCTGTTCTCTTTGCCGTTGTGGACCACAGAGTGGCGATCTGTGGAGTTCCTCTCACTGCAAACATACGTGTTCCTCCTCGTCATGCTGGACGATCCAACCTGTGACACAGAACTAGTTAGACTGGATCTGGGGGACTGCTGCAGTTTTGGCATTTAATTAACTTAAGGCCAATTCATGCCTTCAGTGTCTGCAAAGGTACATGTGACGTACATTTTGTCATTCATCCAAGTCCATAAGGGTCTGACTACACATGTACCAGAAAAACAAAAGAGGCTTGTGAAGAGATTCTCCGTCATCCACACCTTTATAAATTATATTTAAAAGAGTTGTATTTCAACTTGTCGCTGCCGCACATTGGAGATGTTCTGATTAGCACATACTTTCCATTGAATTCCATCCAAATTCTTCAAAAATCCTGTGTTGTGTCCACAAACTTTACTGAACACTCCTCAAGAACAACAACGTTGACACAACCTATACCTATTGTAGGATGAACAGGACGGCATGTGGACATGCTCTCCTCTTTCCAACTCTGCACTGGTCTGTTCATTCTAAAGTTACAGCTTTTAAGTTAAAAGCAAAATGAATCTATGGAAAAAGTAGCTAACATGTGGCTAGCTAGCTAGACAGAGCAAGCATCCCCCATAGCCCACAAGAGTCAAGCTGGTTGCAGCTGGATTACAGAAGTTCAAGGAGTGTGTGCTCATATTTGGGTGGGCCAGGAGGCAGGACTTTGATATCATGTCTCCACCGCCCGTCACTACAGGACACAGTCTGGTTGTCAGTATAGTAAGAGATGGCAGCACACATTTCCGGCCTATTTTACATTACGAGGAGGTGGCAACGTGTGGGCCATTTTTACGTACAGTTTATGGTGAAGACCCCCTCTGCCTCACAAAGACACAGTAACCCCACAGCAGACACATTACTCACTGATACACCAGGAAACTTTGTTCTAGCAACAGACTTTCAGACAATAATCTCAATTCCATCATGCTGTGCAGTAGGGATGTCATTCAGATTCAGGTCTAGGTGTCAATTTTTGCCTCTCTCTGTGTTTCCAGGGTAACAGTCTACTCTCACACCTGTGTTCACCTCTCTGATAGGTACACTCACAGTGGGCGTGGCTGATGTCTTCCTACGTTCGGGGATGTCGGACACATTGGGGTTGTTGGCGTTCCCCAGCAGAGGACTGCCCGCCTCCACAGGACTGGACTTTTTGTTCTGACCTCCCCCCTCCTGCTTTGCCTCCCCCTCTGCTGATGCTGCAGCCTGACTCCTCCTGGGATGAGGAGCAGCTGTGGAGACTGGACACACCGAAAAAGAGAGAATGATGGGTTTGCGACTCACATGCAGTCTCTTAGTGTAATGTGCATCAAACCCTGTTCCTGTCTGAGTGTGTACCTTGGTCGCTGTACCTCCTCTGTTTGGAGGAGGTGGAGGAGCGCTGAGCGAGGAGGTGAGCAGGAGACTGGCTGCTGCTGGATGGACGAGGCTTGAGCAAAGAGGAAGACGAGTCAACTGCCTCCACCTGAACAACAAAAAACGATTAGTCCTGCTGAGTGTCTGTAGCTTCACCTGTGATTACCGTGGTAACCTCTCACCTCAGCGGCCTTGCGCCCAAGCAGCAGGTAAGTGGCGGTGATGTCATCATACTTCATCTTGGCAAGCGAATCGTTGATCTCCTCTCTGGAGTAACCCATCCCCACCATAAGGTCTGACCCACAAACAACATCAACACACACATTAATGCACACTGTCACAGCATCATGTGTGTGTGTGTGTGTGTGTGTGTGTGTGTGTGTGTGTGTGTGTGTGTGCTTATTGTGTACCGATTCTCTTCTGGTCTTTGATGTCCAGCTCCGGCTCTGTGAAGGGCTTCAGTTGGTCTTCATCAGAGCCACTGTTGATCCAGCGATCCCTCATGATTTGCTGAAGAGGAAACATTCAGGTAACGTCCAGGTAGCATCAATAAAATCAATCCACTGATGCAGTGATGATATATCTTCCTGCGTTCTCACCTCCAGAGTTCCCCTCTTCCCCGGGTTCAGCACCAGGAAACGCTTCAGCAGGTTCTCACAGTCAGTCGACATGTAGAAAGGAATACGGTATTTTCCTCGTAGCACCCGCTCTCTAAGCTCCTGCAGACAGTAACAGACATCAGACTCACTGCTGGACCACAGAAACCAGGCCTGTCTTTAATTTAAAGAAGCAATACAGGTGTTCTACAAACTCTCATCTAAATCACACAGACTTTCAGTTATTGATGTAGCTAGCAGTCAGCTTCCAGTCTTTGTGCTAAGCTAAGTCAAACATGTCCTGGATTTGTTGTGACATCTCTATTGAGAGAGAGATCAGAAGGACTCCACATGTGACTGAACAGAGAATATATTAAACCATCTGTCAGTCTGGCTGTATGTTACTGACCTTGAGGTTCTGTCCATCAAACGGCAGAGATCCACTGACCAGAGTGTAGAGGATCACTCCCAGACTCCATACATCCACCTCTGGACCATCATACTTCTTACCCTGAAACACACAACCAGTCACAAATACACACATTTAAGGTGTTTATAGTATCACCAAGTAAAATGTTACATCTTTTTAATACCACACTGAGAGAAATGTAAGACCTTTTTACCTTTTTATTAGGCAAAGAATGGTGGGAAACCAGCAGGGACAGTGGTTTATCATCTACATTCATTTTTAATCAAGAGCTCATTCTGTACTTCCTGGCTGTACATGACAATAATTCAGTGAGATTCAATTACTCAGTTAACATGAGCTAGACCTAGATATGCAGAAAAGGCTTTGCTACAACTGACTAACCATCAAGGCTCACTCGACTCTCAGCCGCTGTAGCAGCCCCTGTGTTTGCTGCAAGTCTGATGACTGAAACTTTGAAACAACTCCTGCAGGGCAATCCGAATCTACAGGTGCAAAATGTTTCTGGCAGCCCACAGCAACACAACAGCAGCAATAAATAATGCTGCTGTTGTACAGAAAAAGGAAGACAAAAGGCTCTCTACAGGGTTTATAGAAAATTTAAACCTTTTGACACCCTCTATAGTGAGAGAAGTGAATTCAGTGTTTTAAGAGCTGCAGACACAGACAGACTGCTGGCTGAGTTCAACTATAAACATTCTGATGTGGGTTTACTTCACACTCGTCTTCACTGTACTCCATTCAGCAGATGGGCCGGCTACATGTAATGAATATCTGACTGCAGAGCAAACAGTAGCTGCTGCGGCTGCTGATCTAGATTATTAAAACATGGTTTTCCTTTTCTGTTTGGAGCAAAAGCGGCATGCTTGTGTTTTGGCTGAACATTTTAACTTCTAGCTTTCACACACCATGTCACAGCACATGGTGTTCAGGTGTCTGTGTGGCTGATCGGAAACGGGTGGACTTATTGCCATTATGGTTTACGTTTCATGAACTAAATCCATAATCAGCAACATGCAACGGACACGTAATCGGTCTAGTGACCAGTCTTACTGCATTGAGCCTGTCATGTTTAATAAAAATCAAAACATGAAAGGCTCTTTCTCCTTTAAGTAGGTTTCTGAGGACTGGAGTTTACACTGTTAAGTAACACTTATCCCCAAACTGAAAATACAACTTCACATGGTATAAAAGACTTTTGTATGGAAACACGTGATGATTTTGGTTATATGAGGTATCACTTGTAATCTGGTGATTGTAGTGCCTTCCCGTTTACCTGGAAGAGTTCAGGGGCAGCGTAGGGAGGAGAACCACAGAAAGTGTCCAGTTTCCCACCGACTGTGAACTCATTACTGAAGCCAAAATCTGCTATTTTAATGTTCATGTCGGCATCCAGGAGGAGGTTCTCTGCCTGCAGAACAGGAGAGAGAAGAAGTATGAATCCAGCAGTAGGATATACACTCACTGAGTACTTTATTAGGAACACCTGTCTTGTATTCCTGCTTTGGTCCAATCAGGCAATCATAAGTCAGCAGTGAGCATATGGCCTCACAGGAGCTTCACTTAAAGTTCACATCAAACACCAGGATGAGGTGAAATATGATCACAGTGCATTTAGGTGTGGCCTGATAGGTGAAAAGTGGTGAAAAACAAAACTCCTTCTTGATAAGAGAGGACAGATCAGTACCACCTGACCCATCAGCCAAGACCAGAAATGCGAGGCTGCAGTGGGCGCAGGCTCACCAACACTGTAAGCCAGAATCAAAAGCATAAATCCACAGAGCTAACCTATCAGGTGTCAACATTCCATGCTGCTGCTGCTGTAATGGTGTGGGGAATGTGGGGTCCCTTAACAATCATGGCCTGAATGCTACAGCCTGTCAAAGTATTGTTGCTGACCATGTCCAACCATTTATGGCCATGGTTTACCGTCTTGCAATGGCTGCTTGCAGTAGGTTAAACACATAGCTAAAGTCTGATAAAGTCTGTTTAAGTAATCCAACAGTCCATTTCCAGTGCCGACTACTGCAGATAGCAACGTTTAATCATTAAGTTGACAAAACGTGCACATCTCTAATCTGAATCAAGTAAAACACCTTTGGAATGTGACACAACAGGACACTGGTAGCTTTAATCTGCAGCTGACAAATCTACAGAAATGATGTGATGAAACATATGAACAGGAAGCAGAATCTCAGAAGAAGGTTTACAACATCTCATCATCATCATCAGAAGAACCTCGACCCACTGCTAGTGTGGTGTTCCCATCAAAGCGCTCACTGACTGTATGTATGCTCGTGGTGCGTTTACATCGTCAGGATTAACTGTGAGTTACCTTAAGGTCACGGTGAACTATGTGCTTCTGATGGCAGTACTGAACTGCAGACACAATCTGTGGAGAGACAGACAGATAGACAGAGACTGAAAGACAGCCAGACAAAGTGTTAGGGGATTCAGTCTTGCTGCCTTGCCTAAAGGCACCAAAATAAAATCAACTGATACAGACAGAAAAGGTGAAACTGACCTATTCCACTACTATATTATGGGATGCGGGTACTGTATCGCTAGCATGTCACCATGGTAACAGCAGGGTGTGTATGTGCACATGTGTGTGTTACCTGTCTAAATTTAGCTCTGGCCTCCTTCTCCTTCATCCTCCCATGAGCTACGAGGTAGTCAAACACTTCACCTGCGCACACACATTTAACACACGCCAAGACAAATGAAGGTCACCTGTTCAGAAGTCATGTTAACACACCTGTCTGTCCTGGTCTCAGTCCACATGGACACAGTTTAATTTAAAACGTTTCATGTTTAGGTTTGAACCAGGGTCTAGTTTACAGATGACTGACCTCCGCTGGCGTACTCCATCACCAGGTACAGCGTCTTCTCTGTCTCTATCACCTCGAACAGCTTCACTGCACACACAGGTGACACAGGTTCAGATTTAAAATTTCCGTTTTCATGCAGAGCACATTAACCTGCTAATCAGTCAACATATGATTGCTTTTAAGAAGTTGTCACATGTTAAAGGACCAGTGTGGAAGATTTATGGGCATCTATTGGTCAGGATGTAGATTGCAACCAGCTCCCTCAACCCTCCCTTTCTAAGCATGTAAGAGAATCTGCAGTGACCGTACTTCAACATAAAAACACAAAAGATTTGTCGCATCGGGGCTACTGGAGAAATATGACAGTGCAACATGGTGGGCTGTGTGGACAAGAACTCTCTCCTACTGTAAATGTGCAGGGTTCATTCTAAGCTAATGAAAACAGTTACAAGTGATTATAAGCAGCGATGAAGTGGTGCCTGGAAAAGTGAGTAAACTCATACTACTGAAAACAAAATAATGAATCCTGCATTCTATATTTCTGACAATGATCCCCCTAAATCCTATACACTGGTCCTAAACACAATCAGCTGGAATAAAACACTCTGAATGTGAAGAAACATTGATTCAAATCAATAACTGGCCACATATGACCACATGCTTGATGTTAATTGTCAGTGAACAACTGATCTGAGGCCAGTTTTACTTACCGATGTTGGGGTGATTTAGGATCTTCATTATTCTGACCTCTCTGAAGAGCTGATACACAAGGAGAAAACACAGCAGGATTGTTACTCTGATGTGGTAACTGTTCAACTGCTGGATGTGCACTTCATCAGTCTGAGTATTGATTACGTGGAAGACCATGACTTTTCACCAGATATGTTAGTTTGGTCTAATTTCCCAACTGAGTCTCACCTTCTGCAGGCTGGTGGGGTTCAGCTGGGTCTTATCAATGATCTTGATGGCCACCTGTAAAGGAGATACAGATGATCAATACTCAGTATGTGTGGGTGTATCAGTAAAATCTTCCAGCAGTCTTTCTGTCTGCATCTCACCTCTCGTCCTGTCATGATGTGTCGAGCCAGCTTTACTTTAGCGAAGTTTCCCTTCCCAATGGTTTTCAGCAGCCGGTAGTTTCCGACATGCGGCGCCTCATCTCCGGTGGACGCAGAGGAGTTTTTACAACGAGCAGAGCGAACGGAGCGGGACGACACCTCACCACGCCCATCATCTGTTGAGGCATGCTGGAAAAAACAAACATGGATATGGTCAGTTTAACAACAAATGTCTTATACAACAATTGCATCGTCTCTTCATCAACTGATCAATTAATCTATAAAATGATTGCAGTTGCTGATCAGGGCACAAAGTTTGCTGTTTGATCAACTGAAAAAAACACTTCATGTAATTTCAAAACATATTAATAAATTTACCTCAATTTCTCAATTTATCGACATACCTGACTCATCTCTTTGCCTTCAGAACCTCAGTGAGTAGTATGTGCAAGACAAATAGTGTCTATATTCTGCACTATTTCCTCCGTTTTGCCTTTTAAATAAAACACACCCACTAGTGACAACACCAGGACCTTAAATAGTAGTATTTCAATTGCCATTAGAGACCCCTTAGATTGACTACAGGTCCACTGTAACACCTTCCGAGACAACTGAAATCTTCATACCTCCAAGATTTCCTCAATGACCCTAGAGAACTTCTCAGTATCCTATGAACCTCTCATCTACAACTCCTGAAACCCTCTTAAAGATTGCTGGGACCTATTTTGGGATAGTTAAACACTTTCAAGAGTATCCGAAGCATCCTTATGAATGCCTGGACTCACCCACAGGATTCATAGATCTTTCACATCAAATCTAGCAACTACAACCTCTGCAATATCTTCCTGGAAACACTGATCCCTCCAAACGACCCTACAAACCTTCTTAAAGAATATTGGAGCCACTCAAAGGTCCACTGAAATCTGTGGTGTGGGACCCTCTTAGATGCCTTGATTCCTTACCAAGATCACCTGGAACCTTCCTGAGAACCTCTGGATCTGTCTTAGTAGTCTTTGAAAACCCCAGCAATGACATATTATGTGCCAGAATAAATTCCTTTATTGACCCTGTGTCTTATCAGTGAAAATGGAATACACTCACAACTTTACAAAGCCTTTCAGCCAGAGAGAGTTAATAAACTTTTGATCAAGAACCTCCTTGAAAACACGTGGAACCTCCCTAAGGATGCTAGGACCTTTCTTGGTGGTTCTCAGGACTGTGGGGACCCACAATAGAAACGGTGCACTACATTCCAGGACACCTGTAATTTTCTTCATAACCTGAAAAAACATTTCAAGGCCCACGCCTGGACATAAAGCCTAACGATGAGTTAATCTGGATCTTAATTTGAGGGAGATTTTCTCAACAAGTATTCGATGAAATAATATTTTAGCTCGTATGTTGCTCCAGACCTAACTTTACCACATACTTGCTGAGGTGACCGACAAACACGGAACAAAAGTCGAAGCGGAAGCTCACACTTACATTTTCGGCGTCCCGCTCGTTGACAGTGGGCAGAGGGGTCCTGGTGGACATGTTACCCGGGTCAGTGCGAGGGAGGTTCGGTCATGAAGCCGCCTGTCCGCCCTGGAACACCTGTCTGAGCTGTCTGAGAGCTGCTTGAACTTCAGGTCGGGTTTACCTGAGCAGGTTGCCACCCGGCATCACTGGATCCAGTCCTGGCTACAGGGCTGGAGGGTTATCTGGCCCGGTTCGGCTCGGCACGACTTCTTTTCCGGCAGTTTTTAACCGACATCGATCCAAACGGAACCGGAGCAACAGTTCCTCTTTGCTGGCTAAGTTAGCCGGCTAGCCCGTTAACAGCCCGGCAGGACCGGGTGTGCCTGTTTTTGGGACCAGAGAGAGCCCGGGTCTTCCTACTGGTCTATGGCGCGGGTCGCCTTGGTGAGTCAGTCTGGGTTTGGTCAGCTCAGTTGCGGTTCGGTACGTTCAGCTTGTCCTCATCCTCTTCGGAGAGACTCTCCGTTAGCAGCTCCGCTAGCCTAAGCCAAGATGGAGGACTAACCCAGCCCAGCGCGCTGACGATATTGGACGCCAGGGACAACGTACGATTTGATTGGTTAATCAGGCCGGACGGCGGCGTTTATTGTTGCTAGGGTGACTGGACAGAAAGACTGAATAACGATACAGAGAGACAAATAATACAATATACACCACTATAATACTGTATTAAAACATATGCACTTTGATAATAAACAATATACACCAAATAACACTGTATTAAAACATATGCGCTTTGATAATAAACAATACACACCAGTATGATACTGCATTAAAATATATACACTATAACAACAAGCAATATATACTACGATGAGTCTGCATTAAACTAAATATGCTATTATTTTACCAAAATACATCACTATAATACTGTATTAAAATATACACATTATTATAATCAACAATTTCTACCATTATAATACAGTATTAAACTATGTACCCTTTTATTGTCAACAATATACGCCGTAATAATGCTCCATTAATCAAAATACACTTTTATTTTAACAACATACACTTCTATAATACTGTATATTGTACATAGTACATTAAACTATGTACATTAAAATAATCAACAATGTAGACCAAAATTAAACTCTGTATAAACTATGTGCACTATTACAGTAAACAATACACACCACTATTATACTGTATTGAGTATATACACTAGTACAATAAGCAATATACATAACTATTATACTGTATTAAACTGTATACACTAAAATAATAAGGGATATATACATATACCAATATAATACCGCAATGAAGTATATATATTAATATGACACTACATTAATATATATACAAATATTATATCAAGTGGTATAGTGGTGCCTGGAAAAGAGGGTATACTCTTCATTTATTCCCCAATTTTCTTTTAAAGCTGCCCATCCAGCAACAAATATCCCATGTTACAGAGTGCCATGTCACACTGCATCTTTAGTTCACTTAAAAAAGGGGCCAGCAGTGTTTACACATTCTGGTGTGCTGCTTGGCTTCAGGGAATCAGGTTCATTATGAAATTAACATCAGACACAGAGGAGACGCAGACTTTACCATCATACTGATCCACACGCTATAGGCTAAGGCAGCTACATGATGATGCACTTTGAGTGAACTCATTATTCCTTAGTCCAGCTTCACAGAAAAACTGGACAAATATTCTGTCACCCTGCAGGTCTATGGGCCAGTGGTTTCTTTGTAATGTGTTTCTGTGAACAGCAGAACAGCAGCAGATGGAGTCAGACAGAGTGAAGCACCATTAAAGCATTTACATTATCTGTCAAAGGGCAGTGTGCAGTTATTACTGTTCTTACATAGGCCTAATGTGTGAAATATTCAAGGTGAGGCAAATACTGTGATTTCCAAACTGAATGTTGTGTAACCGCATGTTTACAGCCAAGCAGGGTGGTGATGCAGTGGTTAGCACTGACGCCTCACAGCAGTCAACCTCTGGGTTTCTGTGATAAGGTTGCATGTCATCCCCCTGCCTCTGGGTTTCATCCTACGGTCCAAACACATGCATGGTTGGTTAACTGGTGATTCTAAGTTGACCATAAGTATGAGTATGCATGATGTTTGCTTTGATGTTTACAAAACAGCTTTAGGGAAGCAAAGGTTGTCTCGGTGCTGCTAATGGATGACTGAGGGAGCATTTCAACAAATGTAACTCCATCATGCCTAAACCTTTCCAACCAAGGTAACCAGTCCTAGCCAGGCAGAGGCAGAGGAGGAGGAGTTATCTTCATCGTCCTGGGAAAAAAATGTGACTTGCCGCACATTACCGGATGATGCTCATCGACAAGCCTCTCTGGCACTAACATGTCTTTAAGGAACACATCTCTAAGCAGTTGCATTGTTTGCTGTTTAAAGACTGACAACACGAGGAGAGAGTATTCTCTGATCTGATGAGGCACAAGCTGAAGAGCTCCAAGCACTATGTGTGTTTAACAGCTGGCTCTGCTCATCTCCTGCGAACACCACCCCTACAGTGAAGCATGGTGGTGGCAGCATCATGCTATGGGGATGCTTCTCAGCAGCAGGGACATGGAGACTGATCAGAATTTGGGGAGTGTTGAAAGCAACCAAATATTCAGAAGTCCTTGTAAAAACAAACAAACAAACAAAAAAAAAACTGCTGCAGAATGCCGAGACCTTTCTGCATCACAGTGACCCAAAGCTAACAGCTGAGAAAACACTTGAGCGCCATCAGGACAAGTCCCTGAGTGGTCCAGCCTAATACCAGACCTAAACCCAACTGAGCATCTGTGGAGAGACCTGAAGATGGAAGTTCTGACTCTTCAATCCAACCTGACGCAGCCTGAGAGCATCTGCAGAAAAAATGGGATAAACTGCCTAAAAATTTAGCTGTGCAGAGCCCGGAGACCCAAGAAGACTGCTGCTGTGGGAGCTTCTATAAAATCCTTAATAAAGGCTCGGAGTACCTAAATAAATAGTAATATACAGATTTCAAGTTTTTGATTTATAACAAAATTTTACAAAACCTGTAAAACATTTGTTTTCTCTTTTTGGGTTATTGACTGTAGTTTGATGAATGAAAAAAAATAAAATTAAATCTACAACACAATAAAGTGATATTCTGAACGACTTCTAGAGCAGCTGTAAATGCTGACAAACACTGTAAAAACATCTATAATTTTACAGAATTTTTCCTCTTTATTTTTCAGATTCTTTCCCATATTTTTGTAATTTAGATACACAACTCACAAAAATAGACTGTGAATTCACACGTCTAATGTAAAACAATATTCAAACTTCGAATAACCATAAATTACTTTTTAAGAATATTGATTTTTTTTACCATAAAACAATTGTTAGAATAAGCTCAGAAATTTTGTTGTCATTTTACACAAAACTCCTCTTTGCCTAATAGATGAAACTGGTAAATTACAATTTGATGCTGTAATATATTTCTAAAATTACATACAACTTGTGATAGTAAACAGCAAAAGAAGCAGGTTCACATCCTGCTCCTAACTAGGATGGGTCAAAATGCAGAGAGGAATTTCCCCAAGGGGATTAATAAAGGATAAATTATTATTATTATTATTATTATTATTATTATTATTATTATTATTATTCAAAATAAAAAATACACATGACCACATGTAAACTGTCTAATTTCTTTAATTCTCCCTTTGTTGGTTTTTTTTCTGTAGTTTTTTCTGTTTTTTGTTCTTTTTTCAAAGGTTAATGCTGTTTTATTATTATTATTAATGTCCTCCATGTACCTCCATAGTTAAGTGTCACGGCTGCTAATGTGTCAGTCAAATTTTATTAATTCTGCTCTGTCACATCAGCTTAATTGTCCACAAATTTTTTGACATAAATGATTTTGGGTATGAAATGGATATTTAATTACTTTATTCTTACACCCAAAACAGTCATAATGAAAGAGTTTTATTTGCTTTTGTGTATTAAACCAGTTTACATGTCAGTGAGTTCCGCCTTTAACCAGCAGGGGGCAGCAGAGTGTAACACACAACGACTGACTCACTGTTTCCACTGTTTGTTTCTTAAACACAATGACTGTATCCTGTTATTTCCAGTAAATCCCAGTACTTTACTCTCAGGTTTTACAGAATGATGATCGATATGTACGGCCTGATCATGTCGATCCACCAGCAGGTGATGTTTTCCTGCAGCACTGAGCTGAAACTGAGGACCGGTCCGAGGAGTTTATAGTTTGCAGAGCAGTTTTCTCACTCAGATGGAAACTGTTAGAGATTCCAATGTGCGCTGAGGAATCTGCAGATTGACGATGAGTGATCACATTTAAAGCAGCAGCAGAAAAAGTATTGAAACACTTTAATTTATCTGAGAGAGGAGAACGATTCTGAAGCAGTCAGTGAAACAACTAAAGTGCTCTTATCTTCCTGAGACACTCAATCAATAACTATCAACATTCCTCATTCAAAGCTCACAGAACAATTTTACTGGCTTCACCGGAACAAGTCACTCAGATTATTAAATATATAAACCTGAACTACTTAATTTGTCTGCCGTAAATGTAGAATACACATGAAAAAATACATTTTAAACCTGGTTTTGTCACATAAAGAGAACTCTGACTGATCTTTCAATCCTGAGTGCATCATGTCGACTTAGAGGGACGTGTACTCTTCAAACATTGTCTTTTACCACCAAAAATCTGTTTCTATCAGAGCAGCAAGAAAGTGTGTGAAGATAAATGAGGTAATTTGTGTTTAGATATGTAACGGTCCAAGTGTCTCCTTCGTTTGAAGCCATTAACTATGGTTTCTTCAAGCTTACAGGACGGGGTTTCAGCGTTAAACAGAGGGATGTAAAACCACAAAGTATCATAAACATAGAAATACAAATTAAACTAAAATAATGTTTGTAACCAAGCAGGTTTCTGAAAAAGAGTTTTAAATAGAAAGTGCTGCAAACAATCAAACACATGGAAGGAAATATAATCTCAGCAGTAACAAGAAGACACAAGAAAACAGCAGCTCCACTGAATCCAACATTTATTGAACTGAGTCTGGTGACAGAGATCAATGACACTGATCAGCTGACTCACTGCTTACAGCTGTGTTTTCTAAATGTTGGACTGTTGCTTTAAATACAGAGAACATCATCCAGCATCACAAGTCCGACACACTAACTGTCAGGTTCATTAAACAACTGTGTTTTACTCTTTAACATAATATATGTCTAACTTTTATCCTTCACTTTGAGATTATATCTTTTGTATTTTGTTTCACAGAAAAAAAACATTTCACAAAGAGCTGGAGAAATGAGTCAGCCGATGAAGTTACAGAACAGAGTGCAGTTGTGGTTTCAGCATAACAGTTTAACCTAATTTTAATCATTGTTAATGATTGTTTATCAATGAAAAAGCATGAACAATATAAAGTAACAAGGACCCAGGACTGATCCCTGAGGAACACCAGACTGGATCTGACACTGGGCTGGGTAATTACACTCTGTATGTAATTTTAAGCTTTATTATAAAAGTTCATCATGCTGTCTGTCCTTCAATAAGACTGTAACCACAGCGACACATTTAATAAAAAAGACCATTTTTAGTACCATGATAAAGCGGTAACATAATGTGGCAGATAGAACAATCACACACAGTAAAACAGTGTGTACTAACTGAATACAGAGTCCGTTTGCTAACATGCTAACTCACTGACATGCTAAGTGACTAACACACTAAAACCATTTAAGTTTTAAGACCCATTTGATTGATTTTTTTATTCAGCCATTTGACTTTCACCTTGGAGAAGAACAGAGGGCTGTGATTGGTGGAGACCCCGAGAAGGCGGTTCTCCTCCACGCTCCGCCTGATGGAGCGAACATCAGCAGCTGATAGGCCGGTTTTCAGAGACAGCAGCGCCGAAACATGAGCATCGCTGCAGACAGAAGATACAGAGGAGCGATTAATTAGAATGATTAATCAAATGAATATTAAATGCATGATACATTTTTGTCTTTGGGGAATTCTCATGACTGATGTGTTTAATACAATCAGACTAAATGCTGTCTAATACACAAGTGGCAGACAGGTCAAAAAAGAGGAACCAAATGTCAACACACTAGAGACAATCACCAAATCAATATTTATTAAAAATGGGATGTATGGGATATTGGATAGAATATATTAATAAAAAATTGGCAGGGTATAATTTAATCAATGCCTGTAAATGGTAATGGTCTAACAGTGCACAAAATATCAAGTCAGTGTTGTAGTAAATGTAAATAATGTTACACAACGTGTTTAGAATTAAAACGACTAACTATACAAATAAAAATCTCACGAGGAGCGAAGTAGACCATTAGACTCTGGTTAACTGATCTGAGGCACTTCAAGTTTGTGAGTGGACACAATGATTTAGAAATGAACTTCATGATGTAGAGTCTGATAATTAATAACTGAATGTTTAAAGTGGTGAAGTCCAGAGTACAAGTTCAGTATACTGCTTCAAAATAGAGGGTAAATAATAAGCACCTCTGTTTATCTTCATTTAAATCACTCAGTCAGTCCTTTAAACCAGACAGTTTGCTGAAATTGACCTGTTTGACTGATAAATACAAAGCAGTGTCATCGGCATAAAACAGTACAGTAACATCAGACAGATCATCATTAACCAAACCTGATCACATAGTCAGAATAAGGAGTCAACGTTCCATCAAGATTGAAAGAATCAGCTTAGCAAGCATATCTCAGAGAAGGTTGTACTCTGAGATCTGGCCCCTCCTCTCTGGCTGCTGCTCCCTGCGGCTCAGGTATTAACACGTAGTTTCATGTTGTGAATTTGATACCTGATGAGGTTCACTGGAAAAACATGATGTCTCCAACAAACCCCACAAACAACCTACAATCCCAAGAATTTAACCTGTTAAACAGGAAAATGAAATGAAGTAACTCTGGGTGTAATGTCAGCAGATTTGATCTGACACTGAATTAAAACATTTTAACAATAAAGAAGCCAAAAGCCATTCAGATGTTTACCCCTTCGGTGCAGCAGCCCCCCATTCAAGAAAATGGTGTCCACAGTTTCTTTCTATGTGAAGCAAGTAGCTCATTAAGCCAAACTAAGCATGGTATCATACAAAACTCAGAAACATTCGCAATTAATAAGCAACAAATATGTAAAATTAAAAGTTTTTAAGAGCTGCTGTTGTTCTGTAAATAGTAAAAGTATCTTCTAGCCTTCTTCTATTTTTCCTACAGCTAAGAGCAACATGTGGGTATTGAACCTCACCACTTTAAATATTAACTTGAAATCTGGTTCACTGGTGGAAAAGCAGTGTGAGAACCAGGAAATGAAACATTTGAAATCAGCAGCTGAGTCAAACTTGAGCTTCATTCACAGATCTGTTCTGCTGAATGTAAATCTTTATATCATATTCAACAACAAACACAGAGACAAAACAGCTCAATGACTGAAAACCTCATCATCACATCAGCTGTTAGAGAATAGTGGTAATCAGTAAAGTAACACACGCTGTCTGATCAGAAATAAATCAGGAGGTATGAATGTTTGTTTACTATCTGCAAACCTTCCACCATCACTCGGTAACTTCTTGTTTCACACTGAATCGCATCAGATAAAGACAATGATCAGGTCACTGCATAGCTACATAAAAACACTTTAGCACTGAGACTTTTCTTTAAAGCAGCGGAGGAAGAGGAGTCAGATAGTTCTAGTTAACGTGACTCTGCTCAGTATTTTTCCATTCTCTTCACACACCGATGACACCTGAACCCCATCCAGCCACACCTGCCGTCTCCCACGGCAACCAGGTGTCTCTCACAAAGTGGATCCAGATCACAGCGCTAGCGTTTGTGTATGAGAACAAAAACTGACCTGAAATCTATATAATCCCACACAGAGCATAGAAAATGCACTACAGCACAGGCAGGGCGGGGGCACACAGGTAAACCTGCGTTCTCATATACTATAGTGTTGTAATATACATTATTTTTCTAATAAAGTCCATTGCTGCATCTTTTCTTACCCTCTCTAAAAGAACATTCTTTCATTTAGATGTAAGTCGCTTTTCCATTAATGTTTCTAACGGCTTCATTCAGATACCCACCACAGAGATAGAGAGAGGCACAGGATGCAACCGATATCTGACATGCATGCAAGATTAAAGTTTGAAACATAAAATACATGAATAAATAAAACACTAAATCTAAATCTGTACCAGCTGATTTAAGTGTAGCCTTCAAACTATGACAAGTAAAGTTGTGAAGCAGAGACATGAAATCCACCTGCTCAGTCTGATGGGTTTTTCTCTTTTATATTTGATAGTTTCTCAGATTTGTTTCATGTGTAAAATCTAAAAATTGTCCAAGCCTGTTGAAAGACACAAAAAAACTCCACTGTGTGTTTCTTCCTGTGACTTTGTGATGTGAATATTAAACAGATGACATCACCAGCAGGCGTCCAATGAGGCGGCTGTGTTGGTGAGTAATGGTGATGAATGAGCAGTGACTCAGCATCGCTTTGTCTCTGTTTCTCAGAGTCTGCAGGCTGGAGGAAATACTGAGGACTACTATAATACTGAATGGGATTTGTAGGGGTTTCTTTTTGCACCTCCCTTCCCTCCCCCGGTACCTGAGGTCGGGGAAGGCCCGGGCCAGACTGACGAGCTCCAGCTGAACACTTGCAGGATCCTGCAGACGGAGAATCTCAGCAAGACGGCAGAGCATCACGGCGAGCCATGAGGCCTCGCTGCAGCCCTGAAACACACAGACTGTCAGTACTCAGGAAAAATACTTCAGTACATGAATAATACTGAATATCACAGTGTCCATTAAGTACTTACAGTATCAGAAGTACAACCTTTATTTACCCTCTGAACCCAAAGCAGCTTCTGTGTGTGTTTTTTTTTGCCATCTAAACCCATGGATCTTATAGACTTATAGACTTATAGATTATAGACACCTTATATACATGTACCACCATCTTGGCTAGAAACAGAGATGACTCAAACATATCTGTTGTGCAGTAAAACAAAACTTGATTATTTATTTTACAAACATTTAAAAACCTGAAATCAACATGCACTGCACTTCCCAAGTGGCCCCAAGTGTTACTAATACTGGAAAAAATAGTGACTGTACATGCATAAATGCTATAGATATTTTACCACTTACATTTTTTTATGTGTTTCCTTACACGTCTCCTATCTGCTCTGTGCAAAACAGCCTGCAGTTCATCCTACTTCTGCCCAATAGCCCCTGATTTTTGGTCACATGACTTTTGGTTGCAGCTCGATCACTTCTTCTTTTTTTTGCAGAATCTAATTAGTTCAAACTACTTTTTAACAAATTTTGAAATGAGACATGTAGAATATAGTGATTGTGATAAAATATGACAAGTTTAAGATTAGACTTGTTTCCTGACTGGTTCATGGACAGTCGGAAAGTTGAAAATCCAGCAGTTCTTTTTGTTTTTACAGTTTCTGTCCCTGACAAATGGTGTATGTCCTGAGATTTTTCAGTGGGTTAAGGATCAGAACTATAAAAATGCTGATGCTGAGTGAGCACATGTCTGAGCATGCACGTGTCTCACCTCCTCTGTGAAGAAGCTATCGATCTTTTGAGAGTCTTCAATCATCCGCTGAGCTCCGACCACTTGCTGCTCTCTGCTCTTCATCCTGCTCTGTAACATCTTCTTCACGTACTGAAGGACCACGTCCTGATGGACGATGCACAACAGGGACTGCAGTGACACAGATGGGTCAGTCAGACAGGTGTGCAGACAGATGTACAGACATGTGAACAGGTAGGATGATGTCTGACCTGTCTGCAGTCTGGCTTCAGGTCGATCAGGTCGGCCAGTTGTTGGTTCAGAGAGTCCAGCAGAGAGTCGACAACTGGAAGTGAGCCGTCCACCCAGGTCGATGTCCACAGTTGATTCAAACACACCTTATATCATTTATAAAAAACAAAAAGCAGACGTAGCTTTGACAAAATGAAACAGTCTGCAGTAAATCTGGAGCTCTCAAAACTGTTTTAACACGTTCTGATGTCAAAATGATAAAAAAAATAAAAGTTTTTCCGATATTTTTATTTTAACATTATAAGAGGACACTGTCACCATCAGGTCACAATTTGATGACGAGAGCTGGCTCCAGGTTTATTTTAGAGCAGCATTTTCTTTGATGTTGTAGGTTTTTGATGACAACACCTCTGCAGATGAAAATGAAGCTGAGGCTGATGTTGATGAGGAGTTTGTTTAAGTGGTGTTTTAAAGGCAGATCCACAGCATGAATATAAGAAAGAAATTCAGGTTTATGTCTCTTCTCTGCTTCATATTCTGCTCTGTGAATCTTTAGTTTTTTCACTTAAACAAATTTTTTTGCACTACAGGGCTGTATATGAGGACCTGTGGTTTTTCTCATTGTACATGGTCAAACATGGCAACATCATTTATGAATTCACATAAATGTCAGTTTATATGCAGATGAGACTCTTATTTATGTTCCCATCACACCCTCACTGTTGGTTCAAACTTTAAAGTTCAGATAAATACGTTGTTTCCTCAGCTGCTTCAGCCTGCTGCTATAAACACACAAGTAGTTTTCCAGAACAAATTTGCAGCTTGTGAAGTCAGAAGATCTCACAAACTCTCCTGGATAACATAACACTTTTATTCAGCTGCTGTGGCCACAGCTGCAGAAAAGCTAAGGGGAACCACAATTTCAAAAAAAACGATGGAGGCTTTAAAAACATTTAGTTTGTCCTGAACGAGAACTGCCTCAACTAAAAACACTGGATATGCCTCATCTGCCCGTCCACGCTCAACCACGAAACAGTGGAGCACTGCAGATTAGTGCAATAACCACCAACATGTGACAGTAATTAGTGATTACTGTGCTGACTGATTTGGGTTTGGGAGGTGTCACTCACACTGTGAAAGACTGCAACATTTCAGAAATGTTTGTTATTGTTAATACTCTGAAAAGGCTACTGCATCATGATTTTGTTATACATACTATTTAAGTAACTGATAAGTGCTGCAGGTCTGTAGGGGAGTTTAAAAGACGAGTGTATGAGTGTTGATGCTGAAGAATACTTCCATAAATGTGAGCTGTCACATTTTGTAGTATTGACCCAGTGTGTATTAGTGCAGTACAATCATTACTGACAGTATTTGTACCTTCAGCTGGACCTGAAGAGGCAAGGTGAAACACCTGTACCCACAATCCCTCAGGGCAGACAGAGTGCCAAGGCAGCGGCGTATCTGCTCGTCAGACAGACTTTCTGTTTGACCCGTGATGTAATCCCTGAGGACAGGAAAAGAGAACCAGTCAAGCAGCAGAACCTTAATATACACCAGAGTTTAAGTAACAATCAGTGTGCTAATAGGAAATTAGCTTTCTGTCTGTTATCAGATTAAAATCTGTTATGAAGTGTTACTAGAAAATAAATGTATTCAGAACATAATCTCAGCTGATCATCCATCTGTCTACAGGTAATATTCCTCAACAGTTTACTGTGATCTATCGTCTCTATGACAAAAGTGTAACTACTAAACACACAGTAGCTGAATATGAAGACAAGCATGGTTCAAAAACCTGTCCTTCATATCACAGATCTTAATCGTATCTCACACATCATTAAAATTAAAACACCCATGAACTCTCAGGTTTCTGAAACTAAGCACCGAACCAGAGATAAGCGAAGACGGATGATGCAGGTGTGATCTCACCTGAGCTGCTGCTCACAGACCAGCTGAGCTTTGATCACTGAGCGGACGTTACTGTGGTTTCCCTTCACAAACTCCTCCACACACTTCCTATAGCTGAAACACACACATCTGGGCTTCACACAGTGATCCAAAGTTTTGTCAGTGCATCTTGCTTGGTTGTGTCGCTATCATGTCAACAAAATCTGTTCACAGCAAGATAAACACCTGCTAAAATACTGAAAAGCATCTTTGTTTTCAAGGTCAGTATTGCCTTGAAAGCAAGGTCATAAATGATTGATTTTTATCAGTCATTTTTATCATGACTGATAAAAATTCCACAAACACTGCGTGGAGAAAGCCACATTTCTTTATTCTGTTTGTGGTGGGTGTGGTCTACCTGCAGAGGAAGTTCTCCAGGTGAGCCGTGAGCCTCTGAGTTTTGCTCTGGTCTTTGATCGCACAGTTGAACTCAGTCAGGCAGCCATCTGTCACCTGGAGAGACAAACACAACACTCCTCTGTTTGATGCTGAATCACTTCTCATTGAAACGTCACCGAACCACAGTCAAAGGCTTTGACCAAAGCGCATCTCACCTGTATGACGTCCATAGCCAGCGGACTGAAGTAGTAACAGTCTATGAGTTCAGGTGTTCCGCCGCTCAGCCATCTCTCCTCTTCCTTCTTCAGTGCTGTGTTTAGCCACTGCTTCAGTTTGTCCTGACCAGAGGTAAACAGCAGAAGGAAGGAAGGTTCCCTTTACTGGAGCTTTAATTTCTCCAAACACATTCATTATACAACACAGGGTTACTTTCAGTTATTGTCATGGTTGTATCATGGCTAATGAAAATTAGGCACCTGTGCTGTAGGTGTTTATATGCTTCAGAATTTAACTGCAGGCAAAGAGCCCAGAGCCATGACAATGATGATTATGTTGCAACCTTCTCAGAGAACCACACACATTATTTCAAATGGTTTCATATTTTTGTGAATCTAAACGTCCAAATCAGTGGATTGGCAGGAAGAGAAGTGAGGAGTGCTCTGCTGGTTTTTACCTCTTTGTGGGCCAGGTACTGCTCCTCCAGCCGGTTCAGGTCACCCTTCAGCAGCAGAGAACCCAGACAGGCCGTCTTTATCTGTCCATCCAGTTCTTTATGTTTCAGTATTTCACTGGAAAGAATCACAACATACATACATGATTATGAAACCTGTAGTGAGTCAGTGAAAGAACTGAACTTTGTCTGCCTCAGACTGGTTTCAGACTTCTAAATCTCTGAACTACAGCTTTAAAATGAAAACTGTGTATCAGAGAATTATCGGGTGATCGGGATTTAAACTTAGTTATTATGTGGAGAAACAAAAAAAGGTGCAGTGGAATCAGTAGAAGGGAAATTACTAACACGTGCATCTTTTATGCTCTTTTTCTATAACTAATACCAGCATATTAAACTGCTGTTGCTTATTGTATTTTATTATATTATGCTACAGTAGTGAACAAAAGTTTACATACACTTGAAAAGACCATGTATATCATGACAGTCTTGATTTTCCAATGACTCCTGCAATTCTTTAATTTCTTTGATGGAATGATTGAAACACATGCACCACACATATATTTGATCCTTTCATAGATGTATTATAGGTCTTCTGGAAATATGATAAAATCTTCTGGGTCAAAAATATACATACAGCAATTTTAATATTTGATTAAATTTCCTTTGGACATTTTCACCTTATTTAGGCACTTTTGGTAGCCGTCAACAAGCTTCTGGCTGTATCTTTGACTGCTACTCTTGACAGAATTGGTGCGGTTCAACTATATTTCTTGGCTTTCTGAGTCCACAGGTTGATGATTGGTTTTAGGCAGGACTTTGGCGAGGCCAGTCTAAAACCTTAATTCTAGCTTGAGTCATTTCTTTGCCACTTATGTCATGTGTTTGGTGTCATTGTCTTGTTGGAACATCTGCTGGAACTGTGTCCAGGACTAAACCTTCTCTCTGATGATTTCAGGTTTTCCTGAAGACTGTTGAGGTAAATCTCCTTCTTCATTATTCCATTTACTTGTGTAATGCACCAGTTCTACTGACACTAAAACAGTCCCAGAGCATAATACTACCACCACCATGCTTGACAGTAGGTTTAGTATTCTTGGGGTTGAAGGCTTTACCTTCTCTTCTCCAAACATGTTTCTGGTCGTTGTGGCCAAACAGCTTAATTTTAGTTTCATCTGACCTCTGTGGTCAGATGAAACTGAAGTTTTTTGTCTTCCAGAAGGCGTTTTCTTTATCCATGTGATCAGCAGCAAACTTTAGTGGAGCCTTATGGTGCTGCTCCAGAGGAAAAGCTTCCTTCTAGCATGGAAGCCTCTCAGCTCATGATAATGCTAAACACACTTGACTGTAAACTCTGATATCTGTGTTCCAGCAGCTTCTAATTCATTGCAGACTTGCTTTTTGGCAATTCGACTCTTGACCCTCCAGACCAGTCTCGCAGCAGTGGATGATAGCTTATGTTTTCTTCCTGATCGTGGCAATCTCACATCTGTACCATGCACTTCTTACTTAGAAACAACTATCTGCACTGATGATTTTAGTACCTGGAGCTGCTTTGAAATGGCTCTAAGTTACTTTCAACTTGTTCAAGTCAATGATTAGCTCCTCAGACTTTCCCACTGTGGTGTTTGTTGTGTGGTTTGCTGTGTTTGAGTGTGGAATGCTTGTGTTTCAATTATTCCATCACAGAAAATTCTGAATTACATGAATCATTGGAAACTCAAGACTGGTATGATATAAACAGCGTATGTAAGCTTTTGAAAACTTTATATTGCATACTGCAGTGTGCATATAACATATACTGCACACATATACACACTATATACCTATGCAAATATATATTGTGTTTATTATATATACGTATACCTATAATTATGTTAGTTGAATCTCATTCCGCTTTGCTTTATGTTCCTTGAGGTGCTGCAATCAATTATTTTCATTGTCCTCAAAGGGATAATTTGGTTTGCTGCCAAGTGACACTGCAGCAGTCAGACAGCTCAGCACCACTCCTAAACCACCGTCTCTCAGCAGACTAGATCTGCCCACATTCTGTAACATCCAAACACTGAAAATAATTTACAGTCCAGCTTTGAAAGTTTTACCAGGAGTTTAACTGATGGCAACAGAAACAAAGAAAGATTCACCTTGTCCATCTGGAACTGTGGAGACGAACAGATGGTGGAAACTCACAAAAAGACACGCTTATTGTACACGTATGAAGTCTGATCAGTAGCTACAGATGCTTTCAGATTTCACAGAAATGTGGAGAAATTACAGCTAAGAATAAAATCCCATCCCAGATGATTCAGTGATCTCAGTTTCAGATTGACTTGTGCATCAGTACCTCCACTTCAGGCTGAGCGACATGTGTTGTTTCTGTCAGCTGAGACTCACTGTGGATAGTAGTTGTTGACCCAGAACAACAGGTAGCTGCAGTCATCTGTTTCCAGTCCAGAGGCAGCGAGTTCAGTCAGCCGAGCAAAGAAACTTCGATGGTAGAGTCCAGCGTAGACATTCAAGATGTCCATCTGTGGAGGGTAACAGTCCTTCACCGTCCTCACCACCGACAGCAGGTCCTCCTTCACACACTTCCCCATCCGACACACCTGACCAGAAGCAATAGCCATAAAACAAGGAGTGTAATCAATGAAACAATGTTTTTAGAGCCAGAGTGCTGAGTTTAGTCGGTGTTTTGTGTTTTCAGATCTATCACATCTGTCTGTCGCTGCTACTTAAAAAAATCTTTTTACATTCATGCTGCAGTTACAGTACAGCCAGGAGTGCTGATCCACCAGTGACTGGACCTTCCAGATACAGGTGTCTATACTCTACATTCACTTGAGGCACATTCACTGCACTTGAATGATCTCCATTAAACTAACTGTGTGACTTTGAGCACCATTTGGCTGCACCTGTGTTGAATTAGGTGGGTCACTGTGAAGGGAGTGAATACTTATGCAATCGCTTAGTTTTTACTTTGAATTTTTATTACTCGACACTACTTTGTAAATTCTTGTCAGATTAAATTGACCTTTGTGTAGTTGTTGACTTTTATCCTCCAGTAATGTGTCTCCTAAGTGTCCTGGCCGGTGACTCACCTGTCTCTTCACAGCTGAGGACAGTTTATCGCCTCCACCTGAGTCGTCCTCTGCAGCCTTCGTCAGTCTGGACTCCACCATGTTCTGCAGCAGGATGTTGTGAGTACTGAGACACTTCTGAGGGCGCCACTCTGGGACTCGGTTTTGTGAGCTGTCTGCCCAGCGCCTGTCCTGCACCTCCTGCTGCTGGATGGAGGCCAAGGCGCTCCTCAGGACCTCCAGATGCTCGGTGGAAGAGGAAGAGGAGGGGGTGAAGGTGTTGTGGATGGCCATACATATCTGCAGTCTCAGCTCCTCAATGTCTTTCTGGAGCTGGTCCTCCTCCTCCTCACTGGGAGAGTCCTGACTGAAGAGTTCCTCCTCTCTGATGATCAGCCTCCTGCTGATGTCCTCCAGCTGCTCCTCCTGCTCCTGCTGTACCTCCTCCACACAGTCCACCTCATCGCCTACAAGACAAACAACATGGTGGCACTGAGCAGGTTTGAACCATCACCCTGTGAGGAACCTCAACCTTTTGAGGTTCTCAAAAAAATCTGCAGTGTTACAGAAATTCTGGATCATATAATGTTCTATATTCTAACTGAGGTTCTGCTGGTCCTGTTGGCGTTCTGGCTGCTCTCTTGGTCATCTCTGTGTGTCGTTTATTTGGTCGTGTCCAAGGTTCTGTTAGTTAAAATCAACAAGGAGGTTCTCTGGATTTTAGCAGAGGTTTTGTTTATTCTATGTCATGATATATTGGTTCTAATGTAGTTTTCAGTTGGTTCCAATTATAATTTTAAGGGTTCTCTCTGAGATTCTTCTTGTTTTAGTTAAGGTTCTGATTAAAATTTAGTTCTCATTCTGTTTCACTTTAATTAAAAAAAAAAAAACGGTTTCTTTCTTGTCCTAGAATGTCATTTAGCCATAGCTGATGAAGATGTTCTGCTTTTTCTGAAATGATGATGTTCTGCTTGCCTTACAGGGTTCTGCTGGTTCTGACCTTCATTGTTGTTCTGCTGTTTGCGGTTCTTCCAGATCTTTGCAGGGATCTTCAGTTTGGGCAGTCTCCTCCTGGCTCCTCCTTGGCTCTCCTCAGTGCCTCCTGCTGAACATTCAACATTGCTCATGTTTTCATTGTTCAGTAAGATAAAAAAAAGGAACTTGTGCAGCTGGGGTTCTGCAGAGCAATGATGCCTCAGATAGAAGGGGAAATCTAATTTCATTCAAGTTCATTCACTAAAACTAGGATGTCCAAGTTTCAGTGAATGCATCTACAGTGTCCAGTGAAAGTGCAAGTGAAAGCATCACCGGATGACTGCAACAGCAATGAGTAGCTGAAGCCAGCTGTGTGGCCACTAAACATCACAAAGAGAGCAAAGGACTAAACTCTGCATGCCTTTAGTTGACAGACGCACATAAACAAACCTCAAAACTTGTTTGTATAGCATCTCCAAAATACAAGAGGTGTGGTGTCACTATGCACAGCAAAACACAGATGTAAAGTTGCTTATAGTTATAAATTATACCCAACATGGAGACAGGACTGATCAAGTTCAACTGGTAAATAACTCTGTGTACTTTTCTGGTGCCAGACACAGTCACAGTTTATAATCTACAGTTAAATCCTTAGTTACACAGTTGAATCCTGAGCTCCATTACAGCTGGATGTTATTCTACTGTAAGAGTTTGTCGATTCACTATAGTCAGTTTTAAAAACATTTCTGGTTTTAATGTCAAGATTTTTTAAAATTACACATCAGGATATTTGGGCCATAACATTAATGTGTGGATGGATGTGTATTAGGACGTGACCTCTCTAATCTATAAAGGAACCACCAAAACACGGCAGCAGGTAACCTAGTAACAATGAAAAACATTTGATAGGACTCTAAGTGGCTGTAGTCGATAAATTCTCATAACACATGGAATGAATAATCAGTGTTGTGTTGAAATCATAAACTCTGGATGTGTTGCCTGTGGCTGAACTTTCCCCCCGTCATTACACTGCAACATCTCTCTCCCAGGCTTTTTTGAATGCCACCCTGATTATCAAAATATTAAAGTATCAGTTTCTGATTTCTAAACTCTCATCCTGACAGAGTTTTCAACCTGGCTCGGCACAGCAGAAGAGAATTCCTGAACTTCAGTTACGGCTTTGGCTTTTTTGTGTGCCAACCCTGTGAAACATTTCCAGAGGCGCCACTGCTGCAGAGAACTGAGCCAACACATCTGGACTGCGGCGAGTTCTGCACATTTGGAGCCTGCTATGCAATGCACAAAACAGTTCTGTGGGGAAATGTGACATTCAGACAAGCATCAGAGCCTAAAATCAGCTGTACAGGTTAAAAAAGTCCCCATGAGGAGTCTAAAGGTGTCAGATTTTGAATGGAATTTGCTTCAAGTTTTACAAATAATCACTCAGAGCTTAGAGGAGCAGAGAGAATTAAAGTGAAAGTGATCAGATCAGATGGAAAATATGGAGATTATTTACTTTCTATAATAAACATGAAGGCAGCCGTTGAGCTTGGCGCCCCCAGCAGTCTGTTACAGGACATACAGCGCTGCTTCAACATCTTTAAATAAACAGAAACAGAGTCGCTCATCTGCGCAACATGGGTGTTAAAATGAAGAGTTCCAGCCTGTCAAGAAGCAAATGTACCTGTTTCTGAAAGTCCAAGAAAACATTTATAACATAAATTCAGCAGGTTTGTAGGCTGCTCACAGATCAGTACCTCGTCACGTACAGAGACCGAACAGCCTTGATGATAAAAACTCCCACATTAAAGCTGCCTCTTCGGCGTTAAAACCAAAATCCAGCAGCTGATTCTTACCTTTCATCTCGCGGACGCTCGATTCTCTGATGGAGCAGCCCGGAGGAGAGGGGCGGGGTTAGGCATGTGACGGAGGAGGAGGAGGAGGAGGAGGAGGAGGAGGGGCCACGTGACAAAATGACCGTCTGTCATGAGTCTAAACCACAGTCTCTGAATGCACCGCCACATCTTCCTCCTCCTCTGTTCATCTTTATGTTAAGGTACATTGACAGAACTGTGAGTTTGATTTTATTTCAGTGATTAAAGATCAATGAATGAAAGACAATGAAATGTGAAATTTAGTGTAAGATTTAACATAAATAAATGTAACGTCACATCATGGAGGTGTGACTGTCCCCAAAGGCTCTCCTCTCTCTGCTTGAGAAACATCTTTGTTCTGTTCATTCATTCAGCTGTGATTTATTAGCTGGTGGGTGGATGCAGCTGACAGCAGTCTGAGTCAGACCAAATGTGTCGTGACTTGTTACATGTGCATGATGTGTCTGTAAATCTATGATGTGAAATAAAAGCCGGTCTTACCTCTCTTCCTTTTCTTGAAAGTCAGGAAGCACCCCCACATTGTCAGGCCTGCAATGCAATCGTCAAACAAAACCAGAGACTAGTCGATACAGATCTTGCTGCTGCAGAGACCAGTTGGCATTAGAGCATCTTTTTCTGTCTCCTCCTTAAAATAGCACTTTTACTTTCAGTTTCAGGTTAACCGCACTGCATCACCACACAAGCTGAGCCTCCATCACCTCCTCCTTTCCCTTTGTAGCTGCTTTCCTTCCTTTCATTACTTCTCATCCTTCTCCTTTCCTCATACAGTAAAAGCTGATTTGTTGCATGGCCTCTCATTTTAGGTGTCTGAATGTTGTTAAGATGAATATTTGATACAGTCTTGATTGATTTAATCCTGAAATTTGCCTGAAGGATTAATTTATGAGCCTTTAAATGAAAAGAATAAGTGAATCTGGCCTCTGGTCAGAAGTTAGAATCTTTACCTGCACCTTTGATCAGGTGACTTTCAGCCTGTCAGACATGTGGAAGGGCAAATAATACCCGATATAACTTGTAGCCAATCAGAGGCAAGCGGTGGTGGAAAACCTGTGTGATGTCATTCTGTAACTGGATCAATCATTAGCTGTTAATAAGTGATGCAGCTCTGATCAATAATAGATGGAGGAGGTTGGTGGTGAGGAGGGGGCGGGGCTAAAGGGTCAAGAGAAGCGGGGCAACTTCACCTGAGGCAGGCTGGAAACTGTGGGAAGCCAAGATCACCTCTATCACCTGTCTGTCTCACCTGTCTCACCATCCCACGTCTCTCTCACCTGTCTCTCTATCTCATCTGTTTGTTTTGTCTGTCTGTCTTATGTTTCTCAAACGTCTCCTGATGTTTATTTTTCTAAAGATCACATGTTTATGCATTGAGTCACACGGTGTCAGTATTGAAATGGGCACGTTTCTACATGTTTACATGTTTACTGTCAAAACTGACAAACTGAGACGAAGTCAAGCAGTGATTAGATCTTCGCACATGAACGGAGGCTTCTGAACTGCGAACCACTGTGATTTGTCTGAACGTTACAGCCTGTTACCCCCACATATAAACAACATTTCATCCATTCATCAATTATTCATCCATCCATCAGTCATTCATTCATCGGTTAACAGCTGAGCAAAACTCTTGTTTTCAACTTCAAGTTCATTCTGTGGGCATGTTCAAATGACAAGCAAATCACACAGAGTGAGTCAACTCAGGATGACATGCAAAACACACACACACACAAGCACACACCCAGACACACACACCCAGACACACACACCCAGACACAAACACACACACACATACAAACACACACACAAAGCAAGTGACACCTGAATTTGAATTGAGAGCAGCAGAGTCGTCTGTCAGATCAACAACAAGCTTCGTCTGAGGACTCTGAGGACTGAACTTTAGTGTCATTTACTGCATCATCATCATCATCATCATCATCATCATCATCATCATCATCATCATCATCATCATCAACATCATCAGGTGGGTCACCTGTTCTTAGAGAGTGTTTGCATGCAGCTGGTTCGTCTTCACCTGCTGACTGATTTTATCTGATTTCACCTCTAATACTCAAGCATGTGTCTCCTTCATGGCCTTCAGTCCTTCAGAGTCTGTTTGTGTGTCTTTGTCCTCCTTTGTGTTTTCATGTGTTTGTCTGTTTGTGTGTCTCAGAGCTCAGTGATTGTGACCAACGCTGCAAAAGGAATATTACCAAGTGATGAACATGTGTGACCCCTGTTACTCTGAGCTTTGCACAGTTTCAGGGTCAATCTGAAGAATTACTTTCACGTCTGATAAGTGTAATAATATGTGTGTCGTCATGGTGACGCGTCAGCTGTGATGTGTTCAGTTTTCAACAGTCTGCTGGAAAAAAGAGCGAATTACTGGTGTTGAATAATCCAGGAGTTTCCAAAGGTTTAACTTACCAGTTTAATCGTATCTCAGCTGCATCTCACTTCTTCTTGATCCTTGAGTCCACATCAGACTGAGACCTGACAGCGGCCTCTGCTGGCAGAAAAGATTTCTGATTTTAAAAGGGGCCAGGAAAACACTGTCATGATTCCTGAATACATCTTTAAGTTTCAGGAACAGTTTGATGTAAATGTGCATTGTTCTGGTTTACTGGTAGTTTTAGGTGCCATTGGTTTGTAGTGAAGTTTGTTGCCAGCTGTGTAAAAATCCTGAATATTTTAATTCTATCCGTGTGTGTTTTAATGTTGATTCAGGGACTCTATGGACTTCTGCAACTTTAACTGTCTTCAGGATGCTGTTTTTCACTTCTGCTTCTGTGCGGTAAAAACTATGAAGCAAGGACAAGTTTCTATTAAGAATAATCTCAAAACATTTCCAAGAAGGCCGCACACACACACACACACACACACACACACACACACACACACACACACACACAACCCAGAGCTGTGGAGAAACAGGAGCATGTGAGGTTGTTTGCATGTGTTTGTGTTGGTAGCCTGTCTGTTGCCGTGGCTACGCAGCATGAAGACACACAGACCTGATCAGTCTTCTACAACGTCCAGTTGACTGATTTGACACTAATACTGATGTTGTCAACTTAACAAAAAATGGACCAGATTTGGACAAGAAACAACGTTACAGCTGATTTCAGTTGAATGAGTTTTGATGTTTTTTCAGATGATAAGACGTTTCGGGGGTGAATATGTGGCTGGCTTATAACACACTAAATTATCCTGTCTTGACCAACGCACATCTCAGCAGCTGATGGACCAACTCCTGCTGCTTGTCTCTTTTCAGCTTCCTGCCTCCTGTCTGTCTCTTCGCTCTGATTGGCTGAGATGACAAACAAGGTGATTCATACCTGTGACTCTGTGGTGGGCGGAGCCTCTGGAGAGGACAAAGTGTCTTTCCAGGTATGACTATAGACAAATAGTGGTTGTAGGTCAGTTTCCGGGGTGGGAGTTCTCTATAACACATGTACATAGTATATACAGTACATATAACAATGCTGCCTACGGTATGCGCTGTATTTGCACTGCATTTAAAACAGTACAGTACATGCACCATACAGTACGTACAGCATATATAACAGTAGAGTATACAGTGTATTTATGCAGTATACACCGATCACGTATAACATTATGGCCACCTGCCTGATATTGTGCTGGTCCCCTTATGTGCTCAAAAATGCTCTGAACCATCGGACATGGACAAGAGGACCTCTCAGGGTGCCCTATGGTGTCTGGAACCAGGACGTTGGCAGTGGATCCTTTGGGTACTCTGGCTTGTGCAGGGGGGCCTCTGTCAGTCAAACTTGTTCCACTGCATCCTGTTAATGCTTGATCAGAATGGGGTGTAGGAAGTTTGGAGGTCAAATCGACATGTTGGTCCATTGTCATGTTCCTCAACATGTTCCTGATTGTTTGATGTTTTTTCATGTGGTGGGGTGCATTTTCCTGTGGGGGTAGGTCAGTGACATTTGGGATTTCCATTTGCATGAGGGAGTGTGTTTGTTGTGGGACAATGTTTATTTGGGTGTCTAAGTCTCATCAACATGGATGTTAAAATCCAAGGTTTTCCAGCAGAACACCACACAGTACCAATATGATCAATGTTATTTACTTCACCTGTCAGTGGTCAGAATGTTGTGGCTGATCGGTGTATTTAACATTACTGTAGACAATATACAATGTATATATGTAGTATATATAACAACACAGTATACATTGTATATATATACATAGTATATATAACACAGTGTTTGGCTGATTACACCTTTAAATCCATCAACAGATCTTGTAAAGGTACATGTTGAAAAATACAGTCACCATGTTTCAATCAAACACAGGTTTTAATCTTTAAAGCTAAATCTGTTCTTTTACCATCTGTCAGAGTTATGTTAGTTAAATCATCTGCATAGAAACGGATGCAGATGATTTAACCTGTCCATCACAGTGAGCTTGGGGACACCAACCGGTGAAACAGTCTGACTGCTCCACTCATCCTCCTCTACAGGTGTTTCCAGATTCAGTGGATCGTATTCCAAAACTTTCCAGGCGTGTTCCGTCCATCGTTGTGGAGCCAACGGATGGAGATGATGTGGAGAGCGGAGAGCTCCGATGGCCTCCAGATGACGTCAGCAGTGACATCACAGAGGAACACAACCAGGTGACAGGTGAAGTCATCATAATAAACATGTTAAAGAGCACATAATTTGCGGTTTCGGTTTTCCAGACTTTTGTTTCCTTGGACTTTTCAGTGCATATAGAAGGTCCACAATCTCACAAAGTCCACACCACGTCCACAAGTTATTCTCTCCCACAGGAAAAACTTTTCTTACCTGCCTATAAAGCCTCGTTTGAAGTCCAGGTTTTTCTTCTGTTACTTATCTATGTCACCATGTAACACATTTGCATAACGCCTGCCTGGCAGCTAATTTGGTCAAAGAATGAGTAGCGGCCTCTCAGTCCACTATTATCTCCTCAGTGGAGGTGCTTCTGCTAAGGCTACATCTTTTTGTTTATACTGAGATGTCAGGTTACGGTATGTAACCAAGATTAGCTTGTATTTGTTGGGCCAGCTGACAAATCAGAGCAGACTGGGCTTTTTTAGGGGGCCTTAAAGGGACAGGAGTTAAAACAAAGCATTTCAGACAGAGAGTGAGAAGAGTAGATAAGTACAGAAAGAGAAACAAAATCTAAAAATTAAACTTTAAAGAATTTAAACATGTTGCAGCAGACCCTTAAAATGTAATTTTAAGCATATAATGTGCAAAATGTAGGCTCTTTAAAGACATTCTGCCATAGTATGTCAGGATTGTATTGTTTTAAAAGCATGTACCTGTTCTGAGTGACATCATCAGGTGATTTTTTTCCCCAGGTGGACCTGTAGAGGAGGTGGAGCTGCAGGAACAGGTGATGGATGGAGTTTAAACCCTACCGACTGGCGTGGCTCCTTTATTTTCAGCCAATCTTTGTGAAGGTCCCTGTGATGAGAGGGAGGGGCGGGGCCATTATACTTATAGCCACACCTCCATGCCAGAGGGGCAGAGTCAGACCTGGACAGAGTGAAGATCCCAACATGAACGTAAACACTGAACTTCAGACGGCTGAAGGGTTCAGTTTGAAATGATTGTGGGACGTGAGCGTCAGGAAAATGTGTGAATATGCTGATGGGCTGATTGACTGGCTGCTTTTGTAAAATCCTTTTGGTTCAGTTAGTTGCTTTTGTATGTTTGTATGACTCACGTAGATATTGCATCATCTAAAGTTTCTATTAAATCAGTTTAACCATTAAATGTATGAGTTGTTCTTCTGACCTACAGCACCTCATCGAATCATGTTGCCATAATCTTTTCAGAGTATCCAAAATAAAAAACGTTTTTGAAATGTTCCAGCCGTTTACAAAATCATTAAATGTGTTTTCCCTAACTAGATGGATATTACTCACATCAGACTGAAATCTTTCTTGTTTCTATTGTTATATGATGCACAGAGCAACTGAAGCGGTTCTGATTCTTAGCTTTTTGAAATCGTGGTTCTTTGCTCTATCTAATCTTTGCTTTATTGCAGCTGAAGCCTTGTCAGTCTTGTTTCAGATTTGATTTCATCCCTGCAGTCTTTAAATGTCTGTACAAGGGCTTCAGCTAAACCCACAGCTAAGCCTAAATCATACTCACTTTGATAAATAAAAACATGGGCAAACAGATTCTTATATGCACAGACAAAGTGAGATATATTTTCAATAATACAAAATCTCTGAATTGCTACAAAATCAGTCGAAACATTTTCTGGTTGGACAGAGCTACTTGGCTGTTGATGGTTGTGCTGTTAAAATGCATCTGCTTGAGAACAAAAGGCTGTAGAGAGATGGGTTTTGCAAACAAGTTCAGCAAAAATAATAGATGGATCTTCTATATGCACATGTATTTAATGGAGTTCACTGTTGATTATGTCGGGTGGCCATAGCAGTGGTCAGACTTTTGGGGGTTTTGTTGGTCTGGAGGCCACCCCTACATCTGCCCCTGGTCCTGTGGGGAAAACAAGGTAAAGCCTCAGATCACACACAGAAAACAGCAAATGATGGTTTTATGGTCACAACAGCTTCAGATTTAGATGATACATAAAACGCAAATGGGTAAATGAAAAAATGGGTTTGCTGTGTGTGTGTGTGTGTGTGTGTGTGTGTGTGTGTGTTTGGTGTGTGTGTGTGTGTGTGTGTGTGTGTGTGTGTGCTCTGATAAGACCGCAGCAGGTGAACTTTGAGCTTCAAGGCCCGCTGTATTTTTTGGTGTGCTTGAGGACCGTGATGGGCTGCTGGCTGTCCTCGGTGGCTCGGGGCTCTGTGCGGCCGGTTGAGGATGAGGATGAGGAGGTCCAGGTGAGTCTGAGCGCGGAGAGCCGGCAGATGATCAGGCAGAGCTGGAGGGAGATCCAAGAGGACATCAGCAGGGTGGGCATCATCATGTTCTGCAAGTGAGTCTGAAACTAAAAGACTGACGTTTCCTGAGCAAACTGTGTGATCAGATATAAATAATCAGTGATCAGAATGAAAAAAACAGACGCTGTATCTGAAAGATGTGATATTTACTGTCAAACCATCTTCCCTGAGCCTGATATGCAATATAATTAGAAAAACATAAACATACTTTCTTCTATAGAGAAATGTTGCATTAATGTTACTGACAAATTCAGATAAAAGTTGTCCGCTAATCTGATGTGAATCCAACCACTGATATATCATACTGATCAATAATCAATACTCATTCTTCAGTTTATCAGTCATTCATGAACTATTAGAGTAGGTTTAAATGCCATTAGTGAGTTACAGCAAGTCAGCAGTTGTTAGTTGTTGTTATTAATGAGGGGTGAATATGCACCTCCAACTTTCACACCAGGACTCTTCGTTATGGTAATGGACTGGATTAATGAGTTATGCCAGGCCTATTTCAGCCTGATCTCACTTCAAGTGTTTAGCTTACAAGTCAAATGCAATCTGAATTTTATGTTCAGGTGTTTGAGCCAATAATGAAAATCTACAAGAAAGTACATGTTATTGTCGAAGCCTTTAAATCTCGTTTACAACTCATGGACAGGCAGATTACAGCTTTGATTTTTCTCATCATACTGAAAAAAGCAGGAGAAAAGCAAGAAAAAAAATACCACCAGGAGGGTTTACTAAAGTGAGAGGATTTGTTTAGTAAGTTGGTTGAACTTACCCTTCAATCAATCCCAAACTGTACTCTTTAAGGGTTAAAGACTCTGGCTGCAGTTCCTCTAGCATCCAAAAGGTGCAGCCGTAAGCAACACCTCCTCAGTTTTACACAAAAAAAGCCTTGATTACATGTTGGACAAGCTCAGATGTGTAGTTGTTGTCATCATACTAGTTTTCTTGACTGCAAGACTAGAAAACATACACTGGGCAGTTGGTCGGCACATTCAGCGTGTGTGTTATTGCCATGGTGGTGGAGTCGCTGGGTGCCAATTTTGGCGGCACGCGTACTTGTGAGGAGGGGTCCGTGTGGACTTCTAAGGACTTTGGGAGATGACGAAATTTGCATCAGCCTTAAGACCAATTCTTGCTTAACATGTCAGCATAATTTAGTCATTCATCTAAGTCTGCAAGAGCTCAAAAACGTTCATTATGTCTTCTTACTAATGCAGGTGTTTTAGGTTCTTTCTTCAGACATATGGTGCAAGTAAAGATGTTGATTTTTTACCTGACGAGCTCTCGCCTTCTTCAGAGCGCCTCACTGACGCAAGAGTCTGCGTGGTGTGTATGTACTTCTAGGGTGATGTCACTGCAGTTTTATGCAAAACAGTGTGCTGGTTTTCAGGTTAGACTTGTGGACAGCTCTGTTCGTTTTTGTCCTCATATGACTGCTGTCGCTGTCAGACTGCAAAACTCCAGAGCAGCAGGGTTTCTGTCATCTACCTGTTCTCATATTTGTTTGTATCTCCATCATCACACGTCTCACTGGACACCGTGCCCTTTACCTCCCTCCTGTCAGAGCACAGCAGGATTGTGGGTAATGAGAATCTGGCCTCGCTAAACCTGCTGCTTCTGCAGCATCACTGCCCTTTGATCTGCAACACAAACACAAACACAAAGGTAATGAGGCTGACCTTCAGATCAGACACAGTTCATCTGAGACCACCAAACTACAACCTGAGAGACCACAACACCACAATCCTGAGACCACAACATGCTAAACCACAACCTCAGAGATGAAAAAACACCCCAAACCACAATCCTGAGAACACAACAGGTGAAACACCGGAAGTTCACCAGTTTGATTTTCAGACATTAATATTATTAATGATTAACAGTATAAGGTCCTGGGTTCTTATCCCAGCCTGGGATCTTTCAGTGTGGAGTTTTTACATGTTTTCCCCATGCATGCGTGGGTTCTCACAGGGTACTCCAGCTTCTTCCCACAGTCCAAAGACATGCTGAGTCTAATTGGTGATTCTTAATTGTCCGTAGTGAATGTGAGTGCGCTTGGTTGCTTGTCTCTCTGTGTGGCCCTGTGATAGACTGGAGACCTGTTCAGTGAACCCTGCCCTCACCCTAAGTCACCTGGGATAGGCTCCAGCCCCCAATACCTGAAAGAGGATTAAGCGATGCATAGAAAATGGCTGGATGGATGGATTAACAATATTGTCTTCTCATTTTCTTGGAGGCTGTTTGAGACTCATCCGGAGAGTAAAGGTGCCTACTGTGTGTTCAGAGACATGGACGATCTGAAGACTCTGAAGAGCAGCAAAGAGCTTAGAGCCCATTGCCTCAGGTTACACTCAGTAACACACTCATATACACTTCTAACTTGGTGTTTAGCAATGTGCTTCATAAGTAACCTGAGTTTCCCTTTTCGTAAAAACAGTTACACAAATATAGGTACAGGTACAAATATAGACAATGATCCATCTCTTCCGGTCACAGCAGCATCTCCTGCTGACTGTCTGTCTGGTCTCTCTGCAGCGTCATGTCTTTCATCGAGAAGACTGTCGCAAGGATCGACCAGGATGAGCGCCTTCGTGAGTTGATTTTGGATCTAGGCAAGAAGCACTTCCAATACAACGCCCTGCCGAAATACTACGAAGTCAGTGTGTATCTCAAAATGCTCACAAAAACAGAAACACACATTGTAGAGTCTGTGTACAGGAGCACTGCAGGGCAACTGAGGTTGGGGATAATCGTGTAAACAGTTCATAAAAAGCTAACCATTAATGAGCATCTTAACTTCTGAAAATGTGCTGTATCTTCTCACACCTCCGGGTAACACTCTGGAAACACAAAACTTCTGTCTTCTTATCTGTTTGATTTCACCCCGCCCCTGCAGAGCTGCTTATCAAACAAACCCTGTCTCTCTCTGTCCAGTTCGTGGGAGCAGAGTTTATTCGAGCTGTCCAGCCGATCCTGAAGGAGCGCTGGAGTTCAGACCTGGAAGAGGCGTGGAAGGTAAACAGATCCATCGGACAGCTGTCTCTACAGAGCAAGTGGAGAAAAATGAACCTTAATATACAAAAGATGATCAAACACATGATTTATTACACAGCGGCTTCAAATACACCGATCAGCCACAACATCATGACCACTGACAGGTGAAGTGAATAACATTGATCATATTAGTATTATGTGGTGTTAAAATGGAAAACCTTGGATTTTGACATCCATGTTGATGAGACTTAGACAAGCACACTCCCTCATGAAAATGGAAATCCCAAATTTAACTGGCCTACCTCTGCAGGAAAATGCACCCCACCACATGGAAACAACATCAACCAATCAGGAACATGTTGAGGAACATGACAATGACCCAACATGTTGATTTGACCTCCAAACTTCCTACACCCCATTCTGATCAAGCATCAACAGGATGCAGTGGAACAAGTTTGATTGACAGAGGCCCCACTGCACAAGCCAGAGTACCCAAAGGATCCAGTGCCAACATCCTGGTTCTAGACCCCATAGGACACCCTGAGAGGTCCTCTTGTCCATGTCCAATGGTTCAGAGCATTTTTGAGCACATAAGGGGGACTAATACAATATTAGACAGGTGGTCATAATGTTATGCCTGATCTGTGTAACTGCCTATATTAAAAAAAAAAAACTTCACATCCAAACATCCACACACTGTTTGAGCCTGAAGCAAATGATGGGTTTTGGAGTTTCTGATCAATATAAAAACAAAATTAGAATTTTTTTTATTTTGTCTGATCAAAAATAGCGATGAATGACAAACTGGCATGCTGGACTATTTTGCAGACACACTTGAGGAAAGATCTGTGAGAACGTTATGCAGACGTTCAAAGAAGTTATTCATCTCAGGATTGAATAAGTAATTTAGTAACCCTGCATTCACGTAACATCATGATCATCAATAAATCAAACAACACCCAGTGACTCCCTACAAATACTAATATCATGAGTGGGTGATGGTGGAAACACTGAGCAGGAATGAGAAGTAAATGGGGTTTATATCTAATCAAATAAAACAATAAAAGTTGTGTAATGTCCCCTTATCACAGAGCTCTGCTGTATAAACTGACTTTATTTAACTATAACGAGACTCTGAATGCTTATCTTTCCACCTGCTGCTCTTTATTCATCTGATTTACCTGCACAGCTCTGCTTTGTTTACCTGCTCACAGACTCACGCTGCCCCCTGAGGGACAGTGGTTCAAATAATCTCTTCTTCTGGGCTTTTAAAGGCACAGTCTGCAAACACAAAAATTAAAATAAACCTTGAAACAAACTGTCATACAAACTAGGAGAGAGAATACAAAACATCACCATACATGTCCTTCAAAGCATTTGTAAGCATTATTCAGTTCATTACTCTTTAAAACATCAGTGATATTCATGTTTGCGTTACAATAAAAGAGACTCATGTCATCTGCAGAATGATTGCACACTGCCAGCCACTAGATTTACCAGGTTTAATCTTTCCATGAGAGTTTACAAGAATGAGTAAAGTGTAAAATAACTGCAGATTTTAACTAAAACTGGAGCAGTTTTATCCACAGTTCTGCATGTTATCCTCTTATTTGACCAGATGAACAAGTGAAGTCCAGCCCTCCAAACAGACTTCATACCACAGGACACCTGCTGTCACTCCAAAACTAGTTAAATTCACTGGATGTAAACTCTTCGGCCTGTGTGATTCTTTTAGTGAATTAGTAAATTTGATGGCAGTGTACGCCACTCTGCATGCAAATGTCTCATCAAAACAATTATTCCTGATACTATCTTCCAGGGGCCCCATCACTGCATCCTGGGCTTAGTGCCACCCAAGATGATTGTGATTGGTTTAAAGCTGGGGTGGCCAATCCTGGTCCTCGAGGGCCACTATCCTGCATGTTTTAGATGTTTCCCTCTTCCAACACACCTGATTCAAATGATCAGGATCGTTATCAGGCTTCTGCAGAGCTTGATCTTGACCAGGACCCGCTACACCTAGTTTAAAGAAATACAGAGTGTTTTGTAAATTTACAGCCTTGGCAGATGTATAGTGTTCACAACCAAAACATTCCTCAGAACTGACCATGTGTGATGAGGTTTTGACTGACTATGTGAATCTACACTAAAAGTGAGTGACAGCTCCTTAGAGGCGGGGACTAACAGAAGATATTAGTTTGCTGAAGCTGTTGAAAGGTTGGAGCAGCGGTGTGCTGTGTGTTCAGTGCCCTTTTTATACCCGCAGACCTTGTTCCTGTACATCAGCAGCACCATGAAGAGAGGCTTCCATCAGGCGCAGAGAAACCAGAATCACACCTGCGAGAGCTCTTCATAAAGTCTGCCGTCATTGCCAACTAGAAATTGTCTTCATTTCAGATCTGTCAGTGTGTTGAGACGACAATCAGAGGAATTATACCAATACCTTTAGAGGAAGAGTTTGTGAATACATCCACGATTCTTACAGATTTCTTTTGCTTTATTTAATGAAAATGCTATTTATCAGGTGGAAGTGCAACCCTTGTTATACAATGGTCATCTGTGTTTCCTGTCAATAACATGTGAACTCTGTGAGCTGTTTTCAATGCCAGCTGTGTAAACATCATGTGACTTGTCATGCTGTATGGGAGATCACCTCACTCTGAGAGGGAACCGTCCCACCTTTTTGTATACACACAAGAGTTGTAAAGAAAAGTGAAAACGATGACCTGTTATGTTGGTTAATGTGAATCCAACAGAACTCCCCTGAGGTTTTAAGAGGAAAAGGTAGAGCAACAAAACCCTTCTAGCACAGAGCAGCTAAGAAAAGTATCTGATGAATGACAGAACATCTCTTCTGAAATCTGATGTCCTCTATGCCGAGAGGGATTGAGTCAGTTAAAGACGTGTGCAGGTATTTTTAATATAGTAAATCTAAATTGTTGATGTGTAATTAGCAAATAACCTACTGATCACCTATTCAAGTAATGCAATTACTGTAAGTTGCTACAATTTTGAATCATTTGACACTGAAGTGATACTGACGAGGGGTGTATTCACTTCTGTTGTATACTGTATGATATGATGGAAGAAGTAACCAGTGGTGAAGAAGCTCAGTGTCCTTATACTCTGCAGTGATGCAACACACTGAAGCTGATGGAGTAAACTCCTGTGAACTGTCTGTGTTTATGATAAAAGTAGTTAAATGGTCGGAGAACATCAGTGATAATTTCTTCTGAAGATTCAAATGATTGACTGTCCTCATTAATCCTGAACTGACTTGTTCCTTTTGACAGCAACATTAAAGTTACATTAACGTTGATAATGTTGCATCATAAATGTCGGCTGCTGCCTGCAGGTTTTCGTACAGTTTGTCTCAGTTGGTTTGTTCCTGTATCTTGTCTATTTCTCAGTAAACTACAGATGAATTTATTGCACAAACGTATTTCTTCACGTCAGATAACGTTACTGACAAAGACAAAAGTTTGCTGAATTGAAGATACTTCTTAATAAAGACAGCAACAGGTCGAATAGCTCAAAAATGTCAAATCTCCACAGCAGAGTGCATGAAATCTGTTTATTACAAATGACATGATGATACAAAGAAATCCCGTTGATGATGAACACATGAGAGTTCTGTAAATCATTTCAACTTAATAAATAATCAGGAAGGTTAATTCCATTAGAAACACGGCGGTCGACTGACCTTCATATGATCAAATGCATAAAAAAGGGTTCTAATAACAGGACACTTACAGAGTAAATGTTTGGTTTGCTTCGTCTATTCAGCCTGTTTCTACAGCTTGTTTGGTTCAGAGTTGCATGCACTGTAACAAAAACACAAAATGCAGCTAGCCCAAATGACCAATCACCTGTAGCAGCAGCAGTTACATCATCACAGCAATGGCCAATCAGGTTTGTGTTGTGGGCAGGTGATAAATCAATACATTCTGAATGGCTGCAGAGCACGGAAAACATCATGACCAAACAAACAGAAGCCATAAGAGTCTCAGCTCCACCTGTTTTCACGAGGTGTTTGTTAAATGAAAAAGTGCACATTTGGTGAACTAGCCTCAAACTCTCACCTGCCTCAAGCTACAGGAAACATGCACTTTACAAAAGAAAACTCTAACACATCCCGTCCCTCCAACCAAACACTTTACAGCAACCGTTCAGCTAAATCTGCTTGCAGTCTGTCCTCTCCTAACTAAAACTGATCTCTGATGTCCAGGATGTAGATAGCCTGGCTTAGCGTGAAGACTGAAGGCAAAAGGGAAATTTCTATTCCAGCTTCCCTCGAGGTAGAAAAGAAGCCACTTTATAATAACTCCCAGTTTGTCTGGTTTACGTGCTGTGTGTTATTTACTGAACACCATGCAAAATGAAAGGTAAACCAGCAGCATTCAGCTTAACTAGATAAAATGTAAATCAGTATTTCATCTGTGGAGTTCCACAGGGTTCGATTCTGGGTCCTCTGATGTTTGCCTGCATTCTGGACTGTCAAAAAGAGGCTGTTTCCTGTTTCCATTCCTGACATTGCCATGGAACTGTAATTTGCACATGACAGTCATTTGGTAAATGAGATGCTGACACCATTTTTGATCTGTGATCCACTGATGATGCTTTAAAAACAGCAAATTTCCACTGAAAGTTTGACACTGTGTTTTGTTCGGATATAGAGATTTAGGTGTGATATTCTCCAATAAATAAACAACGTACAACATGTGAATCAGACAGACTCAGAACAGTTGGAAGGTTACTGTTTTTCTCTTCCGATGCAGCCGTGGAACAGTTTCCTCCTGCTTCCAGTGTTTGTGCTAAGCTAGGCTAATCCAATCTCCGTCAATGAGTCAGTTCCCATTCCTGCTTCTACCTCTACAGCACTCTCCACACAGAGGCCTCGGCCGCTTTAACACGCAAAGCAAGAAAAACACAAACTTCAGCTCAACACACAACGACAACAGCACAGTCAGCAGCACACAGACACACAGAAACACACACACACATACACTCTACACAGGTACTTCACCTCTCTCTGAGCAGGTGGTGGTCCGACAACTTAGAAGTCTAAATACTTTCTTCATATAGCACTTTTCTAAAACTGATGTAAATTTAAAGGAGGTTCGTAGAGGAAGGTTCTTTACAAGAGATTCAAAGGTCAAAAACAATCCAGATAATCAGGGTTTGTTGTTGGCTTTGGAAAGTGATCTAACTATACATAATTAATACGATAAACTCCTAGCTTTTCACACAGCCCATTTCAATGGCACCAACAATAAATACCGCGTCACCTTTTGATATAAGTCCGGTTTTAGGCACTAAAATACCGACTTGTGGGTGACAGAGAATCACAACTGTACAGTGTGAATATGTAAAATCGGAAATAAACTTTACAGAGAGTTCAGTAAGACAAAAATAGGGGTGTAATGGAATCATTTGATGTTTTATAACAGCCTGATTTCTGTCTTCTTGTCCAACTATGGGGAGACCTACATAGTGTGTTTAGAAGATGGGGTCAGCTCCGTTGGTCACTGTCAGTACGTCTCTGTACAATGGATAGTTGCTGTTCTTGAACACAACTGCAGCTTTGTTTCATTTTATGCGACAATAAACAAGACATTTCTTAAAATAGCTCTGACTTTTGCAGCTCACTCTTACATGATCCTCATTTCATAACTAGGAGAAAAATATGAAATATTTATCTCATAATTAGAGAATCTTCATCTCATAAATTAAAGACATCATTTTCAAAGAACATCTGTAGTTTCTTTTTCTTCAGTGAATTCTGTTTCTGTTTCACCACAGCTGTGCATTTCAGGTTTTGAGTTAACAACAACTGACTAATCGAGCTTAAACTGGGGAAGAGTTTTACAAATCCTCAACAAATCAAGAGCAACGCATCGAACAAAACTGACTCGTTTCACTATTTCAGCGGTCAGAGACCAGATTGTCGTGTTTCTTGGGAGTCATTCATCGTGGTTAGAAAGGCGATGCATTTAAGGACCAGCAGGATGTCTCAGGTTAGATCATCTGCTTGGTTTAAAGTTATGCAGATTTGTTTGAGGTCAACAGAAATTTCACAGGAAAACTCTCCGACATTCAGCACTCGCGACATTCAGCTACAACTAACCCGAAGCAGCTTCACAGCTAACGCACAATCACAGCGAGATGGCAAAAATAAATGAGCCTGATGGTCACAGGACAGGCAACAGAGCTCAAAAACATTCAGTAAAATAGAACACTATATCTTTTTAACTTGTACAGGCGAGCTGTTTGCTGCCTGTAAGGCCGAGGCGTCGAGGCAGCACAGACCTTCTACGACTCTCTCTTCGTAAATACAGACAGAAAAACTGAGACGAACTTCGCAAAACACACAATCTATCATCTGTTCAAATGCAACGCAACAACAGATTATCAAAGCACGAAGGTTATCAATATACTTTTGTACATCATCCAAGTACTACTGTGGTGCGAGCAGCCGCTTCTTTTTGTAGCTTTGACTAAATTTTGTTCTGCTTGTGCAACGTGGAAGCAGTTCTACAGGCTCAAAATGCATTTTGTTCTTACTGACTGAATCACTGGATACAAATGAGAGCTTTTGTTCTGGACAGTTTCAGTGCATCCACACCAGCAGCAGCAGGTCTCTCCAGAAACTAATGGCATGTTACTACCAGTATGAGTCCTACCAATCATTACAACCAACCTCTGTGTCGCCGTTTAGGGCTCAACTCCAGAGGGAAGCCGTGTAAATGTATAAAAAGACTGGATCTTACAAATGTGATCTCAGATGTTGAGACTGACTACATACAACATTGTGCAGAGAGGATGCTGAGCTGAGTACTGTCCCACAATGCAATGCACAAAGGAAGCGGAAGGACTGCTCTGGTCGTATTCGCAGCAGTACTTTTAAGACCGGAATGTGGGGGTGAAATTGACTCACTGGCTTAGGTGACATGAAAGCGAATAGAGGTTTTGTCTAGAGTTCAATATGGTGGCAAACAAACTTACCCACAAAGACTGTGTAGAAGACTCTGAGGCTTCTACACAGTAGCATTAGAATGTCACTAGAGAGTCCAATGTGCATCAATTGTGGGACACTCACTGAAGGTGAATATAAATGTAGTTTCTTGATTACATAAGAATGTGATCTGAAAAATTCAGGGCTGAAAATGAACTTTTAAAGAGACAGTTGCCTCAAAACAGGACACAATTTGCCAAATGATGAGTTACATTAAAAAAGTCTGCTAATGAACCTACGTGGCCAACCTTGGATGATTTAATGCCCCATCCCAACTACACAATAAACCTCAGTGTTGAGCTGATCTGGGTGCTACAGTCAGTAATCATCATGTCCTTGGACAGAGTCTGCTGGCAGTGTGGATGCACAGTTACTCTCCAAAGGTGCTACGGTGGCCCGCTCAGGCCATGTAGTGGCCTCCGTCGGGTCCACGAGGTGGTCGTTTGGTGCTTTCATTGGCGTTGGAGGTCGAGGCGGCACCGCGTGGTTTGGTGGCGGGTTTCTTCTCCCTTGAGGACGGTCGAGTCTGACCGAGAGACGACGTCCCGACGGCTGCAGCCTGAAGACTGCCACCAGGCTCCACGATGGTGTTTATAACTGCAACAAGAATTCACATTCACCATACAATACTTATTTACAGACACATGGCTGTGGTCAGATGCCATCATGGACGAGTATGTATGTATGTTTAGACATTAAATCACACAGCTGGTAAAAAACTGGAGTTAAAATTTCGTTAAGTTCTTTGTCCTTTTCTTGTTTGTTTATCAGTCTGTCTAACATGATTAGTAACCTATGCTCTCTGTGCTGCTGTTACACTGACCACATTAAATAGAGTTATGTATAAAAGCAAACAAAATGCATGAACTCAACACAATAAAATACATCAAACTAAATCTGCATTTACCTTCAAGCTGCCTCTGAACTCTTCTCAGTTCTTTCAAAATGGAGGTAATTTCCTGCAACATTGAAACAGCAGTCAGGACAGACATTTCTAAATGTGATGGTGTTAAATTCTGAGCGTCATTTAGAATAACTGATAAGTGTGCAGAGGAACCTTGTTGGAGGTTTTCAGGATGGGGACTTCATTCTCAGCGTTGATCTTCGCCTCGATCTCCTCCCAGACCTCCGCCTTGTTCTGGAACAAAACCCTGAGACGAACACACTGCCGGGTCAGAAAGTGAAACTGCAGCAGTCAGGTTCCAAAACTGTTCCTGAAACAAAGGAGCCTCTGCTGTACAAAGCTTAGATGAGACCGAAACCAAAAATAACACGGCTGCAAGTGGAAACAAACACAAAGTGACCCAAATTAAACTGGACAAGAAACTCTTTGTTGCAGCTTCTGCATCGCTTTACTCGTCACTTCATCATCAACAGTCCTCAGGTTTGTCTGAACCAGTAAATGCAGGGACTAAGTTTGCTGCTACAGTTTAAGAGTCAGGAGCTTCCTTACTTCATTTTCTCAGCCAGCTGCTCGGTGTTCTCCCGGATGGCCTGGGACAGCTGAGACACTGGATTCAGCATCAGGTTGTCCAGAATCACCTGAAAGAGTTTGTTCAGAGACACAGAAGGAACAAGATGAGCCCAAAGCAGCAGCGGCTAACGTGGCGTCAACATCAGCACTGACATGAACAGCAGTTTATTTCCCAGCACACCAAAACTAACTGCAGCAGTCGCAGTCATGTTAAGGCTCATTGTGAACTGTTGAGTTGTGGCTACGTTCACATGGCAGCTCAGTTTGATTTCATCAGTTTTTATTATACTATTTTAGTTCTTTTGGCCTTGTGAGGAGCGGGGCCTTACATAATGACTCTGGTTTAGCTCCACCATCAAGACAAACTTTTTTATCTTGACGGCTGATAATGCTCTAGGAAATATCAATCGTAAGGATGATGTTTGTTCACCGTGTGGCTATAATCAGAGGTTAAACTGGGATTTGTGAGGTCAGGTTCACAGATCAGACTGTGCACTGCAGAAACAGCAGCTATCTCTAGAAAGCAGTTCCAGTGAAAACTATATTGTCTTGACGAGGATTGTTCAGAGTAACAATAGCTCTCTTTTGGAATTGAGATGTGTCTGGTGAATTTTCTGAATGTTATTTCTTTTAAGTTAAAAAACACAATTCCATTCAACTCCACAGTCTATTCTAATTGATCTAAATTATTTTATTTATGTATTTTTTGCACCTTTTAGAAATTTAGATAAAGCAACATTTTGAATAAATTTGACGTTATCCATTTTGGTACCAATAATAACTGTTTTCTCGTTTTCAGACTGACTGTCTGTTTGCTTTGTTTAAGTAACTTTAATGACAAGATCAGTGTCCTGCAAATAGTATTGCATATAAGCAGCAGAAATGAACCCCCAGAAGCTCAGCCGCAGTTTGCTTTTAGAAAAGCATTTCAGATTAAAAGACTACGTGAGATCCCAGTGACACGTCAGAAGATTTAAACATGAAATGAATTACTGCTGCTGCTTCACATCTATAAAAAGCAAACAGCCCATGGACCCTACTGCTGTGTGAAGCTACAGCTGTTTCATAAATTTAAAGGCAAGAAGGCGACATTCTACGTTCAGTGCGAGACAAAGTCTAAAAGCAAATTGTCCAGATTTATACCATGCTGTTAAACTGAAATAGATGAAGCTGAGCTCCAGCAGAATGTGATTTGGATACCAGGAGGCTGAACTCTGCTCTTGCAGGCTCTGGCCAAATTTAACCTCTAGCTGTAATGAACAGTGCAGCCTCTAGGGGGAGCTGTTTGTGCCCCACCAGGGCAGAAACAGGCTAAATTCATCATCAGTGCGAAGAAAGATGAGGTGCTGGAAACCTGCTGAAGTGGTGTTCATATTTGCTTGGCCAGTAGATAAAATATTGTAGTCAGCGCTACTGAAACACTGAACTTTCTAATCGGGTAAGATGCTGTGGAATGTGTAATTCCTTCTTTGTACCCTGATTAATCACTTAACTAATGTTTTTATCTCATAAAGCTTAACTTAGATTTTTTTTAACATAAATGTTTAAATTACAATGTTGTATAACAGTTTCATAACTCTTAAATCAAATTGTAGTAAAACACATTCATTTTAAAGCACACAAGTAACAGGTTTGTGATTGATTGTCAGATTTACATTTTAAGACTTGCTGGTGGGGTAAAAAAATTCTGTACAATTGATAATTAATAACATTAAAAAAATCTGTTCACAGGGGACACACTGAGCTGCGGTGTGAACGTAGCCTCAGTGGGATTTGACAGTGACCTCTTCACGGTTCCACGGACGCCGTTGCTTAGAACTGGGGTCTGGCTCATTCATATTTGCGTCCAGGTCCGAGACAGCAGTAGAACCTGGAGGAACCTTCTGGTAGTTTAAACTGGCCTCAGGGATATGTTGGACCAGCTGGAAAGAGAATAGAGGAAGTCTGGCTCCGGTGATCCAACCACTAAATATTAATCATCAAACCAGCGAGCAGCCGGTCAGTGATGGCGGTGCTCTGTGAACGCATGCACCAAGTCAACATGCAGCTGCAATGGTGGAGGGCAACAGTGTATGCAGTGAATTTTAGTACTGCTGGGATACAGTGCATTAACAACAACAGGGAGACGTGGGGGTGCAGGAGAACCCAACTGGTCACCAGCCACAGCTCCATGAACTGTCCCAAAACCAGCAAAACCAGTTCATTAATGGTGGAGGCCAACGGAAGTTCATCAACAACAAAACTGAGTGAATTGAAAACAAATCTGAGCTGGAATCTGTGTGGAAATCAAGACAGGGCAGCGAGTGGGGACGGATTCTAGGGTCATTTTAGGGACACTTAAAATCCTATTTTCTCACTGGCAGACAAGAAGACTCTGATCCATGAATCTGATTAAACTGATAGCTGGTGCTGGGCCATGACAGATGTGACAGGATGAGGTTGGGTAGAACAGAGCGGAGTAAAACTGGGCTGGGATCAGTTTGTTATATAGAGCAGAAGGTGTCAGGTCGAGTCGATCAGAAACCAGGCAGGGGGGAGTTGGGTAGATTTGCATTTGGTATGTTAAGATACAGTTAGTTTGGGGAGTTTTCAGCACATCTGGTTAAGTAAAGTGAGTAGGGCGGCGTTAGGTTAGGTATAGTAGAGTCGTGTAGAGTAGAGTAGGATAGAGTTGGACTGATTATAGCTGAATTATTTATTGTCTAGAGCTGTTTCTGTTAACTCTTAAATGTCTCAACCATGAGCAAAACACACCAAATATTCAGCTGTTGACTGCAAAAGTGAAAACAACAGTCTTAAAGCACTCCCAGCATCCGAAGAACTGTTATGTGTAAATGATATGTGGCTAATGCTGCTAACGTTACCATTAGTTGTGATCGTACGTCAACGGGTCAGAGCTCTGAGGAAACTGTACAGTTAAGGGACATTCGGAGATGGTGGAAACTTTACGACTGATCTGAAATCAGTAAACAAGGACTGTGTGGATTACTGTGTTTTCATGTCACCATGTTGTGCTTCAGTGCAACTTAAACTCAGCTGCTGTTTACACCCGTTTGCTTCTTTCCTGCTCTCTGTGCTCACTTATACTGTATGAATGCCTTCAGTTGGATTCCAATGAAGGTGTTCTCATTTACATATTTTTCTGTTTCCATTGTCAGACAACAGAACGAGTATTAAATAGTGACTGAAAAACAGCACATTAAGACTCCATGTTAGCCAGCAGTCACTTCAGAGCCATTTTCATGCTGCTGCTCTACACTGCTAAACTACTGATTTCATTGCTGCAACATCATCTGACAAAATCACTAAACACACGAGTTAAAAACAGTGGCTGTGCTGTGAATTCAGAGGTATTACAATGAAAAATGATTGCCCGATGAGAAAGTTAGAAAGTCCTGGTCTCACACACTCATTTACTCTATGTCAGCTGTATGTGGTCAACTGTTTTCCTCCATGCTGTATATCACAGCTGCAGAGAGAGTCTTCTTCCTGAAGGGGGCGTGGATAGCAGCAACTTAGCTATTTTTAAAGCTATAGACCCTAAACAGGCCTTTTAGAAGAGGACTAAAACCAGATGTCATGAAGACATTATCCATGTCTCTGGTATTTTGAGTTGAAAATTTGAAAGACACATTCTGGGGTCAAGTGAGACTAATTCATTTTCTGAAAAAGGGCACAATATGGGACCTTTAAGGGTAGGATAGAGGTTATGTCGGGTTCTTACACTGATACACCTGGTTGTCACTTACAAACCTTGACCCTACAGACTGATTCCAGCTTGAATTTGTTGTGTGCTAGCTCATTAGTTTTGTCATTAATGACCTTCCATTAAGGACCACTCAAATCCCAAAATCAAAAATCAAATGTGCTTCAGAACAATCCAACACCAGTGAGAGGGGAAGTGTTAGGATCAGTGATGGGGGAAGGAAAACCAATCACAGGGCAGGAGGAGTGATGAGTCTGAGTTAGACACCTGAGATGGTCGAACCCCACGCAAGTATGGATAAGATGGCGTCTGTGCAGCAGAACAGAGAAATGAATCATGAGACTCGAAAGCATGATAAAGCTCCCGCAAATTACCCTGCAACCAGACCTCAACAAGACTTTTCCTCCGAGTAAACTCATGTCATAATCGATACAAATGATGGACAGATGAACACAATGAAGACCCATAAATGTAAACTGGGAACACAGGTGCACAGTTACTGACTGACTGCTTAGATTTATGATGGTGATCAGCTTAAAGTTCAGGATCACAAACACATTTTGCAGAACACAAATGGAAAACATAAACATGTTCAAGAAATTTTAGTCTTAAACTCTGACGCACCATCACATAACACCAACCATCTTTGCTATTTCACAAACTGCCCCTACTGGTCATTGGACAGTTCACTGCTACCATAAAGTTTAAAAATGTCGTGTGTTCCCAGTTTCAAAAGCTGAAGTATGTGTGGTGGTCGTGGCGGAATGAGAAATGGTCATGGCCCACCTCCTCCCTGGCAGAGATAGTGGAGGCCGGCGTGTTGGGCAGTGAGCTGGGTGAGGTGGTAGTGCCCATGCCGGAGCTTGGCGAGTCCCCGTCCCCTGCAACATCATGTATTTCTTTTGCCAGGATGGCCAAGTCTTTGGCCAGATCCTGACTGAGCCTGTGGTGGAAACACAAACGAACATGGAGGTTTGAGCGCCATCACTCACTGCCCCATAGGGCACCCAATGACAACAGGACAGCTTAGATGAAAGGTATATTTGAATATTTGTTGTGGTTTTACTTAGCGATCTCGGCACTGTGCGTGGACCAGTTCTGGTAAGGGTCAATGTCATTCTGGTCCTCGTCCTCCTCCGTCTCCAGGGAGACAGATTTGGTTCTGGTGGCAGCTGTCCGATGGCTGCGTGGCGTCTGGGCGGAGGTGGATGGATGAGAGGAGCGTTTGGCTTTAGAAGTGCCGGCACCGGTCTCATACTCTTCCTCAGAAGAAGAGGAAAAGTCTGAACCTTTCTGTCTGCGACGGGAAGCTGTAAATATTTCAGTATAGATTAAAATCGTCATCCAGAACCCGTGCATGGTACATGTTCCAGTGTTAGCTGATCATTCCAGCAGTGTGATGGACATTAACCATTATTTAACTTTGCTCTGTTGTTTGTTTTCTTGTTAATTATTGCCCTGTTTATTCGGTTTTGATTGTACTCTCGACATCATTGAAAATGACAGCATGCCTTTAATAATTCCTTGATATTTAAATAAAAATTGCATTAACCTTAAAAGATTTGCTTTTTTCCCCCAAAAAATAACAAAATTTATGGAGCCAGAAACTGTTAAAAAAAAAAAAGAAGTGAGAATTGGAAACGTCGGACAACTTAGCCAAATCTATGGTTAAAATAATATTTCATCAAAATCATTTTATTCTACATGTCTCATTTATAAGTTTGCTAAAATCTATCTAACCACAATCAAATCTAACCAGATTCTGTAAAATACAAAACTTTCGTGCTCGTCTGTAAAGTGTTAGTGACTCAGGAACTATTTGGCTGAACTGCAGGATGTGTTTATGCAGAGCAAATGTGAGACTGGTATAGAAAACACATTAAACATGCAAATATTAAAATATCTGTAGTCTGTAGAGTAACCATTTATTCCTAGTTACAGGAGCAAAAGAAATGCTCAGAAACTACTTAGGGTTTAAAGGGTTAAACTGTTCTGACTCAACCATCAGTGCAAACAATGAGACACTGACATTAACACAATTCAAAGACCGCGTCCACAAGAGTTTTCGTGGAAATCACCTACAAATCCCAGAGAGCATTGCTTTATGAAACATCCAATCAGGGGGCTTCAGACTCTGTTGCTGTGCAGCTGAAAGCAGGTGAAAGGGAACATGTTGGATAAATTCCGACATTTGAATCACACTTTGGGATTTTGTACCACTCTTGGATGAATTCAGCAGCTGAACTAAAGTGCACTGTTCTGAATGTGATACAGCACCAGATTTTGTCTGCATAGCAACAGCCTCAAGGTTGGTCAGTGCACCAAAGAATTTACTACAATGAATCCATAGTATCATTGGATTGCTTTGGCTTTTTCTCTTAGCTTCAGCCAGGATCTGGATTTATCCACCGAAGCACAGCCACATCCTAATTCCTGAACATGACTGAGGAGACTGATGCTGGGAAGCTGTGTTTCCATGGCGACAGAAACAGACTCCAATAGCTCGACAGCAGTAGCTCGCCAGGGACAGAAGTGATGTGATCCACAAGGATAGTAAGAGGGCAGACGTTCCCAACAGAAAGCTAAAACAAAGCCGCTTTACACAAACCTCTAATGTAGCAGATAAACACAAATCTGTGCTCAGCTGTGGCGCTGCTGGTGGGAGAGTCATTTACCACCCTAATTCAGAAATATCTGGGTATTAAAGCTCATTACATTTTTATCTATCAAATGTGTGTGCCATGTAGATTTATCTGTTTGATCGGATTATCTTGTTGACTTATTCTTTGATCAGATGGGTCCTGATTCAAATCATCATATTGCAGGTAGACAGTATGTTTGTAGTTCTTGTACGGCCGCTTAACAGTAGCTTTTTTGTTCAAGAAGAGGTTTTGTAGGAGAAGAGGTTTAGATTTCTCAAAGGAAAGTGTAACATTCACGAATGGGGTCACACAGAGTTGTCTCATCTGATGCACATCAATATCAGACATTGCAGAGCAGAGAAGAGGCAACAGAGCTACAGTAGTTGGGATATCTGAAGAGCAAATATTTTAAAACTGCTGCATTAATGACATGATGGGGGAAAAAAGCAGAGAGGTATGTCCCACATAAACCCACAGTTTTGTTGGTGTACAGATTTATACTGCGGTGTGTTGTTCCTAAGATATTAAAATAATGAAAAATAAACTTAGCCTGACGCCTTAATAAATAAATGCAGGAGATTTGGCAAACCGACTGCTGATGCAGCTGCTGTTTGCATCAAGATAGCAGCTTTGGTAAATTGTAAACGTCATCTGGATGTTTTGAAATCTGCATTACAAAATGAAATAAAAATATTTTTTGGTTGGTGGTTTATTTACCATCACAGTGTTGTCATGCTTGTTTAGATGGGGAGTTTTTCTTTAACTTTTGCAGTGAGGTGATTAGATTACAACTGACCAATTGATTAAAGCAGGGGTCTCAAACTCCGGCCCTCGAGGGCCACTATCCAGCATGTTTTAGATGTTTCCCTCTTCCAACACATCTGATTCAAATGATCAGGATCGTTATCAGGCTCCTGCAGAGCTTGATGATGAGCTGATCATTTGAATCAGGTGTGTCAGAAGAGGGAAACATCTAAAACATGCAGGATAGTGGCCCTCGAGGACTGGAGTTTGAGAACCCAGGATTAAAGCATACAACAATTTTAGCAAATTCCCTTGGAGAAGGGTCAGACTTCGTTTATTGCCAAATAAAACACCTTGAGTTAATGTGAGCTGGAAATGAAACTCTACCCTGTTGTTCATCCTAGATCATCAACAAATAGATGTCAGAAATTCCAATAACAAGACAATCTGATTACTACATACTGAAGAGCAGAAGCAGGACTGAAAACAGGACTCACCAGTGCTGGGGTACTTGGCTCCACTGGACCGGGTACGGGTCAATGGTTGCTTCCCTGGAGTCCCGCTGCCTCTACTAGCAGCCTGCCGGGCATCGCCCACCGATGTTTTCCTGGTGGTGACAACAGACTCAGAGTTCCGATTGGAGAAACCGGACCGGGCTGTGGAGGACGTCTCATTGTCACTGGGAGCCGTGAAGGAGCCAGTCCTCTTTCTGGGCATCGCTAAGATGTCCAGTCTGGACAGCTTCTTCCCCTCAGAGGACACTTTAGCCGGTGCAGTGATATGGTCGGAATTCTGAGAGCCCCGGTCAGTCTCAGCACCTTCATTATCTGAGGCCTCACCCAGGCGCGCACGACGAAGCATTGATGCCCGGGTTGGCCGTGGGGCTGACAGGCTGTTGGATCGGGTCAGAACCTGCTGAGTGGCTGTCTTGGGCGTCTTTCCGTTGTCTTCTTTCTGAAGAGGGGCAATGATTTTCTTGCTGCGGCTGGACGGACGGGAAGTTTCATGATCAGATGATGTTGTTTCAGTCCAGTGTGGACCAGAACCCTGCTGTCCTTCTGATAGATCCAGAGAGCCACGGTTGCCTGCACTGCGGCGCATCTGGAAGCGCTTTGCTGCCTCTGCTTTGCTTGATGCATCGGCAGGCACCTGGGTCCGGCGTTTCTCAGAAAGCCGTTCACGGGCACTAAGTTGCCGTCCCTTTTCTTGGATGGATGGGCTGGAGGAGGACTTCTCCTTCTGAAGGCTGCTGATGGCAGGACGCTTTTTAGAAGTGGAGCTGACTGGAGCGTTTTTGCTACTCACCTGACTCACAGTGCTAGCTGTGTCCACGTCCGACTCACCAGAGAGGGAGTCGTCCATGTGGCTGGAGGAACCCCCCTTCTTTGAGCTGCGACCGGATCCAGAAGAGGGGAGCTTGGTGTCCAGAGAGGACAGAGTTGCCTCAGCCTCTTGGAGGAAGGGCTGCGTGTCCTGCATGTTCTCTCTCCTCTGCTCCATGTCTCTGATGGACGGGTGGCTGGAGATGTGGGGAAGCTTCTTCATCTGGACAGTATCACTGGGCCGGTCTTTGGTGAAGCTCTCCTGTCGGACAAACGACGACATGCAGCCGTCTTTAGTGGGAACAGAATCCTTATCCTGTGTTTGCAGGTTTGGAGCGGAGCTATTGGGTTTGACACCTGTCCTCTTGGGTTCATGTCCACTCAGGTGCCGGATCAGGACAGTGGTAGGAGGAGTTTTTGCCGGGGCCTCTCGTGTCCTCTCAGGCTGTACTGGGCTCCGGGCCGGATCAGGTTTGCCCGGATGGTCTCCAGAACCAATGTAGAAGGAGGTGGATTTTGTAGATGGAGACACTTTCTCTGGACCTTTAAACTGGGGAACAGCGGCCCCTGGAGACGTAGCTCCGGCCCTGGCTTGACTCTTCTTTGTTTTCTCCAGAACAGGTGTGTCATCTGAGCGACTGGCATCACTCAGGCTGTCTGGATCCACATCATCCTGAACCGACAGGCGCTGGGTGGAGTCCTGTGGGCGGGGAAGAACGGAGACTCTGTCCAGAGGTTCCTGGCCTTGGTAAGATTCATGGCGAATGAGGATGTTTGGGGCAACACTATCCAGCTTTTCTGGAGGCACCTGGGGTAGCAGCCTTCTCGTCCTTGAGCTGTGGCTGGACTCTGACTCGGAGTTGTCATAGCTGTAACTTCCCATTGACCGGCTCATGAACCGCAAATCTGTAAAAACATTTCAGATTTTTGAGATTTTTTTTAAAAAAGAAAAATATTATAACACACACAACTATGACTCATGTGTGCCTTTTCTACCCTCAAACAGAAGATCTACATGATCTGATCTGTGTATTGTTCTGGCATTTCTTCACTTACAGACACAAATGAATCATAAATAACTCTAGTCTTGTATTTTCTGACAACATGCAGACAGATTTTCAACAGCACCTTCTAGACATTCCCCTTGAGGCGGAGTGGAACCAGGCTCGGCATAACTGTCTGCTAGACTGGCCCAACGAGAAACCCACTTAGGTCCTTCCAGACCTGCTGCAGCTGGAACCTAGAAAATAAAACCAAACAATAGAAATGTGGGAACAAAGAGTCCAAAAGAGTCTGTGTGCAACAGGAGAAACAGGGAATAACAACGCCCGTCTGCATGCAGTGGGTTCAGAGCATGCTACACAGGTGTTTTTCCAGATTCTGATTCAGTTTTCCAGAGGTTTTTACCTGTATGGGGCCTGTTGGTGGGCCGCTGATAGCAGCTGGGATAAAGCCATGCAAGGGGTCCACAGTGCTACCATCGCTAGGCAGGTTAGCTTGCTCATCCTTGCCATCATTTATTACAGGTCTATACACTCCTGTGTTCACACCACTGTACTCTGGAGAGTCGAGGACACCAAACACCTGTCAGAGCACAGGGCATGCATGAGGATGGGGGCAGGACCACGGCAACAGGAAGGAGCAACAAGGACAAGAGGTTTCATGCATCCCTAAGGTCAACTAAGGCACACAGTTTAAATAGGCAGGTTTCATATTAAGATAGCTTCAAATCATATTGAATTTTGTCACTGAAAAGCAAGAATCCCTCATCTCTTCTACAGAGTGGACATTTTTTTTTATGATAATCTTATTGCAAAGTGGACAATTCAGTGAAGGAGAGGCGGCAAGGGGGAGATCATCAGAACAGACAGGGGGGAATAACTGAGTCAACACATCAGACCCTTTATGTTTCCTATATCATCAACTCTACAAAGAAAGTCTTTACTTATGTTAGTCGACTAGTTGCAACAGTAAGGGGAACATGCAAATCAAGTAGCTGCATGTCACATTTACTGCAGCAGGACAATAAGAGTTTCACCTCTATACATGGAAATAATCAGTGTTGACAGGGTAAGTCTGCTATTTTTCTCAATTAAAGCAACCATCAATAATTACTGACCAACTGCTGTTTTACTTAAATAATTTTCTATTTTGGTAACAGTGACACTGACCTGAGCAATTATTCATTGGGCTGTTTCTATGCCTTTCACAGCTCAGGAACATAAAAAACTTGTTTTCCACTAACTGTAGAAACCATGAATGCCACTTGACACAGTAATCTGTAAAGCTAAACACTCTCTCACTTCACCTGATCGATCATGTTGCGAGCCTCCTCCACCTCTTTGTCCTGCGACTCCGTCTCGATGGTGTAGGTCCCAGCGTCACTCAGACTGTCATCCTCCTCGTTCCTGACCATCCTTGGGGAACCTTTGGGGTCTACTCCTCGGAAGCCCAGGGGCAGCATAGGGGACATGGTAGGGTCCGACGGATGGACTGGAGAGGCAGTCTGGCCAGGAACGTTCGTTGGGATAGACTTTGAGATGGCTGAGGGCTGTAAGGGGGAGGAGGGGTAGGAGACCGAGGAAGGTGCTGCAGGCTCTTGAGGTGAGGGAATCCTTGCATGATGAGGTGACATCATCACTGGCGGTGCCGACATTGGTGGAGGTGATGTCTTTTCCCTGGTTGGGGAGGAGTCCTTGTGACCTGAATCCTTCAGGAATTCAGCAGCAAACTCCTGGGCGAGCTTCGACTTCTTCCCAACACTACCAAAAGGTCTGATGATGATGCCCGACGAGGAACGAGAGGAGGAAGTTGACGAAGCCGCTTCCCCCTCCGTCTTCTCTCTTTTCAGAGAGCTCGACCTCTGAGGCCCACTGTGGCCTTGACCCTTCAGAGGGACCGTCACCTGCTGGGTGGGGGGGATGTGACCGTGCACAGACGCCGGCCTCTCGCCACCTTTCCGGCGCTCCAGCTTGGCCTTGAGGGCGGAGTATGAGTCAGCATGGGCAGGGTTGTGCGTGAAGGACTGCGACCGCTTCTTGCGCGGGTTGTCATCGAAGAACTCAATGATGAAGGCCTGCTGGGTGAGGTGCTCGGGAGGCCCCTGTTTGGGTGCTTCTGTTGGGGATGGAGCCTGAGGAGGGCTCTGGGACAGGGGCCGCTCGGGGGCCACAGGTGAGGCTGGGGCCTGTCTTGGGGGAGAGTACTGCAGCGGCTGGTGGAGCTTCTGCGTTGGAGCAGGCAGCTGACAGGGGACAGGCTGACCTGGCTGGACAGCCTGCTGGGACGCCTCGGATTGCTCTGACTGGATAGAGGTGTGGGAGTGGACAGAGTGGTGGGATTTACTTCTTCCTTTGAGAACCGGGTCCTCTGAGTCACTCTGGGTTCCATCCTCATGATGGTGACCTGGCAACAGGAAGAGAAGCATCAGACATATGCTTATTTGTACATGTTTACACCATATACTATTTAATTTTGCATATTTTCAGGCAAATCATTTGCACATACCTGCACACTGTAAATATTTGTATTATTTTATTACTCATAATCTCTTAGATTTGCTACACTTGCTGTTTATTTGAATTGCACCCTTTGCCTTTTAAAAAATTATTTTTATCCTTCTTTAAAAACTTTCTACCAAATCACCTCAAATTTCTTGTTTATGAAAACGCACTTGGCAAAAAAAAAAAAAAAAAACCCAATTCTGACTGTGATTCTTAATATGAAGGTCCCTCTGAAAATCAACAGTTCAGCCTGTAGCTCTGAGTAGCTTTCAGCTCTTTACACTGAAAAAATTTTTTAGGTGACAAACTGTTTTAAGATGCAGAGCTGCTGGGTCTAACACAGGAACATCAGGATTGAGAAAGCCTCAAACAGCCTGCTTAAAATTACAATAAAAAGTGAAATATTAATTAAACATTTGTTTTCCCCTATTTAATGGGTTCATCATCTGCAGAGCGGGAATGATATCACAACATTTTATAGAAATGTTACTTTTAGGTTTCAACATTGTATAAAAAAGACATTTCTGGACAGGCCAGTGGTGTTACACAAAAGGTCAGTGGTGGTCAAGAAAACTATTAAGATCTGAAAATCACAAAAAGAAACAAAGTTTTAAGTTGGTGATGCCCAGCACTTAGGTACTGACAACATTAAGCATCACCACCATAAAGGAAATATGAATAAGCATAAACACTGACAGTGATGGATCATCGCTCTTCTTTTAATGTGACTGATAGCGGGTACGACTCTCACCTTTGAGGGTTTTGATGTTCATAGCGAGGTCACTCTTGGTGCTGTAAACGTCTTCACATGGCGGACGTCTCCTCATCATGCTGACATCACTGTGGACCAGCCAATCAGCCACTTTGCTTTCTGCTGACATCACCTCTGCAGGTGTAGCCGTGATGGTCGTCTTGCTGGGTGGACCCTGAGGCTTCCTCTGGCGGGTGGAGAACTTTGTGACATGGTCTTTGATCTTGATCTTGCCGGGCATGCAGTCATCGAACTCGATGGTGAAGGAGGCGTGGCTCTGGACGACGGGCGGGGTCGGAGTGGGAGGGGAAGGTGGGGCTGGGGGCGTATCTGTGTCCTTGGTGGGGATCTCGTGGAGCTCCGCCCCCGAGGTTTTGGGGTGCTGGAAGTCCTTGGTGGGGATCTCGAAGTAGCTCGGCTCACGGTGGTAAGAAGGGAAGACGGTCTTTGGGTGGGAGTCTGACAGAGATCCAGAAAAATCTGGATCCACAGACGAAGCGTCTCGTTGTAGGTCTGACAGTTAGAGAGACGTTATTAAAGGCAAAATAATCATAATAATAGTGCTACCAATGATAATAACAATAAAAATACTGCAACGTCTGAATACTGTAAACATAATAAGATGTAGGAAACAAGATATTTGCATTCTATTCAATATATTTAGTAATCTAGTTTTGCTAATTTTGATAAAATGAAAAGAATATTTTTTATAATATACACTTAAAAAAGACTTATTTTTCACAATAAAAGCAAATTTAACGCCTTTTTGTTGACATCAGCTTTCTTCACATTTCTGCTAAACTCTAAAAACTGCATCAGCTGTGATTTTTCAGTTTGTTGTTTTTTCCTGTTCTGTCTTCTTTGCTTTTGAAAATTATTTATACATTTGCATTTTTCACATGTTTAAAGAAGCACCGTGTAACACTGTTGGCATGGTAGAATCCTGAAGTTGTGAAATCAAGAAGTCCAGAAACTGCGCGTGTACAGACAAACTGCAAACACGATTAACAAAAATTATTGCGTCTAAATGTTTCTAAACATGTACGTTAACAACTGCTATGTAAACACAGTGCATCTCTGCATTATCAAGAAATACATGATTAAATGTGAATCACCAAGCCTGACATTTCATTGTTCATTTACTGTAGTGGATAAAGAGGCCTGTTGTGTTTGTGTGTTATGGTTGTCCACACTTGGACGTTATAGTTTCCTGAACATGTGAATGCTGGATTAAAACTTGTGAATCTGTGTTTCATGTTTCTTACCTGACAGCCATAATGCAAATAAAATCTGCTTCTGCTTTACATGAAGAAATATATGTTTTACCTGGATGAGGCTCATCGCTGGTCTGGACTTTATTCCCATAATCCTCCTCTCCCCACCACGACGGCTGCCCGTACAGAGGAGTGGGTCGACTCACTGGAGCCTCTGCCACAGAGAAACAGTTTGTTGTTATTATCTTGACTTTCAGTGCAATAACAAAGATGAAAACTGATGGTTTGCAGCGTCTATTAATCTACTTTTATATCTTACTTTTTATTTATTTTGATTTTACAGGTCACTTTGTTTTACTGCTGGTGTTTTACGCGTTTCTTGCTGTGCATCATTCTCCAGCCCATATTGACCACCTGTGCTGGTCACTTTGAACTACGTCAGCTTCTGAAGAATGAAGTTTGAAAATCGATTGACTGTTCTGGTCCGCAGTTTTAAGAAGACGATAAAGGCCATCAAATATTGACATTTAAGAAGCTAAAATCAGAAGAATTATGACAATTTTTTTCTTTAGGAATTACTCAAACCAGTTTATCGATTATCAAAGTAGTTGGAAATTAGTTGGTTGACAACTGATCAATTAATAGTTGCAGCTCTAAAGCAAACTGATCATTAAACTCAATAGACAGATTACTGATCTGCTTGTACAGATTTTTGCAGAAATCTATTTGTATCTCACATACAGTATAATCTGGATAGTCCAAATGACCTGAAACTGACACAAAATGTTGTGCATGCTGCTGTGAGCAGATCTCAGTCATGTCACTGTCTCTCTCTACTGCATTTTTTTTTGTTCTCTGTCTGTTTGTCTCCTGTCGACTCAGAGCTGAACCGAAACTAAACCGCGGATAAAAAATCAGCTGAACATCATCACAAACTCAAAACCCCAGAATCAGCAGCAACACAGCAGCTTGTCTCCACACATAAACCATGGAGACATCAAACGTCCCACAGTGACCCTAAACACATGATTTGCAGTGGTATTTGCAGTATTAGTACCCTGTGTCAGGCTCTTGCTGCTCGACGTTTTTTCGCCTTTCGGCCGCTCCTCTGCTTCACTCTTCTTCCCCTCTGAAGCTTTCAGACTCATCTGCAGCTGACTGCTGTACTTCTCATGCTGAAAAAACAACAGAGGAGATTATCAGATGTGCTGCATGCGGGGAGGCTGTGGCTCAGGTGGTAGAGCGGATTGTCCACTGATCGCAAGGTTGGCGGTTCGATCCCCGGCCCATCCGCATGACAAAGTGTCCTTGGGCAAGACACTGAACCACAAGCTGCTCCCAATGGCAGGCAGGCACCTTGCATGGAAGTCCATTGGTATGTGTGTGTGTGTGAATGTGTGAATGTGTGGATGAGAAACACATTGTAAAGCGCTTTGAATACCACTAAGGTAGAAAAGGCACCATATAAATGCAGACCAGTTACTCACAGTACTGCATGTAGTATGTATTGAAGAGGTGGTGAAACTCAGCTGGATGAACTGACCCAATGACAGCTTGGCATGTTTGATGATAAAACTCATGATACTCTGAGTACTTGTGGAAATACTGAGACCTGCAGGGTGCAGTACTGCAAACTAACTGCAGTATTGCGAAATAACTGCAGTCTGGGGAGCTCTAAAGTTACTGAGCAGCACCACCAGCTGACTGATTGGAGATACACAGCACAAATTAATGAACAAGACACACACACTGACACACACTAACCTTCAGAGCCTCCTCCGGGACTTTGTGCTGACTTTTCTCCAGAACGTAGACGTGAGAATGTGGAGAGGTGGCTCAGAAAAATATCAGTCATCAGAAACAAACACTCACACACACGCTGACGTACACACTGACACACACACACACACACACACACACACACAAAGCAAGCAAAGGATATCATATCCAAAGCGGATGATGTCGGACAGTTTGAGGGTGATGTAGGTCTGATCAGGAATCCGCAGGTCATTCACAAACGTCTGGAAAAAACACCGTAAAACTGAGTTGTGCTGTGTTAAAGGGCTCTGATGACCCTATTTCATCTCACAGTAACTAGAATATTATCAGGCACTAGTGTTTAATATGATGCAGAATCACAATCAAACAGATCAGACACGGAAAATACAATCCCTAAACTGCTCTCAGATGTCTGAGGGTTCTTAAACGCACCATCAGTGAGTCTGCAGTAATAATAAAAAATAAAATAAACAAACAAAAAATATTCAGTAAAAATGTAAAATAAAACATTTTCTTTGTTTATTAAGTGAAAAGTGTGATCAATATTTTTCAGGTGTAAGTACTGATTTATATTTCATAATTAATTTTATTAATTTATTTTTCTAATAGCGTTCATATTAGTCATTTCCCAGTTTTTTATATTATATCTCACTAATTTAATTTGAATAAAAATTGATGCTAAATTGGAAAGAATGTGGATTAAATGTGTATTTATTATTTTATATATATAAAATTATATATATATATGAATATAATTATCTGATGTGTAAACATTTTTTAAGTTAGGATTTTTGATCACCTTGCATCAGGATCATTTCACTTTCATTTCCTTCCCTGTCCTTAATATCTACTATAGGATCATTTGTGTGTGTGTGTGTGTGTGTGTGTTTGTGTGTGTGTGTGTGTGTGTGTGTGTGTGTGTCTCACCCCATTCAGGCTGCCCAGGTCTTTCACCAGATGTTCATCAGTAGTCGGGTTGTAGTTGATGACAGCGTGTTGTTTGTCCACACTGCGAGACTGTCAACGGAGAAACACACAACTTTAAAGTCACACCAACACACAGGTTCTTCTTATTTGGCTTCTAAGTAGATTTCTGGAGGACATGAGAGATAAAAATAATACTTTCAGCAAGTAGATCTAAACATACATCTGACTGAGGCTGAACTCTGGGAGTGAGATTTTTGATGCACATTGTAGCTATCGGATTAAAGTACTCTGATATCCTGAAGGTCGTCATGAGGGATCCACCCTTAAGCACAATAATGCTAACTGTTACCATGACAACGCATCAGGATCCTACCAGCTACAGCTCACAGAGTTAATCTTTTTTTTCACACAACACAGGACTTGTGATTAAATGCTGTCCTAACATTTTAAATTAGAACAGAATCTAAATTTCTGTACAAGCAGCACTAAATAAAAAAGCATGTTACATACAGTGAGTTAGGTATAAATACATGCACACTACAGATAGCCAAAAAAGAAAACGCACGTTGTAGTAGAAATGAGAGTAGTGCAAGCAACTGCTATGTGCATGTTTCAGCACTTTGAGCTGAATTGTACGGCTGATTTTTGGGAAAAATTTCAACTGCAAAAAACCAGAAACAGTATCAGCTCCACAGCTGTGAGGCGAAACTGAGCTGAAGCACAGCATTTATTTCAGTCACAGTAGAACCAGGAGGTCTCTTCACTGAGCCTAAGGTGATCATTAACCTTTTAAAAATGGAGGAAGGCTGTGATTTAAAAAGCCCATATTCTGCTTCTTGGCTTGTTCCCAGTGAGTCATATAGCTGCCTAAAGTCCACAACAAAGACAGTCATTCAGTCCAACAGAAAACGCTGCTCCTCACCAGCCGGAAACACCTCGTTTAAAGTCCAGGCTTTTCTTCTGTTACTTACCTACATCATCATGTACCACATTTGCATAACACCTGCCTGGTGGCTGGTTTAGCGCTCAATGAGCAGGTTCCTTTCAGTTCGCCGTTATTTCCCCAACAGAGCTGTTTCTGCTCGACCTACGTCATTGTGCCTTTAAACGTTGCCTCGCTGTCGTAAGGCCAGCTGACCAACCAGAGCAGACTCAGTGAAGACGGGCGCTAAAGCAGACCGTTTCAGACAGAGGATGAGAAGAGGTGCCCCGGCAGTGGACAGTATGAGGAAAATAATGTGTTTTTGTACATTAAAATGTGTAAACATATTCTAGTGGAACTGAAAAATACACTTATGAACCTGTGAATGTTCAGGATATGGGCTCTTTAATAACACATACAGTCTGGTGCTGGTACAAAGGGCTGCAGGATGGAACTTGCTACAGCAACAAAGGTATCATTTAGGTTTAAAATCTAGTTTGTGGGATAAATAGAACTAAAAAAAAAACTGCCATAAACTGACTGTGACATGGTGAACCTTCAGAAGTTGAACCCCCTGTGTGTTTGCAGCATTGGACTGAGGCACATGAATCCAACTGAGATCAATAGTCAGATAAATGTCTCCTTCCCAGAGCTTTCGTCCATGCTGTGTGGTTTTCCTGTCCTGAGTCGATGCTCACACCTCTGCCGAAACGAGTCTCACCTGCAGCATGAGCTCGCAGTCCTCTCGGCCCACGAAGATCATCTCTCGGGGGAGGCGGTGTCGAGTGCCCGAGCTGCTCACCAGGAACCATGATGTCACACTCATCTTCACAGGCCTGCTGGGAAACCCCAGAGCATCCTGGGAAACGGAGGAGAGGAACAGAGACAGAGAGGAACATGATCCACATCCGGTTGGCTCATGTGATGCCAGCGCTGCTTTTGTTCCCTTTCAGCAGCTTCACAGTTTAGCATCCCTCAGAGTCAGTTCGTTCCAGCCCTTCAGTTAAACTACATCATGACTCAGCACAGGTTGGATGTAGTGTCACTTCGTAACAAGCCATGGCTGCTACTTCTGATGCTAAATGATAACTCACTCACACTGCTTCAGAGAGGAAACATGACACGGCTAAATGTGTTATTTTACTGCTCGGTTTGCTAAAGAAGCGACTGCTGTGTCTGCAGCCAAACAGGATGATGAAGCACATTCAGCTGACTGAGGCATCAAACCTGCGAGTCTCTCAGGAAGCCGGTTTATGAATGAAACCCGAAACCTGCATGTGCTTCTTATTCTCAAGATGCAAAGCTGACATCACTGACTTCCATTGAGACAGTCCAGGTGAAGATATTCATGCTTGTTCTAATGTTCTATCATTTACTGAGTAGTTTGCAATTCATTTTGTCGTTTCTTAGTTTGCTGACCTGGTTTGTTTCTCCACAGTCGTTTCAATCCTGGTTCCAAAATACCCAAAAATAAAAAATGAAACTGAATTGAGCCATGTGAAGCGCTCTCATGTGCAGAGGCCTGAACGTTAACAGGTTTGGCTTTAAGGAGAAACTGCAGAAACTATTGAGAGGATCAAATCAGTTTTCAGTACAGATCTCTCTGCAGGCTGTAGCTCCTAAACTATCTTCCCCTGCACTGTTTCAATGGAAATCTGTCACATCGACTTTGCATCCTGAGAAAAAGAAGCACATGTTTGGACTAAAGCATCAGTGAGGGCTCTCAGATGGACGTATTGCAGCCACATTTTCATCCATTAATTGATCAGGAGACTAATCAATCATGACATAATCCTCAGCTACGATGACAGTTGCTGCAGAATCACAATAAGTTTCATTTTAACACTCAGAGATTCATGAATTCAGGCCAGAGGAGAAGAAAACCAAAGAAGAGAAGCAGCATCAGAGGTGACATCAACACACTCACAGAGTTTCCATCACTTCAGAGGACCTCACATTGACCACATTCATTTCCTGAGGAAGTAAACTAAGTCCTCACATTAAATTCTCATGATTTATACACAGCGTGACTGTAAACAGATGCTTGGATAAATCTCTGCCAAGCATCCAACAGGTTGCTTTTATTATCATTATTGTTTACTGTACTCATAAAGGGAGACAATAGAGAAAGAGACAGGAAGAAGTCAATGTTTGCGGTATGTTTTTTCTTACAATAAAATATAAAGATATATAGGACTATAAGGCCGTCCTTCCTGCACTGATACACGTTCCTGCAGCATTTCAATCCATCCTTTGCACTTGCGCCCTGCTCTCTGTTTGAAGGTGGATTAGTGATTCTAATCCAATACGCTTCATGTCAGATTCAGGGAATATCTCCCCATAGGTCCTGTAGCTCTTCGTTCTGTCTGTGCAGTGAGGAAAAATCCGGTGTTCACACAGAGTTAGGGATGAGCCGATAAAGTTATTTGACCCATTTAATTCATTTAATTTCTAGTGACTGCTCATCCCAGCTGATACCATTCCACTTGATAATATACACTCCAAGTATTGTACGTTAGCTGTAGTATCTGGTACCTCTTACTGGTTAACACTGCAGTGAGAACAATGTGGAGGTCTAGCTAGCAACGGGCCACAATGACACAGTCTTTTGTAAGGCTTCATGACCTCCAGCCAGAACTTATGTGTCCAGGACAAGTTGGATTAACTAGAAGATGTTCCTACATCCCAGTGGCAAATGTAACAGACTCACATGTGATAACTGATATTTATTCAACTATTGATTGAAATCATTTAAAATTTGCATCGCTAGCTTCCTGCCACATGTTGTGCTCTCCCTTTTACAGCACCTCTGTTAGAGCAGACATGAACATGAGGTTTGTGCCGATACTGATCAGATAAAAAAGGCACTGATGAGCCCTGATCCCAGTACTTGAGATCAGATCAGGACATGCCAACACAGCCCTGGCTCTGTAAATGGGAAACAAACAAACAAAATGGCCCGGTCCAATCCACACAACACTATTCCAGCAGGTTGTGTGCATATTTATGATCGTGAATGTCTTTCTTCATGCACAGGACAAGCTCAAAGAGGACAGTGGGAACAAGAGGGATCCAAATCCAGCAGAGTTTCTCCAGAATCCACTTTTAATTCTGGTCCCATCATAACGTTGTCTGTATAAGTGACACCATATAACGCCTTGGTTAAATTACTTGTTTTGTCTTGTTTCACCAGTTAAAAAACACACAAGCGCTTGGTCTGAGCTGGTTTCGATGGAGGAGTTTTGAGGTGATTTGCTGCACGTCTCTGCGACTGTTTGAAATCTATTCTGTCTCTTTGACATTTTATTCAGCCTGTTTTTAACATTTTCAGCTCCAGGTGGGAAAAAAACACCCACACTCTGTCAATAACAGCTGCACAGCTGTGAGGCCAAACCGAACTACCTCTGGATTTATGGATCAGAGACAGCTGGGATGTTTCAGGAACACAATCAGTCTCTGTGTCTCCATCAGCAGGTCAGGCTGAGATCTGAATAACTGCAGGAGAAACTGACATTTTTATTCCCACCTAAAAGGAGATTTAGAGAGTAAATAACAGGAAGTGACACTAATGTCAGTGAACCTGTCCTAGAAACTCTCAGGTACAGCTTCAACAAATCTGATGCTACAGAAATGAAGCAGAACCTTGCTGCATCCATTTTGACCACAGTAGCACCAGGAGGCTGGATGTGCCACATTCAGTAACCCCCTAAAAAGGCAGCAGGTTGTCTTTTTAATGCAGGATTTTGGCTCTTTTTCATCACAATGCCAAAAAGAAAAGTTGGGATTTCTTTACTATGTGCTTGTGGATTCGTTTTTCAGCCCTGAGTTGTGTCTGCAGGAGCGAGTGAAGGAGCAGACAGCAACAAACTGTGATGGGTCACAGAAAAATGGTTGAAAATCAACAACTAACATTCATGATGTGACAGTGTCGTGGGAAAGCTTTGGTTATAATCAGGCTAATGTGAGAGGATACGCTCCATCCAATCAGAGAGAAGCAGGTTAGACTTCTTGTTTAAGGAGTGTCATTGATAATATGCACAACATGGATAAAAGCTGAGTCAATCCACTGTTATTCATCTATAAAACATATGTAAAATACAGCTTTACCTGCCTATAATAGAAGCCAAAAACCCTACAATGATTCTACTTATGGAGATTAGTCTGACTAATTTAGAACTAAAGGCACGACACAACAGAAATATATATGAAAACCCAATTATAATCTGGAATCCCTACGAGCAAGCTTTTATTTTGATGAAATGATAAAGTGAAACTTATAAAGCACAAGTACCAGCTCACAACCTGCTGATAATTTCCTCCGTTATTCTATTATCACTTTTGTCTGTAAAATGCCAGAAACACTGGACATAATAAAACTAATATGTGACATATTGAAGTTGTTTGATTTGTGCAGCATCCAAAAAAATCAATCATATAATATGTTTGAGAAGCGGTTGGAAAGTTGGAAATGACTAATGTGATCATTTTATTATCAGAAGAGCTGCCGATTAATTAACTAATCAGTGCAGCCATACATTTATATCAATAGATCTACAGATTAAATAAGGGATAGCCTATTGATATGTCTCACCTGTAACTTGCAGTGTACTAGTATATACGAATATATATGCTGTATGTTGATGTGCAGGATACGTCTCCTGTCAGTATAGAAATATACCACGTGACTGCAGCCTCCTGAACCTGACAGGATGCGACCTTGGAGCAAGTCACCTGTTCACCGCTGTGACATCATCACTATTAGGATTCACCTGCACGAGGCCGCACCCACACCCTCACACACACTCACACACACACAAGGATGATGCTGGAGGCACCGTAGCGGCTCATCAGGGCCATCCCGCCGGGCCTCAGCGCTTCATCCTCGGCTGCAGGCCGGACAGGAGGAGCCGCTCCGGCCTGCAGCCGAGGAGAGGAGCCGGTGCACACAGACAGATGGACAGACAGACAGACAGACAGACAGACAAGCAGACAGACAGAGGGAGAGGGAGAGGCAAGAGGAAAGACAGACAGTCCGGTCCTTGCTCCCCTCCTCCACGCCCTGTCCTCCTCATCCTCCTCCTCCTCATCCTCCTCTTACCTCCGCTCCAGATGCTGCCTCCTCCGCTGCTCTCCGCCGACTGAATCCCGGACTGACGCGCTGCGGGGCGGGCAGAGCATGAGAGGCGTCCCGCTTCGCCGGACTCGGACCGACAGGAGGCGGATCGGTTCGCTGCTTGTGACGGTTGGTGCTGCTGCTGCTGCTGCTGCTGTTATGGCATCTCTGTGTCTGCCTCCTCCTGACGCACCAGCAGCCACCCGCTGCGTCAAGACGCACCGCGACACAGGCGAAGCAGCATCCGTGCCTTCAAAATAAAAGCATCAAGGTGCAACTGTAGCAGGACAATCTCTGCACACATCTCTGATCAAAAGTCAGTGATTATGGGATTTATCGTTTTATTTACTCATTCACTTACTCATGTGCAGAATAAATCTGCCAGTTTCAAACAATCAGATCTCTGTGTCATGTGAAGCAGCTTGTGACATTTGGTTTTACTGATATCTGCCTTTAGACAGTTTTACTAATAAAGAAGCTTTCAGTGAGGGGTACCAATGCACGAAACCTGGAAATTATTCCTGGCTTCCTGCTGTTCACTGGAGCTTGTAGGATGATTATAATACATATAAAACATTTGGTGATATATTTTATTAACTAGATGTAAAGGGAGTTAAAATAACAAGTTTGAATAATAAATTTGTTTGTGTGTGAGGAGTGTATGTGTTTTGTTTGTCATTTTGCATTCTGCAGCAAAGAAATTACATATAAAAATAACACATAAAAGCACTGTTAATTCTAAACAGTAGAAATAACAAAACCCTTTTACAACCCTCCGGCTTATTCCTGCAGGAGCTGGGACATTGTGAGGATTCAGGTCACCTGGTCACCTTTAAAAGCTGGTGCTGGTCAATCATTCAGTCTCTCTCTCCTCTGGATTCCACTTTCAGGTTGTGATTTGTTTGTACTTACAGTAATTTCCTCATAACTTCTATGAAGCAAACATATGTTTTCTTTTATATCAGATGCACCCTCCCTAAAAAGGTTTCTTTACAAAATAAAAGGTAAAATATGTTGTTTTTTGATTTATCAGCAGAAAATGAGTTTTAAATCTTCAGTTTGGATGTTAGAAAAAAATTAACATGCATTAGCATTAGCAAAAAATAATTAGCATCCAGTTGTTTCTCTGGTTTGTGGTGGTTTTATGCATCAGTGGCCTCTTTTCATCTCTTCTGTCTGCACAAGAAATAACAACACAGCAAACTTGAGGCCTTTCAGCCACTGGAGGCTTCTGTTTGTTTGCTTCAGACCAATAAAATACTGAAAATAAAAAAACAAAAATCACATCAGTGAGTTCAAACGTGTGTAAAACAGCATCTGTTCGTTCACGTTCTGTTCTCAGGCTCAGCTTACTGACCGGTGCTCTTATTGTGAAGGCGGGCTGGTTTCCCGGCGGAGTGTCGTTGGTTTGACGGATGTTCAGCTGCAGGTTCAACATGAAACACAAACACCTTCATCGATACCATGATCAATATTCAATCTTACGACTAATAATCACGGTTCGTATTTTCTGCTGGGGTCACGTGACTCGCCTGTTCGTGGCTTCATAACAGAAGGCTCCGGTTTGGAGTGACGTCACCCCGGTGTTGACACGAGGAGGCTGTGAGCACGATGATGATGATGTCATTCATAAGATTGGGTGTGATATTAACAAAAACTATATTATTAAATTCAATCTAAATCAAGTTTGTTCTGTCGTTTTATTTGTAATGTTTTATTGTGTTTCTTTTTTTTTTTGACCCTTGATTTGATTGTTTGTAAAGAAATATTAGAACTTTAATGAGCATTATTGATAATAATTTATTTCATTCATTTATTTTCTCATATGGAAAAACACAAATGTACCTGACTGTATTAAATCTTAAAGTAAGGAGGCAACAATATTATTAATAATACAAAATTGGTCAACAAATTTAAATATTAAGGTTTGGACCGCATGATTTCATTAATCATGTAAAACTATCAGACTAATTTAAATATTAAAAAAACATTTACTTGACTAACTTGACAAGTAAGTTAGGACCCTAAACCTTTGTTTAAAAAATGCAAATTTATTCGACTATTTCAACCAGTAATAGATTAGAACACCACAATATTAGTTGGACCCAAATATACCAGTTGGGATGCTAAAATATTAATTAAAATGCACATTTATCTGATTAATTTACTGTTCTAAGGTTAAGACACTTAATTCATCTGACTAATTTAACTACTGAGGTTAGGACTCTCCAATATTAGTTGGGCCCTACAGTATCTAGTCTATGGTGGATTGTCTGTGATGCACAGTTAACACAGTATCACAGGTTTGCTCATAATTAACATTAGGTGTGGATTTACAGCAGCAGCGTGTGTCAGACAGTATATGGATATTTAAATTATTAAACAGTGTTTGGTGTAGTGTCTGAAGTGAAATGTTTCCACTAGCGGTTCTTACCACTGATGTTCAAGCTGTGTCCTGTGGGAGGCGCTGCAGCTCTGAGCACCACAGTGGAGAAGCTGCTGCTGCTTCTTAATCACATTAACGCTGATTATAGACAATTACACCCAAGCGCTCATTAGGACCATTTACAAACACACACACACACATGTTGTGTTTCTATCTCTGTGAGGACCCTCACTAACACGATGCCACTAAGGCTGACCCGTCCAGCAGGTGTTGTCCATATAGGTGTAAAGTTAGAGGGAATCAGATGTATGCAGCCCTTTAACATCTAATCAGTGGCCGCGACAGCAACCGCACACATCACCATTGGTTTCTGACTTTTTTTAAAATTCCAACTGTGCAATAACCCACCTCTAATTAAACAAACGTACTGAATAGCTTCAGTCTGCTGAGTGTGTTTTGCCCCAAGTGTGAATGGGTCCCAACGGGCAACAAAGGGCCCTAACGAAGCCCACTGTGAGAGGGAAGGACCTCACGACTCGCATAACGAGGGTAAGGGCATCACACACTCAGCAGATTGAAGTTTTAACAGTGTCAATGGCCTCTTAGGAGTCTAAAAAATCTGGAACTCCCAACCAGTCAGCTTAAAAGAGATGAAGCCTCTTGGATGAGAGGTGAAACGTCTTCGAGAAACTCAAACAAGTCCAGATGCTACGATTGAAACTACGAAGACAACCATGACCTGGATGACTGAGAATCTTCACAGACATTAAGTGAATCGCATTCCGGGAAACAACGCAATAAACATAAAGCTTCAACTAATATTTTTTATCATCCATGCCCGATATTGAAATCAAATAGAGGAACCATTATCAAGGCAAAGCACCAGGTGGTCAGGTGGTTCTCAGGGTGTCAACTATGAGGTCAGGTGGCCTCTAAAAAGGATTTCATCTATTCATTTGGTGTCTGTTTCACTGTTTGGCAAACAAGGCAGCATTAAGTCACCTAATAGATATTTGAAATCCTGCTTAAGGTACAGTAACCAGCTGTCACACTGTACAGAAAGTTTCTGGTGAGGAGGACGATAAAAATGAATCCCTTCAACAGGTGCTGTGGGTTAAAAATACAGGTGAAGCACATGATTAATCAAAAAGCTGTAACATTTATTTTTCCAGGTAAACGGTACAAGACAGTAAATAACTTTCTGCAGTGACATTTTTCTGTTTTAAGTGGAAATCCAGAACAATTAACAGGTAAAAGATCCAACTGATAAAAAACAAGGCCTGACCAGAAAAACACTGTGGAAAACCTCTGAAGAGCCCAAAAACATTTAGAATGTCTGAAATCCTTGAAAATTTTGAAAAACAACCAACAACAACAAACTGTCCAACAAAGGACAAACAGTCAGTGAATCTACATTTGAGGAGGAGAGTTTCAGGAAATGAGTTCTGCTCTCACGTCACTCTGTGCTCACTAAACTAGTCATGTGTGAGAAACTGAAACCATCAACAGATTTCAGTCCATTGACAAACTGAAGCTGTTTGATCTGCAGCATCGTCTCAATTTTAGACTCATACCATCTGTTTTCCTGTCACATCTGTGGAAAAAGTGCAAACACAGCTTTGTGTTTAACTAGTAAGGCCTGAACTAAGCTCACAAATCTGAGTCTGAGGTGAATGAAACCGGTGAAAAAGTCTAATCCAAGATGCCTTTTACTGTTTTATCTAAAACCAATAAATTATCAACTTGCTGCCGAATAGGTGGCAGGGAATCCTCGCAGCACAGCTGTTAATTAATAACTGATTATCAGAACAGCTGCAGATTAATATTCAGGTCTGTTTAACACACATCAAAGATAAAACACAAGTAAAACCTGACATAAATCCACAGATCTGAACAGAAGGATTAAAATAGTAAAACCTGCAGCTTCATCAGAACACACAACTGACATATTTCATAAACACATCAGAATGTGTTGCACAATACTGAGAAACTTGTTGTTTCCAACCTAAAACAAACAAATAAAATCATTTGCTGAATAACTAAGGCTCCACCCACCTCACCTGTCTGCTCAGGTAAGACTTGTGTCATTTATGACCAATCAACTGCTTTGTCAAACCTAGATGGACCTCTTTACTTTTATCTTTTTTTTAATAAAAAAATATGTTTCTGGTCAGTTCATGTTTTACCACCTTTAACTTTCCTGTCTTGACATGCAGTCCTGTTGTCATGGAAACCAGTCATCCTCAGCTCATCTGGAAACAAATAAGAAGAAACATGAATTAGCATGTAGTTGTTGAGGGGTTTGTCCTGAAATGTTTTAATTCTGTTTCAACCACTTAAAGCAATTTGTAACTTTGAAAAGTTCAGCATCATTAAGATGTATTATTATTAATATTATTGTTTTCCTTCTTCTCTGGTTAGTTTTTAAAATAAGTTGCAGCTCTGGATGATTTTGTATTTTAGTCTACACTGATCAGACACAACATCATGACCACTGACAGGTGAAGTGAATAACATTGATCATATTGGTACTATGTGATGTTCTGATGGAAAACCTTGTCTTTTGACATCCATGTTGATGAGACTTAGACACCCAAATAAACATTGTCCCACAACAAACACACTCCCTCATGCTAATGGAAATCCCAAATGTCACTGGCCTACCTCTGCAGGAAAATGGAAAAAAACATCAAACAATCAGGAACATGTTGAGGAACATGACAATGGCCCAACATGTTGATTTGACCTCCAAACTTCCTGCACCCCATTCTGATCAAGCATCAACAGGATGCAGTGGAACAAGTTTGATTGACAGAGGCCCCACTGCACAAACCAGAGTACCCAAAGGATCCACTGTCAACGTCCTGGTTCCAGACCCCATAGGACACCCTGAGAGGTCCTCTTGTCCATGCCCAATGGTTCAGAGCATTTTTGAACACATAAGGGGACCAACACAATATTAGGCAGGTGGTCATAATGTTATGCATGATTGCTGTAAAATACATCACCTCAGTGTAAAAGACATCCTTTCTTCGATTTAGACTGCTTGGCTCCAACACGAACACTGGCTCCTGGAGTTTAAAGAGACGTTCTGATTGGTCGGTTTGTAGGCAGAAAGTACATTATCAACACTTCAGTCCTACTAAAGAATCACGTTTTATCTGCTCCTAAAGTCTGAACTATACTGGAACTTGTTACAAGAAAGTTCAGACCTGGCACAGAAGCTCTGGACACAATTTAGATTTGGGGAAAAATCTGCACAGCATAAAAACTTAACATGAAAAAGTAGGACAGTAAACCTGTACAATTGTGTAAAAATCAAACAAACCCACCCATTAATTTACAACTTTTAAATTGCATGACTATACCTAACTATACCACTAAAAAAGCTCAAATCTAAAGTCTACAAACAAACATCCTGATGATTCACTCTGTCTGCTCTACTTCAGATGTTACTGTACCTGCTGAACTGATGCTGGACGTGTTGGACAGTTTGTTTGGGCCAGAATCTGCATCATCTAACACGGTGAACTCCTCAATCTCTGACTCCTGGTTCCTGGTTCCTTTTTTTGAATCATTGTTTTCTCTTCGGTCCTCTGGTCTGAGCTGGACTTCTTCCTCTACTGCAGGACCAGAGACTGGGGGACTTCTGTGGGGCTCAGCTGACGTTGGTCTTGGACTTGTTTTGGTTTGGTTTGATTGTTTTGGCTCTGTGGGGATCTGGGCCGTCTCTGGAAGGACGGGGGGCTTCTGTGATTCTTCTAGCTCGTCCACGGCCCGCGACCTCCGTATGATGACGGGATGATCTGACGACAACAACACAGTCAGACTGATGCACTGAGGAGAATCAAAGATCAGAACTACGCTGAAATCGTCCATCACAGTCCTCACCTTGGCTTCTGCTGCCCCTCTCAGCTCTCGGTCTGGTCTTCTTCAGGTTGTAGCCTTTTCTGATCTCAGCCAGCAGGTTGTCGATGATGCAACCTTCATCTTGACTGGACACATCCTTCCTGACTGGAGGACAAAGACATCTTTAACATCCAGATGTTTTGCTGTGTTTATTTGTAACTGTGATTTTTGTTGTCTGGATGTTTTTGTTAAGATATTTGTTGGGATATTTGCTGCTGAGATATTTGTTTTAGAGATTTTTGGTTCGTATTTTGTTGCTGCAATTTGTTGTCAAGATATTTCTTAAAATGTATCTTGTTAAAATTATTGTTGCAGAGATATTTGCTGTAGAGACAGTTGATGAAATATTTGTTAGCAAGAATTTTGTTGCTGATGTACTTTTGCTATTGACATTTTTATTGCTATGATATTTGTTGTTGAGATTTCTTTTGTCAGGATTTTTATTTTAGAGATTGTTATTGGGATTTTTGGTGTTGAAGTATTTGTTGCAGAGATATTTTGTTACTGAAATATTTGTTTTTGAGACATTTATTAAGAATTTTGTTGCTGAAATATTTGTTGCCAATCTGAACAACAAGATTGTTGTTGTTAAATTATTTGTTGCAGAGATATTAGTTCTAGAGTTTGTTGTTGAGATTTTTGAAACTGAGATTTTGTTGTTGGGATATTTTGTCTGGTTTGTTGCTTTAGATGTATTTGTTGCAAAGACATTTGTGGCTGAGATTTTTGCTGGGAAATTTTGTTGTCAGGATTTTTCTGCTATGATATTTGTTGTGGAGATTTTTGTTGTTAAGATGCTGCTTGTAGAGATTTTTGTTGCAGAAATATTCAGCTGTCTTTAGTCTATGTTTAGGAGCACTCTGCAGGTGTATTCATCAGAATTTTAGGACCTCCCCTCCTGATCCTGATGATGTCTTCCTCAGAGTCACATGACCTGTACTCCAGCAGACTGGATTTAAGGTGAAACTAGAGTTTGACTCACTGATCTTGTTGGTGGTGTCTCCTTTGAGTTTCTTCTCCTCCTCCCGTTTCTGCCTCTTTTTCTCCTGCTCTTTGCGACTTTCATTCTCCTGATGGACAGAAATGATCAGAAATATATTGTTTGCATTACCAAAAGGCAACCCAGACATTTACAGCTGCAAAAAATGACACAGAGGCAAAAGGTGACATGACAAAAAATTTGTCCGAAGTCTCAGCTTCATGTGACTGAAATGCATTTCTTAGTTTCTGAGGTTTGAGGTAACTAAACAAACAAGCAGTTTTGGTTCTGAATTTGAAACACATGTATTAAGGGGGATATGACCACAGTGTTACTCTTATTTTATATTATACAACACTGTTTCTGCCCAATTTTTATCTAATTTATTTCCATTTATGTCACCTTACACAAACTGTTGCTGCCACTAGACTGTTGTATATCTGAATATTGTGACACAGACATCTGTGTGTGCATCTCTGATCATGTATAGTTTAGAATAATTTTTTTATGTGCAAACAAAGAGTCACCAAGTCTAATTTGATACATGATTTCACAAGGAAATCATGCACTACACATACACGTGACTTAAGTATGATCCTATCTGCTGTCAGTCATGCTGCCCTGTGATTGGCTGTTGACCTTGATGGCTCGGAGGAACAGGCCTCTGAAGGTCTTGATGGTCCTGAAGAGTTCATCGAGGGAAAAGCTGCTGCTGTCCTCACACAGGTAAATTGACAGATCCATCCTCTTGTCCTCCACCAATGACAACAGCTGCTGCAGCTGCTCACAGGCCTGCAGGCTCGCCTGACAGCACACCACGGAAGAAGAAGAGCAACAGGTAAACACATCTCTAAGAGCAAGTTCATCCCTTAAAATTCTTAAAATCTGACGTGTTTGTTGGATTAAATGTTAAATTACAAATTTATAAAACATCCTGCAGGGGGTGCAGTCTGCTGCATATCACCTGAATAGCAGTCAGGTACTGCTCCTTCACATCCTCAGATGAAGATGAAACTTTCTTCTCTGCGTTTTTCAGCTGTTTGGTCAGAGAGTTTGCTTCAGACTGAATAGACTCCATATTTGACCTGAAGAAAAAGAAACACAACTGAAATATTTACAGTGAAATTTTTTGACACCAATTGTTTTTGGACTTGGTTTCAATGAATAAGCAGCGAGCTGAGTTGTTTGTTAACAAGTTATATCATTCATTCATTACAAATACTTGTATTAATCTAACAGGATTTCTAAAGGTCTAACAAGTTACAACTGTTCCCACAGTTGTTAAAGAAAGTCAAAAACTTAAAAAAAAACAACACATTTTTAATATTTTCCAGAGTTTAATTCATTTACCCAGCAGCCTTCTCACTGATCTCCAGGTCATCAGGCAGGTTCAGCAGGTCAGGATGGTTCTCCTCCACCTCCTGATGATCACACAAACAGCAACAGCTGACTTATGGCCTCTCAGTTCTGGACCAATTTGGCCAGTGTAACCAGTGTGAGATGTTTCCAGTAAGTACCTGCAGGATGTGGTGCAGCAGGGTGATTCTGGACTTGTTGGCTTTGGTTTCAGTCAGCTTGAGCAAAGTGCTGATCTTAAAACCCTCTGCGTTCCCCGTGTGAGTGCCCTGATACACAAAACCACACATCATATGACAACGCATCACGTTATCACTGATGACATTGCATCAGGTTGAATCTGTTTGTCTGAAGGTTTCTTACACTTTAATTATAGTACAACAAAAACAAGATCCACTGTTGGTTTGACTGTCAGACGATTCGGGCTCTACTGAGCTTTAACGGCTTCTGCTTGTTCTGCTAATGAGCAGATTCAGAAACATTTGCACTAGAGATGTTAACAATTACCTGTTAATTAAGTGTACTTAATTTATTTGATCGAAAACATGCAGTATTACCAGATAATTGAGAAGATGAGGGATGTGTGGTGTAACTATCTGAAGGTGTACTGTAGATGTACTGTAGGACCAAGTGGTGCCACTTGATGAAGCCTTTTAATGTCTAATGAGATGAGCAACAGATGTTTAAAACCAGTGGGGTGTGGGCGGTGGGGGAGGAGCTCCAGTGTTGAAGACTGCTGCAGGTGATGAGGTTCATGCTAATGCTAAATTAGCATGTTAAACAGATAAACAAGGCAGAGAACTGTCAGACAGCAGAGAGAAGCTATAGCTGCAGTTGTTAACATTCATTACATGCAGGACTCTGTAATCCAATTTATAGTTACATGTACACAGACTACAGTGGGCGCAAAGTTAAAACAGTAGACTTGCATGTGTTTCTATAGAAACTACAACCTATGTACATGGACAGGTTGCACACATGTGCACTAGAAAACATGATGGTGTCAGCAGAGGAGCTGCGTCATTGGTTGTGTTGCCCTGGATATGGGTGGATAACAAAATGCACATTACACCAACGCTTGTTGCTCTGAGTATGAAAACATGTTAGCAGTGGCAGTGAACTGCATCTGTATCCCTGGACATCCATTCCAGCTGAGCATCTATTTCCAGCAGCTGGACTAACATTAACTACTAACAAAACTGCAGCTCTATGATAAATGAAAACTGGGACACACTTTGTTTTAGTTGATCGGTGTGTCCAACACATTAGGTCTGATTTTGTTCATGTCCAGTCACAGCTGTTGGCAGCGTTCAGGCCTTTGGGTTTTGCTGCTCAACAGTGAGACTTGCAGTGGTTTCTGTCAGCTCCGTGGAAACATCCACTGTATTTCATTCACTTGTGATTGTCGGTTAAGGAAATCATAAAGTAATCCGAGTCTAAAAAGAAGAGAAAATAAAAGATTCTCACATAGTTGAGAAAGTTTCCCACGCTCAGGATGAGTTTACAGAAGCTGGGCAGTCGAGTGCTCTCCCTCACACCTGAACACACAACACAACAAAGTTTAACACAAACAGAACCAAAGAGAAGTTTCTTTTCCATCCATCTGTAGCTCAAATTCAAACTGAACTTACACGAAAAGTGATTCTTAGCAGGCCCAACACAAACTCAGGTGCAAATGACCTGAACAAGATGCGAGCTCTCACTTCTGCCGTATTTTGGCCTCACTTTTGTATAGTGGGAGGAAGTGGCTAATTGCCATCTTTCCAATGCATTCTTTGGTGTATATACAAGCTTTACTCTCTTGTGCCATATTTGGCTTTATGGTATCTATGAATTATTTATTTTGATATACATCTCCACTTTCAGCTGTTTTATATTACAGCTCAGAGCTGCTTTACCTGAGTTAAGTGTGTATGTACTTCACACGTATTATGTGTGTATTTAGTGTATTTATTGTGTATACAGACTCTGGCAGGCTCGGTCCAGCAGTTCTGCTTTGGGCTTCAGAGTCTCCAACACACAGCTGCTCTCCTCACACAGCAACATACACTCGATCCTCAGCGAGTAGCTACAACACACACACACACACACACACACACACACATTATGAGTGAATATACCTTTGACGAGCAGTAAATAAGTGTATCTATACCAGGGGTTAACTGATTATTGGCTGACTATCAGAACCAATATTCAGCATTTTTCCGATTATCAGTATTGTCATTTTTTTAACTGATTCCAAAATTGAATAACTACATTCAATGTGTGACTTTGGTCCTAATGTAGTCGCCTTTCTCTACCAGCAGTTACCACTCTGTGGGTTCAAGCAATATCCCACCCAGCACCATCTGATTGATTACATGTCACCAGATATAGTCAGCCAGCACTGCAGAATAAATGTTCTCTTGTAATTTAACTTAAAGATCATTTTAGCAAGTTTTGTGTTTGAGTTTCTGTTATTCTAAATTCTGCTACCAAGATTTTCATTTTAACTTCTGATAAATATTGGGCCTAAATATCAATTAGTTTCTATCAACCCTGGAAAAACCACACTGGTTAACCCCAAATTTGTAGCAGGCAGGAGTGTCTGAGTCTTGGATGTTTCTTTTGTCCTCCCACCTGGAGACGTCCAGCAGCTGCAGGTAAAACTGATCCACTGATGCCAGCTTGTCTCTGTCTGCCTGGTGAGACTTCAGGTTCTCTACCTGAGGATGGACAAGTGAGACAGGTAAAGGAGAGGTAATTCTGCTATTGGACAGATAGGACAGAAACAGAACAGACAGGACAAACAGAGAACAGGTAAGACAGGTAAACAATAAGTGGGACAAGAACGGACTGATGAATTACAGGTTAGACAGGTAAAGGACAAGTGGAGCACGGACAAGAGAACTAGTTAATAAAACTAGAGAAGGACAGGTAGGACACCATGTGAATGAAATGTGAGACAAATGATGGGCATATGATGCTGATAAAGGACAGCTCATACAGACATGAGCATGTAGAGGTCAGTCAGTATGAAGAGAAGACAGAGAGGATGAGGACAGGTGTAGGACAGGTGTAGGACAGGTGTAGGACAAGTGACCGCAACTCTGACCTCATGTTTTTCTGGAAGCAGTTTGATCAGCTGTTTCAGGACCTCCACGTCAAACTTGGACCTGTCTCCTCTCCGGATTAGAGACACAAAATCCTCATGGGAACTGCAGGAGAGACATGTGTGACAGGAAATGTAACAGGTGAAACAGATCAAATTAAAGTGAGACACGTAAAGGACAAGTGCAAGACAGGTTAGACAGAAGACAGTTAGATCACCAGGGATCGTTTAAGGACACATAAGAACAGAGAATAAATGACGCACAGATGAAGGATAAGATTGAGTTGACACTGGACAGGCCAGAGACAGGTGAAAAACAGATGAAACAACTCAGTCTTAGGACTAAAGGTGATGTCACTGCAGACGTGTGCTTCTATTAGCTGGAAGATTCACCATTTGAACTGCTTGAGGAAGATGTTGAGGTTGAGGCTTTTCTTGGCATCGATGAAGGAAATCTGATGAAAGAAACAAAACGCATATTGGACTCACTCATTGTTGACAGCATGTCACTTTGTCTTCAGCACAAAGCCGACTGACTGTAAGATGAAGAGTGAGTGTAAAAACTGTGGCACCTCTTTGGGCTCTGTCTTGGCTTTGGTTCTGGTCTTGGTCTCCGTAGGAGGAAGACTGAAGAGCTGCTCGATGCTGCAGTAATCTGGTTCCACCGAGTCTGAAGAGATGGATGTCCACAAGGACTGATGAGCTGCAGATGGACAGAGAGATGGACATCACACCAGAGTCCTGGACTGGCCCAACACAGGACAGAATTCCTCTAATCACTGACCTGTCATTGCTCTGGACGGCAGTTTCTGCCAGTTGAGTTTCTTCATTCGGAGGGTGGGGCAGGGGGCGGTGCTTGTTGGTGGGGCGGCACTGTAGTATGACCTGCCCAGACCTTGAACTGCATGGGCTATGATGAGGTCACCTGGAGGAGGGGGAGGGGGAGGAATTCCCAATCCAGGAGGAGGCGGAGGGGGTGGAGGAGGAGCCCCTACACCAGGTAATGGAGGTGGAGGCGGAGGGGGAGGAGCCCCTACACCGGGTAATGGAGGTGGAGGCGGAGGGGGAGGAGCTCCTACACCAGGTAATGGAGGTGGAGGTGGTGGGGGAGGAACTTCTACACCAGGTAAAGGAGGAGCAGGTGGTGGAGGAGGGGGAGATGCTCCCACAACAGGTAATGGAAGTGGAGGAGGTGGTGGAGGTGGAGCATCAGGTGTGGTAGAGGGAGTAGCCTGAGGTGGTGTTGCTGAAGTTGTCAAAGCTTCTTTGATAAGTGCCTCTGATTGGTCAGTAGGACTGTCTGGTAGACAAGTCTGTACCACTCTGTCGACGGTTCGGATCCTGTGATTGGCTGAGAGTGATTTCGAGGGGAGGAGTCTCTCCAGCAGACAGTCGACAGAATCCAATTCAGCTACAACAGTTAAACACACCAGTTAAATCCACCTTGAATGTACTGGTCCCACTTAGAAACTAGAACGTAAAAAGACATAGTTAGAAAGTGACGAGTCTTCTGCATAGACATAAATTAGATCTACAGAAATGGCCCCACCAAAGTCAGTTAGACAGAGTATAATGTGAACTTCATCTGATGTGGGTCCCAGATGAAGACCCAAACTCTGAGTACAACATCCTGGTGATTTATTGATTATTAAAGCCTTACTGATGACTTACGTTCCTGTGCCAGCAGGGTGACTTTGTCAGTCAGCAGCTCCAGAGCCAGCCACACCTGAGCTCTGTTTGGATCCACCAACAACAAGGCCTGAAGTATGGAAAGCAGCTGGACTGAGGACGGACTACTGGACACCTGGAGAGGGAAGTGAGGACAGGTAGAGAGACAGAAGAAAGGTATTTCCTGTCATCCAAGTATAGCTCACAGCAGAGAACTACCAGTAGCAATAAAAAAAAGAGGGAAGTAAAGGTGGAGACGAGGTCAGTAGAGATAAATAATACATGAAGCTGAAGAGCTAAGTGAAGACGTTGGGATTGAAGGTGGTGTTAAAGGTGGTGCAGACAAGTTTTACCAAGCAGGGTGAAGACTAAATATGCTGAAGGTGGAGGTGTTAAATGTGGAGATATGCTGGATACTTTGGTGACAAGGTAGGTAAACTGTGTGTAGGTGGAGGTTTTGAATGTGGTGTTTGGGCTGTATTTGCTGCAGAGAAGATGATGGAGCTGAATGTAGAGATTTAGAAGGATTAGATTTTCATGTCAAGATGGTGCTTATGGCTTAGGTAAAAAGACAAAGATCTTGGGATTTAATGAGTGCTTTTTTAAAAGGTGGAGGTGTTGATGTTGAAGGTGGAGTTAAAAATGGAGTGAGTGAAGATGTTGGAGTTCGTGTGCAGGTACTGAAGTGAACGGTGATAATGTATGAGGTGAAGATGCTGCAGGAGTAGATTCAAAACATTTCTGCAGGTGTAGCTGAGGAGTTTTAGCATGACGAAGAATGAGATGAGGACATTTGGGGTAAACATGAACATCTTACAGGTGGGGAAGAGCTAAAGGTGTCATTACCTTGGTGAAGAGTGAGGTGAAAACCTGCTGGTGGCTGCTCATGTCAATGCCTCCGTACAACCGCTCCATCTCTTCCTCATCCATCGTGAGAGAGTCCTCAAACACATCACACTGGATGTTGAGGTCCTCGTCGTCAGTCTCCCTGGAGACAGAGACAGAGACGTCACTAACTGATGGAAACTTAATGATTATTGATTATTGATGTTAAAGTAAAACCAGTACCTCAGTTTGGGCAGCAGATCCAGCAGCTGCAGGCCTGAAACAACATGTTTCACAGTGAGGACATCTTATCCTGATTCAGATCTTTAATTTGAGTTTGATTCCACTGTTTCCTTGGCAGTGTATCCCAAAATTTCAACTGATGCTTAACAACATCAACAACTATCTAATAACCATCTAATAACAACCATATCTTGCAACCACTTATAATATGCCAACACCATTTATTAGTCAACAGAATTATTATAATAACCAATAATGACATGTTGGCCAATATCAAGCTTCTGTGCAAAACCCTTGATAAATATTTACTTAAATTGTGTAGTTTTGAATGAGTGTGCAAGTTAGGTCAGTGCAGAGTTAAGAGTGCAAAAATTAAATCTGTTACTAGTGATTTATTTTTGGACGTATACTGATAACATCTGTAATTAGCTAATTCCCATCTCAATTAGCAACTGCCTTGCAACAACTGGTAGAGGAACTACTATCTGGTATCAGCCTAGTGACTATTAGCGGTACCATAATAATGATCCCAATGCCGATGACAAATGTTCTGGAAAAGATTCATTACTACTCAAGCAACATCATAGCAACTACATGTTACTTATTTTGGTAACATTTACTTGAAACCATCCACTTGGAAAGTCCCAGATGCAATTTGGTTACATTTTTATCATGTAGTCCCAAATCACAAGGCACTTTAAACATTAAGGTCAAGTTTCTATGACATTATATTTTAGAGAGGACCTTAACAATTTCCTTTGAGCAGCACTTGGTGACAGAGGGAAGAAAAACAGAGAGAAACCAGCTTCAGGGAAGGTGGCTGTCTGCCTCGACCAGCTAGGGTGAGGGTACACCAACTGGTACCACTATAGCAACCTGTTTCCAACCTAGCAACCATCAGAGGTCATCTGAGTCTGACTTCCAATGCATAACTCTCAGCTCAGTTGCTTTATGTACATTTAACGCTTTACTCTTGTTTGAGCTAATATACTTCAGCTATGTTCAGTTTATCCAGTTCAGTTCCTGTCACTGATCAAACTGCAGGGAATTTCTGACTTAGTTTCCTCTATTAGCCTATGAAAACCAGCAATATGTACATGCTCTTATGTGTTATCATTTAAATATTTTATAGTAATTTTCATTGATAAAGTTTGTAATATAAGTGTTAATGAAGCCTCTATCATTATTCAGGTTAGCATCAGTATTACTGTGTACACTATAGCATTATGGTACTCATTACTACACCTACTGCTGCTGATGCTTTTTGTCCTATTTCTGTAAAATAGTGGTGGTGTTACTGCTATTGTCATTAGTCCAATCAGTTTTTTCATTTAATTAGTGTTGTATTGATTAATTTGTGATACCGATGAACTCCTGTCGCAGTCGGTCCCTCTTCCTCAGGTCTTCTAGTCCCAGCACAAGTACATTGACCATGCTCATCAGCATCACCATGTATGGAACGTTATCAGTGCCGTGAAGCTCGTTCATGATGACGCTGAAGCGATACTGCTGCTTCTTCAGACTCTAAACACAAACACAGGAAACTCGGCTGCTCAGAGGCATTTGTGTGCTCTCAAAAACACAGCCATACATAGTTTTCAGCTCCTTTTTCAGCTTTAAATGTAAGAAAAGACTCTCATGTTTGCTTTGTTTTTCTTCAGGTGACTTTACAATTCAAATTGATAATAAGAAATTATCAAAAAAATATTCCAAAGTTCTACACAGGACAATGTAATGCTTTACAATGAAGGGGGATAAATTGTGAAATATTTCTAAAAGGTATGGAATTTTTCCAGTGAACTGCAGTCAGAAAACACCACCGGATTTTTGTGTTTGAAAGGATTTGTTGAATCATGCCTTCTCTGCTCAGCTTACTAGAGGACAGACAGCGTTATTGTTTTGGGGACTGATACCAGGGAATGTTCAAGGCAACATGACGACCATGAAGGATTGCATGGCATCCTGCCTCTGCACTGGTTTCAGTGCAGGTTGAAACAGGCCTGAGCAAAGTCAATGGCCATAACACATCCAGTATCAGAAACTGATCTGAGGTGTGTGTCCTGAGTCTTATCTGCGGCCAAGCCCTTATCTTACACAATCACTGAAAACTGAACAAAAGCAAAGTTTCAAAACTCATAATGAACAGCTTGTCCACACAGTGTGGATCTTACTGCTACATCATGAACTAAAATGTGATTCACACTGATGCCTCAGATCCTTGTTAAATATTCAGTCTTTTTAATATTTATATGTTCATCTTCACTAGAAAGAAAAAAATAATGGCCACACAACAACTGAACTTGAGAGCAGGTATACTGGGACAGTTTGGAACCAATGGTGCATTGAGTGGAAATTAAGTAACAGCATGCAGTAAAATACATTTTAAAAACTGTGAAACGTCATCAAGATTTCTCCTGGATGTGATCACAGTAAGTAACATAATGAACTGTGCTGAACCTCTGAACCTAATGTAAGATTTGCACCGAATGTGGTTTGGACAATCCAAAAATCTATGAAAATGTGAACAAATATGACGCTGTCTGCCCTATGAATTGTTACCAGGTGCAGTTGGAAGCTGCATATAAACCAGTAACATGTGGGTTAAGAAACAATTGATAGGGAGATTTTTTTGTATCCCCACATTTAATGTGAAAAATCACAGTAAAATTTACATTTGGTGTAAACAACGATGACAAAAAAACAGGGGGAAGAAGAAGATTATTAGTGTACATTTTATGAAGACGAGAGTTAATGACACAGTCCATAATGATGAGATGGCTGATTTATTTCAGTTCATTAAAAAATAAGATTTTTAATTTCAAATATGATACACTAATAATGCAACTAAAGAAGAGGAAGAGAGAAGTAAACATGTTGGTAAAAGAGAAAAAGGGGTAATAAAGTAGAAGCTGGTACCTTGTAGTTTTCGAGGGCATCCAGCACCAGAAGGTGTCCCTGAGGGTCAAACAGAGTGAGAGCTGCCAGTAGCTCAAACACCTGCATCTTCACCATGGTGTTGGACGTGTCCAGAGCTGAGGAGACACACATGAAGGGGGGATGTCAGGAAGACAAGCTGCTCACCAAGCTGCCGGACAGGAAGGAGAACCACAACCAACTCATCCTCCCTCAACCCTGTAAGCACAACTGGACATGTTCAGGTGTGCAAAAGGTGCTCTTTGACAACCAGTGTGGCTCTAAGAAAAAACACGTCATCAAAATAAAACCTACAGGGACTTACATGCTGATAATAATTCATACGAGGAGCTGAACAAAAAGCAGAGGCATAAGAGAATAATGAAGGAAGGAAGGAAGGAAGAAAGAAGAAAGAACGGAAACAAGGATGGAGTTATAAAAAGCTGGAACAGGTATCCACTGCATGAGCACAAATCATGTTTCCTGTTGATGATGGACTCCAACTCTGTTCCTGATCGTCATGGACAGGACCTAAAGAGTTGAGGGCTGGAAAGGGTCCAGTTGGGGACATCAGGACTGATCCTCTGGTTTTTGCAGGTGATCCTGCAAAGTGTGGTCTGCGGGCTTCATCAAGTGATGATGTTAAGCATGCACTGGAGCAACTGGGATGAAGCTCAGCACCTCCTAATCTGAGGCCACGCTGTTCTATCAAAAAAATGCAGTTTGGCCTTGTACATAATGAAAGAACTGCTGCTCCAGTTAAAGGACTTCAAGTATATCTTGTTCACAGTTAAGATAAACAGGAGCAAGAGATCATCTATCAGATTGCAGCTGCTTTTACCGTGATGATACTGGCATGCCATGCTGAAGAAGAAGCTAAAGTGCAAAACATGCCTGATATGGTTCAGGCATCTGACCAGGACTCTATCAAGGATACCTTCATGGGAAAGTATTTAGAGATGTCCAACTCAGAAGAGATTGGAGAGCAGATAACACTGAGTTATCAGGTTATGCCCCTTCTAGCTGAACACCTTGGGATCCCCCAGAAGGAGCTGGAAGGAGTGGCCAGGGATTGAAACACTCTAGCTGCTGCTGGCAGGCTCTATATTTAGAAACACCATTAATCCACAGAACCACCCTGTCTTTGTCCAGGCTGCCGCTGCTTGTGTGAGGAAAGTTTATTGGACACTTTGGGATCCTTAATACCAACAGTCATGGTCTGAATGCAATAGTCTGTGCATCTTGCGCATCCCTGTATGTCCACAGTTTATCATCTTCTAATGGCTGCTTCCAGAAGGAGGAGGCAGCATTCAACAAAACTAAAGTCAAACTGGTTTCATGAATGTGGAAATAAGTTCAATGGACTTCAGTGACATCCCAAGTCAGCAGATCTGGATCCAGTAGAACACCTTTGGGATTTGGTAGAATCAGCTGGAATTCAGAGGAATTGCAGCTGACAAATCTGCAGAATCTCAGAGGAAGGTTTCCAACATCTTATCAACAAGTGAGAGCAAAGGTAAGCCGACCCAGTGTGAGTATGCTGTTCTTTATAAAGTGCTAATGCAGTGCTGAGTGTACTTTCTCATGTATGACAGGTCATGTGAGCACAGGGGTAGCAAAGGTTCATGACAACACCCCGCTGAAAGATGAAAAAAAAGTCTACAAAGGTGTGGATTAAACCAGCTTTGGATTGTCTGAGAGCGAGTGTCAGCATGTAGATAATGCTGTGAAAGCAGAAAGAAAAACAAAAAAGCAGAAGTGCAGAATTCATTAGCATGTCGAGGTCTAACTTCTGATAACAATCATCTCCTGTAGTGTTCTGGATCCTCAGGCAAACTCAAAGTTTCTTTTGAACTTTTGTGCTATGAAATGACATATGTTGTGGATTGGCACTATATAAATAAAACTGAACTGAATTGAATTTTCCTTGTGGAATTCAGAGAACATTGTTGGAACTGTATATACTCCAGCAGAGTCAGTGTAGTAAACAAAACTCCTTTTAGTCTAAAGCCTCTTCATGCAGCCTCTACAATCCTGAGACAAACCGGTGAAATGTGCAGTCATCACTCCAAACTGTGGTCCCAAATCTCACTGTTAGTCAAATCAGACACACACAGAAATTTAGGACTTTCCCTGTCAGTGCAACGCTGCTAACAAGACCCCACCTAATTACAAAATACAACATGAAATGACACAGACACTGCCGGCAAGAGTGACACACTGTACAAGTGATTGTTGAATAAAGTTAACAGTAAAGAACAAACGCACACACACACATGACATAACAATGGAGGCGAAAACAGAAAGAAGAAAATGTTACAGGGCTGCATTTTCATCACATGTTTATCGTGGCTGCAGATCTGATGTTTTGATTCACAGAATGAGAATGTAAACAAAAAAAGGCAGTTCCACTGTCATTTTTCCAGCCACACCTACATCAGACCAGGTCAAAAGCCACTATGTCTCTTCAAATCTAGCTTAACTGAACAAGAGGAAGCTACAGGCACATCACAGCTTCAGATATGTGCTTTCACTAGTAACATAAGTCTACTTGTTATTAAGCTTAAAGTTTGATAACTATACAGGTGCAGGTTAGATGGAGAAAAAAATCAGTAAAACCACTTTTTTTTCTGAAATAACTAATTCTAATGTTAAGTTTTACGGCAGAATCAGGAGCCATCTCCACCGACAAAATCTTTGTTTTAGTCAACAACAGAAACGGCGATACTGAAGATCGGACATTCAGGATTCTGAAATCTATCTTCAAGCATAGTTCTAGTTCATGTCATTCTGCTGTTCAGCCACATCTATTGTAGAGACTCACTGAAATGAGGAGTCACACTAAACAGTGTATATTGGGCCAAAAAACACAGGCTTCCTGCAGCTTTCCACAAAAGTGGATTTTCTGTGTGAATCATTGTAACCTGGAGCCTGTTCCTGCCTGGAAGAGACATTCTGCTAACTGCATTAGGGGCCTTCATCCAGGGATAGTTGCTGTCTGACTTAATCACAGACCTACTCATCCAAACACGTTGGTTGTTTCCCTGAATTGCTACAACGAAGGTGAAGAGTGCAAAGTTAGCATGACTCATTACACATTAGACACATTACTAGGAAACACAGCTGGCTGAAATATACAACAATGATGTTTTACTCCTGTGATAGAATCTGGCTATTGTTTGTTTCCCTCCAAAGCTTCCTGAAGGAATCAGGACAGAGTGGGCCCATAGGAGAGGGGCCTTAAAGAGACAGAGCTGAGCTGAAATACCAGGATTAGAACTAGAAAGAGTTTAAGCTGTTAGAGGCGTCAGAACAAAACTTCAGGCATACAGGACATAAATACTCTGATCTTCTATGTCATCATCTGCTGGGATCCAGTGTTTCCTTCATGTATCTCTGTTTATAGTTCCTCCACCTACCACAGGTCAGGGTCCTGACGTAGCCCTCATTGTCCAGGATGAAGTGCAGTCCTGCAGACGAGTTCATGACGGCTCGGACGCAGGAGACGCAGGTCAGCTGCAGCAGAGCGTCGGCGATGCGAGAGCAGCCGCGACCTGACAGACGCTCCAGTGCCTCCATCAGCAGGTCAAGACCACGCAGCTCCAGGAACTGCACCATCCAGGACTGATCACTGGCTTCCAACCGCCGCCGCAAACCTGAGTAGTTCACCACCGTGGGAACCTGAAAGAGACACATATTTTTTAGTTACTGTGTGAGCAAGAAATCAGAGCTGCTGACACCCACAGGATTATTCTCAAAAGTTTAGGTTCTTTCTGGTTGTATTTCACTGCAGCTCCCAGCAGTCATACCTGCAGCAGTCGGATGCAGAGTTCAGGGTCTGCGTTCTCCAGATTGGCCTCCAGTGTGGCATCCGGGTCTGCAGAGATGGTAGCGGTCATGCGGTCCTTCACTGCCTCCCATTTCGTTTTGGCTGCCATGATGACAGCAGTCTGCAGAGACAAGACCAAAGTTTTTTTTTATATTTTTCTTTGAGCTGTGGGGGGTTAAAACCAAGTCAAAGGAGACGTCTTGTTTTGTCTCACAGCAGTTGTCTTCAAAATACTAATGATTTCAAAAGTGGTGGGCTCAATAGTTTTGATTATTTCAACCCAGTAACATTTTTAATCCAAATGGGGTGAAGTTTTAATCTGTGTGTAAATTAAATAAATTTACACACAGATTATACATTATACATAAATATACAGAGTAAAATCAATAACCTTTGTTTAATGTTTATTTAGGTGCTTTTTATTTAATCCAAGAGTTTCTGTCCTTCTGTTCACTGACAGTTTAATTTTGCAACCTCATTCTTCTCTTTCTGATTACGACTGAATTTGTCTTGCTTTCCACTGAACTGCTGATTTTGTAAAACTGAGGGTTGTTACGAAATACGTATCTATCATGTCCCGTTTTAAACAGCAGACTGAATCTGCTGCAGCATTTGTAAAGACAAAGCAGTGATCATTAGATGTTCAGTGTTTTACTGTTGAGTCACTGCAGTCCTGTGACTGTTGTGTCATTGTGTGGAGTGTGTGTGTGTGGTTTGGGGTACTTCACAATAAGAATGAGTCTTTGTGTCGAGTCCAGAAACTCTGCTCCAGCTTCAGTTTGCTGGTATTTATCTATCATTCATTCAGTCTGTTTGCTTCTGCTTTATTTTGGACTCGGTGCCAGTGCTGACAGCAGCTGATCTGAGGTCAGATCACAGTGACGCCGTTCAACACCATCAGGAACAACATCAGCAGTTTAAAACAGCTGTGATTTGAGTTCAGTCAGTAGCAGGAAATGACATAAATACCTGAAGAAGGCAGAGCTGCAACAATGAACTTATTACCTGTCTACTATCAAAATCATCACCAATTAATTGGACAATGGATTAATCGGTTTGAGTGATTTTTTAAGAGGAAAAAAAGTGAAAATCCTCAGATTCCAAATCTTTAAATGTTAATATTTTCTGGTTTCTTTCCTCTGTTACAGTAAACTGAATATCTTAGGGCTGTGGAGAAAACAAGAAATGTTTAAGGACCAAACAACTAATAAAAGCAATAATCAACAAACTGACAGAGATATGAAATTATAATTATTTGTTGCAACCTTAGAGGAACAACTTTCTGCTGACACTAACATGTAGTTCAGAGTTACTGTTAAGCTGTAAATCACATTCTGGAGCACAAAGAGCATTGCAACGCTGCACAGTGCTGCAGGGAACGTGTCCTCTTAAGCAATGAAACCAAGGCAATATTAGATCACCACTCAAAGAGTTTATCAGGGCAAACTTCCAGGAGAATGTGGGAGAGGCCGGATGTGGTCAAACAGGAGGTGTGTTTCTGCTGGGAAAAAGGAAGAAGTAAGGAAATTTAGTGTTGCACCTCTCGGGCGTGTTGACAGGCTGACTGGGTGGAAAAATTCCTTCATGCCAGATGAGTTGAAGCAGATTTTTCTGTGCAATCAGTTCAGACTGTTTCAGTAAACACAGCAAAGAAACTGAAAAAACTATTTGTGTGAAGCTTCATGTGTTTGTGGATCCTACGAAACGTTCTCATTTGAGTTCTGTGTTTATATGCAGTATCTGCTGTACACCTGTGTGTGTGTGTCCAAATAAGATTTGCGTTGGAAGACTGCAGTTAAATCACAATTAAACCGAACTTCTGGGCACAAAACTGCAAAATGTCACATTTTATTTGATCTGACATTTATTTCAAGTCCCACTAATAGGATAAGTGGCATTGTTTTATTAAAATACTTTATGTAATTACTAAAATTAATCAAAGAAACATTATTTTTTATAAAAGTAATAATGAGATTTCATAGCATACAGGACTGGGTGAAGTCCTTTTACTTAATTTTCCAGCCAAAGAACTCAGGTGAACCAAATTTTGTCTATTTGTGATGAATCAGGTTAGAACATCACAAACTTCCTTGGCAAAATGTGAATTTTTTTAGATAATTTAAGTTTCTAATGTCAAACAGCTTGAATTAGTTATTTATCCCAAGGAATATAAGTTGCAATTTTTACAGCGTGGGAATATAAAGATACATTAAAAGTGGCTTTCAATATATTCAATAAATAGTCATAAAAATCTATACAATATATAGATTTTCTAATAACAAAATCTCCCTGTAAAGAGAGGTATGAGGAATTTATCAAACACCAGCTGAACAAAGAGCAGTTTATGAGGAGCACTTTGCTCAAACTACCACAGTCAAAATCAAATGTTCAGCTTGTGTTGAAATGCTTTCAGTTTGTGCTGCTGTGTAACTGCACTGCATTGAACAGAGACATGTTTCTGTTATTTAATCCATTGTGATTTTTTAGACTTGACGACCCAACGTTAGGCATGCAGACAAGACAATGCTAAAAACCAGGTGATAATGTACGAAGGCCTGAAGAGTAAGTATGACACTAATGTAAGATACTAACAGAGATAATTAGTCTGTTGTGTCTGCAGCGAAAACTGTGAAGCTTTTTAATCAGTCTCTGTCTCTACACTGAAACAAACAGCAGACAACAGTGTGCTCTGACATGCAAGCCTGAATAATTAGTGTTTAAAAATTAAACACTAACAGCAAAAACAAATATTAAAAACTTAAGCTGTACGACTTCAGTTATTACTCATTACTGTCATCAGATATCAAATTTATGTTGAAACCTGAACAACAAGACAGAAATGGACCAAATAAATGATCCCTTCCACAAAGTCCATGTTTACCTATGTGCTGACTGATTGACTGGTTGATTTAAAGACAGCTGATTGATCTGTTTAAGACATAAAGTGCTGGAGCTAAAGTCAAATCCACCAGAAACTGAAGCAGTGTTTCACAATGCCTGCCTGGAAGCATTAGAAATGTGACTTTTCTTCAGTCGCCGACACACCCACAGGACTGGCACCGCGCCCAGCGGAGTTCTCCCTCCTGTGTGTCCACCGAACCAGACTCCCTTTAAAATTCACCGAATTTAGTGTCCCTGTTTACTACCGCAAAAGCACACACAAAGTAGGGGGCTGCTTTAAAAACTCTTGAAAAACACAGTGTTGTAGTGAATTCGGCAGATTAAACATTTGGTAAAACACCTTTAATTTCACTGGAAAGTTATTTAATGTTGACTAGCTAACGGACGGGCTGGTGTATTTAAGAGGAATCAGATCGTTAATGTAGCAAGAAAACAGACATTCCCCTGCCAAAATGAGAATGTCTGACAGACCTAAGTCATGCCGAGTAACTGTGTGGTACAGAGGGGTTCAGCTGATGTTTGCTGAGTTAAAAACAGGAGCCTGTTTGTGTCGACGAGCACTGAAATGTTAAAATCACTGTTTTTCAAACTAAGTTCTGCAGCGAAAGTAGCACTGCGGGGCTGATGTTTCACAGTCACATAAAACTTGACTAAAACTTCCAGCCGCTTAATAACACAAAGCCTTACCTTTAAAAAAATATTTTCTTCACAAAGCTTGGTATTTCTTGTCAGATAAAGAACAGAAAATGTCGGAACCAGCGGGGTAACGGCTCACTTGCAGCCTTACCGTGGTGACCGGAGGGCGGCCGGACGCTCTGCGGCTCCCCGGTGGAAACCTCCAGGAAGTCGGCTGAAGTGTGGTCGGAGTCGCAGGAGGTCGCTGGAAGCCGAGAAACGGTTCGTGTCTGCGGTGAACCTCTGTTGTAGTCCTCGAACAGGTCCTCCTGGTGGGCGGGGTCAGAGGTCACCGGTACCAGCCGCCGCCTCTGGGCGCGAGCGTGTGCGCGGGCTGTTAGTGTAACCATAGTAACGTGCTTTCTATGAAGGGAGCTGAGAAATGTCACAAATGATTGTTTTTTTCCTTTATTTTACTGTTTTCTTTTTTTTTTTTTTTTTTTTTTGACATTCTTTATTTTCAATGTGAGAGCTTCCAGACCATAAAACAAAGGGTACATTAGTACATGGGTACATTTTTGCCGCTCACATTTAGTTTTTCTTTTTTTATATATATATATATATATGTAATACAATGTCAGCTAACAATGAAAATACAGAGTAGCAAAGAAGACAAAAGTGTTATTTTCAAGAACTCTTGAACTCATGAACAGGGAAAGATTCGTATCAATCTACAGAATAGTAAAAAGGGGGTGACTGTTTACCAGGAAGTTTGTAGACAGAATTTTAAACATTACCAGAACAAAAAGCACACCTGGACCGAGGCACAGAGTTAAACATCTGTGTTTTCTTTTTGTAAAGAGTGTAGGTATTCATCCCATTTGGACCACAGTCTGATAAATGTTTCTTTTTGCAGGCGAAGAGAGAAAGTAATTCTTTCCATCAAATAAATGTCATTCACAATACTTGTCCACTCCTGCAATGTGGGTGGGTCAGGAAGCAACCAATGCCTTGTAATTACCTTTTTGCCAGCGGTTATCAAAATTCTGAATAAATATTTATCAGCCGCTCTAACCTGTAAGTCCAGTTTTCCTAAAAACAGTGTAGAAAACTGCATTGGTAGGTTGGTGTTGATTACAATCCTTAAAGCTTTGTGGAGCTCTATCCAAAACAGTTGAACTACTGGGCACTCCCAAAAAATATGCCAGTGACCGGCCTCTTGGTGTCCACACTGTCTCCAGCATGTTGCTACCCCGCCACTGAAGTGTGCTTTCTGCTGTGGCGTAATGAAGAAACGGACCAAGCATTTCCACCCAAACTCACGTCACACACAGGAGCTGGTACATTTCCACTGAGAACAGCATATACTCAACCAATCTTCATTCAATATTTCTGTGCTACTCTCTCGCTCCCATTTTTCTTTAACATAATCTGTACTGTGGGTTTTTTTAGACATCAGGCCTTTATAGGTACGAGAGATGACACCCCTGTTTGATTTACCTTGATAAGCATCAATGAGAACAGTCAGTATCAGGTCACCAAAATCTGTTTCTTTTTTGACGTTGTGTTCGAAATGATTACGTACCTGAAGAAATCTATAAAAGTCAATTCTTTCAAGGTTATATTCCTCCCTCAATTTTTCAAAGGTTTTAAATTGTCCTTTTTCTGTAAGACAGAGATATGTTGTTATTCCTTTTAAAATCCATGATTTAAATCCCTTATCTAATACATTGGGTTTAAACTCAGGGTCATGGGCACACCACTGGATTATTTGTAATTTGTTGCTTAATTTATATTCTTCTTTTACCATACTCCAAATTTTTAGCTGTGTTTTGATCCACGGGTTTTGTATTTCATCAATAAGTTTTACTAATTGTTTGTGTGCAAGAGCTGCTTGTATTGGGGGGTCAGTCATAATTGAGAGTTCAATATCTTTCCACCGAGCTTGAAAGGATGGATTACACAGGCTTATTAGTGGACGAAACTGGGCTGCGTAAAAATAATCTTTAAAGTTTGGGAGTGCCATTCCCCCCTGTTCTTTTGGGAGCTGAAGCGTTTTAAGCCTGACCCTAGGCTTCTTACCTTGCCAAATAAATCTGGAAAGAATTTTGTTCAGTTCAGAAAATTCTTTTTTTGAGATTTCCACAGGTAGGGCTTGGAATAAGAAGAGATGGCGTGGAAGGATATTCATTCTAATGCTATCAATTCTATGACTCAGACCAAGGAAGGAAATTTGGTTCCATCTGTGTATGTCTTCTTTAATTTTTGAAAGGAGGGGGCCATAGTTTATTTCTGTTAATGTTCGAAGTCTCTTTGGTAGGTTTATTCCTAAGTATTTTAATGAGTCTCGGTCCCAAGTAAAGTTAAATTTTTCCCTAAGTTGCTTTGTGGGTTGATAGTTGATACATAAAATTTGGGTTTTGTTTACATTTAATTTATATCCAGAATAATTACCGAATGTTTCCAGCAGGTTCATTAATAAGGGTAATGAATTATGGGGATTACTTAAAAAAACTAAGATGTCGTCAGCATATAGTGCCCCCTTGTGGTCGTCTTCTTTAATGTGAATGCCTTTAATACTCTGAGTTTGTCTTAACCATTGAGCGAGGGGTTCAATATACAGGGCAAAAAGTAGGGGGGAGATTGGACATCCCTGTCTCGAGCCACGTTCCAGTTTAATAGAATCTGAGAGATATCCATTTATCTTTATTCGAGCTGTGGGTTTGCTGTATAATGTACGTATACCCTTAATAAATATATTGTCGAAGCCTAATCTTTGGAGAACTTTATAAAGGAAAGACCAGCTTACTGAATCAAAAGCCTTCTCGGCGTCTAGACTAACCAAGCAGGCTTCAATATTATTTTGTTGGATATGATGTATGATGTGTAGTGATCGTCTGATGTTGTCATGTGTCTGTCTTTGGGAGATAAATCCAGTCTGATCTTTATGTATAAGGTGAGGAAGTATCTTCTCTAGCCTTCTGGCGAGGATGGATGTGTATATTTTATAGTCAACATTTAATACTGAAATAGGTCTGTATGAACTGCACTCCAATTTATTTTTACCCTCCTTGGGAATGACTGAAATCACTGCCTCACTCCAGGATGGTGGCATTTTAGCATCTATGAAGGTTGTGTTACAGGCTCGGAGGAGTACACTTAGTATTTCAGCCTTAAAAACCTTAAACCATTCTGAGGAAAACCCATCAGGACCTGGCGATTTGTTTGTTTTCAAGGTTGATATGGTTTTATTTAATTCTATCTCAGTTATAGGGGCTGTTAATATTTCATTTTGTTCTTCTGATACAGTGGGTAGATTGATGGATTTTAAAAAAATTTCAATTCGCTGTTCATTTTCCAATTGGGGTTGTGTATATAAACTCTTATAGTATTTGGTAAATACATTTAGTATCTTGTCTTGTTTATACTGTATAGTTTTAGTAAGTCTATCCTTTATTTTGTATACTGTGTTGTCTGCCTGTTGCTTTTGTAATCTTCTGGCTAAAATTTTTAGTGACTTAGTTCCTGACTCGTAGTGACTTTGTTTTGTGAATATCATCTTTTTTTGGATTTCCTCTGTATATACTTCTTTTATTTCATTTCTAATTTCTTTTATCTTGGTTAATATTTCTTGCTTTTGTTGTATTTTATGTTGCATCTCAAGATCTCCCAATTCTTTATTGAGTTTTTTTAGTCTTAATTGTTTTTGTTTCTTTTCATAAGCACAGAAGGATATTATTCTGCCTCTAATTACAGCTTTTAAGGTATCCCACAGTATTGATGGATCGACCTCTCCATTGTCATTGTCCTCAAGAAACTTACTTATTTCTTGTTTTATTTGGGTTACAAATCGTAGATTATTTAGAATATTTGTGTTTAACCGCCATAAAGTTCTGCCTGGGTTATTGTTAATATCAATAGAACAGTAAATGGGGGCATGGTCAGATAAATCGATACACCCAATATCACAGTCACTCATCCGATGGCGATCTCTCTTTAATACAAAAAAATAATCTATTCTTGAATAAACGTCATGTGAATGTGAATAGAAGGTATAGTCTCGACCTGTTGGGTAAAAATCCCTCCACAGATCTAAGATACCGAGTTCTGTCATTAAAGCATTAATTTTCTTATGTAGTTGTGTAGCGATTGGATTTTTTGATGAATCCTGTTTTGGGTTCAAACGGATATTAAAGTCTCCCCCACAAATAACAACTCCTGTTCCCTCTATCATCAGGTCAAACATATTTCTATAGAAAGAAAAATCACTTCCGGGGGGTGCATAAATATTACAAATAGTTATAGGAACATCATATATTTTACCAGAGACTACAATATATCTCCCCTCTCGGTCACTTTTCCTTGAGACCTCATCAAATGGTATTTGTTGTGAAATTAGAGTAGTTACTCCCCTCCTGTGGCCTGATTTATAAGATGAATAATATACTTTTGAGAAACCTATTCTTTTAAGTTTCTCGTGTTCAGCTGGAGTAAGATGTGTTTCCTGCAAAAGCACAATATGTGCATTTTCCCTTCTAATTTTTGTTAATATTTGTTTCCTCTTGGCTGCATTTAAAATTCCGTTTACATTCAAAGAGATTACTTTAATGGACTGGCCAATCATTGTCCATCAGTGTGGTCCTTATATATTTGTGATTTAACCGTAATAGAATAGTATTTCCACTCTGTTGTCCTGGAAACAGTGCAGGTGAAACAGAACTTTCCCTCAAAACAAAAACAAGACAAAATAAGAACAGTCTCAACCTGAACATCATCAGAGCAGTTCAGAACAGCCGCTTCTGATGCTGAGGCTTGCTTTAAGGAAGCCTTGTGGGGCCTTGGAAAGTCCAAGCCCCAGTGAGGGAACATCCCACGTCGCTGTGGTGGGGCCCTAAGATGTGGCTGTATTTCAGCCAGAGTCCAAACGAAAGAGAAATAAAAGTAAGTAATCAGGAATAGTAAAATAAAGTTGAGGATGTCTGGCCTCTCCAGTCCCGAAAAGTTCAAAAAACCCAAAGTGAATAACAGAATGTGGATTATGATCGATTGTTAATCCGAGTCAGGTGAGGCTATGGTGTATACGTAACCAAAACTGTCACAATGTAGATATGTTGTTAAATCAAGTGAGACTTATCTGCGAAACCGAGGAAGGGATCCATCAGTGGTCAGTTGGTGTCCGTGGCGGGTTCTCTTCTGAATTCCTTAAGTCTGTCTTTAAAGTTAGGGGGTTGTTTTGGTTGTGCGCCGGTATCTGCAGCGGCACACTCCCGGTTTCCGATCCGATCTCCCCTTCTCCCTGCCACTTGCCAGGCAGACAGAAGCTCTATCTCCTCTTGGCCCGGTGTGGACGGTGCTTTCACCACAGTAACTGGAAAACCCCGCGTGGACATGTCTCGTGTAGCTTCTGCGGCGCTCTGGAACAGCCGGGTGCCGTCATCGTAGAAAATCCGCATCTTTGCAGGATATGGCGTCTGGAACCTTATCTGTCTTTCCTTCAACACCCTTTTGGCTTCGGCGTATTCGCTGCGCTTCTTAAGTATCTCCGGGGGAAAATCGTGGTCAACATAGAAGCGAGTGTTGTCGCAGAACACTTTCTTTTTCTGCCACGCTCTCCTAACCACCTCGTCTTTGGTCCGCCCGCTGCTGAACCTGACCACTATAGAACGAGGCTTCGCTTGTGGTCCTGTGGGCTTTGCCGTCAGAGCTCTGTGAGCCCGTTCAATATTGAGACTTCTGTCTGGTGAAAATTCGAGTGAAGTTATCAGCATTTTATTAAGGAACCCAATCATGTCAGCCCCCTCTTTGTCTTCGGGAATCCCGTAAATCCTCAGGTTATCCCTCCGTGCCCGGGCTTCCGTGTCGATTAGCCTAGCCTCCAGGTTAGCCTGGCGCTGGGCTAGCTGCCTGATCAATGCCGATGACGCCTGGAGTACGGTCTCGGTCTCATCAATCCTCCCTTCGACTTCATCCAGTCTCTCGTTAGCTCTCTTTATTTCTTGTTTAATATCGGAGAGTTGCGTTCTGTTGTCTCTTCTGAATTCGCGGATTTCGGTGAGAATACTTTGCAGGCTAGCTTCGGAGCTAACATCCTCACGTGAATGAAAGTCCGGTGGGCTGCTTCGGCTGTGCCTCGAGTCTGAATCATCTTCTGCTGGTCCCATGTTACATCCACTCCTAGTAGTAACCCCTTTCCTCATTCTGTTATAATTCGTTGGCAAAAACCTGTTTTTTGGGGGTTAATCAATAAAACCTTCGGGAGCTCAAAACTTAGGCAGCCATCCTCTAAATCTCGCGCGATCTCCCTATTTTACTGTTTTCTGCAACGAACCTGAAGACATCACAACTATAAAATAACACATTATGTAGTGAGGAAAAGTGTAAACAAAAGGAAAATGTTGGATTTTTCATCTTTTGGTTTGAGGACTATGTAATCAATGTTTCAGCATATTATGACAAAATAAGATCTAAGGAAATGTATTCTGGGTAAGGTTTGTTTACTACCTGTACCCATCATTTTTACAAATCACTGGAGTGGAGCACATCGACAATTTATCCACACTGTACTCACATTCTGCTTCCCTTTGTATATAGAATGACACCGCAACCAAAGTAAAAGCAAAACATACAGAGGGGTCCAGAAGTTTGAAGGTTCATCAAAAATATTTTCACGCAAGCATGGAATTTAAAGTTTGGAAAAATTTCTTTCAATTTTATTTCAGATTCATGTTTGTGATGCAACAGGGTTTATACATTTTGGAAAACAACCAAAAGCAAGGAAAGGCATGAGCATCTTCAAATCCTATACTCACAATGAATTGAAAATAAAATACATTTGTAAATGGTAAGTGGCCCATACTGATATAGCGTGTTATTACCTTAGGTTCCAAAGTGCTTTACAGTGTGTTTCTTCTTCACCTATTCACACAGACATTCACACGCCAATGGTGAAAATACAGTGGCAAAAATCCAGACATCCCACATCAGTAGAGTTGTGCTGTCTGTCCACTAGAGGGAGCTAAAGATCATCTGATGAGATGTGAAGGAGCAGCAACAGATGAAGTCATGATCCTGCTGTGAGACAGTGATGTGATAAAACGATACCAACCCCGTCTTTACATTATTTTTAATTGAATTGAAATTTTATTTTGAGTCTCTCAAATATATAGAAAATAACAAGAAAGGTTTGTCAGCCCTTCAATTTTATTCAGAATACCTTGAATGAGTTTGCCTGCCACTTTATGCAAATTGCCTTTTAATTTAAGTGTCAATTTTTTTATTATCATCTGTTCCTTTAACTTTGATATTTACTCTATTTTTTTCTCACCTATTTTACTATATTAATTAGCATCAACGTGAAATGTCTGATTGTTTATGTATATATTATTCTTATTATTATAATACCTTGTATGTTCTTGAATTTAAATAAAGATTTTTCCTTTAAAAAAAATCAAAATATACAGACAACACAACTATCACGGGAAATACAAAATGTCACATTAAAGAAAACTGCATGCCTCACGTAAACGGCAAAAAAAAGTGATAAAATGATACCTTAAAAACAGACAAGCACCAGTAAACAATTGATCTTGTTAACATTTTGTTGGACTGAAAACTGCCAATAGTGCTTCTTATAATACTAATAAGCATCATCAAATGGACTCCTGTGAAGAGAATCATTAAGTATAACCACAGAAAATCTAAAATCATTTTTCAGGACAGTTATTTAGAAATAATGAGTTAAATAACACCTCTACTGTTAAAATGCATTATAAAACACCTTCAAAGGTAGGTTTAAAGCATGACTCTGCTTTAAACCTAAACTGGAAAGTCTAACCATATTCCACTCATCTTATTATTCCCATTAAATCAGACTACTTACTAAAAACCAAACAGGTGTCTGGTCCCCTTTAACCTGATGTTCTATCCGTAGTTCTCATAATTTTAAAGGTTGTAGGGAGAGTTCCAGATCAGCATTTTAAGGTTAGATGAGGCCACGTGATGTGCAGATTGTGAAGCTTTTGAAAGCAAATGCTGGGTGATGTTCATATCTTAACTCCAGATTGAATTATTCTCTTTGTGAGCGGCGATCAGAAAGCACAAAGAGCTCGGCTGGTTCTCAGGCAGGACTGAAAAACAACTTCAGATGAGACACTTGTCCCTGTTTGTTCACTGATGGAAGAAAAACACAGAGGAAGCAGCAATGGGATGTAATGGAATATGTGTGGTTTTGTCTCGGTCTGTCAGTGTAGAAACCGAGTGATGCTCTGCTAGTGTTGACGTCAGAGTCGCTCCAGGTGGTGGTTCTGGATGCTGAATGAATTGGATTTTCATTTCCACTGTTGCTCTCAGATGTTTGTTTTAATGCAGGTATTTTATCAGGTATATACTGAATGAATGGCCAATGTGGTTTGGCTGTGAAAGAAACATGTGACACGACAACATAATTCTAAAAACAGTCATATTTCAGTGCACTGACTGTAGATGTTGTTTACATTCTGGTAGTTCTGAATCCCCTGGATATTTCTGTCCAGTCAGGCAGCTTTTGGTCCATTTGTTCAGGCTCAGAGACACCTGCCTCCGACTAAAACATCAGCTGGAAATGGAGCTAAAAAAGAGAAAGCATTGGACTAAAGCTGGACAGAAACAGGACTAAGAATAATGAACCAACGTGGATCAAAGCCGGACAGTCTAATGTAAGAAACAGCAATGCTCTGTAAACTAAAATCACATTTACTTTGACTCAACAAAGGCCTTTAGGCTCGTGATAAATGTTGTGTGAGGAAACAGAACATATGCAAGAAAACCTATCAGTAGATTTTGAAAAGAGCTGTTGAGACCCAGATTATAAAAATAATTGAATTAATAGTAAACTGTGTTTTTGGTCACATGTTTTGGAAACTTCCAGTTTCTCAGTTTACCAGTCTTTCAGAGTTTCAGGTGTTTCTTCGGTCGTTTTAACATCACTGTGCTCAGCAAAGCTAAATTTATCCTAAACAACACTGCATTAGAGTGAACAGGACACGTTTATATTCTTTATTCAGCTAAACGCATGCGTGTCTGTGGGGCTCATTTCAAACATGATCCAGCTCATTAGTGTTTGAAGCAACATGAGACCAGGATTTTCCATCCATCTGTGTTGTTATTTGCAGGCTTTAAATTGGGATTTATGAGGAGGGGAGCTCATGTCCAGTGCATTGCAGGTTACAGAAACAAGGAGTATTTCTTAAATCAAAAGCAGTTCCGGTGAAAATCATACATATTAAGTATAATAAGAGTCAAAGTAGAAATTATTCCTACAACATGATGTTACAGAATTTCTAAATGCTGTTTAAAAAGAAAAAACTAAACACTAGATTCCACTCAGCTCCACTGTAGTGGTGAAATTCAGTCTGATGTCCTCGATTAAATCAGTCTAAGCCCTCTGACACCACTAGGAGTCTTGTTTTTGTTTTATTTCATTTATCTGTGTCTTATGGGATGTTGTGTCATTCTCACTTGGGACTTCAGAGATTCATTTAAAATGCTGAATCATCCAAACTGCATTTTAAATGAATCTCTGAAGTCCAAAGTGAGAATGATACAACACCCCATATATGCAAGGCAGTGCCCAAATACCCTGCAGTAGCTGACCAGTTTTTCATTTTTTATTTTAATTTAATTTTTTGGATTAATATTTGGAGTTAATTGATGCTTCGGGAAACGATGACATTTCTGACATCACAGAAACAGCACAGATCCATCTAAAGTATGTGTATCACCTTATAGACTGAGGATAATGAACTGTGTTTTGCCTGATTTTTGAAATTTACTTTAGTGATCTGATTAGGGGTCTCGGTGGTTAGCACCGTCGCCTCACAGCTAGAAGATCCCCGGTTCGCGTCCCGGTTAGGACGCCTGGGATCTTTCTGTGTGGAGTTTGCATGTTCTCCCCCCGTGGATGTGTGGGTTTTCACTCCACCTTCCTCCCACAGTCCAAAAACATGCTGAGGTTAACTCATTATCCTGAATTGTCCGTAGGTGTGAATGAGAGTGTGCTTGGTTGTCCGTCCATATGTGTAGCCCTGTGATAGACTGACGACCTGTCCAGGGTGTCCCCTACCTTCGCCTGAGTCGGCTGGGATAGGCTCCAGCCCCCCTGCGACCCTACAGAGGATTAAGCGGTGTACAGATAATGGATGGATGGATGATCTGATTAGGGGTCTCTGTTGTTAGCACCGTTGCCTCACAGCCTGGGATCTTTCTGTGTGGGGTTTGCATGTTCTCCCCGTGCATGCGTGGGTTTTTACTCCACCTCCAGTTCAAAAACATGCTGAGGTTAATTGATGATTCTAAATTGCCCATAGGTGTGCTTGCTTGTCTGTCTCTATGTGTCGCCTTGCGATAGACTGGCGACCTGTCGAGGGTGTCCCCTGCCTTCGTCTGAGTCGGCTGGAATTGGCTCCAGTTGTGACCCTAACAGAGGATTAAGCTTTCTATCCAGCATAGACGATGGATGGATGGATCTGATTAGTTTATTCTTGCAATAATGCCACTACTGCAAACATTATTGAATTTAAGCAGCAAAAAACGAAAACTCCCTGCAATAATCCACTTTGTAGACCAGAAAAAAATCATATCATTCTCTGGAGAAAACAATATTCTGGCCTTTGCTGGGAGGAAAAATGCAGCAACAGTTTTCATGAACGCGACTGCTTTGTTTTCAGTGATTTCGAACTGGTAAATCTGTGCAGCTGCTGAACTGTTTGCTGTGAAGAAAACTATTAAGGTTGATGAGGCTATAAGATCACAAATAAAATATCAGAAGGTGAATAATTAATGAAGCACCTGCTGAGCCATCTGAAGCAATTTAAACAGTGAAGGTCAAATCATTCGAGTCCATTTGATGTTTCATACAGTAGATGTGAAATAACAACCGACAAACTTCACTGACACTTTAACTTTCTTTAATTGGGGTGAAACATCTCCAGCAGCAATAAACAATAACACATGAATGGATCATACATGCAGCGAACGTAGAAACAATGGTGAAGTGGAGGCTAATACAAGAATAAACACAGCTTAAAAGGTAGGCCTACATAGATTACACACACAGAGAGGGAACAAAGAAGAAAATACAATAAAAGCCATTCAAAAAAACCTAATTCACATCATTTCTCCATAGAAGAATCCAAAACAGCAGTTTTAACACACAAAATAAAGGAAATTCCAAAGTGAAGAATGAAGAAATGTTGACTTTGGTCAGATGGATAGTAAAAAATGGATGCTAAGACCTTCAGAAAAACACCAGATGAGATTTTATCATGATTATAAACACAAGATAAAGTACATTTAATCAACCATTGTGCAAATTTGATGTACTTTATACATTTCGGATTAAAAAAATACTTTACTCATACTGAAGCTGAAATTATATGTACCTTTTAGGAGGCCTCAGGTGATTATTTTATCATCAAACACTCTTCATGTTATAATCTCAATAAGTAACTTGGTCTGTAAAATGTAAAAAAAAAAAAAAAAAAAGACAGAAAAATATGATTTAGTTTCCCACAGATGAAGACAAAGAATTGCTTGTCTTCGTCAACAAGACTATATAGGAAGGAAGACAGACGACACAGAAAGGCATCAATGTGTGAATGTGAGCAGCAGCAAACAGCAAATATGAAACAGTAGATTCGATGCAGATTCAATGTTTGTAACTTTCTGTGACTCATTAACTGATCAGCTAATCACTGCTGCTCTGCTTCTCGGAGTGATATTTTAGGAGGCATTTTTTTTAACTGTTGTGTGTTGCTTGTTTTAGCAGCTTCACCAACACAGGAAATGTGATTCAAATGAACAGTTTAAAGGCCAAAATGGACAAAATCTTCCAAAAACAAGTATTTTCTTCTTCACATTTTACTGCATAATAAGTTCTTTCACTTGAAATATCACAATAGTGTAACATTTGTAAAAATAGGACTTTTACTTGTAACTGATTATTTCTACTTTGCTATGTTGCTACTTTTACAGAAGTGAAGGAACATTTCAGCCGACACCAAGTTCTGTCTGACAGATTTCTGAGCTACAATCAGTAAAAGGAAACTTCTGCCATCCCACCTGATGTCCTGCCGCCACTTCAGACGAAACCACAGAGTCCAAAAACCTCCAGATGTGTCCCAGATGTCAAGTCCTTCACCCTGATCAAGTGGTCCTAAACATTTCACAAATGTGTTTTCACTACTGTTGAACTGTCAAGAACCACTGGACCAGAGGGGATCAGCAGCGTCCGCCAGGCTCCGGTGTGACGCTCTGATCCGCTGCTGCCACATTTTATACCCTCAACTCCTCGCTGAGGCAGGAATGAAGGTCCGACCGGTCCGGCCGGCGCTGGGCAGGAAGGGGGAGGCGTTACCTGTCCGACCAGGTGATGACACACCTGAGCCACTCTCACGTGGACTCGTCTCGACTCGCCTGCTCCACCTGTTCGTTCACCTGCTCCAGTATCACACTCGCTTCATTTCCCACTCAGAATGTTTCCGTAAATCAGAATATTTCACTCAGTGGGAACGTCTCCGAACAACTAAAGAGGTTACAAAGGGCAAGATTTGTGTGTGCTGTGAGACTGTAAATCCAATCTGTTGTCCTTTAAGCCATTTAATTATCATGTATTTTATTCACACATGAAGGTTTGATTAATAATGTCTGTCGGTGTCGGATGAGATTCCCTTTGAGGGAATGAATGTCGGCCACACAGAGGTCAGAGGTCACTGAAAATTATCTGAATAAAAAATGAAAGATCATGTCTTTTATTAACGTAATAAGGGAGGTGTAACTAATTTAATGAATACAACTGAACAGAACGTTTTCCCATTTCTTTTTTTTTCAAGATTTATTTTTGGCCTTTTGTGCCTTTATTAGATAGGACAGTGGATAGAATCGGAAACGGGAGAGAGTAGGGAAGGACATGCAGTAAACACCCGAGGTCGGAGTCGAACCCGGGACTGCCGCTACGCCTCTGCACTTGGGTCACGCGACATAACCATTAGGCTATCAGGGCGCCCCGTTTTCCCATTTCTAACTGAACAAAGTGTCGTGTTGGTTCCGGTCCTGCTGGGATCAGTGACGCTCCAGTTTAGCCCACAAATCTTGGACTGAGTTAGATCAGCAAATCAGGAACATCAACAAGTGCTAAAAGCAACTGGATGCAAGATGTTTCAAGAACATGAGAATGGAAAAAAAGTTCATTCAGAAGTCCAGTTTTTCACATGTTTTCCCCCTGACCCTCTTGGGATATGAAACTGTCCATGCTCAATTTAAATCTGATAGAATCAAGATGCAACTGGAACAAACGGTGAACAAGAACCTGTAATCTGATTAAACTCTCTGGAGTCTGTTTTGGACCAGTGAATTACCGTACAGATCGAACAAAAGTGATGAGTAATGAGGCTTTTTTATATACCGATTTTTATACCAAACACAGAAAATAACAATACAAACTTAAAGTTGAATTAAATGGAATAAAATTAAAAAATGAATCAAAGTGAACTGATCGGAACTGAATTAAAATGACTTGACTTAAAGTGACTGAACTAAATTAAACTAACTGAATTGATTTGAACTGTGTTCAGCTGACCTGGACTGAAGTGAGTTGAATTGAAATGAATTGAACTGAACTGAATTTAATTAAAGAGAAATTAATTGAATTGAACTGAACTGAATTTATTTGAACTGTACTGAGTTGAGCTGATCTGAACTGAAGTGAATAATTTTTAAATAGCCTCTTTATTTACCACCTGGATTCTTCTTCCTGTCCAGTAAATAGTAAATGTGTCCACGCTGTGTGGCTTAAACATCATTTTATCGCTTTTCCTTGATGAGTCTCCAAGCTTTTGAACAATATTTACTCCATCAGTCATCTTTGATTACACATTTACTTTTAGTTTTTGCTTATTTCCACTGCTTCCTTTCATCCCAGCTCAGGCTGCGGACCAGAGGTTGAGCCCCACTGAATGATATGATAAATCCATATTAAATCCAGATGATATTAAACCAGGATGTTTGAGGCAACTGAGAAAATACGTTGTTTCCAGAAAACAAGTTACCTGTGATTAGGTACGTTGAGGTGAGCAGGAAGTCAAGCAAGTTGTGGTTTGACGACATTCCTCCTGATGAGGGATCAAATCTCAACTGATGATTATCAGCTGCATCACACAGGTGACTCACACCTGTGGTCACAACTCACATATTTCACTTTAATATATGTAATGCTGAAAACAACTCACAGAGGCTTTAACCTGTTTCTCTCTTTCTTCCTGATTTCTCATTCAGTCAAACACTAGATGAGGCTGAAGATCCCATAAATCTCCAGTGTTTTAGTGACAAACATCAGCGTTGTGCATGTTTCATATCAGTGAGTGAGTCTGAACTCAGCAGCATCAGATAAACAGGAGGAGGAAACAGGTTGAACAGAGACAAACTGTGAGTGAAGAACGACAGGAATGAAGCTCAGACCAGAAGAAGACGGACTTCATTCTGCTGCTGGGTGTGACTGTGACTCATTAATGAGCAGAAATTAAACCACTGCAGCAGCTACAATACAAACTGAAGATACAGTGAAAGGAGTTAAACATGCATCAGAACTCTGCATGTATCAATACTTCATTGTAAGAAGTACTCCGACTCTTTACTTAAAAAGAGCACAGGTAAATTCATAGCAAAATATTTCACGTTTACTGCAAAAGTAGCAAGGTGCTATCAGCTAAATGTACTTTGCACATAGTAAAAGCACTGCAGATACCCTGTCCTGTGGCTGAGTTAGCCTGACAGTGAACCTTAGGGTGACCAAATGTCCTGTTTTCCCAGGACATGTCCCGTTTTCACGTCCTGTCCTGGCCGTCCTGGTTATTTTTGAAAAAAGTAATGAAAATGTCCTGGTTTTCATTTTGAAGAAGGATGAAGAAGAAACCCAAAGATATAGATATTTTTTGTTAGTTTTTTTTAAGTTTGTGAGAGCCTTTTTTAAAATAAAGTTGGATTGCTAATATAACAGAGGTATTTTTTATTTATTTATTTATTTTCTAAAACAGAAGAGATATCATTTTTTCATTCAGTAATATAACAATTAAAGAGGCTCCCTTCAGCTCCAACTATACGATACACTATATACCATGTAGGGCTTGGTGACAGGGTGGACAGTGTCAAAAGTTAGCATCTAAGAAGTACATGGTGGACCATCAGCTAGCAAGGTGATTGATTGTTGAAGTGGACTACGTGCTGTTCTTCACACATATTTTGAATTTATGAAAAGTTTTTCTAATTATGATCTTTTACTCTGACAGAGTGGACATGTTAAGCTTGACAACATCTAACTACAAACATAATAAGGTGAAAATTTGGGAAAACAGGTGTACATATTCATTGTACTTGCAGCAGTTGTTTCAACTTGCATTAAAGCAAGACAAATTGGGGTAGTGATGTTACTAACTACATCAGCTGATTTCTTAAAGGGGCAATTACCCCATAAACACAGGGTGGATAGCAATTTTAAGGACATGTACAAAATGTTAAATATAATTATAAAAAGAGAAAAAAAACCCAAAATGACTTGATTTACCCAAGAACTTGGTAAGAATAATAAGAACATTTTAAAAATATATATGTATATTATTATATCATTTAGTGTCTTATTACACTGCTTGAAGTTAGCAGACCAGTGTGTGGGACATGGCAAAAGCAGATACAAAGAATCAAAGAAAATGGTATAAAATTAATGAAAAACATTTTGAGAAACTTGTCCTTGTACCAATTTGTATGTCAATGTATGGATATTTGTAATGAGACCTAAACTTTTCATTGCTTTGTAACATTTTAGTTATCTTTGCGATTCTAGTGAGGACACCAAAAGGTGATTTACAGTGATATTGACCCATCTGTCTTCTTCACCAGTCAGACTGACCTCTGCTGGTGAAACACTGAATTACATGTGAGGAGTTTCACTCCAGAAATCATGACAAGCTGCTTCGCGTATTTAACTGAACAAATCTTGTTCATTAGGTTTTCTGTGTGCTGCTTACACAGCTGTTTAAAGCTGACTAATTATTTACATTAAATTTTACTTTTATTTGCATAAACATGCAGAATTAAAATGTATAATAATTTATAACACTGTTTTGAAAGATGCTATATAAATGTATTTATTATTATTACTACTGTCATTATTATTATTATTATTATTATTGCTGGACATTTTTTTCCTGATCTGAAAGAACAAGTGCATTTTTAAAAGAAAATGTATCTTTTAAAAAATACAAATACTTAAAATACATCCTTTCTAAAATACTTCCTTTAATGTAATAAATGAAAACTGTTTAAAATTCTCATTTATGTGAGGAAATAGAAATTTTCAGACATAAAAAACGGTTTTGCCCATACTTCCTTTGCATTTTGTAGATGGAACTGTCAAATTTAAGTTTAACACTGTAAATATATTTAAAAAATTGCAGATAAAACAGAAAAATGTGTTGGTTCTGTAATTTTACACACATTTGTGTAATAAAAGATGTCTTGTATAATAACAGACATTTTCACAACAATGTTGAATAAATATGCTTTCAGAAGTCTATATTATCTGCAAGCATTAGACATCTGTGAAAATAAAGTTTTTATCTATCTATCTATCTATCTATCTATCTATCTATCTATCTATCTATCTATCTATCTATCTATCTATCTATCTATCTATCTATCTATCTATCTATCTATCTATCTATCTATCTATCCAGAGTGTAGAGAGTCTGCATGCAGAATATTTTTAAAGGAGAAAGAAACTGAACAATCAGATAAAAACACCATACTTTATTATTACAGTTTTTCTCAGTCGCTTTGGTGCATTTCTCTGATCAGAATTTAAATGGTCATAACTGTCAGTTCAACCTCCACAACATTTAGTCATTTGTGCACATCATAGTAGCAGTTTCTCATTCCTTCAAACAAATTGCAGATGCTTTTGGACATGCATCAGCTGCTTTCATATAATTCTCTGCTGTTTTATAACGTTATTATTTATCACTTATGTCATGTCAGTCAAAGTGAACTATACCTATGAATGCTGAATAGTCAGTCCCTATAAAACTAATAGTGTCATTTCATTGTTTGAGTCATTACATACAAAAATGTTGAACTAGTTGTCAAAGTCTGTCAAGCTCCTCCTCGCTGCATTGCAAAGGATGATATTCGCTGTGATGGAGATTAAAATATGTGGCCAGACACACAGGAACGTCTGGATGCGTGACTTACAGTACTGCGTATGTTGTATGTTCATTTCCAAAATGTACCGCAAATGTTAATAGTGATGTGAGATATGCACACTGGTATTTTGCAGAGTTGGAAGGAGTACAACAATATTTATTATCTCATATATTATCGTTTTTACAGTGAACACTGGTGTTCCTCGGGTCCCCAGCAGTTCACCTGCCAAGTTTCAAGTAGATCGGTTGTCCAGATATGCAAACAAGAGAGATATTTTGATAGAGATTCTCACATTTGTTATATATATATTTGCAGGTTTATTTTGAATATAACGACAACGAATATACATTAATAAAAGCACACTTTCAGTTAAGAGTTCATTTTTGGTTTATTTCTAATATGATATCAGCAAATATACATTAATAGCACAGCCATCCGTTGATTAGGATTATTATTATTATTATTATTATTATTATTATTATTGTTATTATTAATTTTAACAGCAATTATACATTTGTTACATTTGTTGTTCTGTCCGTTCCTAAACCAGCTACAGAACCTTGTGGGACTTTGGGTGGTGGGAGGAGCACAGAGCGGATCCTCATGATTCTTACCTCCAAGGAAATGTGGTGGACTAAAATTATCTATAGAAGCTGAACATTTTTGTTAAAATCTATATTCAAACAAAAACGTTCAAAGTACTGGTCGGCACTTTGAACGTTTTTGTGTGAATACAGAACTACCGGATCAAGATGCAAGTGGATTGTGGGGTAATAGACGTCGGGATTGGCGTGGAGGTGAGGGAGGCAGAATCTGTCTAGTAATACGGAGTTGTCTCGTTATGATGGGCGGGAGTTTGATAGACTCTCTCTCATTGTTTTCAGCGTTGGTGGAGGCCGGTGATAAAACGCGCTTTGATGAGCACCAAGACTCAGACTGGAACTTTGATTCGTTCGCAGGGTGAAGCTGGGTCTTTTCAGAGATAGGGGGAAGTACAGTATACTTTGATTTGCACTCCTTTTTCAGTTTTCTTAGCTCATCTGCCAGCTTTTTGTTTCCATCTGTCAGCTTTTTGTTTCCATCTGTCAGCTTTTTGTTTTCAAATGTCAGCTTTTTGTTTTCATCTGACAGTTTTTTACAAGTTTCCTCAAATACAATGAGGTGTCCCCCGGCTGCCTTTAACTTCTCTTGGAGGTCCTTCTTATCCCACCGATACTGATGGAGTTTCAGTATTGCGTCATCTGGCCGACGAGCCAGTTTGCGCTTCAGGTCCTCCACTTCTTTATTTTTGTCCTCCAGCAGCTGTGAGGTTTTTACATTTTCACGCAACAAGTGTTGCTGGGGACGCTCACTGCTTGTCCTCCTAGATAAGGACCTGTACTTTTCCTCAGTAATCCGATTGATGCGTCTCACCAACTCAGATTCTGTGTTGGTCTCACAAAACTCCAGAACCTTCTTCAGCAGTTCATCAGTCATCATGGACTTCTCTGGCTGGAATTCCTGCTCAGGATCTTGTTTTTTTGCCTGAGGTACTCTCTTGATGTATTCTGCTTGCTTTTGAATAGTATTTTGTTGCAAGCTGTTTGCATCTTCCAATTTCTGTATACTTCGCTGTTGAATTTGTGTCAGCAGTCTGTAGTGCACCAAGTGTTGGCTCAACTTTTCTATCTCGACTGCTTTTTTGGCAACGACCTCTTTAAGTGCGAGAGACATTTTTCTTTCCCATTCTACATTGTCTTTGGCCAGCTGCTTTTTCACTTCCTTCAGCTCATCCTTCACAGAATGATACCGGACCCTAGACTTGAGCAGATCATCGTAAAGAGCCTTGTTCTTATTGACCTCACTACCCTGGTCACTGGTCAGAATACTGATATCATGCTTTAAGGCCTTAATCGTTTTGTGAGCCTTAGTGATTTCAGCTTCAGCCTTAAACAAGTTTGAAGCTAAGAGCTGTTTCTCACCCTTTATGTTTTCAGTGGTGATGACATACCATCTCTGTTGAGTCTCATTTTCACTGATAACCTTATTCATAGAATGAATTTGCTTATCTTTGGCCAAAATCTTATTGTGGTTTTCTCTGCTGTTTTCTTCCAGTTTACATTTAAAATCACTGCAGATCGTTTTTGCTTCGTCTTGCAGGTTTTGGATGATGGTTCGCTGTTTGTTGGCCTCTTTGGTCTGCTTTTCGATTTCTGCCATATTTAATTGGATGTCCATGTTGAGCCTTTCAATCATGCCATCATTTGTCAGAACAGTTTTTGACAGTTCTTCATTTTTTCTGGTCAACGTCCTGTTTTGTTTTTTTAAGGAGTACCTTTCCATTTTATTGCTCTCCAAATCATTTTTGAGTAGTTTAATCTCTTCCTGAGCGCGTAAAATGTTTAAGTTGGTGCTTTTTACTTGTTCCTGCGCAAGCTCCCGCTTTCTGTTTGACTCCTCCAGATATTCTTTTAGTTGGCTATCTCTTTCTCTCCCATGTTCCAACTTCTGGATCTGATGTTCCAAGTTGACAATCTGTGAAGTTAGTTTTTGATTTTCAGCTCTAACGGGTTCCAGATGTTCCAAGTCTTTTTCTTTTTGCTCCCGCAGTGACCTTTCAATTTTGTACCTGTTTTTCAGGTCCTCGCATTTCTTCTTGAGAGCAACAATATTTTTCTCTAATTTGTTTCTTTCGCTGACTCTCTCTGTGTCTTTGTTTTTCAGTTCCGCTTTTAAATTTTGCAAAACCTTATCAGTTTGTCTTGCTTCATGGTTCTGCTTCTTTTTAAAGTTTTCCTCATTGTGAAGTCTTACTTTCAGGTCTTTTATTTGATCCATCAGCCTTTTCTCGTTCTCTTTGGATCTCTGTAGTTCAGCCAGGAGCTGTTGACTACGTGGGTCTTTGGGGCTAGAACTCGGCATTTTGTAATGTGAAATAAATTCCTTTCGCAATCTGTCCTTTGTCCTTCGCACAGAATCTGCTCACCGTATGTCCTGTCACTGCAATGGAAAATGAAAATTAGTCCTTGTCTAATCTTGTACCCTATTTAAAAGCTTTGGTGGAAGGACTGTGACATCATTGTGACATCATTGTGTCACAATGAAGCTAAGCCAATAGCTGACATTTTATTTATGACATCACTGTGTGATGTCATGACATTCCTTTGATTCACAGGATTCTGTAGAATCACTTCCTGAATGTGTTTTTATTATTATTATTTAAATATGGAGGAATCCCCCTGACTTTGCCTATACAGAAGGCCGAATCTTTCATATTTGAAAATAAACATTTTAAAAAAAATTACTCATATGTAGTATAGTTGTAGATGGAATACGTTTAGATCAGGAAAAGATGACATTTCAGCTGTATCAAAGCAAATCTGCCAAATCCTTGATGGGTTTATTCAAAAAGATGTAAGCGCTGCCACAGCAGCAGCATGACAAAATTTCATTGAACAACAGCGCTGTCAATCACACACGCTGCGTGGTGATTGGTTAGTTTACAAGGTTGACTGATTTACCGTACTGAGAAGGCTGAAGCGCAGTTAGTCGGAGAGACAAAGGAAAAAGACGGTAAATTACATCTTTGTGTAACATAGTTAAAAGAAAGTTCATGTTAAATCCAGCTAAATGGGACAACTACGCCACCTGCTGTCAGAAAAGTTTCCTGTCACCGTTAGTTGTAGCAAAGGATTATGGGTAATCCTCAGAGCAGCGGAGGATTTATAATGAGGTAAAGTGTCTGTTAATATCCGTGGGGCAAACAATGCTAACTACGTTTTAAAATGTGTAGAAGTTTAGCTGGCTTCACTTGGCTATTTGTTATGTGTTCCAGAATCAAACCGCCATGTTTTTCTGAAGTTGACTGTATGTTTTTCATGTGTTTTATCGTGTAAAAAAATCCGTCGCGTAGCTAGCTATTGCTAATATGATGCCGTGTTTCAGGTCAGAGCACGCGCGGTTGCCCACAAGATGACAGTTGCCTGAGACCCATTGTCTTTTGTTATGACTGCAGGTATGTTAATTGTGCCCCTGTATAACGTGTTTTAGAAATATGTGAATGAGTTATGTTGCTGGTTGTTAAATCCACTATACGATCACTATTTTTTTGAAATGTATTGTATTGAGTATTAAAGAGTAACTTATGGGTAATCCTCAGAGCAGCGGAGGATTTATAATGAGGTCAGAGCACGCGCGGTTGCCCACAAGATGACAGTTGCCTGAGACCCATTGTCTTTTGTTATGACTGCAGACTGCAGATGTGGAATAAACCTGCTGTTACCACACACCTGACCAGCTCCTGAAGTTTCATTATAGAAGACACCACACAAGGGTCACATTTGTTTAATGTCTTTAGAGTAAAATTTAGCTACGTTTAAGAAGTAACGATTTATGTCGGTTCTGACACTTTTTGAAGAATGCGGTTCACATTTGCAGCAAATGCTAGTTAGCTAGCCTTCAGCCTGAACACTTGTGGCTATGAACTTGTTAGCCAGTTGTTAGCTAAACCTCTTAAAGCCGGCAGTTTACCTGGTGATCGTGTTGTCTGGTTCGGGTTGCTGACGGTCCATCCTAGTGGAAGAAACTTCAGATGTTTATGGTGGCAGATTCATCATATCCACGAAAACTGTGGCAGCCAAAAGTGACAGTAAAAAATGAGTATGCTAACAACACACACGTTCAGTTGTCTGAGTCGTAGCCTGTTACTTCAGACCGTGTACACCGTTACAGAATAATATAATGATGCTGGTGTCATAACAATTTTATGTAGGTCAAATTGGATTAAGAACATCACATCAGATCAACTCCTTTCTAAACACTGCGGTAGGTACAATGCAATATCCTATAATCCATATAACATGACACATACAATGACAGAATAAACTCAAACGCAAAGGCCGTGACTTGACAATCCAAAGGACTTTTTTATTTTTTTAAGATGACAGATTTAGAAGAATTCGTAAATGGATGAAAGCTTTATTATTGCTAATATTACTTCAGATTGCTTTATTTTTATTTTTTGTAAATGTGTACATATTCCAGATTGCTTTAGGGATAGTACCTGTTCTGTTTTATTATTATTTTTATCTTTATACTGATTACTCTATTACTTTATTTTATATCCTACTAGTGCTGTCCTTTTCCTCTTTTATTACTGTTCTGAGCTACTGTGACAACAAAATTTCCCTTGTGGATGAATAAAGTCTGTCTAAGTCTAAGCTGTATTTAACGATTAGTGATTGACGCCAAGCTGGTCATACTTGGATGGGCGCAAAGTCATTGGGACAAGTTTTTGTAAATAGTCACTCAACTCTACCTTTTCACTCGACACACCGACTGAAAACACTAACAACAGGCATCGTTTATTTCATTACTGATTAAGAATACATTTTTTCACTTTATTTAGTGCACTTAAGTGGATGTATCAAAAGATGAATCAGTAAACTGCTTTTTCTGTATCTTTGCATGTAGTATTTTACTTGTGCCAAATTAAACGATGAAGCAAAAAAACAAGTTTCTAAATTGTCAGCAGTGTATGGAGACCCCTAAAGCAGTGGTTCCCAGCCTTTTTTGGTCTGTGACCCCATTTTGACATCACAAATTTCTGGTGACCCCAGAGACATTTTTTTTTCTAGAATTTGTTTTTGATGGTGTTTGTTATATAATGTTGCAAATAACGAGTAGCCAGGATTAGTACACAAAGTGACAATTTTATTTTCCCTGTCATAGGTTTTATTTACAAGGCTGAACATTAATACTGAACAAACAATCTCTCAAATAAGGAATTATGAAAAAAAACAACTGCAGCATCTTAAAACTGGCCACAGTGAAGACTTGAAAGAATGAGAGTATAACAGTGCTTCTGTTTCAGTTTCAGTTTAAGTTTTTTGTGTATTATAATTTCTCTCTTAACTCACCACATTTAATGGGATGGCTGAGCCTGCATACCTCGCTGCAGCCTTTCAAAGTCAGGTGCCGTAGTAGACAGAGCGCATCTCATCTCTGACGTAACATCCAGTCGGGAACGGTACTTGGACTTCATGCACACAAGAGCACTAAATCCAGCTTCACACAAGTATGTGTTTCCAAAAGGAACCAACAGTTTCAGAGCACACAGTGAGATTTCTGGATACTCATCTCTTGCTCCAAACCAGGATTCCTCCACTGCCACTCGCGAATGCAATCCCTGATACGTTCTGTCAAATGAAAGTTCAATCAGCTCTTCAACAGCGGTGGCAGGCAGGTAATCAAAACTGGAGACCCGCAGTATTCTGAGGGTGTATGTTTTCCTTGGCACGGTGTCAGTAAACATGGTTTTCTAAGAACAAAAGTGCTCCCCATCTAATTGCTGGAAAAAAATGCAATTCTCCTCAATCTCCACATCAGAAGTTTAAATGAGAAATCACAGCATGATTTTTTTTCTGTAGTGACTCTTTAAGTTGTTTGTGTCTAAATGTTTATCACATCTGAAATGGTTCAGTTTTGCACCAAATATGCGCAACAAATAGAATAGACCCCGAAACGGCTTCAACAACTTGTGAGACTTAATGAAATGATAAAATTAACTAAGTACCACTTTTTGATAAAGTCAAACGTGTTGTACTTTCTTGTATTTCACAGAATGGAATTCCCAGGAAGAGACTTTTAAAAAAGAGATTCCCCAAAGAGCGTGCAACCCACCGAGGAAGACACCATTTAGTGAACCAGACCACCCTGGCTCTCCCAAGGATTCCCACATGGTAACTGAATGTTAAGAGATTCTGCGGCCCTCTGGATGTGTGGACAACGGTTGAGAAAACGAAGGTCAACGAAAGTCATATAAATAAATGCAGCGCGAGGGCCAAAGAGACTTTATACGTTCTTAGATGTGGCATGCTAAAGAAATGGGTATTTGTTTGGATGACATTGGTCAAAAAGCCTTCGCATGCAAATGCTGTGAGAATATTGCGCGTTGTTGTGCACCTTTTCCACAGTCCTGTGGGCGGATTTGAAACGTCTGCATGCAGTGACGGAGAGGGGGATGTTGTCAAAACTGCTTTCTGGTTCCAACATCTCCCACCCTCCACATCTCTCAGGATGGATAAAATTACTTTTTTGGGGGACACAGTTTGCTGATTTTTTTCACCAACTCATTCAGCGGCACTCACTGATTGCATTTCAGAAATCTGAAATGCTTGTTTTCTGTATGCTAAGAATTTATTTCCATTTTTATTTCTAGTATTTTAACAGCAAATATACATATAGAGGACACTCTTGGTTTAAAATGTATTTGCATGTTTCAGTTTTGTTCAATAATTATTTGTTTTTATTTTGACAACAGCAAATGTATGTTCCTAAACCAGCTATAGAGAACTTTGTATGTTTATAAGTGGTGGGAAGAACCCTGAGCACCCAGAGGAAATCCCATAATTCTTACCTCCAAGAAACCATGGCACCCTAAAATGAACCAGAGAAAGGCGGTGTTTTCGTTTGAATATAGAACTACTGCTTCAAAGTAGCAGAACAGACTAGTAGAGAGGTGGGGACTGGTGTGGAGGTAGGTGAGGCCACGTCTGTCTAGTTGTCCACATGGGTTTCCTTATGATGGGCAGGACTTTAACAAAATGTCTCTCATTCTCTTCAGCCTTGCTTGAGGACGGAGATACAGTAAAAGGGGCTTCGGTGAGCACCACGACTCAGACTGGAACTTTGATTTGTCCACAGTGAGGCTGGGTCTTTTTAGAAATAGAGGGAAGTAGAGTACACTTAGACTTACCCTCCAGCTTTCAGTGATTTCAGCTTCAGCCTTAAACAAGTTTGAAGCTAAGAGCTGTTTCTCACCCTTTATGGTTTCAGTGGTGATGACATACCATCTCTGTTGAGTCTCATTTTCACTGATAACCTTATTCATAGAATGAATTTGCTGATCTTTGGCCAAAATCTTATTGTGGTTTTCTCTGTTGTTTATCCATCCAGTTTACATTTAAAATCACTGCAGATCGTTTTTGCTTCGTCTTGCAGGTTTTGGATGATGGTTCGCTGTTTGTTGGCCTCTTTGGTCTGCTTTTCGATTTCTGCCATTTTTAATTGGATGTCCATGTTGAGCCTTTCAATCATGCCATCATTTGTCAAAACAGTTTTTGACAGTTCTTCATTTTTTCTGGTCAACGTCCTGATTTGCTTTTTGAAGGAGTACCTTTCCATTTTATTGCTCTCCAAATCATTTTTGAGTAGTTTAATCTCTTCCTGAGCGCGTAAAATGTTTATGTTAGTGCTTTTTACTTGTTCCTGCGCAAGCTCCCGCTTTCTGTTTGACTCCTCCAGATATTCTTTTAGTTGGCTATCTCTTTCTCTCCCATGTTCCAACTTCTGGATCTGATGTTCCAAGTTGACAATCTGTGAAGTTAGTTTTTGATTTTCAGCTCTAACGGGTTCCAGATGTTCCAAGTCTTTTTCTTTTTGCTCCCGCAGTGACCTTTCAATTTTGTACCTGTTTTTCAGGTCCTCGCATTTCTTCTTGAGAGCAACAATATTTTTCTCTAATTTGTTTCTTTCGCTGACTCTCTCTGTGTCTTTGTTTTTCAGTTCCGCTTTTAAATTTTGCAAAACCTTATCAGTTTGTCTTGCTTCATGGTTCTGCTTCTTTTTAAAGTTTTCCTCATTGTGAAATCATTTTTACTTCGTCTTGCAGGTTTTGGATGATGGTCGCTGCTTGTTGGCCTCTTTGGTCTGTTTTTCTATTTCTGCAATTTTTAATTGGATGTCCATGTTGAGCCTTTCAATCATGCCATCATTTGCCAAAACAGTTTTTGACTGGTCAACGTCCTGATTTGCTTTTTTAAGGAGTACCTTTCCCTTTTATTGTTCTCCAAATCATTTTCTAGTTGTTCAATCTCTTGCTTGGAGGTCCTTCTTATCCCACCGACACCAATGGAGTTTCAGTATTGCGTCATCTGGTCGCTGAGCCAGTTTGGGTTCAGGTCCTCCACTGCTTTATTTTTGTCCTCCAGCAGCTGTGATGTTTTTGCATTTACAACAGACGTTGCTGGGGACGCTCACTGCTTCTGGGCTGTCTTTGGTCTGCTGCTTCTTCACTTTCTTCAGCTCCTTCAAATCCTTCACATGATGATACTGGACCCTCAACTTGACCAGATCATCGTAAAGAGCCTTTACTTGTTCATCATCTTACTGACCTCACAACCCTGGTCACTGGTCAGAACACTGATACCACGTGTTACAGGTACTGGGCTGCGGCACCCACTACAAGCTACAAGTGTCCTGAAATACAGAAAATATTTGTAAGACAGGGACTGAATCCTCTGCAGTTATATTTATTCACATTCATTTTAAACTGTTTTCCTTTCTCCTTTAATAGTCGTAAATACTAGTTAAAACATTTTCTGTCTCTTTAGACATTTTTCCACGTTCATAAAACACATGAAAAATAAATCATTAAACCTCAAAACAAACATTCTGTTCCTGAGTCCCATCTTCATATCTCTACATTCATTTCTTCATGTAAGTTGAGCTATTCCTGCATTCTAAATGCACTGACACATAGATAATATTAAGTACCTTCTGGACTTAAGCTTGTCAGTATTAAAAATGAAACACTAACATATTTAAACAAATAACGGACACTACTGACTAACTGCAGCCACTGGCCTCACCACCTGCTGTCCTTCTATCCCCACCCCAACCTCTCCTGTCATCCATCTCCCTTCATCCCTACTGCCAACCGAACCGGTGGATGGAGGTGGCCGCCCTCCCTGAGTCTGGTTCTGTCAGAGGTCCCCCCCCCCCATCCTCGGCTGAATCCAAAAACAACTTTGGATTGTTGAGTTTTCTGTTTTCTGTTGTTCCTTACAGTGTTTAGCGCTATGTGATGACATATGTTGTAAATATGTGCTATATAAATAAAACTGAATTGAATTAATTGTATTCAAATGTACACTTTTGCCATTAACGGCTGCTGAACGTTAGACAGTGGTTTTACACATTCACTCTTAAAACTACGTGTGACACAGTTTGTGAACTCCATTTAAAATAATATGTGCTTTTTAAAATGTAAAATTACGTACATAGAGCCAGTTCAAAACAGAAAAAATAACATTCAAAATGGAGACGTGTGGACCAAGCTAACGTTTTACCTCTAGCATGCTAACAGCAACAACAAACGAGCTAGTGCACAGCCGTTACTGCTGTTTGCGACAAACGGCCTCATCACAAAAGTGGAAATAACTAATTTCATTTAACTCTTTTACTTGAACTTATCATTTTATATCAGTATATTATAAGAAGCTACAGCAATTTTTGTAAGGTTTTGGACACACTACTAACCTGAAATACAGGAAACAATTGTGAGGCAGGCAGGGATCACAGACATAGACTCTGATGTAAATAACGGTCTCACTCTGCCACCTACTGTCATAAAGCTGCTACAGCATGTCAATGATTCTGACACAAAATCCGGTTACTCTTTTACAGAAATAAATGCAGTATTTTACAAATGTTCAAATAAAATGCAGTTATAGTGTCCACACAATAAAACTAAATTAATTACGTTCACACAAGTGTGATCACACATTAAGTGGGCGTCACGCATGCTTCAATATGGGATAAATTTTGTGCCAGTAGGAAGTTAAATTGAATTCTTCATGTCTGAATGTGAATCATTCAGTTTGAACTTGAATTGATCGGTTTGAATAATTGCTTTTAAAATCTGAATCTAAATGGTCTAATTTTAAATTGAACCTAATGGTTTGAATGTTTATCACGAAAAATTCAGCTCCCTGATTCATTCTCACATTTCAGTTTCACTTCTCACAATTTCAGATTCAGTTTTTCAGTTCAGTTTTTGAACTCGTCGGAAAACTAGCAAAACTAGTCAAACGCGGACGGGAAGAAGTCGGTTTTACGACGGCAACGCGCTTTACTTGTCTTTATGAGGACCTGCAGGAGTGATGTCAAGCGACCAGCGGCCGAATGCTCAGGTTTGTAAAAATAAATGAATAAATAAATAAATAAAATCAGAACATGTATGAGATGTATGCATACAAAATGATATTAGCCAGGGCAGCTCCGTAAGCATGTGTCTCAGGATAGGACGTGCATGCAGGGTTCTCCCAAAGGGCCAGCGATGGCAATTTTGTCCGGTTATTCGGGTCCAATAATAATGAATACCCGAATTTCACATTAAGAAAAGCCATATGTCATGCTTAAAGGAGTTAATCTCCCTCCCACCAGTGGCAAATTTTTTATTCTATAACAAGAAAAATCATTAAATTTAACATGTGAACATTCCCATACAATTTTCATCATACTACTTAAAATAATAATTCAAAAACACATATATGCAATACAAATGAGGAAACTCATGTACCTGTTCAAAAGTAAAAGCCAGTGCAGCAACTTTTCATAACCTGGCTCCTTCATGCACACCTTTAAAGAAAGTGGTCAAAAACAGCAGACCACATGAGAAACCGCCTGCATACTATGGCGACCTAGCCTAGCTTAAAATAGGTAGATTAGCATGCCACATAAAAGTGCTGTACTTCACAAAAACAGCTGTACACTCCCGTACCAACTAACATGAGGCCATTATTCATCATCTGTGAGTCTAACAAAACCACTTTGAACCGCTGTTTAACACTTTTAGCATATTTTAACTTGTGATGGCAGAAACAACAGTTTGGATTCAGTTCTCCTCAGCCGGGACCTCCAGCACACTGAGGAGAGAGAGCGCGCGAATCGACAGGTAGTGACGTCAGCGAAAGACCAAGAGTCATTTAAGAAAATAAAAGCTTTCAAAATAAATTACAAAAATGCATGGCATTATGTACACACAAAAAAAATAGAGACGAAACATACATTTGATCAAGTGGCATAGATCTTTGGTGAAATAAACATTGTTTGGATACACCTGTTAAATTCACCCCTCCGATATTAGCCAAAATCCAGACCATACATGTGAAAATCCTACGAAAACATTGAGACAAGTATCCCACATCCATGAAAACCAGGCGGGAACTGACCAAAACTCTAAGCTTAACCTTCAATTGTCAGAAACCTACAAAATAAGTTCAGAGAGGGCGGAAGGGTGATTAGGCCTTAGTTCCTCTTAGGTTGATATGATGCCGTTTACACCATACAAACTCCCCACCACTCCACTACCTGGACCACACTGTGCATATAACTCTGTAACAGTGACACTGACCCTAAAACACAACATACATGAAAATCTCTGGACAGTTGAATTCCTTTAAAACAATGTAAGGAGTGATTGAGACTTTCTGCTAATTGATCTAGCCACATTCTCGAAGTCAAAAGGCTTTTGAACTATGCACTCAATATGTCTCTTGACCCTCCTGCTGACCCTTCCCACTCATGTTCTGACCACATGCCCTGTATCTGCTGATGAGAATACTTGTGTGCTAGTGTTACGACCCACACCTGCAGGAGTGATAGTCCAAAACACACAGAGAGCGGACCCATTCGATGAAATGTTTTACACACCTGTCAGCATTAACAACAAATTCCAGCTGCAAGGGATGCTTGACTCTGGTTCCATGGCATGTACACTCAGTGAGCAAGCAGAGCAGAAGATGTTGAGTGAAAACGTAATCTCAGAATCCATTTCCTTAAACCAGGAAATTGTGCTAGTGGGCTGTGGTGGGATACTCAGCAAACCTAAATGCATGTATGAAGTGGTGATGAAACGTGTATTCCCCATTCTTGTTGTGCCAGGCCAACGTGATGATTTGATTATAGGCGCACTCTTGAATCATCTCGTCAATCATTAATAATTAATAATAACGATAATAATTAATAAATTTATTACATTTAATATTAGATAAACTGCTGTTCATGGAGTCCTTTGGCAAATTAAAACACTCCAGTTGTGACTCCCAACAATCCCAGACTCAGACCGACTCCACAAAAAGCATCTACTCCAAGATTTTTAGGACTTTCAAAGGATTCAGCTTCTGCAGAAGAAATTAAAGAGAACACAGATCATTATAAACACAATGAAACTGTTCATTTTTATTAATAAGTGCCTTCATGAGGTGAAATATTGACCCCAGATTCTTGTCATGGGCATCTCCAGTGTTGAGTGCTCCACCGTGCAGCTGTAAATGTTGCCTTCGCTCGGCGTGAACATCAGCATGGAGAATTGGTGGAAGGTTTGATCATTGTTGGGATGATATTGACTGAGCGACAACGGAAGGCCGTTCTTGGTCCAGCTGACGTTGATGGACGGAGGGTAGAAATGGTTCACAAAGCAGATGAGGCTGTTCTCAACTCCCAGAATGACTCTTCCAGATGGGAAGAGGAGACTCTCAGGAGGGTCTTCAGTGGGTTAAAACATAAATAAATACCTTCATCAGGAATCTATCAATCATGTCTTTATAGAGATTAAGGTTGAGGTTATAGATTACCTTTATTTTCTGCTGCGTAGTTCTCTATTTCTTCTATGAATGTTGTGTGTGTTAAACATAGTTGGTTAGATTTGGTCTCTTTTTCTGTTAACCCATAATAAAGTCATAAAAGAACCAAACTTCATGAATATTTTTTGTGACAAACAGGTATCTGTTCCAATCACTCTATCAGAGAAAAATCAGAGTTGTAGAAATAACTAGAAACTCAAGAGAGCCATGACATCATGTTCATTACAAGTGTATGTAAACTTTTGACCACAACTGTACTCTAAGGCTACGTTCAGACTGCAGGCTAAAGTGACTCCAATCCGATTTTTTTGCCCCTATACGACCTGTATTCGATCTTTTCATGACAGTCTGAACAACACAGATCCGAATTTTTCAAATGCGACCCAGGCCACTTGGATATGTGGTCCTAAATCTGATAGGTATCTGATCTTTTGCCATGCGACTTCTGTCTGAACGGCCAGGTCGTGTTTATCCGACCTACACGCCATTGATAAACGACAAACGACTCTATTCTGTATTCCAGTAGGTGGGAGATGGAACAAAAACAATAACCATGGGGGACGATAATGTGGAGTCCAGTCAAAGGAGGTTTCGGAGTTAATTACTATTTGGAGGGGACAGCTTTATACAGGACAAACTCGAAGGGTCTTATCGGAACCGAGCGGTTTTTTTCCAAAGAAATGGCCGAGCGTGGGTAACAACAGTCCTGGCTCCAATGCCACAGAAAAGTAAAGAGCCACCAAGCCGAATATAAGGAGGCTAAAGACTCAAACAAACAAAGCGGCCGTGGACGGGTTGCTTGTCCACTTTACGAAGAGCTCGACCGCATTTTGGGAGACAAGCCCAGCGTTCAGCCGATAGAACTGCTGGATAGCAACGCTGCGTGTGACGTCGTTGTGTCCTCTTCTGCACATGCGGGACACTTTTGGGTTGTATGAAGTTCCCACAGGAGATCACATGCAAGGCGCATTTAATTGGAAATGTGAGCGAACTCGCAAAAATATCCGAATTGAGCATTAAGCCCTGCAGTCTGAACGTAGCCTAAGTTATAAACTCAAATAAGACATGTAAGACAACTCTGCATATGTGTTTCAGTCAAAAATGGACAAGTAGTACTTTCACATTGTCTCTTTGACTTGTAGTGCTTGACTTTGCTTTGAGTTACCACACATGAAAACTGGCGAACTCTTCTGTCATCTTGCAGGTCTATGGACCAGTCTCCTACCTACACTATACCACTGCTGGAAAGTGGTTTTGACTGCTGAGAGTACATGTGAGTAAAACAAAAGTCACTCCTCCTCCTTCTCCGTGGCCTCTCAAAAAATCTGAAATCTGATTGGTTGAGAGCGGCATGGGATGTCCCACCCTCTCCAGTTTCTCCCAGTCTCACCTTTGACCCTCCTTTCCAGTATCAGTCCAGTTCACTTTGCTGGCTGGATTCAGTTTAAAGCAGGAACAACTTGGAAACGCATACAGAATGCTGATAACACACACACACACACACACACACACAGGTCACATGTATGGAAGAACATTGGTGTCAAAATGTGTGTAGATTCACAGTCATCCAGGTCATGGTAATCCTACATAGGAGGTTTGAAGAGGTTTTATTTTTCATCCAAGAGGTTTCTTTGGTTCTAACAGACTGCTGAGGGGTTCTAGGTATTAATGTAGGGCCACTTGTGGATTGTTCCTTACCTGGAACTTACATGACTTGGGGCTTGTTGACAAAATATCAGTGATCTAAGTTTCAGGTCGTTGATTCATGTGAGTACGGGAAGAGTTAACAGGATACATAAATACCTGGGACTCCCCACCAGTAGGTCTGACATGAAGAAGCCTCTTGGATAGGGGGTGAAACATCTTCAAGAACCAAAACAGAGGTCTGATTTCCTTCTACTGAAGTACCTGGGGTTAGTGTCAAAAATGCAGAGCAAGTGAGTTTTCTGTAATGAACTGAATCTCTTAGAAGCAGTATAGTTTTATGAGCAGCTGATCGTATTAATACAAAGTCCATGCTTTCACAATATAAGAGCAAAATTATAAAGTTTAAACACTTACAGGAAGTTTGTTTCTAATAATCCTCCAAGCAATGGAAAAGAAGTGGTGGGGGTCAGTCTTTCTGGGTTTTAGCTATCCGTCACATAGACCTTTATCCACTGACGAGATAGTTCAAGGTCCCCATAGAATTATTTGTGTGAACCTTTGAGATAAGGCCTCTTGTGTACTTCAAGGCCTGAGGGTCAAGCTGACCTACTGGTACGAACAAGAGTGAAGAGAAACAAACCTTAACATGAGAAAACACTCCGTCAGTGTATGAAATATGCACAAGAACAACACACCTAGTGTCAGCAGGAGAATTTTAGAGGTTTCTCTACATCTGCTTTATACCTTTACATTGTTTTTTTGTTTTTTTTTCGAGCTGCTTTTAATTTAATCACCGCAGACTGACACCAAAATCCCTTTATTCTACTAACTGAAAAAGCTTTGGAAATGATTACTAGACCGCCTGCGTACTACATATTAACACAATAAAATGTAATAGTCAGCAACTACAAATATTACAGCTTTTTTTTTTCTTTTTTTCATTTGCCCATTATCAAATTCAGTTCGAAAAGGGTGTAGGAAGAAGTAAAAAACTTATCTAGTCCTACCCCTTATTTCTTCTAAAAATGTGTTATTTAAATTTACCCTGAAGCCCTGTTCAGGTCATAGTTCATAATATAGTTGGCACCAAAATGCAACAACAAACAAATCACAGCATACAAACCGAAATTAAGCAAGAAAAACCAAATGACACATCACTGGATACACTGTACCCGTGATGGTGCTAATTTCCCCCTAGTTTTCCGTTCGATATCTGTTTAATATTTCTGTTTTAAAGATGTGTTTAGCCCTGCCTATTGAGTTACATGATTTCAGTTCATCACTGCAGCTGTTCCATAATTTAACTCCTTTTATAGAGACACAGTGAAGTTTCATGTTGGTTCTCACTGGTTGCTTTATGAACATGAAATTTCCTCGGAGGTGATGTTTACCTTCTCTCGGCTGAAAAAACCTTAGGATGCTGTTTGGTAGTTGTTGATTTTTAACTTTATACATGATTTGAATAGTTTTGTAGTCAACCAGATCCTTAAATTTTAATGTATTAAGTTTGATAAAGAGTTGGTTTGTTACAAAGTCTACACAACAGGCCTTCAGCATTGTAATTTTGTTGTGTGGTGTTAGTGGTTGAATATTTACAACATCTTTGAAAAGACATGCCACAATCTAATGGTAATTAAATAAATGCAATAAATTTTGTGTGAAAAAAAACATGATGTATTGAAACTGTGACATTTTAAAATTCACACTAGATGGCCAAAAACATTTTTGGGCCACCATTAGTCTGTGCATAAGCTGTATATGGGAAGTCAACATATAATCTAAATTAAATTAGCACCTGCAGTGATAGACAAGGAAAAAAATAGCTGTCCTGGTGCTCTGTGACGAGGATAAAGTGAGAGAGCAATCGCCAGCTGACTTGGAATCAGCAAACAATGTGCAAAGGAAAAGGCAGAAAACTGCTCACAGTGGTCCAACAATTATTTCTAAAGCTGCACATTTGCATATATGACATACTGTATCACTATATTTTGAAATAATGAATGAGAAATTGCAGTGGGCACCTTTGCATTTATGTGTGAAACTTTATTCCTTATGTTTATTCTATTTTTATTCTAATTATTATGAAATGCAGGCTTGCAGACTGGAGGTGGGGCTAAGTGACTATTATTTATATCAATGCACTTATTAGAGTCTGGGACCCTGAAGTTTACTGCATATACTGTTCCAGCATGAAATAAATAGAATATTCAGTGTCTATTTTCACAAATCTATTACTGATACATTCAGTATTAACAAATTTGCAAATTGGTAAATATGTAACTTAAAATTTTCTCATTTTTAATAGTTTTTCTTTTTGGCATTAGTGTTAAAAATACTTTCATTTGTTCAGTATCTCACTAATAATTGCACAATTATCAGTCAGGTGTAAAAATATTTGCAGCTGCCCCTCCTGCAGATTGATTTTTATTTTGTCACAGCTGAGCTTCCATACATGGACAGAAAGCCCCACAGAGTCAACCACAGGAACGAATGACAAACATCTGCTGCAGCTGTGCCTCACTGCGTTTCTGCTCGACTCCCAGGTAAGCTGCTGTTGCTGCTGCTGCTGCTTTTCTCTTTCGGGCGCATTCAGTCGTTCTTCCTTTGCTCGTTCTCATGTGCATGCAGCTGCACTCGTGAATCCTGGGAAACTTTCAGCCTTGCTGCTTGTTAACGTGGCAAAGAGGCGAAGCTGCACAGATGTTTGTGTGCAGCTGCAATTTGACTCTGAAAGTTTGACGGTTTGAGCAGAAACAGTCAGAGTTGAATTTGTTGTTGACTTTTCACTGCAGGTGGCTGTGACACACAAAACTGTGCCTTTAGTTTTTAATCATTAACATGTTCAACGACCAAACTGGGTTAGAAGTTATTTTATTCCACCTCTTGTCTCCTCCGTCTGGGCATGTTTATTTAATAGTAACAGAACTTAAGTGATCTATCCGGCATGTTTAGAAACCAGCTCCAAGTGCTGATGTGGAGCTTTCAAACTTCCTTATTTTTCTGCCTGTAGAAATCCTCAAACCTGTGCTTGATGAATACAGACATTTTCATGCTTTAGGTCTAGTTTTAGTTCTTCAGTTATCCTGCTATGTAAGGGTCTATAAAAAACAACTGAATTTACCCTTTCTGCAACCTTCAGCTTTTCAGTAAGTTTGACACATTTTCACAGACGTCGGAGTCATCTTTCTTGTGTTTCAGGTTCCATTACAATCTGTTAAATCGAGTTAGTGCGACATCAGAACTCAAACTGAGCTCATGCTGTCGAAAAGGATCTGTGATTGTGGAGCAGACGGTTTGGAAGCTGTGAAACAGACTCGGTTAAAGTGTCTGCATGAATGACAGTATGAAGGAACGAGTGCTGTACCTGAGAGGTATTGATGCTTCCAGTTGAAGCAGCTCTATGCTTTAACATGTCAGAGGGAGATCTTGGAGGTCTCTGTTCCAGGAACAGGCTGTGTCTGTTATTGAAACACAGCCTGCCACCATGTTTATAAAGTTACAAAGTGTTGTATATCGAGTGAAGAGGCCTCCTGGTGGAACTGTGATTAAAATGGACGCAGCTTCATTGCCCTTCATTTTCTGTTGCGTCAGATTTGGTAGTTAATTTTTGATAACATCAGTGTCATAGATTTATTGTTTTAAAGCTGTTATTAACTCTCTAATTTACAAGTTGGTTTAAGTGGGAATGTTTTTGAGATGTCACTCTGACCTGCTGAAAATTCTTAAAGTGTTAAGAGGAAACAAAATTTCACCAAAACACATAAATATGAGGGTGTTTAAAAAGGTTCAGATAAAAAACAGCAAAGCAGACGTTATTCTCTTGCATTGTGATCAGGCTTTTATTTCTGTAACCTTAACACGCAGCAGACAGTCCAGTAAAGCAAACGAAACCTAAATTTTCATAAAACTTACTGAAGGTGTCACAAAAGGCTGGCAGGGAAACAAACAAAAGGTGGCCGGGGAAGTCCAGTCAATAAAAAAGGTGATAAGGCAAAACCAAGTCCAACAATAAAAGTCCAAAGAACGCAAAACAATCCAAATACAACAGGGATTCAAGCAAGTCAAGAGACGAAGGACAGGAGAAAGAAACACAAAGCTGAGTACACCAACCTAAGTAAGGACAGATGGAAGCAGTCAGTGAATCTCAGGGGCGGGAAGGAGCCAAAGACAGGAAGTAAAGCCAACTAAGATGCACAAGGAAGTAACTATCAAAATTAAACAGTACGTGACAACAAACGCCCTATTCTCACAGGATAAGTATTACCTGGGGACCCCGTGTAATAAATAAATTACCCCCTTACGTCAGCTTTTTATGTGTCCCATTTTCACTGGATAACCAAAGTCAGCTTTCCCCCAAGACTTTACTGACTTCCCCTGGATGATGTCAGAGTGTTACATATTGCGTAACATCCGCTCAGCGCTCACTTTGTTTTCACCGCGGCTTGATTGGAAATAAACAGTGGTAACAGAAATAGTAACTAACAGCAGCAGTTTAAGAATCAGCAGTATTGTATTTTACTTTAACCTCGGGTTTGTTGGGTCGCACACTTTATCAGTCGAGTCGAGGAATGACGTTCACTGATGCAGCCACTGCTTGAAAATGTTCTTGGTTATTGAGCTGGCTGTGTATTACAATAGGCTAAAAATAAAAAACATTATTCTTACCACACACTGTCAGGAAAGTGATCCACCATTTGGAGGTGAATTTGCTCCTTCTTTTTAGCCTTGTCTTTTTTTTCCATACGTGACAGGCCAATAAGCTCTTACGGCCCGGGACCTAAAAGCTCCTCTAAACACTCCGATGCAGCCTCCATCATTCGCCAAAAATTAATAAAAATGCGTCTAGTAAACAAAAACCGCCAAGATGCCCGTGGGGTCCCGCCCATTTCTGGCCAAATCACTGAGATGCCTATTCTCACGGGATTAAAATTATCCCAGGACATTGGAGTTCAGCAAAATATAGCAGGTAATTTGCGAGGTAATTTTTACTTTCCAAATTACCAACATGGCCGATTCTCACGGGATTAACATCACTGACGACCTCCGCAATTATTACAAATTACAACAGGTCCCCAGGTAATACTTATCCTGTGAGAATAGGGCTAAAGAGTAACTAACACAGAAGAGACGAGGAAAAGGGAAACACTAGAAAAACAAAGGAGAAAGAGATGAAAAACAAGAAACATGACGACTTGTCTCCAGTCTTTGTGAGCCACATCTTTCATTTCCATTATTAATCTGTGACTGCAGACAGTAAATCTGTATTTTCAGCTGGTTTGAGTGACTCAGCATCTGGAAGACAGCCAGCAGAGGAGGCTGAACATGTCACATATGGTCAACTGTCCACATGTTTACTCTTCTGCTAGTAACACTAGTTAAATCAGTGAATGATCAAACAAAAGATCAGCTAGATGTGTTGGTTTATGAGTAAACAGCAGCATGTTTCCAAGTGTTTAACCCATCGTGTTTCACCTCTCACTGTGTGTTTTGAGCCTCTCATCTCAGGTTCAGTCTGTACCTCTGATTTCTGCAGCTAATGTGAAATATTAACAAACTGTTAACTGATGCTTTCTCTCTCTCAGTCATGTTGTCCTTGACCACCCTCTCACTCCGTCTCGTGGCCTCTGGTTGCCAAGGAAGCAGGCGATCAGTAGCAACCGTCGTCTCCGGCAACAAGACATCTAAGTACGTCCACATCCAAGTTTCTCTCAGGTTCTCCCAGTATCTCCTTCTGTCGTCACACCAGACATGCTGGAGCAAACATTTTGCTGTGGATTCAACTTGTAATTGTTTGACCAGAAACTGATTCTGGGTCTGTATGTGCAGGTTGGTGAGGGACAGACTGAAGACGGAGGTGGAGAAGATGAGGAGTCAGTTCTCAGGGTTCAGACCCAGTCTGGTTGTGTTACAGGTTAGTCTGGCTTTACAGATGACCCTGAATAGTTGAGTCCAGAGCGTAACTGACCACAAAACAACTCAAAACTCTGTAGCTAAATCTACAGTTGGACATTTAGAGCCAAAATCTGGACTCAATCTGTGTATTCAGGCATGAAAAACAACAAAACAGTTTATTTAACCTGGCATATTTCAACTTTTTCTCTTTTTAATAACCATAATAAAAAGGAATCCAAAGTTCAGTCTTAATTTTGTTTTCAAGGCTGAACATAATAACCGAGTGTCAGATAAAGTCTGAAGTAGAGCTGCAGTGATTTGTCAACATAGTCAATGATGTCAACAGTGGAAATGTGCCAACATCATTTTTAACTAATCTTTAATCAGTTATAACAATTGTTTTTGTCACTATCACCATGTATTTCCTGCGTCTTGACATGGGTTGTTTGTGGCTCCAGACATTAGTTAGCTACTGTCAAAGCTACAGTTTAAACCAACGGTGGCTGCAGCAGAGTTAGACTGTATACAGCAGCGTGTGAATGTATTCAACAACCAAGGCTTTTGGGAAAACACCAGTACTTCAAATGATAAAATGAAAAACAATAACTCCTCTTTGTATTTACTTTTTATCATGTTGGAGTTTCCATTTTAACTCCACAGTTTTATACTTTGTAATGTTAAGTTGTGCTTACGTTTCGTACTGTGCTGCTTTATACAGTGACATACAGTTTGTCAAAATAGAATGAACTTGAAATAGTCATTTTGCCTTTTTAAAAATTAATTGATAGAAATATATTCATCAGTGGCAGCCCTGCTCTGAGCTCCCCTCTGTGTTGAAGGATCTGATCATCTGGGATTCTGGTGACGCCTGGTGGTCAAATCAAACTATCTGCTTCTCAGGTCCTGGCTTTGCTCAGTAATTTAAATTAAAAAATAAATAAATAAATACAAGACTCAAGCTGAAGCTGAACGTCCTCTCAGCTCACTGTTGTGAATCCTGGAGATATGATCAGGGTCCTGGTCAGAGGAGCAGCTGGCTCAGTTTACAGTCGCAGGAACGCAGATCAATATTCTGTGTGTTCACCTGCTGACTGGTCTGAACCTGCTGCGTTTGCTGCAGCTGCTTCTCTTCTCATGAACTACAAACCTTTAGCCCTCCAAACCTGAACCACTCAGACCTCAACCGGTCAGATCCACCTGAACCAGCAGATCAAGATCCCAGTGCAGTTCATCCGTGGAGTCAGATTTACATTAAACACGCATGAAGTCATGTTTATCATTAACCAGCTGCAGAGACTAACAGCTGTTCACTGCTGCTTAAAACACCTTTTTACAGTTACAGTTTATCAAGAACATTTAACTAAGACTAACAGTCTGACCCTTCATGAAGGTTTACTGTTTAGTTTGTGGTGAAACTGTTTGTAGAAGAGTTGGTTCAGCAGCATCATTCTTCAGCAGGATGGAGTTTGTGTTGTTTTTGAACTGCATTATCTTGCACAGAGAGGTGTTTCAGAGTTCAAGAGCAGCACAAACTACAGCCTGCTTAGTGATGAAAGTGTTGAATCAACACACTTCTGAAACACTTTCAAAAAAACTGAACATTGTTACCATCTTCACTGCTGAATCAGGCTGCAGTAGTTTTAACCACATTATTCTCGGCTTGTTTACTTTTCACAAAAAAAGATGTTGAAATGACTCAAAGTCCAATGAAACTGAAACTGAAACCAATGTTGAAAATGTTACTAAAATACATCCAAAAATTACAAAATATAAAAGAACGACCAGGGCCTTTATTTGTACATAACAGATCCCAAGAGGGTGGCAGGCTGGTTCCTGAGGGACGGTGGACCTGGACTAGAGGAAGGAAGTAAAGCACACAAAGAAACTTTTCTTCGAACCCCATAACTTTAATCAAATCTGAACTAATCGAACAGGTGTGGTGCTTTTTAATCATCAGCTCACAGCTCAACATCTCTAATCATCTGACCATGAAACATCAAGACAAACAGCTAAGACACGAAACCAACATAGTGACACTGTGACATCTGGCGTAACGAGTCTCCGCCCACATCCAGGAGCCTTAACGAGAAACTTCTTTAGGACTGAGGGAAGATGCTTGTCATTAACTGCCATGTTGTTGTTTTTTTTATCAGTCTGGATTTCATGGATGATGTGACAGATGATCAGCTTTAGTGGGCATCTGGAGTCACTTCTGTGAAATAAAGTGGATGACTGAAGCGTGCGTGTTTCATCTCCTGATGGCACAAAACTGTGTTTCAGGTGGGAGACAGAGACGACTCCAACCTGTACATCAGCACCAAGCTGAAGGCTGCAGCCGAGGTGAGGCACAGACAAGAAAAAAGAATGCTTAATGTACGTTAATGAGGTTCAGGAGAGCTGATCTTACAAGATACAAGTCAACAAACCAACAGGGACTACGTCGAGTAAGTGTGATGTGTTTAGTTCCTCTGATCCAAACCCTGAGACATTCCTTTATCATCACAGATTTGCACTGTGGTTTAGTTAGACTGCCTCAAACACACATCCGCCACTGAAAATAGTCCCCAAACAGTGCTTTGTTTTCTCCTGGAAATCACTGACCCTGTCACATATGTGCGTGGTTTGATTTGCACCTAAATATGAGAAGAATATAACTGAACAGGAAGAGCTGAACAGTACAATAATTAAATTAAGTACACGGTTAGAGAACTGTTTAAAGCAGTAGTGATAGTAGTGTTGTAAGGACAAGCTCAAAAGGACAAGTCTGCTGTCAACACACCGGCCACAAAACAAAGTTCATGTGAATATTAAAATAATGGCTAACTTAGCTTTAATACCATTTTATTATTTCCTGTCTGCAGATTGGAATCGATGCCAAACACGTGCGGCTGCCAAACACAGCGACACAGGACGAGGTTGGAGATAAACTCTAGTCATCATCTCTCTCTCTCTCTCTGGCATCCAGCTGTGATTAAAGTCTGACCGCCTGCTGTTTGCTGTCGTTCTGACCCTTCAGGTCCTGCAGAGCATCATGTCTGTCAACGAGAACCTGTCTGTCCACGGTCTGATCGTCCAGCTGCCTCTCGACTCTGTGAACCGCATCGACACTGAACTCGTCACAAACGCCGTCAGTCCAGAGAAAGACGTGGACGGGTACGTGGCGTCCTACAGCTCTTGTCAGGTCCTGGATGTTTTTGTTCTCTGCTTTCATGTTCGTTTTTTCCTGAGTTATAGACCAATGTCAATTCTTTGTAGAGGTACTGACAATAGTTCTGTCCACTCCAGTTTTTCATTTAGCTATGTGTGTGTGTGTGTGTGCGTGTGTGTGTGTGTGTGTGTGTGTGCAGTCTGAGTTGTATTAATGCAGGGAAGTTGTCTCGAGGTGATCTGAATGACTGTTTCATCCCCTGCACCCCCAACGGCTGCATGGAGCTCATCAGACAGACAGGTCACTCACTGTAAACACTGAAAAGCTTGAACTTAGTCCAGACACACTCACTTAATTTGACCCATCGAGCATGACTGAGAAGTTTGTGATAAATTATGTTTATTCACAACTAAACTGCAACTGCAAACAAGTAAACAGTTTACATTTTGAATGATCATAATACGGAAATAATGTCAATCAACATCAACATACACGAATATGTTAACAGTGAATATTCTCTGGTTCAGGTTCAGGCAAGATGGTGGTCTGCTGCTTGTCCACACTGAGACACAACATGGTTTTCCTCATTGAATTAAAACCACCATCTTTACTGAACCTGAAGCTCAGACAGGTGTCTGGATGTGAACCTGGTATTTGCTGTCACAGTGCTGGACTTTATATGTCCTCCATCCACCCCAACCTCCTCCTGCAGACCCTGATGAATATCAACTACAGCTATAAAGAAAACAATTTAGCTTTGTGAAAATGGCAAAAAAGAAAAAGTTCCACACAGATTTTAGACACATATTGTTGCATAAATGCCTTAAAATCCACTTAACAAGTTCATTCATTCCTATGGGAACTTCCACGATCTCCATTGTGTTCCTTCAGTCTGGACTTTGCCTCGAGTATGTTGAAAAATTTGAACTTCTGTGGTAGGTTCCTGAGAAACTGTATGCCAGAAAGCTGGAAGCACAGACTAAGTAAGAGGCTTGACTATGATGACACTCAAATTCTGTAAATGTATAATTTACAAATAAACAGCTGGTTGAACGCATCATAGCTGTGTTAAGCTCACCAATTTCTCACTTTGCATTATTGATCCTGTTTTTGCCATGGTAATGCTCCAAGCATATACAAATAAGAGATTAATTTCCTTGTGCTCAACACGAGGAGGTATAATCCATTTATTATACTAAGTTGTGGACTCCAAACAAAGCTGTGTGGAAACAAGGTGTAAGGCCGAACTGAGAACTGTTCTTTGTAAGTAACTTCCTCTGAAAGTGTCTCACGTTTGAAACTTGCTAATTAAGAAAAGACAGCTTGAGCAGAAAAGTTGAAGAAGTTTCAGCACACGAGCTTCTCCTCCACAGACTTCATCCATATGAAATGTCTCACCTGTGACTTGCCGTCTCTGTGCAGGTGTGTCTGTGGCAGGGAAACATGCGGTCGTGATCGGTCGCAGTAAAATCGTCGGCGCTCCAATGCACGACCTGCTGCTGTGGAACCACGCGACTGTGACCACCTGCCACTCGAAGACACCAGACCTACCTGAGCAGGTAACAGCGCACAGCCACACACTGGCTTTATATTACTTATAGGCTACTGTTACTGTCAGCAATGGGAATTTTGCTTTGCCTGAGGCTCTGCTGACAGAAACTGGAAACTGTCACTGGAAAGTAATGTCCAAGATTATACAGGAGTTATTGAAGACTTGACTTGTAGTATCATTGAGTTATTACTGTTTTCAGATGATATTAAAATAGGTAATATTCTAAATTAAAAGTGGACCAACAGTCCAGCGCAAGTAGAATTCCTCAGTTTCAGCTATAACTACATTATGGATTGAAGCCAGCAGTGAGAGCCCCACGGCCAAACACACAAAACACTTTTACATCAAACTAGAAGGAGAAAGAAGGGAGCTACCTAGCAGCTGGAGAGAGCGGCAGCCATTCAGTCCGTACAATGTGATGTTTACCCTCCCACGAAAAAAAGGCAAAACCTAAAACCCCGTTCAGAGATGACGAGTATCACAACTGTGGTTATCAACCTACTTTGTCAATCCAGGTTTTGTTCATTTAACTCGGCATGTGATTCTTCTTACACAGGCGCTTATTTATAACCTGACAGCTAGACATCGGAGCTGTTAAACTTTAAACTTCATACATTTAATCATGATTCTGAATACATGAATTTAGGTGTGATGATGTCCTTTAATGAGGGATACCTAGAAGTAACTTTATTTTTGCTCCACTCAGGTGTCGCCTGAATCGACCTGAGTGAACAGGTTTATATTCACAGCACTGAGACGGTGATGAGCAAATTTAGTGGTTCTTCATTTGGCTTAAAGGTGCGGGAACTGACCTGATGCTGATGAGGCCTTTCCCATGTGTGGCATGTTGCAGGTGGGCAGGGCTGATATCCTGGTGGTGGGGGCCGGCAGAGCAGAGATGGTGAGAGGAGAGTGGGTGAAGGAGGGAGCTGTGGTCATCGACTGTGGAATCAACCACGTCGCAGGTCCAATAAATCAGTAAACAGATCAATAACCCTGAGGCGGAGTTGACCGCTTTAAAACTGTACTTATTTATGCTTATGTGACCTCTGACCTCTGCGACAGATGAAACGAAGGCGAGCGGGAAACGGGTGGTTGGAGACGTCCACTACTCCTCAGCCAAAGAGAGAGCAGGATTCATCACACCTGTTCCAGGAGGGGTGGGACCCATGACAGTGGCCATGCTCATGGAGGTTATTTTATTATTATTTTTATTATAATTAATATTATTGTTAGTAGTGGTAGTACTAGTAATAGCATTTAAAGATTTTATTTATCTATTTATTTTATTTACATTATTATTTTTTTTATTACTTCATATCATTTTATCTATTCTGTTAAGTTTATGTTCTACAAATATTTTAATTTTAAATTTTTAACTATTTACGAGCAAAAATTCATAAGAACTAAAAAAATTGCTCATGAAAGCAAATATTTTATTGTGTGCATTTTAAAACCATAAAAAATAACCAATGAAAATGAAGCTGCTCATGTGAATTCATATTTAAATAAACTATAGAATCTTACACAGCGAATATATTAAATAGTAAGAACAGCAGTGGATTTTAAAGACACTGATTTATGCCGAATGTTTAAAGTCAGAATAATTCACATGATCAGTAAATCTGGATATTCTGCTTTCACGTCTGATGCTTGCAGCTGATTGGTCAACAGGCATCCAATCAGAACACAGTGTTTTAACAGGTGAAATACAAAGACGTCTATCAGAACCACAGAACAGATCGATGTAGACAAACTGTGACGGTTTTAAGAGTTTGCATTTGCTGCAGATTAAAAACCCTGAAAGTTCAGGAAGTGAAATGATGATCCATTCCAGGTTAATACATGAAGATTAAAACTTCATTGATCTCGAGTTGTTTTCTGCTTTTGTTGTAATCATCAGTGTTTTAACTGTTGGTGTTCTAATGGATTTCTTTGTTTCAGAACACGGTGCAGAGCGCTCAGCGTTTCCTCCTGAAGAGTCAGTCGGGCAGGTAAAACACCGACACTGACAGGTAACGTTAAGCTCAAGCTTGGCTTTTACATTTTACACTCTGCTTCAGTGCATCTTCTTATCTTAAAATCATTGCCTCCAAGAAATATATAACTCTTTGTCCAGTTTATTTAAACATCACAGCACCACAGTTAACGGCTTCAACTGAAGGAGACACTTAGACCATGAACAGCAAAAATATAAATTACATACATAAAAACATCTTATTGGAATTTATTCACAGAGAAAACTGTCAAAGAGTTTTTACCATCCTTTAATGTACAAATAATGCTCTCAGCTGAAGGGGGTGAAAGATAGTTTAAGTAATAATAATGATTACAAGACAGTAGCAGCACTTTCTAATTTAACATACATTGTATTGCCAAAAGTATTGGGACACCCTTCCAAATAATTGAATTCAGGTGTTCCAATCCCTTCCATTGCCACAGGTGTATGAAGTCCAGCCCCTAGGCATGCAGACTGCTTCTACAAACATTTGTGAAAGAATGGGTCGCTCTCAGGAGCTCAGTGAATTCAAGCGTGGTACTGTGATAGGTAGCCACCTGTGCAGTAAGTCCATTTGGGAAATGTCCTTGATACTAAATATTCCACAGCCAACTGTTAGTGGTTTTATAACAAAGTGGAAGCAATTAGAGCTGAGTATCGCCACTGACCTCCCAATACAATACGATTCCGATGCATTGGGTCCCAAGTCGATATGATTGTCAATACGATTCGATACAATTCCATATAGGTATTTCAGTTACAATACCATTTTTTGCTTTGGTAATGGAAGAGATTCTCAAAGAACTAAAGTAAAAGTAACCCTCTAACCTGGTGCATGAGTAAATATTAATATTTACATTAAGAACTGACCATTAACCAAATAGTTTTACAGCATCATGTACTTTCTTTTTATTTTACAAGATTTCGCAAAAGTGCAACACAAATTACCAGCAGCCAACCAGTGTAAACAATAATAACATAATATCTCACATAGGACTGGACACAAATAGCTGAATATTTGGTCGGATATACTAATTTTGAGATCCAAAGAGTCATCTTTCCTACACATGTGTACTGATTAGGGTGGGGTCAGTGGGTATTGAGGTGCACAGTGCACAGAAATCGCCGACTTTCTGCAGAGTCAGTAGCTACAGACCCACAGACTTGGTGTGGCCTTCAGATTAGCTCAAGAACAACGGTAGAGAGCTTCATGGGATGGGTTTCCAAGAACGAGCAGCTGCATCAAAGCCTTACATCACCAAGTGGGATGCATGGGATGCAGTGGTACAAAACACGCCACCACTGGACTCTAGAGCAGTGGAGACGTGATCTCTGGAGTGACAAATCACGCTTCTCTGTCTGGCAATCCCATGGATGAGTCTGGCGGTCGCCCGGAGAACGGTACTTGCCTGACTGCATTGCGCCAAGTATAAAGTTTGGTGGAGGGGGGATTATGGTGTGGACTTGTTTTTCAGGGGTTGGGTTTGGCCCCTTAGTTCCAGTGAAAGGAACTCTTAATGCTTCAGCATACCAAGACATTTTGGACAATTTCATGCTTCCAACCTTGTGGGAACAGTTTGGGGATGGCCCCTTCCTCTGTGCACCAGTGCACAAAGCAAGGTCAATAAAGACATGGATGAGCCTTTTAGTCCAACATCAGTGTCTGACCTCACAAATGCGCTTCTGGAAGAATGATCAAACATTCCCATAAATACACTCCTAAACCTTGTGGAAACGTTCCCAGAAGAGTTGAAGCTGTTATAGCTGCAAATGGTGGGCCAACTCCATATGAAACCCTACAGATTAAGAATGGGATGTTGTTAAAGTTCATGTGTGTGTAAAGGCAGACGTCCCAATACTTTTGGCAGCATAGTGTATTTGTAACTTATAAGTTGTTAGTTTCTCTAAGAGTTGAGTTTATGTAATGCAGACCTTAGTTCACGTTAATGAGACACTTGTTCATATGGAAACAGCAGCTCTGCACGCTGCTGTAAAAGTCTCACCATTTGGTTTCTTCACCTGCAGGCAGAAAGATGTGAACAGGTGACCAGGAGGAATCGGTGATGGACGACATGTAAATGACATCTTCAGATTTAAACAAATGTTTCAGAGGCTGAACAGCTGATTGTCGTCACTTCCTGCTCTACAGCTTAAATGACCTCCTTCTGCTGATTTCTTTCACATTCTCTTTTTCATAATTGATTTCTTAATCAGTGTTTTTTTCTGTTTCTCCTTCTACATTTATTTTTCTCATGTTCTTTTATTTAATTGATTGATTAATTTATTGAAAATAAAATCAAATTATTTACATTAACCTGCACACAGTATTTACAGGATATAAACCAGATGACATGAAGTATAGAGACTTAACTAACGTTACTTTTAAACAAAATAACGGCATAACTTTACTGCACATTAGAAAGCTGCACATTTATATTTTCACTTTTAAATGCACCTTTGAGCTTTAAAGACTACATTATGGTGTGTTTACCGAAGCCCTTAATGCTGCGCTGCTGTCCAACAGACTGTTTTCCATGTTTCCTTTCTAAATGATAAACTGTGAAAAGTTTGAGACCGTCCTCTATTAAAGCCAGTCAGGTGACGTAGTTACAGAGCCACAGAGATGGTGCTAGGAGGACGTTGGGTCAAACCTGAACTCTGCCTAAGGCCGGGCTCAGATCACACACTACAAGATTTGAAAAATAATGACACATCACACACTACAGGATGCTATTAAGGTTATCGTGCCAGAGGGAGCACTGCCTCACCCTTACCAAATAAACGGGATCCTTTATTAGATTTCTGGTGGGAGGGGAGATCTCCTGTAGTCTGAGCCAAGTGTGAACGCAGCAAACAATTTACAACAGTTTGTCCAGTTTATGCTGCCGCAGGTTTAACTTTTCCTTCTTTCTTCAGAATCTAGAATAAACCAAAGCAAAGTCTCAGTTTCCCTTAATTTCCTCCCACTTTTCCCCTTTTTGCATAAAAGACAATGACAGTTCGTTTTTAAGCAAAATGTAACAAATATATATAATAATGAAAACAAATAAATAACAGAATGATTTCGCTCCTTTTTAAACTAACAAATCTTGTAATACTACGTTAAATAAAAGCTGAAGGATTCCTGTATTTCTTAATAAACGCGTTTATTTCTTGCCATGTGTGGTATTTCTAATCATATACAGTGTGACAGAATCTGAGGCGTAACGTCTGTAGTTGACATTTCACTTGTTCTGGTTTAAATCTTAAGTCAGGCAAACAGGCATTTCTTTTTGTGTATTGCTTTTTCTGTGAGAAATTCCTCTGATCTGAAGAACTGAGGCTCTGGATTCATTTCTCACAAAGTAAAAACGGTTGAATCTGTCCTTTAACTCTGAGTCTTATTCAGCAGGATGAAGAATCAACAGTGTTCGACCTTTAAACCCAGCAGCTCTGTTTGCTCAGGGTTCACAGGCCGACGCCATGGAAACGGCAGCAGAGAGCCGCTGCTTCCTGCTGTCAAAACGGTTGTCATTGTTTTGATTATTGACAGAAAATCTCAACAATCTGCAGAGTTTAATTCATTGCTATCTTTGTTATTATCATTACTCAAATCATCTCTGAAGTTCAGAGTGTAAATATTCAGTATGCTGTTTGGAATGCAAATTTTCTTTCATTTAATTGTAACTCATTCTGTATTTGTTTCCCACCATCTCTGCAGTGTGAGCAAAATAAAGTTATTTATCATTTATATGTTGGCGTTGATGTGTTCAGTTGAGAGAAATACTTCAAGGACGGTTAAGGATGAGAGCAAAGCGAAAACTCAACTGAAAGAAAATAAGTTTTTGTGCATAGTTGGACATTTCTTCCTGTTTTTTCAGTAAAACAGCTAAAAAATAATAATCAGAATGAAACTTGAGGCTCAGATTTTGTTTTCTTCCTCTGCAGGAGCAACATTTCAGCTGAATCTGAACTCTAAAGTGACAGAAACACTTTTATATGTGTGTGCCTGCTCTCTATCCACATGTAGCCTACCACTGTCAGGCTTCTACCTCACCAGTTAGATATGGTAGCATTTGAAATCCAAAAGTGTTGTTTCTTTCTAATTAGAATTAGCCAGATAACATTACTGGTATTGGTTAAAATGTGTGCTTTAAAGTGTTGGAGCTGGATTTCAGTCTACCAGAAATCAAACTATGAGTGAGATAGCACCTGCGCATTCGTTTAATGAAGCAGTAAAGATATTTAGGTCTCACTCAGAGTATTTAATTAGCAGATAGTTGAATAAAGCATACAGAGCTCTGGATCAAACTGCTCACCCTAGCATCAACAGAGTCAATGTCAGGGCACGAAGTCTCTCTGGTCCGTTCTTGGTCTTCCAACAAAAGAATCGGGTTTAACACTCACAGTTGTTGGCAAAGCATCAAAATTATTTTGTTTTTACCATTTAAATTAGCTGCACAACGCCTTCTATGACCATTGCAAAGCCAAATCTGAACGCCATCCAAAGCCAGAAACTAATTTGGATGCCTTAACCAGTGTTACGCAATGTGACAAAGTTTCCAAATGACCTTTTCCAGCCTTTAAAAATGATTTATTTTTATTTTCGATGCAGATGCACTCAGCTCTAAACTCATCCCAGACATTTTAGAATTGGTAATTCTTTCCAGATACAGTTACATATGTAATCTCCTGAAAATTCCTGTATTTTTTCATATGACAACATACACCGATCAGCCACAGCATCATGATCACTGACAGGTGAAGTGAATAACATTGATCATATTGCTACTATGTGGTGTTCTGATGGAAAACCTTGGATTTTAACATCTGTGCTGATGAGACTTAGACACCCAAATAAACATTGTCCCACAACAAACACACTCCCTCATGCAAATGGAAATCCCAAATGTCACTGGATGAAAATGCACCCCACCACATGGAAACAACATCAAACAATCAGGAACATGTTGAGGAACATGACAATGGTCCAACATGTTGATTTAACCTCCAATCTTCCTACAGCCCATTTTGATCAAGCATCAACAGGATGCAGTGGAACAAGTTTGACTGACAGAGACCCCACTGCACAAGTCAGAGTACCCAAAGGATCCAACGTCCTGGTTCCAGACCCCATAGGACACCCTGAGAGGTCTTCTTGTCCTGCCCAATGGTTCAGAGCATTTCTGAGCACATAAGGGGACCAACACAACATTAGGCAGGTGATCATAATGTTATACCTGATCAGTGTATATAAACTATGTAAATAAAACTATGTTTTTCCTCCCAATATTGTGCAGCCCTATTTTGTACATTGTCACTGAACATGTTTTAAATGGCTTCTGCATGTTAATCGAAAACAAATCCTGGTGTCTGTTGTTGTAGTTTAGCTCATAATATTGATTTTTAAAAATTCCTGGTGATGAAAATGGAGGATAAGCTAAAATAAGACTAAGTTATAAAGATAGAGCATCCTGCTTTTAACTTGTGCTCTATGTTTTTGTGTCTTTTATATGAAGTTGCTCATTTTGATCCCTGAGCATCTTTGTGGCATTGTGAGCTCCTGTTTTGCAGCCTTTTTTCTCTGCCACATGCTTTTAATAACCCTAACAGAATCTACACTGTGACTGATAAATTATGAAGACTAGTTATTTATGTTTATTCAGATAAAAAAAACCTTTAACATGTAACCCGTGTGACTTTATCAGTACACAGAAGATAATTCAAAACCCTCAGAGAACACTTAAACCACATTATTCATCAATTATGATCACATTATCACACTGATCTGTAATAAAGGCTCAAGACCATCTTCATACTGCTCTGAAGGAAATCAAACAGACAGTCTCACAGCTGTCAGTCACTGAGATGACTGGCAGCTGTGAGATGTGATCAGATCTTCACTAATGAATCAATCTGATTGATAAGTCAGCGTGACAGTCTGTCTGACTGGAGCAGAATGATCAGACGAATTTATGTTTTTATTTCTGCAGTAATAGTTATGTTTCATAGCTATGAAGCTCTCCGGTTCAAGGTATGTGCATTTCTACATTTGATTCTACTGGATGAAAAATGTCTTCTACTTAGTAAAGCAAACATTCAATGGCGTGTCTGAAGATGATTCACCTTCAGCAGCTTTGACCTTTAAAAATCTATCTCCTCCTTTTTCTGGTTTGTGCAGGCGACACAATGCAAATACTCGTCTGTCTGCCTCTTATGATCAAGAAAAGCAGTGAAACACTCAGTCTGGCAACACAAATATTCAGTTTGTGCTGCAAATTTTAAACATGTTGATGTGAGTTCGGTGAGTTATGCTGATGAATAAATACTCAACATTTTCTTTTTTAAACTAAAGGTAAAACGTCAGATGCGAGGAACGTCATATTTATTTAAAACAAAGCGCTGTAAACGGAATTATACACGGGAGAATATCAAAGCACAGCAGATATAATAAGAAGCTTCAGCACTGGAAGAAAACAAGCCTTTAACACAAATTACTCAGTAAATATTAACTGACACAAATTAATTATGAAGCAAGTTAATGAGCCGAATCTTTTTTCATGAATAATGAATCATTCAGAAAGTATTAAACTAAAACATGCATTTTTTTTCATTTATGAAATCACCTGATTTCTAAAATCACTTTACAGTTAATGATACAGATTTAAGCAGAGTTTTTACCCTGAGCTGTGACTCTCAGGCAGACTGACACCAACTTTTAAACCTGCACGAGCTGATTGTTTATCATCCAGATAGCAACATTTCACAGCTTGTAATAACAATTTGTTTTGTAATCAGTTGCTTATTTCAACAAGCAGCAGTTACAACGTGGTTCATTTGGAGAGTTTGTGTCCATCTGATGAACCTCAGTCCAGCATTTGCTCTGTTTTATCTCTAATTTTGGTCTCCACCAGCTCCTGCAGGAAATGTCTGTATCTTTTGCTGCTAAATGCTCCATTAAGTTCACCAGCTCATCTCTACCTGAGCACTGACTGAATGAAAACCAAAACAGCTGCTAGAAAAGGTAAAAAAAAAATAAATCTCTGCAGAGCTGCACAGATGGTGTCGACTGACAGTTCACTAAGCCCCTCCCCAAAATAGTGAACATCTAATCAAGTCATTTGTGGTTTTGTTTGTATACTGCAGCTCTTGTTTTCTTTGTTAGAATAACTCAAGGTGGAAAACGATGATTAGTCAGGAGGAAGGCAGCCTTGGATAGTCAGACCATTCTCTAGTGCTGTGTAGAATGGTCTGACTGGACCTCATCATCTTTCTGCAAAGCTTGAAATTTTGGTAGATTCCGAGCCCAGAGATGGTTGTCGTTGTTTCTGGTGTTGAAGGGGATGTTTAAAATTGTAGGTAGTGGAAAGAAAGAGAAGGCCGCATGACCTGAGTAGCCAAGGGCCGGCTTCTAACCACAATCTACATCCAATAGAGGCAGACAATATTCATATATACATGTATGTTTTTTCATGGCTGTTTTGTTTGGTCTTAAGTTGAATCTTGTCCTGTTTCCTCTTCAGGTTACAGCTGATACAGATCAAAGTCCTGAATTGGTAATAAATCTGAACGTGACCACGGACAACCTGGGAACATTGTCTGGAAGCACACATCAATACAACTCTCACAGCAGGCGTTTTGATTCATCACAGCAGGAAAAGAATAGCAGGAGACAGTTTGTTCACAATGGCTCAGTTGCTTCTCATACTGTCTAGTAAGAGATCCCAGCGACTGTCTAACCGAAGTACGACTAGTGAACATGTCTGCTGTCAATCAGATCTGTCGCAGCATTATAGTCACTACATGTAGTTCTGCAGCTGAAACTAGAGATGGCAGCTCTATAAGCCATGGAGGCTCTAATAGAACTCTATAGAGTTCATATAAAAATACAGTATATAATTACACATTGCGGCTCCTTTGACTGTTGTGCATTGTGGTGGTGCGCTTGTTACCTGTAAGGCTCAACTCAGGGCAAAGGTAACTGTCCATATTTCTACCTTTTATCTATTAGGATTAGTTTCAAAGAAAGTTTCTTCTTCTTTTGATCTTCACTTGGTCTGAACTCTGCTCTTGCTCAGGTTAAAGTTTGCTGCTCCTGCTGGACACCGAGGTTAGACCCAGAACATCTTCTAGTCTGGGAACACCTCAGGATCCTCCAGGAGAGACTGGAAAACATTGCTGGTTCTGCTGCCAGAGCGACAGACTCTAGATTAACCGCCGGAGATGGATGGATGGAAATTTAGTAAACACCTGAGCGGTGGTCTTCCTCTGTAACTTGTCCTCAGGCGTGATCTCTGCAGCCCTGCGGCTCTCGGTGGTCACAGTCAGCGTTGCTCTGCTGCTCTCTGATCAGCTGATCCACAGCAGCCTTCATGGCAGCTCGGACCAGCGAGCGAGCCGTCTGAAGCAGCTGCCGCTCGCTGTGTTCAAAGCCAAACAGCAGGAGGAGGTGGTTGTGGTTCTCTGAGGATAAGCTGCCCTCCCAACACACTTCGTCCTCCTCATCCTCCTGAGTGTCGTCGTCCGGGGGAAAGAGCTCGATCCGGATGGAGGGTCCATTAGTCGATGGCTGAAGGGACTTGGAGGTGGTTTGATCTATCTTCTCCTGAGGAGCAGCTTCAGTGTCATTCTCAGATGGAAGAGCTGAGGCTGAGAACTGATTATTGAAATCAATGCTGACTTCAGTAGAGTCACAGAAAACCTCATCTTTGTCTGAAGACGTGTGCTCGACTAAAACAGACACCGCACTTGTGTCTGCTGTGACATCAACCACTTTGCCCACAGTCTGGATCATCTCTGATCCATCTGCAGCATTTGTCAAATCATCCTTGGTGGCTTTTGTTGCTGATTCATCTGAACTCTCTGCTGCAGTTCGATCCTCCGTCAGCTGGACGCTCATCTCAGCGGTGACCGTCACCACCTCTGGACTCCGATCAGTTCCATTGCTCTGCAGTTCGGTAGGATCGTCCTCTGAACATGTAGCCTCCTGGACCTTCATCATGTCTTCCATGTTTTCCTGCAGGACACATGACGATCGTCTCTTTCCTCCTCTGAGGAAGAACTTCTGCATTTTTTTCTGGAAGGTCACTGAAGATTTATCGTCATTGTTCTCCACCACATCTCTCTGCCGTTTCTCTGAAGAAGTCATGAACCTTTTGAACATCGGCCACATCCTGAGGTTAAACCTCCTCTTCTCTTCAGAGACATTCTCGCTGTTTTCTTCTATGTTGTTCAGTAAAGTGGTGTTAGTCTCCTGCAGCGCCTCCTCTGGTGGAACAGAACCATCGCTTTCCTTGAGATTCTTCTTTCTTGTCCTGATGCAACCGACAGCTGAGGAAAATCTGCTCCACCACCTGTGTCTCTTCCTGTTCTTGTTGTCATCAACCTCACCTGAGGCTTGGCAGTTTGCTTCAGGTGAAGCGTCTCCCTCCACGGTTTCTGTCAGCTCAGCTTTGGTCTCTGCTCCAGCAGCTGAACATTTTGCTGAGGTTTCGTCTCTGTCACTGTTTTCCATCTTCTCTACTTTAGCCCGGGTCTCAGGTCGGTCCTCCCCAGTGCTCCTGGTTCTGGTTTTTCCCAGCAGCAGCCGTGGAGGACCCGTCAGCTTCCTCTTCAAACCGACTTTCTCAGCTCGCCTCACGCCTTCTCCGTCCTCCGTCGCCATGGTTCGTCTCCACGGAGGAAAGCTAAATGGTTTTTCTGCTTACTGGAGGCGTTTCAGCTTTTCTAGCCACAATCAGCTGCTGATGAACCATCTGCTGCACAGATTAAACACCTGGGAACCTGCGGAGACACACAGCCAGATTACACTCATGTTGATTTATCGCAGATGGAGCAGCAGATATTAAACTTCTAATGCAGGAGTCTGAAATCTGTGTCACCCAACTGAACATCCTGCAGCTCTGACAACAAAAACTGACGGGTGCTGATCATGACTGCTCTCTGAATGAAGCATCTGGATAAGACCTTAGGTTAGTAACAACAATCATTTTGCTACACACATTCAGATTTTGATCACTGATACTGAAATTCATGCAGGGCTGTAGCAAAATTTTAGAAGCAGAATGACACGAATTTATTTTCCACTGGAAAACCTTCAGCGTGTTTAATCTATAGAATACAGTCACAATGGAGAGAGAAAACAGTAAAAAAAAAGTGGTTTGATTCAATAAATTATCCATGAATCTTGCATTTTAAAATGGATTGTGCTGAAATTATTTTTAATGTTTTGTTGTTATTACTCATTAAGCTGGAAACCACACAGGAGTATATAAATTCTGAAATCTGTTGCGCTTTTGTATAAAGTTTAGGAATTTACATTACATATTGATTAGCTGTTGATCCATTCAGGGAAATGCAGATAACTAATGCAAGTTTCAGCAGCAGAAGAAGATTAAGAATGGTTGACAGGTGTTCTTCTATTTCATATTGACACTTGATGACTCGGTACATCAGGGGTGCTCAGTCCTGGTCCTCGAGGGCCCCTATCTAGCATGTGTCAAATGTTTCCCTCTTCCAACACACCTGATTCAAATGATTAGGATTGTTATCAGGCTTCTGCAGAGCTTGATGATGAGCTGATCATTTGAATCAGGTGTGTTGGAAGAGGTAAACATCTAAAACATGCTGGATAGGGGCTCTCGAGGACCTGGATTGAGCACCCCTGCTGTACATGATAAAACTGCTCAGATGTTAAACAAAGTACGAACAAACAAAGTGCTCATTTCAAAGGAAGTTTTACATCCAGAAAACACAAAAGAAAAAGAGTTGGATTTACAGAACAAACCTGAGGCCCTGAAGATCCAGCTATTAATTGATTTATTTAAATGGAGATGAAGTAAATATAAAGCAAAACTCAGTATCTTGGTGAATATAGACAGTCGACATAATAGCATAATAACTGCTGCAGTTGTTAAAATTTCATTCATCAGTAATTGTTTGTTTCCAGTCTGACCGGAGGACATTTACATTTTTTATTCATGTGCTGCAGACTGAAGTAAAGCTGGATGATGATGCTGATGAGGTCATACATTAATGCAACGCTGCGTCCTGATTGGCTGATCAGGAGAACAGGATGGATGTGATGATGATGATGAGTGTCACTCGGGGAGAAGGATACCCCGAAATCTCCTCAAAATAAAGACAAGGATGCTTATTGGCTCATGAAAAACACAAATTAATGTTGTATTTGTTTCTTTAAGGGAGCAAAGCCTTCATGTCAAGTTCTTCTGAATTGTAGTTGTTATTTTTCAGTCTGCAGCCGAGACAATAAAGAGGAAATAATCCGGGAGCAGTTAAGACAGCACAATAACACCAAATTATTTAAATGAAAATGTCTTGTTGTGGCGACACTTTTTACACAACGCATCATGTTAAGTATTAAACAGAAGGGCAGACCAGAGCCACTGTGTGTTTGAGTTTTATTGGTTCAATAAATCTGTCAGTTAGCTGCTTCAGGGTTTCATGTTTTATTCTCCTCTGCAGCTGTTCCAAACATTCACAGATTTTTTAAATGTTGGTCCTCACAGTTGATTATTTTAAAAAATCACTTTCTTTTGTTTACACAGTCTCTGCATACGTTTTACATCACCGCAATTTTAAATTCTTCCTGTGGCTCGACGGCTTTAAAGTCGACTAAACCTCGACATTTTCATTCAGTAAGACCTTTAATCTTTAATATGATGAACAGTTTGTCGGTTCTTATTCCTGCCAGCTGGATTTGTGTGACATATAATTCCCCAAATGTCCTCACAGTCAGTCGAACCAGCACACAGAAGGTTCATAATGATGCTTAAATCCCTAATTTTACACAGACTGCGCCTGAAATAGAAGCAAATGTGTTAATTGGTCTGTGGTTTCCAGCATGAATTTGTAATGTATTATCACTCCCTGACATTTAATTTAACCTCTTGTGATTACAGCATCTTTTATGAGAGGGTTACACAATTCTCTATCCTGAATAAAGAATCTTTAAAAGCAATATTAAAGACAGGAAGACGATTACAGGTTCTGTATTTTACTCTAAACACAGAATCTGACAGATTTAGAAAACTAGATGATGGACATTTAATCAGCTCGATCAGGGTCAATCACAGCTGATCAGTGTTCAATACTCTGAGGCTGAGACTGTTCATCACACAGCTGCCGCCTCAGATCCTCTCCTTACACAAACACAAACTTTATAATTACAATCAATGAGATTACCTGCAGATGAAGTGCAGTGATGATGTCATCGGACGTGGGGTGATGATGTCAGCAGGCAGGTAAAGCAGCGGCTGATGGATCGGGGAGGAATAAAACCGAAAACCTCACCTGAGCGGATGATGCTGATCAGATCTGTTTCTCTGAGAGACCACGGGAAGCACTGAGCGGAACGCTGCTCTGCTGCTGCACCGCCCCAGTTTCCATGGCAACCGCACTGATTGGCGTTTTGTTTTACACAAATTGCTTCTTCAATAAGGTGGTGGGAGGGCGGGGGAGGGAGGGAGGGGTGGGGGGGGAGGCAGTGATGTCCCCCGGGGCCAGAAGAACAGGAAGCAGGACGGGCTTTTATTTCTTATAATGAGTTTCTGCCAGATTTCTGTCTTTAGACGGAGGAGAAACTCAAAGCAAAGGAAACGTTTCAACACGTGTGATACATGTCATCATTACAGAGAGGACGGCTGCAGCAGAGCAACAGGAACCTGCACAGAGAAACGCAACGACACGTTCAGCATGGAGGCACAATTTAACTGAGCTCAGTGTTCTGGGTGGAGAGTCAGTTAAGTGACCGCAAAAACCACAACAAAGACACAAAAACGACCTCAAAAGAGAATTTTTATTGCCCGCAAAAAGGCAAAACAACGCACAAAACAACGGCAATGACCACAAAGACACAACAAATCCTACAAAGGCATAAAAAAAGCAAACAACAAGACACAAAAATGACCAAAAGAGCCAAAAACAACCACAAAGGGATCTCAGAAATAACTATAAAGGAGACAAAAACAACAAACAAGAAAGCAAAGCAAGCCAAAAAACAACCACAGAGATACAAAAGTGATCACAAGAAGACACAAAAACAACTATAACTAGGACATAAAAATGACTGCAAAGAGACAAAAAAGACAAAAAACACAAATCAGTCACGAAGACACAAAAATGACCACAAAGAGTAGAAAAGACAAAAATGACGAGTAATAAATAAAATAAGTAATAAAAATATAAATGAAAATAAACAAAAAAAAAGCCAAAACAAACCACAAACAGATTCAAAATGACCACAAGACACAAAAGTTATCACAAAAACAATCATAACTTGGACAAAAAAAAAATACAAAGAGATGAAAGAGTCAAAAACACACAACCAACTATCCAAACAAATAATGACTGCAGACGCAGGAACAACCACAGAGTGATCAAAAAATGACCTCAAAAGACACAAAAATGACCTCAAAAGACAAATAAAACTGCCCACCAAAAGGCAAAACAACTATCACAAAGACACAAAACAACAGCAGTAACCATGAAGACACAAAAAACAAACAAACAAGACACAATAACGAACACGAAGAAACACAAACAGATCCAAAAAAATCCAAAAAAGAGACAAACACAACAAAGAAGAAAACAAAACAACCACAAAGACAGAAAAAGGAACACAAAGAGAAAAAAAACAACCAACAAGACACAAAAAAAATACAACAAAACTACAAACAAGACACCAAAACAAGACACAAAAGTGAGAGTTTAAAGAAGAGTAAAAAATCAAACGGACAAAAAAACCTCTACCCTAAACAGATTCAAAAAGACAAAAAAATTACAATAAAGGGACAAAAAAAGACAAATAAAACAAAAACGAACACTAACAGTAAAAAAAAACCCTCAACGTACTATCCAGAATAATGACCACAAATCAAAAAAACAACCACAAGCAGACAAAAACGACCTACAAAGACAAAAAAGCAAACAACAAGACACAAAAATGACCACAAAGGGGTCCAAAAACCCCCCGACTCAGACGAAAACAACCAACGAGACACAAAAATAAATACAAAACGACAAAAAATACGACAAACAAGACAACAAAGACCCCAAAATGACGAGTATAGTACAAAAAGACCTTACTTTTTAAAAACTGAAATAAACAAGCCAGAAAGACTCCCCCAAGGTCCGTGTACGTCGCGGCCATTCGTTTTCTTATTTTGAGATTTCAAAATAAAAGCGAAAAATAAACCGTTTCCCGGTTTTTTCAGTGATAATACAAAATGAAGAACGGAAAACGGGCCCTAATTCATTATCCATTATCCGTTATCCGATTTAATTAGACTTTTCACCAGCTAAAGTAACAGAAAACCTCAAAACCCCCCCAAAAACGTCCCGAAAAGCAGCCGAACGCTAGCGATTTAGCGCTAGAGGTGGAGCTAGCAGCACCACAAGGTCCCTCCAAAGGGACAAATAAACCCCACACTGGTGGGGAGAAATAAGTTTTCCACGGGTGTATTTTAATTTTAATTTCCATTTACAAACACATCTAATTAAATCGGATAACAGATAATGGATAATGAATTAGGGCCCGTTTTCCATTTTTCATTTTGTATTATCACTGAAAAAAACGGGAAACGGTTTATTTTTCGTTTTTATTTTGAAATCTTAAAATAAGAATGGCTGCGACGTACACGGACCCCCCAAAAACAACCACAAACAGATTCAACAATACCACAAACACAAGAGAGATTAAAAAAGACACCAAGAGACAAACAACAACGAACATGCCAAAACAACGTTCACAACAGATACGAGGACATCAACAAGATGAAACACAGACAGAGTGGTCAATGATGAACACTTAATAAAGAAAACTGACATGTTGTAAATAGACACAAGTGTAGAAAGTCTCTTGCTGTGTGTGTGTGTGTGTGTGTGTGTGTGTGTGTTTCAGTGCAGCAACATCATCAGACATCATCATGCGTCGTTGATCAGTTTCAGGCCTGATGTCACGTCTCTCGCCTGTCTTCACGTGTTACAGACACAAATAGTTTTTAAAGAGTCAGTCGCACAATTGAAGTTTTCTAACCATCTACTTGTGCTGATCAGTATTTTCATTGTTTTTTTGGAAAGACATATCTGACCTGCAGTGATGGATGAAGGGGGTCAGCCCTATGTTCCCTCATGTCTCACATTTCTAAGACTCCATTTACACGCCAAAACAGCCCCATGTTGGAGTAGCGGTGTTGAGCTCGAGAGAGTTTGGAAGCTAGTTCTCTCCTTCAAATCAACAGCCATGGGATTGAGTGGCGAACCTCTAACTACCAGGAGTAAAAATGTGGGAACTGTGGGAACGAAGGTCTGTGGAAACATAGGGCTGTGGGAACATAGAGCTGTAGGAACATAGAGCTGTAGGAACATAGAGCTGTAGGAACATAGAGCTGTAGGAACATAGAGCTGTGGGAACATAGAACTGTGGGAACATTGGACTGTGGGAACATAGGGCTGTGGGAACATAGAGCTGTAGGAACATAGAGCTGTAGGAACATAGAGCTGTGGGAACATAGAACTGTGGGAACATTGGACTGTGGGAACATAGAGCTGTAGGAACATAGAGGTGTGGGAATATAGAGCTGTGGGAACATAGAGCTGTGGGAACATAGGTCTGTGGGAACATAGAGCTGTAGGAACATAGAGCTGTGGGAACATAGAGCTGTAGGAACATAGAGCTGTGGGAACATAGAGCTGTGGGAACATAGAGCTGTGGGAACATAGAACTGTGGGAACATTGGACTGTGGGAACATAGAGCTGTGGGAACATAGAGCTGTGGGAACATAGAGCTGTGGGAACATAGAACTGTGGGAACATAGGTCTGTGGGAACATAGAGCTGTAGGAACATAGAGCTGTGGGAACATAGAGCTGTGGGAACATAGAGCTGTGGGAACATAGAACTGTGGGAACATTGGACTGTGGGAACATAGAGCTGTGGGAAAATTGGGCTGTGGGAGCATAGGGCTGTGGGAACATAGAGCTGTGGGAACATAGAGCTGTGGGAACATAGAGATGTAGGAACATAGAGATGTGGGAACATAGGTCTGTGGGAACATAGGGCTGTGGGAACATAGAGCTGTGGCAACATAGAGCTGTGGGAACATAGAGATGTGGGAACATAGAGCTGTGGGAACATAGGTCTGTAGGAACATTGGGCTGTGGGAACATAGAGCTGTGGGAACATAGAGCTGTGGGAACATAGAGATGTGGGAACATAGGTCTGTGGGAACATAGGGCTGTAGGAACATAGAGCTGTGGGAACATAGGGCTGTGGGAACATAGAGCTGTGGGAACATAGAGTTGTGGGAACATAGAGATGTGGGAACATAGGTCTGTGGGAACATGGAGCTGTGGGAACATAGGTCTGTGGGAACATAGAGTTGTGGGAACATAGAGATGTGGGAACATAGAGCTGTGGGAACATAGAGCTGTGGGAAAATAGAGATGTGGGAACATAGGTCTGTGGGAACATAGAGCTGTGGGAACATAGAGCTGTGGGAACATAGAGTTGTGGGAACATAGAGATGTGGGAACATAGAGATGTGGGAACATAGGTCTGTGGGAACATAGAGCTGTGGGAACATAGAGCTGTGGGAACATAGAGCTGTGGGAACATAGGGCTGTGGGAACATAATAATGTATATGTACCCAGGTCCTTTTCTTTAGTACAAATACTGCAAAAATACTTCTGTCAGTAAAATGAGACTGACTCATCCAAAGCTAATTTAAACATGTTTTCCTCTTCTTTAGAAAACTGTGTTTTGATTCTCGGTAAGTGAGAAGTCAGTCGTGTTCACTTTATGAGCTCTTGTGGTTTTCAATCAGATGTGATACGTTTCAGCCTCCAGTGAAATCATCAGGAAAATACCAAATGTTAATCTGTCACTGAGACTTTGTGCAAGAAAAACCACAAAAAAAGTTGACCAACTGTTTTCAGTGACAAAAAAAACAATTTAACTAAACAGACTCGGATATATTGGTCAATGATTGGTCATTGATCTGTTGCAGCATGCTACGTGTTCTCAAATGTCACATGTCGTCGTCTATTTTTAAAGGTGTGAAGAGGAATCATGGCAGCTTTTGTTTCTATAGCGATGGAGGGTAAAAATATATTCATCTGTCCCTAAGCAACAGCACGCCGCCCAATCAGATCCTCCGACAGGTGAGAGCACCAAGAAACATCCAGCGACCGTCAGAAACCTTTAATTCAGATTCTGGCCTTTAGTTTCATCTCGTGTGCTCACTGAAAGGCCTTCTGGGAAATGTAGTGAATCACAAACACAAACACAAATAAAGAACCTGGAGGTTAAAAGTGGCTAAAATGTTGCATCACAGTGAGCTGAACCTGAAATAAATCAGCCTCAGTACAGCTTCCCCTGCTGAGACAGGTGAGACTTCAGGAGCTGCAGTGGCATCACACACAGAACCACTGATCAGCTGATCACAGAACATCAGCTGATAATGAAAAATCAGATCATCATAAAACATGAGCTGACTGATCACAGAACAGCTCCTGTTTATAGAACCTCACCTGATCTCAGAACTTTAGCTGATCACAGAACGCCAGCTGACCATTCCTCGTTTCTCTCCAGTATTTATATTCCATTCTGTGGTTTGCAGGTTAAATCCACTGCATGAATCAGCTCTAAGTTGAACACCGACGAGTTTCTGCAGGTGTTTTAATGAAAATTGGCAAACAGAAGAATAAAAACAAAGCAGCAAACATCACCTTATAGCTGCCATCAGCAAAGAGGTAAAATCATTTGTTGTGTCTTCATCCATTTTCTCTACGAACTGTTAGAGGTGGAAAATAAAGACCAGCACATTCCTCTTAATATTCACTAAATAAATATTTACTTAAAAAAGACTAAAAGCTGGGAAGCATGAGGGTAGTTTGAAAATTCATTCCTCTCATGACATTTTAAGGCAATAAGAAGAGCTTTAAATACAGTTTCTTCCAATCCACATGGGCTGATTATAAAACAACAGACCCACAGAAGAACCAGACTCTCTGAAAGCAAGTGAATTGTTTGTAAAATTCATTCAAGATTTCTTGTTTTGAATGTTTTTTGAGTCATATTTTGTCTCTTTGCAGTCATTTTGCGTATCTTTGTGGTCGTGTGTAGCAGGTTTGAATCTTTTTTGAGGTGGCTGAGACCTTAAAGAAGCTGTTGATGACTTTTCTGCAGTCACGTGCAGCACAGAGGGATTATTATTATTATTATTTCACAATTTAATTAAGTTTTAATATAAAATTTGAGGCTTTGGTGGCATTTAAACTATTCAAAAGACAATTTGTTTGGTTATTGTGACAAAATGGGACAAAGGGATTCAGATTCTTTGTAATCTGGTGAAGAAAGCTGATTAAATCTGAGATTCTGTTCAATAATCTTGGTAATTAGAGCTGAGAGGATCCGTTAATTAACTGACTGAATTGAATGTTTCTCCTCCATGTTTAAGAACACACCGGCTCCATGACCTCCATAGTGATGTTCAGGTTATTTTTGGAGAACCTGTGATGCCGTCTCTCGATGACTCATCGAACCCCGTCACCTGATTTTGCACAAACCTCCACCTGCAGCTCCAGCAGCACCAACCAAAACCTGTCATCCAACGAAAAAGAAAAAAAAAAATCTAAAACCTCATTGTTGTTTTTTTTTGTTTTAATTTAGAGCTCATTATGAAATTATAAAATGTATTCCATGTTTCTCATTTTGTATTATATTTTCTCTGTAATCATTTGCGGAATATTTTCAACTCTCTCTTAAAAATGTGACTGTTAATTTTAACAGTAAGTATTTTGAGAGAAAATCTGTAAAAGTCCTAATTGCAAACTTAGTTTCTCCTTTTATTTTTCTAATAACTTAATGAATTCCTCATTTTGTTGTAACTTTTCCTGACTCAAACATAATGATATCCATATATTAAGTCACATTTTTAATACATAAAAACTGATAATATAAGAATATTATAACACAATTGTCACATTAAATAACAATAAATATTCTTCACATTACTCTGAATGATTGTGACTGTCCCAGTATGAACATCTTCCTCAGAGTGGTGCTGATACTGTGAGAAATAAAATCTTTTAAAGGGGAATAATAATTATTTTTTGACAAACCTTCAGCAGTTGACCTTGTCTCTGTGTGTTGAGCTGCACATTGAATTTGTGGGATTAAAGCCTGTAATATTTCCTCTATTTTAAAAGAAGCAGATGCACATGTTGAAGGCCTGCCATTGGATTCCAGCCTTGATACTCAGTTTCCCAGAATGCCTCAGTTCTGCTTCCTAGTCGGCTCTCTGCTGACACCTGCAGGTCAGGATCTGTCAGTGCACACAGATGAGTTGGATCATAAACCAGGTTTCCTTGAAAATAATGGGACTCCTCATAACTTAATTAAATGTTGTAAATCTGCAGCACTGATCTACAAAATCACCTATGACGAGTTCTTTAAAAGGAATCTTTGTCAAAATCTATCTGCGGCTTGTTCGTTCCGAGGTTGTGTTTTATCAGATTTCTTCCATTGTCCTCCAGAAAGGTCATATCGTTCCATCACAGTAAACTATGTCTTATTTTCGTTACTAAAACATCTGACAATTTTCTTTTAAGCGTGAAATGTCAGACCACAATAAGAAGTCAGTTGCTGTCCCCTGATGACAAAAGGGACGTCTGACAGTTTCATTCACAGAAACCAAAGCATCTGATCACTTCGGCTTTAGAATGGAAAATTCTGTTACACATACTGGGGTCAGTCAGGGCCCTCAGGAGTTTAATTGGGCACTACACAGAGAAAAAGGTCAGGAACAAGCATCCGTGATTAAAGGGAGATTATTCCATCCATCCATCTTGTACCACTTATCCGGGGTCGTGGAGGCAGCAGTCTAAGCTGAGATGCCCAGACTTCCCTTGCCCCAGACACCTCCTCCAGCTCTTCCGGTGGGACCCCGAGGTGTTCCCAGGCCAGCCGAGAGACATAGTCCCTCCAGCATGTCCGAGGTCTTCCCTGAGGCTGCCTCCTGGTGGGACATGCCTGGAACACCTCCCAAGGGAAGCGTCCCTCGGGATGTCCAAGCCACCTCAACTGACTCTTCTGGATGTGGAGAAGTAGCGGCTCTATTTCGAGCTCCTCCCTGGTGACTGAGCTCCTCACCCGATCTGTAAGGGTTCGCCCAGCCACTCTACGGAGGAAACTCTTTTTGATCGCTTGTATCCGGGATCTCATTCTTTCGGTCATGACCCAAAGCTCATGGCCACAGGTGAGAGTAGGAACGAAGATTGACCGGTAAATTGAGAGCTTCACCTTTTGGCTTAGCTCCTTCTTCACCACGATAGACCGATACAGTGACTACATGACTGCAGATGCTGCACTGATCCGCCTGTTAATCTCTCACTCCATCCTCCCCTCACTCGAGAACAAGACCCCGAGATAATTAAACTCCTCCACTGGAGGTAGGGACATGACTTTACTAAAATTAACTCTTACAATATAGATAACTTTAGTTTTTCAGTGGCTTTTAAAACTAAATTATTAGTGCTGTTTCTTGTTTTCATGAAGATTGGCGTAAAAACAATCTGCTCTTCTTAAATTTACACTGCATAATCAAACGATCGATCACTTCACCAATGAGCAGAAAATTTCTCAATAATGACTTCTGCAATAAAATGTTTCACAAAATATCAGGACATACCAACAGGAAAAAAGCACTACATACAGTTAAAGCATAAAAAGTACCAACATGACAGTTTGATTTTACCTAGACTGACTCATTTACCAAACTAGATGACAATAATCTAATGTTATGGCCTCCAGTCACTTCTATTGATCTGCTTTTGTGCAATTTTATACATTTTTTAAAATATTTGCAGCTTTTCACGTTTGGTATTTATGTAGTTACTAAATGCTGTATTTTGTACTGACTGTATTTGAAGTATCAGACTGACTGATATTAAAGAGTTAGTAATTAATTGATTGGAAAAGGAAACTACAAACGCTGCTCTCATTTCTAGTCAAACTTCACAGCTGCAATCCGATTGGTGGAAAAAGACATTTATTTACAAAACTTTACCGTTCCATCGATGAAAAAACAGACGTGTACAAAAACATGTTGACACTGAAATTCAATTCCCCTTGTGACTCTTTTTTTTTTTTTTACAGTGAAACACATAGATGACGACAGCACGACAATCAGACATTCACCAATCAATAACCGATAACAGCTCACGTGGGAAATCATTATAAATAAGCGCTGGTCATGTGACGACAGAAATTAACAGCAGAGAACTTGGCCCTAATTTTAAAGGACCACACTGCTGTTTTTCCTCTGGTTAGGCCTGTAACTCCTTCAAAATGACACTACATACAATTTCACAACAAATCTATAAAAACTGAATGCTTGTTTGATTAAATGTTTTTAACTTTTCTTCATTTAATCAGTCTGATCCTGTTATCGGCCAATTTCCTCCAGTATGCTTAATATTTTCTGTCCTTTCTTACTTCAGATTTGTGCTGCTCTGTTTTGTTTTGTTTCCAACATGCAAACCAAGGATTAGTTTCATATTTGATTATTTGGTTGAATATAAAGTAAACATAAAAGTGACATTTTTTCTAACAGCCTGTAGGGGGCGACTCCTCCGGTTGTAAAAGAAGTCTGATTGTACAGACGTCTATGAGAAAATGACCCTAATTCTCACTTTGTCACTGCAGTAAACATCTACCTAATGAATTTATGGTGTCAGACAATAGTTTCACGTCTCCTTCAATACATAATGATGTTAATTTAGTGAATTATGGTCCCATTTAGAGTGAAACAGATGTTATAAGGGGTATGTTTTAGGCAGAGGGATCCTTGTGATGGACAGGTCGCTAACATGTCACTGTGTGTAGTCAAAAGAGCATCATGTTTAAATGTAACACGGCTGAACTACAGGAAAAACAGCAGTATGATCCTTTGAGGGAAGCGCAGCTCAAAAGACAAATCAAACAAAGAGCAGCCGAAGCTGCTGAGCTACGGAGCGGTCAGAGGCTCAACAAAAGGAACAAGGTTAAAAATAGCTGGTAAACTTTATGTTCTACACTGTCCTCCCCACTCAGAGTGAAACCCTGTCTGCTAGAAGTGACATTCTCATGGTACTTAACGGGTTTCATAAGTCCGTTTAAGTCTGGCTGGATGATGTTCACAGGCAACGTTTTGTTAATTCTAAGTATGATCTGAGTATGACCTAATACCACAGACTGTCTCGTAAGAAGCTTTTTACAAGCCATAATTACGTTTCACTGTAACAGCGCCCTCTATTGGTCAGAGTGATGATGATGAAAATAAAGCAGAAGTCAGGTGATGTTGATAGAGATCCAGGAGGGAGGAGGTTGGGGTGGATGGAAAGATCGACTGGTCAAACATTTCAAACAGAAGCTATTTCTTTCAACATGTTTATTACTCTAAACATGGTGATGAAGGTCTTCTAATGGGCCACTGACTGCTTATAGGCAGGTGCAATAAGTTCTGATGTCAACATCTGAAACTGGTTTACAAGTTGGTCAATATTCTACCCCTCAGCTGGCTCTGAGATGTGGGGACTGCCTGAATGAGATCCTTTGGATGAGTTCCCTCTGCTGGGAGTCTGGTCTCCCCCTGAGACAGCGGCTGCTGCTTCATGCTGAAAGGAGGTGGTTCAACATCAGATTGGGATCCTCCTGGACTCCTTTAACAGGACTTTTTTTTTTATCAAATCCAGCTGGAGACCTGCACCAACCCAGAATACTGCAGAGACAACACATCTTATCTGGTTTGGGAATTACTATGATCCCTCCAGGAGGAGCTGGAAACACTCTTGTTAACTGGACCAACCTGTTGCCACAGAGACCGAAGACAAACAGTAGGAAGTGGATGATTTAGGACCAGAGTTACAGCTTCTGGATACCTCAGATGGAGTGTAGTGTGTCGCCTTTCATACTGGGAACCCTTGCTGCTTCCTCAGACTGGCCCACACAAAGGCTAGCATTAGCTACTGTTGCTACACTGTGCTAACATAACAGGTGTCTAACCCATACAATTACCTGTGAAATATGTTGTTAGTCTAACACCTGAACCACAGACACAAAATCCCTGTTCAGTTTTTAACTGAAGTGTCAAAAGTCAAGGATTCAGGAGACAATTTCAGGAGACGCACTCAAGACATCAAACCTTCTATCAGCCTTCAAATCTTATTAAAGACGCAATAATTTTAAAACTGATTAGATGGTCAAATTAAACGACTGAAAAAAATGACTGAGTTAGTATTTTTTTGAAAGAGGTTGACACTGTTTGAATGGGGTTAGCTGGCCTTGGGGGTTTTATGGATACAGCATCTCACAGTCGTCAGTGCCACTGCACTTTAAGGCATCTCCAGACTATCTTCAGCTTTGAGGGGTTGTAACTGCTGCAGATTAGGTACTTGTGTTAACCTCTGGTCAACTCTGGTCTTAAAATAACTCAAGTAGTTCTGGTACCTAAACTGAACCAAACCTCTGCCATCATGTATATGTTTCCAGCTCTTCATCTGTGGTGTGCTAGGAGCTGCTCTGACTCAAATCAGAGGAAAATGTTACTCATACTGCTGTGGTTCAGGTTGAGGAAAGATGGCAGTTTGGGTTTAATGAAAATAAACACATTGTGTCTTAGTCTGGATTAAAACAGATCGCCATCTGTCCTGAACCTGAATGAAGTACCTTAACCAGAGTCTGAATAACCATCATCCATCCATTCATTCATTTTCCTTTGTTTATCAATGGTCAGGTTGCATTGGCAGCAGATTAAGCCGGTCACTCCAGATGTCCCTTTCAAACAGTTCTGCCTTTGACCTGGAAGAACTGAGATGTGCCAGGAAAAGCCCCAAAGCAAGGTGCCCTGGAGATATCCTAATCAGATGCCTAAACCACCTTAGCTGGATCCTTTGGACATGAAGAATACGAGACACCACTCACAGCTTCTTCTGGATGTCTGAGCTGCTCACCTCTCCAAGGCTGAGCCCAGCCGCCCCATGGAGGGAACTCACTTTGGCTGCTTGTATCCGCTATTTCACTCTTTCGCTCAGTACCCAGAGCTCATGATCATAGGAAAAAGTTGGAACACAGATCGACTGGTAAATCAAGAGCTTTGCCTTCCAACTCAGCTTCTTCTTTATTATGACAGTTCAGTACAAGCACCGCAATACTGCTGTTGGCTCCAATCCATCTCATGCTCCATTTTTTCTTCACTCTGGAACAAGATCCTGAGATTCTGAACCTCCTTTGCTTTGGGCAACAACTCCCCCAACACAGAAGGAGAAATTGGCCAGTTTCTAGCAGAGAACCATGATCTCAGGCTTAGAGGTGCTGACTCTCATCCAAGACCCTTCACACTTGGCTACGATCCACCTCAATGTGCACTGAAGGTTACAGTCTGCTGAAGCAACAGAACCACATCATCTGCAAACAGCAGAGAAGCGACCTTGAAGTTCCTGATCCTCAGAGTCTGAGCAGAACCAGAGAACTCATTCTTAATGCTGCAGGTGGAGAGTGAAGATTGTTGAGTGAAAAGATGTTCAGATACCCCGTCAGTGGACATTTTCCTGATACATATTAAATAAAATAATCAGTTTTCTTTTTTAATTTTTTTTTGGAGGGGGTGGGGGGGATTTTTGAAGTTTTATTGATAGACAGAAAGGAGAGAGAAATGCAGCAAAGGGTCGTGAGCCGGACTCCAACTCGCGACCTCTGCTGGCGACTTGCGCCCACGTGGTAATGCCTTAACTCAGAGAGCTATATGTCGGCCCATAATCACAGTTTTCTCACTGTGTCAGTAGAAAACCTGATCTGGTCACAGTTGCATTTCATTTAAAACATACTGAACATGACTTCTAGAAGACAGGGCTGCAGATTGTCACGAAGCTTTGAGCTCTGCTTTACTACTGCAAACATCAATCAGACCGTCAGACCAAGGCACTGCTGCTTCTTTAACATGTCCTCTCTCTCTGGTCAGCAGGTCTGAGTGTCTGCAGTGTCTGAAGACACAACCACAGTTTGACTCGCAGCCTTATAAGCTTTACATTAAAGGAGCACATTTTACTACATCCTCTTCTTCTGCTGCTGTCTTCCTCAGAGTCTGATGTTGCAGACATCAGGTTTGTCACAGAAGGACTTCAATACTGGCTGGTGTGGAAGATCAAGTTTAAAGTCTCTGCTGGTTATTTTTCATAGAAATAAACACAAACCAGTGAAATTAAAGGGTTTGACAATGATCATCAAGATGTGATGTTAATGCTGAAATTTAGGACTGTAGCTACTGGTGATTCTACCGATTATTCTGTTGATTAATCAATTAATCATTTTGTCAGAAAATACTGAAACGTCTCAGAGACAGAGTCAAACAGTCAAAAACCTCAAATACTGCGTTGACTTGACTACAGTAGGAAACCAAGAAATTTTCACACTGAAGGCGGAACCAGTTAAAACAAGCCATGAACTGATTTTCAAAATAGTTGCAATTAATGTTGTCAATCGACTAATCATTTAGGCTCTACTGAAGTTTGTAGACTAGAACTCATAAAACGAACAGTCCAACCCTCACAGGTGATGACCACAGTGCCACACTATGATGACATGACTGATTGAAACACACACACCTGCACAGGTACAGAACCATCAGACAGCCGCAACAGAACAACAACACAGACCTCAGTCTCTCCTGCTTTGTCTTTTCACAACCAGACAACAGAACCACCTGTGCACTCAGTCACACTAACATCCCTCCATGACGTCATCTGATGACATCACTCGACGGGCACACCGTCTACGCTTTCCTGGGAAATCTCAGAGTCCAGGGAGTAGCAGGAGCTGCCATTGTCCTGAGTGTCCCTGTTGGCCTCCTCAGAGAGAGCAGTGGGAGCGCCGGCCGAGGCTCCGCCCCCAGCCCCTCCCCCGGCCTCTGCAGCGCCCTCGCAGAAGTGGGCAGAGGCCTGAAAGAGCTGGCTGCAGAGGCGATTGTAGCGGTGGTAGCGAGACGGCTTGCCAGTGTGGGTGTACATGTGCTCCTGCAGCTGGCTCTTGTGAGAGAAGCGCAGGCTGCAAACGGCGCAGGCAATCTTACGTTTCCGTGAGTGCAGGACGGCGGGGGTGGGACTGCTCCCTCCTCCCCCACCTCCCCCCCGGCTCCTCCTCAGCTCAGCAGCAAGCTGGTTGGCGAGCGCCTGGCTCTGCCTCAGCGCTTCCTCCAGGCATCCTGCATCCAGCTGCTCCTGGGCCCCTGGTGGACCCTCCTCCACGCCAGCGTCCAGCTCCCCACCCTGCGACAGTCCCTCCATCAGGCGGGTGGGATCGAGGGCGTGGCTGAACAGATGCTCCCGCAGGCCTTCAGGTGAGGAGCAGCGTTCTCCACAGCGGGGACATAACAGCACCAGGGGCCGGTCTTTAAACAGGAGGCCCTGACTGGGACTGCTGCTCTGAGACGGCGATCCCACCCCTGGACCCTCCTCCCCCTCACCATCCTCCTCCTCCTCCACCCGCTCCTGCTTGATGCGAGTCGAGATGTCCGAGTCGTCTCCGGATGCCACGGAGCAGACGTTGCGTAGTGATGAGGCCTGATGGTCTGAAGGGACCCCTTCCAGCCCGACGGCAAGGGACAACTGGGAGTGGGACCGCCCCCCACGACCTGAGGACCGCCCATCCTCAGGGGCCCCGCGGGACACTGAGGTGGTCTTGGGAACTCCACCTGCCTCCTTGTTGGCCAGCTGCGAGGAGATCTGAATGCCGTACAGGTTGGACATGCGGACCACATCGGTGGCAGCATCCGCAGCACCCTCACCCGGTTTCCGGCACAGTTGGTAGGCGTGAAGGAACTTGATGCCGTCCTGCAGCCGGCTCTGGTCCACTGGCTGTTTGGGACACATACCAGTGTACATGATGTGCAGCAGATAGCTGAAGACATCTGGCTGGATGTCTGTAGGTTGGATCTTTATACACTCACTGAGGACAGACAGAGACACAGAAGAGTCAGCAGGAAACATTATGTTTACAGGTCAACACTTAAAAAACCTGCCAGTTTTCTATGTCCCCATACAAGTATGAACATGCTCCATACAAGTATGCAATGTAACATGGAACCATCTGCAACCACTAACGCAGCACAAATGCAGTTCTGCAGCCAAGGGGGCGCTACAACATGAAACAACAACAGCAGACTGAGGCCCTCCACCCAAACCCCTGACCTGGACTGATGAATGAAGATCATCTTGAAGTAGTTGGAGAAGGCGGCCAGCACAGCTCGGTGAGCTTTAAAGTAGACGTTTCCAATGGCAACGGTGCAGTCACACAGGAAGCCAAACTCCCTCTGAACGTTGAGCTGCTGCAGCAGGAAGAGGCTGTGAGACGACACCTCCATGACCCCGTCTGAAAGACACAAACATCAACAGCAGGAGTGTAACCATGTTTTCATCCAGAGCTGTTCAATACAAGGTCGGTTCAGTCTGAGCCTCTGATCCAGACTGTCAGAAATGCGGCATTACTGCACCTCTAAAGCTGAAACTGCTCTGCTGGCTTTAAGGCTTTATTTTAGGTCATTATGAACATGTTTTCACTGAATGTTTACATTTTTCAAAATGAAAGAATAAAATGCTTTTTAATACATTTCTTTTGCTTCTGTGTTGAAACAAACTTAAGCGAGTCTCCGAACCAGACCAGACGGGGAACTATGACTAGAGATTACCAAGCATATTGAGCCTAAAGTCAGAGTTTTACTGACGGTGTCTCTCTCTTAACCTGCTCGATCACCATGGTAACTGATGCTGCACAGCTAAAGAGTTTCAGATTTACATCAGCTGTAAGTGTCTCCCTTTGACCAAATCTTTTCCTTGCGATTGTCTCTCAGTGATACAGATTCCAAGGTGAAGGAATGCATCATATCTAATTCCAGTTACAACAGAATAAACTGAATGTGTTGCCAGGGGAACAAAACATGATTTACGCTGCTGGTACTGCAGGTAATAGAACACAGAATAGAAAATTGATTAGTCTTTTGGTATTTCTTAGAAAATTTAATCAATATCATTAATTTCACTTTAATTTGGCCAAAAACTAAAAGTGATTTCCACCTATTCTTCATTATGGGACAGTGTCAGACCTAAGTGTACCTATTGAGTATGTTATGTTTAAAGAGCAGAGCAAAAGTATTTGCCCGCTTCAGAAATCTTCTGTCTTTGCATATTTGTCACACTTAAATGTTTGAGATTTTAAACGATGATTTCATGTGTTGAAACAAAAATGCTGCCCAGCCCATCTTGCCCTGTGTGAAAAAGTAATTCCCCCTTTAGCTACCAATCTATCAAATAACTAAATTCATTTGGTGGTTGGGTTCAGTTTCACCAGCCACACCCGGCCAGGCTTGTTGAATCTAAACATCACTAAATAGAACCTCTCTGGTATTGTGAAGCAGCTAAAGGGTCTCAAAAAGCAGCACATGATGCCACGTTCTAAAGAGATTCAAGAACAGATGCAAAACAAAGTCATTGACATTTATCAGTCTGGAGGGTTACAAAGCCATCGCTGAGGCTCTGGGACTCCAGAGAACCACAGTGAGAGACATTATCCACAAATGGAGGAACATGGAACAGTGGTGAACCTTCCCAGGAGTGGACAGTCTACCAAAGTTTCTCCAAGAGCACATTGATTTCTAATCCAGGACGTCACAAAAGAACCCAGATGAACATTAAAAGATCTGCAGACCTCACTGGCCTCAATTCAGGTCCGTCTACATGATTCCACAATGAGGAAGACACTGGTCGAAAATGACATCCATGAGAGAGCTGAAGGATCAAACCACTACTGACTAGAAAGAACATAAAGACACATCTAAATGAGCCCAAAGACCTCTGGGATAACATCCTGTGGACTGATGAGTCAAAGGTGGAACTTTTTGGAGGACATGGGTTCTGTTACATCTGGCCTTAAGCTAATTCTGCATTCCACAAGAAGAACATGATACCAACAGTGACACATGGTGGTGGTGTGATGGTTTGGGGCTGCTTTGCTTCCACAAGACCTGGATGACTTGTCATAACTGATGGAGCCATGAATTCTGCTCTCTATCATAAAATCCACCATCAGTTCATGACCTAAAGCTCAACACAAATGGGCTATACAGCATAACAATGGCCCAAAGCACACAAGCAAGTCCACCTCTGAGTGGCTCAAAAAGAACAAAATCAAGGTTCTGGAGAGGCCGAGATGCTCGTGAACCAACTAATGTGACCAAATTAAACCAGTTACTAATTGTCTTTGTCAATACTCTTGACTTAGATGAAGATCGGATCACATTTTATGACAAATTAATGCAGAAAACCATGAAATTCCAAAAGGTTCACATACTTTTTCTTGCAGTTGTTTCTGTCAAGGGACCAACCAGTTATTAGGTTCAATCACTTTTTCACAGGGGTGATGTAGGTTTTCAATAATTCTTCAAGGAACCATAATTTTATAAAAAAAAGCATTTTGGTATTGTTTGCGTTATCTCTTTTTAATATTTAATAAGTATAAATATTTGTTTGAAGATCATGTAAGTGTGAGAAATATGCAAAAACAGAAGATTCTTTCTGCTAATACTTTCCCACTTCACTGTATGAGGTTTAAAGTTTACAGAGCTCTGACGTGCAGCTGTCGCGTTAGAAATAAGCAGCTGTATTGAGAGTCACTGAATAGTAAAAGAAATATATTAACTTACACAATTAACAAGCTTATACGAGAATACCATTCTCGCAACAGTTCCATTTTCCTCGTAGCCCTCCATTAAACCAACCTGTTCCTTTTGACTGAAGCAGAACAAGATCGGTCCATTTTATGTATAAGAATATTACAAAGAATAGTGTGAGGAAGAAAACCTGGTTAACAAATAAAGTTTATAACCACCGTCATGATATCTGATGTCTCTGGTTTATGGTTTGTAAGGCCGGCTGATACAAATAAGTCCTGAATAGATCAAACTTCCCCTCAGCTGGTGTCCACTGTGTCCACTGAGCACACGGACCAATGACAATCTGTGAAACTGTCCTTTAAAACTGGACATTAATGACGTCACATCTCCTCAATCAGTCTCCGCCCACCTTCAACCTGAGCCCAGGTGTAATTTAACATGACCCTGAACACCTGGACACGTGACCTCTGACCTCAGTGAAGGTCACCTGCACGCGAGGCTGCACCTAAAACACACGCGCACACACACACACACATACAGGAGCAGCGGTCTGTGTGTGTGTGTGTGTTCAGATGACAACAAACCGTCTCTGACCCAAACACACCGGAAACCAGACGAACCCGCGCGACCCAGCGACACCACCGCTCCGCGCGTGCACGTCGTGTCGCGCCCGTCGGGCTGCAGCCTCCTCCATCCTTCTGTGTCTCATTCACACTCGGCAACACGCACGTCCTCATCACCCGCACGCACGCACACAGGCGCGTGCGCACGCCCCCTCCGCCCCGCACACACCCTCTGTCTGCGCGTGTCGTGCGCGCGCGCCGTTAATCAGCCTCTTACCGCAGAAACGAGCAGATTGTCTTCAGGATCCGGAGCCGATTTGTTGCTGCAGAGGTGATCTCGCGAAGAGCCGCGTCACGTCTCGCGAGAGAAGGGTCAAAGGGGTTGGTCACGTGATCCGACTGTGTAACCCAGTAACATGTAATCAATAATCAATATTGGACCTATTAGGCCGTTTTAGTGCCTTTAAACTATTTAAATACAAACAATGAAACCAAAAATATTGTTTATTATAGAAGGGACAGGAAAATTAAAAATGTCTTTAGTGTAAAAATCATCATCATCATAATGCCTTTATTAAGAATAATTATGTGAGATGATTCTGATAAATCGACTTTTCTTGCACATAAAAGTCCTGTGTTAGAATCGTGAACATGCTTATTGTGTAAAATGAATTATCATTATAATATAACATTATATCATGAATTAATATTTGAAAACCATGTTAAAAAGTGTTTTACACAGTAAAAACTATTCAGTGTCAAACAATTCAGAAGTCCAACAATGTAAGGAATGAAGTACAAAACTGCAGACTGAAATATAACCGAATAAAACAAAAACAGTCATAAATAAAACCGTTAAATGCAGAAAACTTTGTGGGACTGGAAACATGAGACTGAGAATATTTTTTAAGGTGACTGTTAAGAAGTGACATTACTAATTCAGCTTCAGTTCTGAATTCGGGCCCCCCTTATTCCTGAACCAGGACTTTAAAAAAAAGCCAGCAGGCCAAATGAAAATCTGAGGGTGGAGGAGAAAAGAAATCATCAAAAAGAAGGGCTTAAAGATGATAAGTAAAATCTTCAAATCAACTGTAAATTTTGTCAATTTATCATCTCAAGCATCAGCTGATTATTAGAGATTAATATGCAGCTGATTCTGTTAGATGTGTTGATGATGATAATTACAGCCTTACAGATCTCCATGATTAATTTTTTTAAAGAGCAGCTTTTCTGTCTGTTTATCTCTTTACATTTAGAAATTATCAGTATGAACCGAAATAAACATCCTGCAGGACCAGAAACTTCTCTCCTCTCGTTCTTAGAAAGTGCTGACTGAAACGAGGAAGAGTGAGACATCACGGCTTAAAAGCTCAGATCTCAGTCTGGCTTTTCGGTTCCTGAAAATCTGCTCAGAGTGACTCCTCCTCACTGTTTCCTGCTCTCTGGATGGATCCGGTTGGCACGCGGCTCCAGTCCTCCCGCATCAAGTTAAACAGGAAACATCACTTCGCAGTTCCTGTGAGTATTTTAAAAATAAAATAATCGTCATCTTCACATACAGTAGTATGACGTAAAATGTCCTATTTTAAACGTTTCCTTTACGGTTGTAGTTTAATTTATTATTATTATTATTATTGTTGTTATCAATACTAATAATAATTATACATTTTATTCATATAGCGCTTTTCTGGGCACTCAAAGACACTTTACAGGTAGATAATTAAAACAAAAACAAACAAATAGAATAAAGAGCAGGTTTAAAAACAGGTTTAAAAGCATAAAACAGTTAATTATTTATTGTTGTTATTTATTATCGGATACAATGAGTTAACTGAATGCTGTGATGGCTGCCAGATTTGTTGTATTTATTCTAAGGTTTTAAATTAGACCCACAACATAAATCCAGAATCAGTTTTTACTGTCTCAAAATAAAACAGAGTTTGGAGGTGCCTTTTAGGAGCTTTTAAATCACAGTTTTATGTCTGAGTAAAGAGTGAACCATGAATTAAACCCCTCCAAGGACAACTATGAACTATATTAGAAAAAATAGCTGTTAGACGGAGATAGTGCAAGGACATGCCATTTGAATAAAGCTGCATTTTAAGCTGGACTTCTGTAGTCACTGGTCAAAGGAGTGTCTGTGTGCTGGTCACATTAAGCTGATCACTGCCCTCAAGGATTTGTCCTGAATGGTTCAAAAACGTTTTGGCTAAACTCAGCCGTTTTCTGACCAAACAGACTGGAATAGAAATGAGATTTTGAACTTAATGCTTCATTTCTATTTCTGTTCAGTGTAATTATTAAAGATTTGTGTTTTAAAAACAGTTAAGACCTAGTCTTACTCCATAAAAACAAATCCGGGGACATCCACAGATGTCATTGTGCAGAATAACATTATTGTAAGTCCACTGTAACTCTGTGGTCAAGTCTCTAAACAACGTGGCAGATGCCTGTTTACAGTCGTTTTAAAACGTGGCAGCAGAGCTCAACACAGGGAACAGCTACTCTCCAGTGCTGTCTAAATAACATCATCTCCCCATTTGTTATAAAATTCAATTCGGGTTTCTCTTGATTACTTTTCACAACCAAAACAAGTTTTATTGCCAAACATGTTTTTACATCCAAGGAATTTGACTTGGTAGCATCAAAAAATTATAAAATACAAAAGCAAGTATAGTAAAACAGATTAATACAAATATTTACTGTTTAAAGAACTGGTTCCGCTCTATATCTCAGAACTATAAACCCTTAATTCTGCATCTAAACCCCTCAGATCAGAGAATGAGCTGCTGGTAGAGGTTCCACTATCCAGGCTTAAATCCAGCAGTGTGGAACAAACTCCCACTAACTGTCAGAAAAAAAGTAGTCAGTGTAGAAGTCAAAAAAAAACTTGTAAAAACTCATCCGTACAGACTGACATTTGTATAATTTATAATGTATTTTCTAATATTTTAGTATTAATATTCTTTGCAAATCTTCTGGTAACTCCAGCTTTGATAATCTGCAAAATTTTATGTTTAATATTTCATCATAATGTCCAGAATTACTTCATTACTTTAGTGACATTGCCAGCATTACCTCTTACTTTTCATTCTAATTTTATTTATTTATTTTTATTTTTGCATTAATTTATCACTACATTTCTCTTCTGCAGTGCACTTTTTCTGGTGTTATTATAATTTTATGAGCAATATCTGGCTCAAGAAATAATGTGTTTATTTTATCTTAAGTAGAAAAAAGTTTATTAATATTATTATTCTTTATGAATCCTTGATTTCCTTTATATTATTGATACATAATTACTGATCTCTTTTCGAACAGTCCACAATAACGGCACTAGCTACTGTTTTATTATGGAGGCCGTCCTGTCGAGCGGAAGTCTCGTGCTGTGTGTTCCTCGTTGAGTCCAGCTTGACGGAGCGGCAGTCTGTGCGGAAGTTCTTTCATCCTGCAGGGGGAGAAGAAGAAGAGGCTGCCGCTGCTTCGTCTCAACTTTCCGCCCGAACACAACAAACCGTCCGGGGAGGAAACTCCGGAGCCCCGGGAACATCCGCACACCGCCGCCGACAGCAGCAGCTCCTCCGCTGGCCTCCGGTACACACGGTGAGTCGACGGCTCTCTGGCCGGCCTGCGGGGCCGCATGCCCAGGGAAAGTACAGAAATCCCCGCGGCCTGCAGCTCTCGGTGCTAGCTGAGTGCGGGTGGCAGTGCGGGGGTGGCGGGGCTGTTTGCGGGAGAGATACCGCTCAGTAGCGTCAGTTAGCAGCTTTCACATGTGCGGCAAACGGTGCTGATTTCAAAATAAAACGCTTAACTATGAAATATATGCTTTAGCGCGTGTTAGGAATCAATAGGTTCACACAAACCTCTACTGCTGATTTATAATGTTTATCAAATCATTAATAGTCTAGTTACTGCCCAGTCAGACATCATTTTCGGATATATTTTAGTTTCTTCTATTGCCTGGATTTCTCTGCCTTTTTATTTTGGAGGTGTACCCACACCAGCTTCCGTGTTGCCGCTGCTAACAGTGGCTAGCTTGCCGCAGCTAACCGCTGCGGAGCTGTAATCTCCATTTTAGCTCGGTGGTGTGTCCGGCCTCTCCCTGCTGTGAGTCCCAGCACGGCCTCTCCTCCTTCAGGTCCGCTCTCACCGCTTCTGTCGGGCTTTATCGGTTCTCCCACGGCGGGTTTGCCGGTGCCTGAGAGCCGCTGAAGGTCCCACCTTGGGGTCCGCGGCGGCCCTGCGGGGGCGGGCGGTGAGTTACAGTAAACGGAGTCAGGCTGACTGGTAGAGCTCTTATTCAGCTGCTTTGAACAGACTCTGGTGGGAGACAGTGAACAGTTTACTGTGGACTGTTCTTACTGCGGACTATGTTTAGTTTGGACACATTGGAGTTGTTCTCCATCAGGGCCGGACTCACCTCTGAGGGCTCAACGTGTTGTTGGTCCCCTTGGACCCCCATCAGACATGAACACAGGTTATTACCTCCATCAGGATGTTCTCATGTCAGCTGGACCTGACTGAAGGAACAGTGGCCGCTTATTTCATTATTTTCAAGTATGTTATTCACCAAACAATCAGTTATCAGTGGAAACCACAGACATATTGATAGTGACAGATAATTGTTGGTTGCAGCTTCACAACTCTTCAGTGATGAAATGAAATGAGATGTTCTGGGTTAGTTACCCGACACACACTCTAAAAGTTATGAGAGTGTAATAAAACACAATATATAAGCTGAATATTAACTAAAAAGTTGAAACCATTATTCTGAATCCGTGTACACAGAAACAGATTGGATCAATAATAGATCAATGACACAGAGACTTTCTCTGGACATGTCAGTGCATCACATATTGTTTTGTTTTTATAGATGATATTATTGCTATTTTCCTGATTAACTGTTTGATTTTATAATGTTACAACACGTTGCAAAAAAGCCTTAATGACAGTCTCAGGTGTCATGAAGGGAAAAAATGCAGTGTTTATTTGATAATGCCATAATCTTGATATTTTTTCCTCTGATCCTGTGCATAAACTGATCTGGTAGAGTTGAGGTTTTAAGACTGTAGAAGGCAAAGTTCCTCCATCAGGTGGAATTAACCTCCACAAATCCACTCGGAAATCAGTCCAGAACCTGCCAGTCCAGAATCTTCCTGTTTTTAAGTCTGGACGTACATGGTACAGTACAAACAGGAGCTGCTCACAGAATTCAGCTGCTTTGTTTACAAAATGTAAATGCACACAAAGTCAAACATCCCGTATCCATGGCAACATAATACCTCCTATTTGTGTAAAAGTTTCCGACTCTTCACACAAGGGAATCTTTTATCGTTTACTCTGTTCATATTCAGACACTTTGTCAAACCAGAGAGGAAATAAAAGAATTATCTCAGGCAGCATGTTGACATTTGTGTCTGCTCAAACAACGATCGCTCAAACTTTTCTCATAATTACCAGATGAGGCCTCCAGTTTTTTTTTGTTTTTGTTTTTCTGTGGTGAACACATCCTGAAAACCAGAAACCAAAGAGAGTCACATCTACATCATATGATGAAGATTATTTTTGCAACTCTTCTAATGATTTAAGAAGCTGAAACCAGAGGAACGTTTGAGTTTTTACTTGAGTGACTAAAATGATAAAAAAAAATGGCGTGTAACAAATTACTCTTAATTACAAAATATTACTTACAGTTAAAGCAATAAAATGTGGCAGCACATTTAAGAAGCCAAAGCCATTATTGAGCCATAAAATAGCTGCTGATTAACTTTCAGCTGATTAATCTATAAGACAAACATTCTCTTTGAAGCACCTGATCTCAGATGAGACGCCCACAGTGTTTTGAATTCACCCTGCAGGTCTCATTTCAAAGTCAAAATCTTTTTATTGTCAATACTGCGATATGTACAGGACATAAAAAGCATTGAAATTGCTGTACTCTTCAAACCTTCAGTGTGGACAGTAAACATCAGGTTAAAAAATGACATTACGTAAATAAAATTCTACAGAACAAACCAAAAGAGCATTCAAAAAAAAATACAATTAAATAAGTACACTGTGAGAGACTCTGGTGCAAAATAGAGACTCTGGTGCATTTCTTCACCATCAGACGATTCACTACCTGCTTTATTCATGACGAGGGTCTCAGAGGAGGAACGCTTCCACCGATGTTGAGTAGATGAAGACAGATGTCAGTTTAAAAAGAGTTTGCCAGTTGTTGCTGAGTTCAGTCCGATTCTTTGATCGCCTTGTATGTTAATTAAACATGTTTCTGACACGATATTGAAAAGCTGCTTGATTCAAATCCTTAAGCTCCTGATTAAAAACTATGAAGCTGAATCAAAATTCAGATCAACTGGTGATTTATTAGAGAAGATGTTTCACTCTGTTTGACTGCAGAAACTCTGTAACACACTGCAGGAGTGCAACGGAGTAGATCATCCTCCTTCACGCAGGATCTTTGTTTGAGACATTTGGCACTTCTGAGATTTTACGTCAACTCCAAACTGAATAAATATAATTATTATTAACGACACGTATGTACGTAATGGAGCTGTGCAGTGGGCTGGTGCCGTCCTGAACCTGAATCGTGTCGATGCTGATAAACTTCACAAACAATGTGCTGCGATGATCAGCAACAAGTGAGTGAAACCTCTGCACAGTAAGTGTGTGTGCTATTATCAGTTCACACTTTATCAAATCTGAGCAACTGAGAGGTTTTCCTTCATTGCAGGCTACACTGATTCATCTTTGTCCTTCATGACTGCTGATCAATGTCAGATTAGAAACTAATCCGTTTCAGATAGATTAAATTTGTGTCCTGCATATTGCAACTGATTCTCGGCCTGATAGATGTCAAATTAGTTTGAAACTTAAGTGCAGTAAAGATTCGTTTACACCAAACAAACTTCATACACAAGTGACTAAAGAGACTAAACTAAGCTAAATTGTGTGAAATAATTAAATAATGCAAATGCTTGATTAGAGTTAACTAATAAAAAGGTGAATAAAAAGGTCAGCGGTGGACTGAGTGTTCAGAAATCCCCTGAATTCTGTTCTCAGGAGCAGATGTGTTTGTGCTGATAAAGTTTGATAAAGCTGGAGCTGAGAGGCTGAAGTCAGATCTTGTAATGATTCAGGTCTGATCATGATGAGTCATTACAAGACAGAGAGCTCGCTGAGCACAAGCAACCAAATGTTATGAAATACTCTGCAATGCAATAAAAGTCAACCACAGAGAAACCTCACAGCAGAAAGAATGCGGCCGTTGACTGTCTTCCTCTGTTGTCTGCAGGGCGATGGCGAGGCCGAGCCACAGCGATCACGTCCTCCAGCAGCTCAACAACCAGCGGGAGTGGGGCTTCTTGTGCGACTGCCTCATCGCCATCGGTGACATCTACTTCAGAGCGCACAAGGCCGTCCTGGCAGCCTGCAGCTCCTACTTCAGGATGATGTTCATCCGGGACCAGCAGGGGGCAGGCCGTCTGGACCTCAGCAACATGCAGATCAGCGCCGAGTGCTTCGACCTCATCCTGCAGCTCATGTACCTCGGACGCATTGTTGTGGGGAGCTACGAGTTCGAAGAGCTCAAGGCCTCCATGGCGTACCTGCAGATGTACTACATCCCCGACTCGCTGGAAGACCTCAGGGACATCAGGAGCTCCAACATCACCCCGTCCTCCTCATCCTCTTCGTCATCCTCATCCAGCTCCTCCACCGGACCCACCGGTGGGAAGATGATGTTTGGAGTCCGCATGTATGAGCAGCAGCGACCTGCAGCCCCAGAGGGAGAGCGTGTACCGAAAGCTGTCACCAGCAGTGCTGGACGTCCAGCTGTTCCAGCAGCTGTCAGCAGGCCAGTGGTGGTGGCGGCAGAGGAGGTGGTGGCTGCTCCTCTGATCGTGGCACCACCAGTAGCAGATGGAGCAGCCGAGCAGCCGTGTGACTTGAGAAAAAGGACCGGCGGCAGAAGTTCGACTATCAAAGACCGTCCCAGGTTTGGCCGCACCTACACCTGCGATGACTGTGGCTTTGTCTTTAGCTGCGAGAAGCTTTTAATCGAACACATTCTGACGTGCACAAACCGGAAGGCCTACCATCCGCCCAGAGGTAATGTGGAAGGTGACAATGAGTCCAGTAAAGCTGAGAGCTCTGCCTCCGAGAGCATGGAGGAACACAGGGTCATCTGTAAAGGCGAGGACGACTGGCCCGAGACCAAGGCCGACTCCGACCTCGCCATCAGGTCAGTGGCAGCAGGGACAGACGGCGAGCCCGGGTCAACCAGGAGCATCAAGACAGAGCCAGAAGAAAGCATGTTTCCTGAGATTGAGGTGGTCCGGGTCGGTGAGCACTCGGCCAGAGACTGTAACACTCGATTCAGTGATGCCACACGTAAAGACATGCTGAAGGAGAAGACGGGACCGGACCGTGAACCAGAGCCTGGCGTCTCAGGTTTGGAGAACAGCAGCGAGCCTTTTGAAGGTCAGATGTCAAGCAGTGATGATTCAGGAATCCCTGCAAAGCTTCGTAAGGTCAAAGATGAGAAGCAGGACACCGACTGTGCCCCCTGTGAACTGTGTGGTGCTCTGTTAACGGAGGAGGACAAGTCGGCCCACTACCTGTCCAACCACATGGGACATATATGTGCCTGTGGGAGGTGTGGTCAGGTGCTGATCAAAGGACGGCAGCTCCAGGAACACGCAGAGCGTTGCGGCGAATCCCACGGCGGCGAGTCGGACTCTCATGGAGAGGACGAGGCCTCCCTGCTGGAGGAGCCACAGGGGATGGAGGAGGGTCTGCTGGAGGCGGCTGACCTGGCCTGCCCTCACTGCGGCCTGCTGTTCCAAAACGAGAGCCTGGCACTGGAGCATGCCTTGACCTGCCACGACCAGGAGCTGTTCCGCCCAGTGATGCTGGAGGAGGGTGGCGAACCGGATCACCGCCGCAAACACTTCTGCAGCATCTGTGGCAAAGGCTTCTACCAGCGCTGCCACCTGCGGGAGCACTACACTGTCCACACCAAGGAGAAGCAGTTCACTTGTCAGACCTGCGGTAAGCAGTTCCTGCGAGAGCGCCAGCTCAGGCTGCACACCGACATGCACAAAGGCATGGCACGCTACGTGTGCCCGGTCTGCGACCAGGGAACCTTCCTGAAACACGACCACGTTCGACACATGATCTCCCATCTGTCAGCCGGGGAAACCATCTGCCAGGTGTGTTTCCAGATCTTCCCTGGTGGAGAGCAGCTGGAGAAACACATGGACGTCCACCTGTACATCTGCGGCGTCTGTGGAGAGAAGTTTCGCCTCCGTAAAGACATGAGGAGCCACTATAACTCGAAGCACACCAAGAGACTATAGGAACGATCCAAACCTCCTCTGCATTTATACTAGTTTGTTACTAAAAGCCATAAATGTGAGAACAAATTATGCACTTGAACACCAAAAAGACAACTTTTAAATCTGCACTTTTAAAGTATATGCATAACCTAAACAGGCGTTCACACTGCGAGCAGCATGGCTGGTGGTTGGTTGCCCTGGTAGGACTGATGGTGGGCTGATCCTTTGATTGCAGCCTTGATTGAAGCTTTTTTTTATTCGTTTAGCTCTGATCAGGTGATGGGAAGTTTACATGGTGCTGAAACGTGCTCTCACTGCTTTGAATGAGGATTGTACAAGATGTTTTCTTCCTGTTGTCTGTCAGATTGAAGTAAGAATCTATTTCTGTTGATAAAACGGTCACATAAGGCGAGAAACAATCAAGTTTAGAAAGCTGATGGTGGAGTTAGACACTGCCAGGCTAGCTAGATGTACGTTTTTAAAATATTTATAGAAAAACTGGAATTTTATATGCAGTAAAAGATGCATGTGATTTTTACGTGTCAGGTTATTTGACTATGTCAGTGTTTTGTTTCCAGATTCTAAAACGATTCTTTAAGCCGCCCAGAACCAGAAATAAAACGATAAGAGAAAACAGGAACTGGAACTAGTTAGTTTATGATTATTCTGTCAGAAATGTACCAAAGTTGAGTGGGCAGATGGGAGGTTTCCAGCACACCTGTCCACCTGGTTCACAGTCGTGTTGCTCACAGTGTGAACTTGCGGTAAGACCGGCAGTGAACTCCAAGAAACAATCAAAACTGACGCGTCTTCAGCTTGAAATGTCGCCACTTCTGGCTCCTGATTTTTTAATGGGTCCATAGCAGACAGAGGAGCCACAGAGCCAGGACTACAGAATATTAAACTACTACGACCAGAGTGGGTTAAAAAAATGAAATGAAATGAAATTTGGAAGTTACACCTGTGAGAAGACGCCCAGTTGAGTTTGTTTTTGGAGTGAACTCCCTGTTTCAGAGGGTTGCGGTGCCTCAAACTCTGAGTCGGCAATTTCTAGCATTGATGTCAACTTCTTTCCCAGAATACTAAAGTTCCTGAAGATGAAACACGGTGAGATTTTCCTGTTGTAGTTAGTGAGCACAAGACTGCATTTTGCTTTATGAGTCTTTTTTTTGTGATTCTTCGGTTACTGTGCAGCTTCACGTTCAGCACTCACTGTCCAACATGCTCTGTGATTGGTGCCTTTACTGTAACACTTTTTCCTTCTTGTCTTATTCACAGTGACGCACGATGGGGGTGGGCAGGCACAGCTAATGAACCTCCCCCCCCCAACTTTCAAAGTGAATCTATAAATTAAAAAGTCCAAAAAACAAAACACTAGAAGCAGTCGGCTGGCTCACTGGAACCAGCTCAGCCCCAACCAGCCGGACTCGACCGTTGGTTTTCATCTTCTGTCACACTGCGACTTACTCTAATGCCTTATGAGTCATGTAAAGTTGTGCTCCGTTATTATGGCTGTTTTTTTTTTACACCACATATGATCTGAAACAGTTTCTACCATTGAACGACCACATTACACTGATTATCAAGAACGTCGAACCAGTACTCAGCCTGAACCAGCCTGACTCAACTATTCTGAAGCCTAGAACCATCGAAGCCAACTCAGACCACTGCAAAACCAACTCCAATCCCACAGTCACCAGTTCAATTTACCGGCTTGTAATAAGCCTATCTCAGTTTACAGCCAACCCACACTGGTTTATAATGTACCCAAACATTTCAGATTCTGCCTAAACTGGTTCTCAACAAATCCAGGTGCAGGATGAATGGGCTTAAACCAGTTCAGACCCACGTATACTACTTCCAGAACCAATTCAGATGTGGCCTAAACCAGTTCAGGACATGCCCCCACCTGTTAAAATGAGGCTCAAACAGTACTAAACCAGTTCTGAACCAACCAAAATCAGTTTGCATGTTAGCAATCCCAGTACTAACCAGCTCAGAAGAACTTTTGAACTGGCCCATATGTCCTCGAACAAATGGAAACAAATTCAAAACCAGTTCAGAACCAGGACAGACCAGTTGAGAACTAAACCTGAATGAACCAGCTAGTTCCTGCTGCTGTCCATGTTTGTCAGTATCACTGTGTCAGTTCTTCAGGTTTCTGCTGCACTCGAGGATCTAGAAATTCTCCTGGTACCACAAAATCTGGATCCTGGTGGATTCAATGGGGACAGAAACATGAGAATGTTCTCTTTAAAGCTAAAAAGTCACCTTAAACGATGTTCAGCTGTTTGTGTTGATGTTTGTTCTGAAGCTTCTCCTTCTTGGTGTGTTCAGCTGGTCTTGTTGCTCTGAGGTCTCTCCTGTTGATGCTCAGTTTGTGGACGCTCTGCTGTCTGAACACAGGCCTTTCTAAAGCTCTTAATAAACCAAGTGAATTTCTGTTTGTGGAGAAACGTCTCGGACTCTGTTTTCAGTGAGTGTGTTGACAGTTTATTAGCTGGACAAAGATTTGCGTAATTGGTTGAATGTTATTGCTTTGAAAACGAATTATGATCCAACCTGAGACACTCAAACCAAATGATGGCTTTCAGTTTAACATTTTGGCACAAGTAATCGCAGTCGGAGAAAGCTTAAAATTTCTTATTGGAAAGATCCAACCAACCACAAAGAGGCACAGAATGACTCAAAACAACTACAAAATGACCACAAAGAGACAGAACTGGTATAAAATGACGGCAAAGAGACCACATAGGAATTTGAAATGTCCAGAAAGAGATGCAAATTAACCACAACAAGAGAGAGCCGTCGCTGAACAGATGAAAATCAACTCCAAAAAGATGTTTATCAGCCACGATAAGACAGAACTGGAGCAAAATGACTGCGAAGATACTCAGAATATTCAGGAAGGGATGCAAACAGACTAAATGAAGACATAAAAGTAAAAAAAAAACATGTAAATTGACTACAGAGAGGCACAAAAAAGACCGCAACAGACTGAAAAGAGACAAGATGAAGACAAACATGAATGCAAAACCACATCAGAGTCTTTTGTGGTCATCCTGGTATCTCTTGCTCTGGGGATCCTGATCTGTTGGATGGATGGGGTGTTTGTCTCATAATCCAGACGTGATTTTACTCTCATTTGCCAGTTAAATGAAAGTCCTTGCAGCGTCCATTAAGTAAAAACATTCCAGTTCAATCGAGAATTCGGCAGTTAAAGCTGTGGAAGAGGTTCAGTTCGGTTCATTGAGTTTGTAATGGTAGAATTTAGCTACGGGGCTAAACAACTTCACCGAACCAGGCCTCCACCAGACCTGCTCCGGGATCAGCTCAGCACTTGACTGTTCAGGAAAATCCAGCTACGACGGTTTTTACGATCATGCTCCTATTTCTTTTTTGGTTTTTCGATTTAAACCCCCCAGTAATGTCCTCTTCAGGTTTTAAAGGGTCATGCTGCTCCTCTTCCTCCAGCCTTCCTCCCACATTGCGTTGCATTGCAGTTTACTAAATTTATAGATTTGGACTTCCTTTCGGACAGCATTCACATTTGCGGCCACAAATTTTACGAGGAAGGTAATCTGTCTTATTCTAACAAGTTGGACTCTAATGACACTCCAGCCTGCAGGTCACTGTTGGTCCACATGGGGGAGCTGCAAGACAGACTTATACTTTGTGTGTTTCATCAAGCTGCCAAAGTTCAGTATCTTTATTTGAAGATGACTAAAACAACTATAATAAAGGAGCTCCTTCCATTGTAATCCAGGTGATGGATGTGTAGATGAGACAAAATCTAGAGGGCAAAGGACACAACTTTTTATTCAAGTGTCCCACCAGTTTCAACCAGAACGAAGCCCAACATCCAGACAGCATGACCGAACACTGCTGCTGTTTGTCTGTGATTCTGATTTTACATGTGAAGTTGACGACTCTGACACAATTTTAAGGAGCAGTTGGCTTCAAATACGTCAATAAAACTGAGTGTATAACTCAGGAGGTGATGGATGAATCACACCTCGTCTGATGGGATTAAAATGAGCCCAACTGCAATCAGCCAGAAACCTCATTAGGCTGATGGACCGGACTACACCTACCTGTAGAACAGGATCAGCTTCAGACAAGTCAATCAGCCTCTCTCCATCAGGGATCAAACATGGACCTGAAGGTGTTGGGGGACAAACTTTTAACGCAACACTTCATGGAAATCTCTCATCCCTGTCATTCTTCACAAACTTCGTCTGCTCTGTATTTTACTGATCTCCTGACGTGAAACAGCAGGATAATGGGAGCCCTTGAGGTTTGAGTGCACAACTCATCATCTACAGATTAAAGCCAGTAGCTCTCTCAGATTAACAACTAAAGGATTACTGAATCAAAAAGTGCAGTTCTTTGTCTTATCAGATGACTGCCAGGACAATAAATCCTTCCATCTGACACTTCTTTCTCACAAAAACTACAGTCAGCTGAAGTGCTCTGGAGAAGACTAATGAGGATTCTCTCTGGTGGTACAAGACCCATCCTGAAAGTCCCTGAACCTCACAGAGTTCAAGTCTTGAGCAGGAACATTTAAAAAAGTCATCTTTTTATTTGTGTGCCTATGTCTTCTGTTTGCGTCTTTGCTTAGCTGTATTTTAAATGAGGCCTCCAACACAATGTTGCTACAAGTTTAATCAAAGTTGAAGTCTGGGCTAGAGGGTCTGAGTCTCCAAATGTTCTCCAGTGAAAGGTCTTACAGTTCGTCCGGGCTGGTCTGGCTTTAACTGGGAAGAAGTAGCAAACGTGTAAACTTTTATTCTTGTAATATGAAAACCTGTTCTGAACGGAGTGTGTCACCACCACAGAGGAAACCCATCACAACACCACCCTGCAGGTGTTCAAGAATGGCAATGTAGCTGCAGTCATGTAGTTGCTAAATATGATCTCCTTTGAATTTATTATTGTCAGAAAAACAAGCTTATGGAAGAACTTTATCTTATTGAAAAAGTCTTCATGAGTTTTCTTTTGATTTCTTTTTGGTTTTTAGCATTTTGGGGTCAGAGGGTACAGGTTTCGCCTCGGCCTGAATTGTGTAGCTTTGTTTGTTTAGTACCTTCAGTGATTCCTCATCTTTATAATGGCAGAGTGTGAGACACCTGTTGCTGCTGCAAACATCCTAGAGGTGGGAATCCACTCTGACGTCGAGGTTCTTCGATACGTTCTTTCAAGTTACAAAACTCAGAGGGGCTACAGTGCACACCAGGTGACCTTCAACATGTTTTCTTCACATCTGACCGAGGACTTTTGCCTGAAAGCAAACTAACCTAGAAGTTGAATAAAGGCAAAGTAACCTTTGAGTCTTATTTGCATTAAATGACTCAATTTGAAACAATAGACATTTCGTCCATGACAAGTATGAGATCCTCCTGCAGCGTCACTCACACCCGGATTGGCCCAGACGTTCAGCATCTGGTACCTTCAGCCTCTACTGGCCTGTATGTTCAGGATCTGCTGCCCTCATTACATTAACCAGTCACATCCTGAGTAAGCTGAAGAAACAAATAACTTGTCAGTTAAGCATTAACAGACATCGATCAGCTTCTGTCCGTTAGTTCAACGAATTGCTTGTTGATTTAAATGTTGCAGCAGTAGGTCAGTAGCTTTATTCAGTTCAGGAATCAGAGGTATCGATAAATAACTGAGACTTCAAGGATTTCAGTCCACAGTGTTTCCCTCCTGTTGTTAGTTCAGTTGTCTTCCAGCAGAGATGGTGTCCGCCTGGTTCCTGGTTGTGTTGGGGGTCTGTGGTCTGGTTGGGGTCCAGGCTCAGATCATCTCAACGGCAACTGAAGATGAACATGAAGATGACATTCTAAATCCTGAAAGAACCACAGAGAGTGACCTGCGGGTCCTGGTTCTGCAGCTGAAAACCAGAGTGGAGCAGCTGGAGAAAGAGCGTGAGGAAAGAGGTCAGTCTGCTGAAGGTCAAACCAACAATGATCCAGATGATCGCTTTAAGTCAGTTTGTTTGTCTTCAATAAATTTTACTGCTGCTTTTAAAATAAAATCCGAGGGTCTGTAGAAACACAGAACATAGACAGCTAAAGTCTGATCTCCACCTACACTACAAATTGTGAAAGAGCTATTAGTACAATAAAACAGAGTGTAAAGGATAATAGATCAAAGTACTTTTCAGAGCTAATCTCTTCCCATCAACGCAATCTCTCACAACCTGGGTAAAGCTATCTATAAAATGTAATTATAAAACATTTTGTTTGTAGCTTTTAATGTAAACTGTGTGGTTTCCTGCAGCTGGCGCTCGGGTGGCGTTCTCAGCCTCCCTCATCACCACTACAGACTGGACCCACCTGGGCCCTTATGACACCAGCATCACGATGGTGTTCCAGAAGGTGACGACGAACATTGGAAACGCATACGACAACAACACAGGTACGACCCACCTGGTCAGATCAGGACATCAGTGGTGGTTTGTTTTCAAAGATCCCATATCATGATTTATGGTTGCTATAAACTTGGAGGATATGAAGATATTTACACCTGCCGTTCCTTAAGACGGCCTTCAGCTAGATGTCCTCCCAGCTTTACAAACCAGGGAGGGTTTTATTGAACTACTACGAGCAAACTAAACAATGAATTCAGAACTTGTGGAAATTTTCAATTCTCAGTTACATATTTTTCTGTTTCTCTTGTCAGAAAATGGAAAAAGTATGAAAGACTACATGTTAAGCAGCAGTCACTTCAAAACCATTTCTAGACTTCTACTCTCCACTGTTAAACTACTGATTTTAAAACCATAATGTTCTCAGACATCCGAGTTAAAACTGACTGTGCTGTGACTCTGGTGATATTTCCATGTAAAAGATCATTCAGAAAGTTAGAAGCTTGCGGAAATCTGTGTCAGTTGCCATGCTGTCAAACACAGACACAGAGAGAGTCTTCTTCCTGAAGGGGGCGTGGACAGCAGCAGCTCAACTGCATTTAAAGCTAAAGACTTTGAAACAGCCCATTTAGAACAAAACTAAAACCAGAGGTTGCACACTCATAGCAAAATGAACCATCTCTGCAGTATTGTTTATTTATTTATTTTGTTTAGTACTTCTGGTACTGGACTGATGTTGGTCCAGACATGGACTGAATCCCTTTCCTAACACTGACATCTGTGTTCTGTGACTGCAGGAATCTTCACAGCCCCCCTGAAGGGACTCTACTACTTCAGGTTTACTGGGTGTGTTGGAGACTCTGGGACCCTGAACGCAGCACTGCATAAGAACGGCATTAACAAGTTTGCAATCTACAGCACTCTGGGAGCCCACAGCAGTGGATCCAACGGCATGGCGCTGGATCTGGAACAGGGAGACCAGGTCTGGATCACACTCTGGAAAGGCAGTAGTGTCTTTGATCAGAGTCGACTCACAACCTTCAGCGGCTTCCTCGTCTTTCCCATGTAGGTGGAGCCTGAGACACCTGCAGCTGCTGTGGAGACAGTGGAAGAGGTCAAATTTCCTCTTCACAATACGCAAATTAAAGTCTCGTATCTTAGAAACAAACAAAAGGGAAATTATGAAAAACTTGAAATGTTTTTTGATTAAAAAACATGTTGTTACAGTTAAATTTAATAAAGGTGAACTAATAACCAGTTTTTAAAATTCTGATATGTTTTGAGCTGCTTGAAACAATAAAATACCATTAACTTCTGCCAGTGACTGGTGGTTTTCATTTGCTCAAACTGAAGACTGGAAACCAGCTTTGAATTCAGACACCCTCTATGGATCTACAAGACAGAGAACAGAGGAGTCAACATTATTAAAATTCAACTTGAGAAGTACAAATCTCTAATTAATTTGCAATTTATAAAATTATGTAGATAGAAACAGAGACGAGTAAAGTCGTACATTTGGGGCCCCATGAGGCCTGGGGCCTCCAATTTAATGAGGAAGTTAATCCATCTTACTCTAACACAGGGGTGGGCAATCCTGGTCCTCGAGGGCCCCTATCCTGCATGTTTTAGATGTTTCTATCTTCCAACACACCTGATTCAAATGATCAGGATCGTTATCAGGCTTCTGCAGAGCTTGATGATGAGCTGATCATTTGAATCAGGTGTGTTGGAAGAGGGAAACATCTAAAACATGGAGGATAGGGGCCCTCGAGGACCAGGATTGGCCACCCCTGCTCTAATAAGTATGACTGTCATAAAACTCCAGCCTGCAGGTCGCTGTGTGTCCACATGGGGGAGCTGCAAGCCAGACCGTTATGCTTTGTGTGTTTCTTCAATCCACCAAAGGTGTTCCTGTCCACTACCCAGTTGACATAGTACCGACCAGTATATGTCTATGGTACTGACCCCAATTTCCAGCCCTGTGGAAGGTGGATCCATGTTGCCTTTTAGGGCTGTGCCAGACCGAACCCCACGGGGTAAGACTCAGGCACTAGACGCTCGGTGGTGAGCTTTAACAGCCGGGCCCGGCTCTAGGAGGGGGGCCTGGTTTCCCTATCTCAGGCGAGGTGGCGGCTTTCATTTGCCTTGCTTTCACTGGGGTCCTGTGAATCGCTCTTTGTCTGGTCCCTTCCCCAGGATCAATTTGTCTTGGGCCTTTGCCTCTGACAACATAGCTTCCAAGATCACAGGAACACTGAAATCCCTCCACCATGATAAGGTCTGGATTCTTCGGTGGGTCTAAAACAGAATGAAATGAACGAAAACAGACTGCAGGCTATAAAACAGGCCAAAGGTTCTAAAATAAACTAAAGGTTCTCAAAGAGACTACAAACTGTAAAATTCCCATGAAGGCCCTAAAACAGTCTGCAGACTCTCAGCCAGATGCTCCCAGCTCCTCTGGAGTAACACTGACAGTGTAAAGATTCAAACTGCACAGGTTTACTTCCTGACTTTACATGTGAAGTTAACAACTCTGACACAATTTTAAAGGGCTGTTGGCTTCAAATACGTAAATAAAACTGAATGTATAATTTAGGAGATGAGGAAGGAATCAAACCTCATCTGATGGGATTAAAATGAGCCCAACTGCAGTCAGCCAGAAACCTCATTAGGCTGATGGTCCGGACTACACCTACCTGTAAAACACTCTGATCAATCAGTTTCAGACAAATCAATCAGCCTCTCTCCATCAGGGATCAAACATGGGCCTGAAGGTGTCGGGGGGAGGAACATCTAACAGGACAGTTTGTTGAAATCTTTCATCCTTTTATCTTCTGTCATTCTTTCCAAACTTTATCTGTTCCATATTTTGGAGCACCTGAGGCTTGAGTGCACAGCTCATCATATTTACAGATTAAAGCCAGCAGCTCTCTGCTGGTCAGATTAACAACTGAAGGATTACTGAGTCTAAAAGGTGACTGTCAGGACACCGAATCCTTCCATCTGACACTTTTCTCACAAAAGCTAAAGTCATCTGAGGTATTTTACAGAAGAAATGATTGAAATCAAGGATTCTCTGATTCATAATAGTTAGAATAAATATGTTTCTTAAACTATTTAAAACGTGATTATAACTTGCTTTTAATAGGGAAAGAAAAAATTGAAGACAAAAAGAACTATCAACATTTAGCATTTATTTAGTCACTTCTTTACTACTCTTGATGTGTGTTTGGGTCATTGTCTCATTGGAACACCCAGCAGCATCCAAGACTCAACCTTTGGGCTGATGATTTTAGGTTTTCCTGAAGAATGTGGAAGTATTTTTCATTAATACATTTACTTCGTGCTAAGAACCAGTTCCACTGGCACAAAAACAGCCCCACGAGCATAACACTACGACCACCATGCATGACGGAAGGCTTGGTGTTCTCAGGGTTAAAGGCCTCACCTTCTCTCCTCCAAACATATTTCTGGAAATTGTGGTGTCTGTTTGAAAATATCTATTGCAAAAAAACAACAGTAATATGTTGATTAAGCAGAATAAACAAATAACTTGTCAGTTAAGCATTAACAGACATCAATCAGCTTCTGTCCGTTAGTTCAACAAACTGCTTGTTGATTTAACTGTTGCATCAGAAGATCAATAGCTTTATTCAGTTAAGAGATCAGGCAGAGACATTAATAAATAACTGAGACTTTTAGGATTTCAGTCCACAGTGTTTCCCCTCCTGTTGTCAGTCCAGTCGTCCTCCAGAAGAGATGATGTCCGGCTGGTTTCTGGTAGTGTTGGGGGTCTGTGGCCTGGTCCAGGCTCAGATCATCTTAGCGGTACCTGACAACGATGCCGTTGTAAATCCTACACAAACCACAGAAAGTGACCTGCGGGACTTGGTGCTGCAGCTGAAAGCCAGACTGGAGAAGCTGGAGAAAGTGTGTGAAGACAGAGGTCAGTCTGCTGGACTCCACACATCTGCTTCATACATGTTCATGTGTAGGATGTGATGAGATCTTTGTCTGCATGAGTGATGACTCCACTCATGTTGCATGAAACTGTATGAAACATTCACTTCACAGTTTTTAATGAAAACTGTGTGGTTTCCTGCAGTCAGCGCTCAGGTGGCGTTCTCAGCCTCCCTCCACACCACTCTAGACAAGCTCGACCTGGGCCCTTATGACACCAACACCACGCTGCAGTTCAAGAGGGTGGTGACAAATATTGGCAATGCATACGACAAAGACACAGGTACGACTCACCTGGTCAGGTCATCAGAGGTGATCTGACCACATCAGGGATATATTGTTATTCACTGATGCATCTGATGAGTTTTTTCTTTGTTTTTTTTTTAAAGTCTCATCTGGTGAAATTCTTATTATTATGATTTGTGGTTGTTATAAAGTTAGAGGTGTGAAATACTGGCTGTTAAGATATGAAGACATTATCATAATGTTGTCTGACAAACTCACCATACACATGAATAAAAATGACTGATTGCTGTGAATTTGGTGACATTTCCTCGTTAAATGGTGTTATGAACAACAGATTCTCCTCGTCTCACACAGTCATTCACATCTGTCAGCAGCTGTGCAGTCGGCTGTTTTGCTCTGTGCTGTCAGTCACAGATGCAGAAAGAGTTTTCTTCCTGAGGGGGGTGTGGACAGCTCAGCGCCATTAAAAGCATTTACAACAAAACTACAACCAGAGGTTACACACTTATTGTTAAATGAGCCATCCTTGCAGTATTTTTGAGCTGAATATCTGAAAGAACCATTGTTGGGACATGTGAGACTTTAATAAATAACAATATTATAAGTTAGTTTTCTTTGTAATGACCACAAGGGGGGGCAGTGCTTGTGGTGCTGGACTGATGTTGGTCCAGACATGGACTGAATCCCTTCCCTAACACTGACATCTGTGTTCTGTAACTCCAGGAATCTTCACAGCCCCCCTGAAGGGACTCTACTACCTCAGGTTCACTGGGTGTGTTGGAGACTCTGGGAACCTGAACGCAGCACTGCATAAGAACGGCATTAACATGTTTGCAATCTACGACAAGGAATCCCACAGCACTGGATCCAACGGCATGGCGCTGGTCCTGGAGCAGGGAGACCAGGTCTGGATCACACTCTGGCCAGGCAGTGGTGTCTACGACCAGAGTCGACGCACAACCTTCAGCGGCTTCCTCGTCTTTCCCATGTAGGTGGAGCCTGAGAAGGTGGAGGAGGCCAAATCTCTTCTTTACCATTCAAAAATTAAAGTCTGGCATCATAGTAAAGTTTATGTTGTTTTCATCCTTCTTACCAGACCTTCTCTGACGTTAATCATCTGGTAGATATTCCAGAAAAAAACAAATATAAATCAGATTCTTGCAGAATCGTCCACGATGAGTGACAGGGCTGTTTATTGTCCACCAGATTTATATCCAGATTTTAAAACCCAAATAGTTTCTGGGATTTTGTGCTCCAGTCACATTTTTGATCACTGTCAGCAAATCTTTACTGCAAAATAAAGTCCTGTACCTCTGTGGAAACAGCACCACCATGGCTAGGTGTCGAGAGAACTAAAAAGTGTCTTTTGTGCAGTGGGACAAAGTTATAATGACATAAATCATGATGAAAGAAAAAACAAAAGTTGAAATTCTTTCATTATTCATTTCAAAAATTAAAAAACTGGACATAATGCCCAGAGGTGCTACCAGCACTGGAAAAAATGCTGACTTCCCATGTTATAGATATTTTGTTACTAGCACTTTTACAGCTGTTTTTCATGCTACTTTGCACATAAACTCTGGCAAGATATTTTACCAAACTGAATATATCTCCCAGCAACTTGGTCCTCTGGATACAGATTCTGAGCCAGTGTGTTTTATTTCCTTCTTAGTCTCACTTGTTGCCTCCTTTATGTTCCATGTAAACACAACCTACAGTTTACCTTTAAAATTCCACATTTTTCTCTCGTGACTGTTGGTCACAGCTTCATGGAGTTGAACGACACACAACGAAGAGCTGAAAATCCAGCAAGTCCTCCCGTTTTTACAGTTTCTGGCTTTGTCACTAAAAAGAAAACAAGTGTTTTCAACCTACCAGCAGCTTTTGGGGTCAGACGGTTGAAACAGCTTCAGGTAAGCATGTATAAGCACATCTGTTTAATAACACAAGCCTTTTAGTGGCCTGTGTAACATTAAAGAGGCCTTTGGATTTAACAGTTCAGTATGTCTGAATCCAGGTTGCACCTGAATGCATCACCAGTGCAAGAAAAAGCATCAGGATACCTGAAGAAAAATACAAAATCAGTCCAATCCCCACCAGTGCAGTGTAAAGCAGCATCGTATGGAAATACTTTAGTAAATGCAACTGTTTCACTTCCAGTCCAGCAGACATAGAGAACAAAAGTAAACAGGATTTACGGGTAATTAACTAAAACATGAAAACAGTTCCAGCGATGAGACCAGACCGGCCTCTCGTCCTTCCTGTGATCATCCAACAGGAAGTGTTTATCCACATCAGATTTCTCTGGCAGGAGGAGCGGAGTCTCAGCAAGAGAAAGGACAGACGAGTGCTGAGATGACAAATTCGACATCAGGCTGTTTTTAAATCCTCAGTTTACACACCTGAGACACTGACATGAGACAGAAAACCAGACGGCTCATAGAAACAAACACTCATGTTAAAATTTTAAAAAACTCCTCTGCTTAAATGAAGACATTTCTGTCCAAGTCTCTCCTCTTCTTGACCCAAACATAAATGGCTGCCAAATATCTAGTTATAGTTGTTTTTAAATTAATGGATTATCAGATTTTGAAGGGTTGGAAACAAACCAGCAAAGACCCCTGATATACACATATACACTCAGTTTCATGTCATTCCTCAGGAACCAACCAGCACTGCACAGCTGACACGATTACCTGATCAGTCATGATTATGGTGTTAAATTCTGGAAGCAGCTCAACAGTTTTCTCATTTACTGTGATGGTAAATTTCAAATTGGGAGACTTTTGTGAGTCTTGAATGAAAATGAAGGGAGATAATTGATTTGAACAGCAGTGTAAATCCCAACACAGCTGCGGACAAAACCTTCAGCTCGCAAGTTTTTTTTGGTGCCATGCTTACAGTTGCTAACATTAGTGTAAACTCATCACAAAAAGTTCTGTTTACAGGAAATGTTTACATGGTTTTTTGTTGTTGTTTTTTTTTTTTAAAAAAAAGATTCTTCCATAAAGTGCTTCAGAGATGGTTTTAATTTGGTTTACTGTATGGATTTTAAAAAAAATACACATGACCTTCTGACACTTTCTGAAATAAAAAGAAAACCTAACTCAATGGTCAACTGTGTTGCTGAAAAAGGAATTAAATGAATTTAAAGTTCACAGAATTGAAATGACATTAAGCTCCTAAAACAAAAATCCACCACTCAGTTCTAATTTATTTTGTACCAGGATAAAATAAAATAATAATAATGATGAAAATAATAATAATAATAATAATAATAATAATAATTTACAGAAATTACAGAGAATTAATTCTATACATTTTTCCCATTTTGAAAAATTCCTATTTTGTTTTAAAAAAAGGTTTTGTCATGATGACCAAATACATATTCTCTGAAAAGAAAATATTAAAAACACAATAAAGTCAGTTAAAGAAAGTATAGGCCTATGTGGTGGCCATGGTCAGAATAGTTGTTAAAAGTTTTAACCTAAAATAAAAAAAAATAAATATTGAAAAAATCAGTGGTACACATAGGGATTTTTATTATGTAATTATACACATATATTGTGAAGACGTTGAATTGTCCTTTTTAAAAAATATCTTCTTTAATTTCTCTGTTTTTTTAAATGTAAAGTAGCATCTGTAAATAAAAGTTTTCTAAAGTGTTTAGAAAGTTTTACCAACAGTGCTCCTATTAATAAACAGACTCACAGGAACCTGATACACAACTTTTACTCCTCCATCCCGAACCCGGAGGAGTCCATCTCCGTCCAGCCGACCTCAGACACCGGCTCCCGGCCTGCCGTGGTCCGGTGTGTGGGCAGGTTGGCCGGATCCTCCGCGGTGACAGCGGGCGACTCGGCGGTGCTCAGAGCCGGAGAGGTGAAGCCCTGCCCGGCTTGAGGAGGCTCGGTGGGTTCAGTTTTACTTTTTGCTTTATTTCTAAGCTTTCCTGCAGAGCCAGCAGGTTCAGCATCACTTAGTTCAGTCTCGGAGGTGGTAGATCCCGGTTCAGTCTCGGTCCTGGTGCGGCTCAGTCCGGGTCCAGCTGTGGGTTTCCAGATGAGGCTGTAGTAAACAGCGAGGACGACGGCAGCCAGAGACACGGACAGGACGTAGACCATCACGGTGGCCAGTCTCACCCACTTCTTGTTGGCTTTGGCCACCAGCTTCGCCTTCTTCTCGCCGGTGTAGGTAGCCGGTTTGCCCCGGTCAGCAGGGCCGAATCCCGGTGTCCAAGTCTTGGGGTCCCGCATGGTCGGACGGTGGAGGAGGACCGGAGGAGGCGGTGTGTGCGGTTCGTCACAGCTGAGCAGAGTGTCTGGAGACCCGGCGGAGATCCGTCAGCCTCCCGGTCCTTCCAGCATTCTGGTGTGGTGCCACAGCTGGAGCCCTCCAGATGTTTAAATCCGGACTGACCCGTCAAGTTTAACCCGAGTCAACACGGACCACAAACTCACGGATTGTGCCTTCAAAATAAAAGCCGGGTGTTAGTTTGGTTTCTAATTTCAAAGTGAAGGTGTGTGATATTGTGATTGTGATCAGAATAATTGAGTTATGACAAACCTCTAATGAACCTATGTTCAACTAACAAATTTTACTTCTTCAATCAAATATATTTTATAATTACTACTTATAGTAAACAACTTATTAATGACAGGTAGCGTAAACACAGGTCTTTAGGACTTGTGTTTACGCTAACTAAAGTTTAGGTGCCTAATAAATAGCCACTGAATCTATTAGCCCACTGGCTGCGAGACTCATCTCTTAAAGACATCAGGAGGAGACTATACAGCCCTCTCAGCATCAATAGCTGGCACCATAATTGAGTAAGTCCAAATCAGATTTAATTAGATAATAAATCATAACAAAGTGCATCCCTCTCCAGTCATTGATTAAACCCCAAAAAAGTCATCACTGTGTATCAAAGCTACACATTAGCATATTTGTTACGGATATAATAATGATACAGAAAGCCCCACCCTGCTGTTTAACAGGATTGTTTCCTTAGGTTTGTTCGGAAACTCTTTGTCTGAATCTGTCATCGATAATCTGAAGTTTCAAGGTGGAAATGTTCAGCTGCAGGTCTGTCTTCTAGCATGTAAAAAACACCATATGGACATGTTAACGCTGTAGGTGTGATTAGCAAACTGTGGACATTTATATATAATCTGATCAGCTGCAACATGCACTTTGTTGACAGAGATTTTTCAAAGCAGTAAGAACCTTTGGAGAACACAGGATCAGCTTTACAGAGAGGAGTGAACACACAGACGAGCTCTTGGTGCTCAGCAGGAATTTTATTTCTCTTCAGATTGATGATAGCATGTCATAATCAGCTGTAGTGAAATTAACTTAGTGTTAAAATAGCAAAAACAAGATGCTGTCTGTAATTGAATTCAATAACTGATTATCCTTGGGATGAGTCTTAAATATCTCAGAGCTGACAGACCTTAGATTAAATTAATAAAAACAGCATGAAGTCAAACATTGTTGAAGCTTGTATGAGCTGAACCGATGCTGAGTTAAGGCGTTTTTCTGATTAAAATTAAAATTTCACCTAAAACTGTGGAAAATGGAGGAGAAGTTTTAAAACTATAGTGAATTTGTTGTATTTTAAACCAAACCACAGTATTTTCCCAAACTCTAACCAAGTAATTTTGATGCCTAATCTTCACCAGACTTCTAACATGTGAAAGCGTCCAACAAAGCATGATATCTTCCTAAACCTCACAGTATAGTTGTGGTGCACAAACCTAATCAGAAAGTGAGTCGAGACCAAAAGTAAACAAACCCAGACAGACAGGGTTGGTCAAAACAAGTGATGAAATTCTTACTTGAACACTCAGACTACCCAGTTTTAAATAATCAGAGGGATAATTAACACTCCAACTACTTCTGTCACTAGTAATGGTGATAAATAAGTGTTGCTGTTAGGTTTCAGGTTCCACTGCAGCTTCAACCAGGAACAGGAACATCTGTCAATCAAAACAGAGACCTGGATGTTAACGAGAAGCAACAGAACAAAAATCACTCACAAAATTACAGTCGTCATCTATCTCTGCCCACGTTTAACTTTAAAGATTAGAGTTTTTTTCATTTTCATTCCATTTTTCATTGTTTTTTTTATACTTTCAGTCACATCTCATGGCTTTCATCATAGATTGCTCTGTGGTGAAGTTTAATTTGTCATCACATGACCAAATTCACACATGTAGACCACTTAGCATGTGCAATAAAGACACTGGATGTGGTTCATAATTGTACTAAAAGCTAATAAGTTAAGTTTTGTTGTCATTTATAGCTTGTTTTTACCATCATAAACCTTTAAAAAAATTGATGTTAATGTTATATAAGTTTGACTGTTAATGATCTGTGGTGATCACAGTGAATGTTTAATGCACATGAACTCACCTGTGATGTTGACTTTCTGGGATCTCGTCACTCATCCAGGCCCTTCTTGGAGGATCCGTCCCTGGTCTTTGCCCTCAGCTTATTCACCTGCGACTCAGCAATGTCGGCCCTCTCCTCAGCTTCCTCCAGCTCGTGCTGCAGCTTGCGGAGTTTAGCCATGTTGCTGTTGGCTGCCTCCTCTGCCTCCTCAGCTGCATGTTTGTAGGACTTGACCTTCAGCTGCAGCTTGTCCACCAGGTCCTGAAGGCGAGCCATGTTCTTGCGGTCTTCTTCAGTCTGGTAGGTGAGCTCTTTGATTCGGCGTTCATACTTGCGAACCCCCTTAATGGACTCTGTTCCCCTCTTCTGCTCCACCTCCAGCTCGTTCTCCAGCTCTTTGATGCGAGCCTCCAGTTTCTGGAGCTGCTTCCTGCCGCCCTTCATGGCGATCTGCTCGGCCTCATCCAGTCGATGTTGCAGGTCTTTGATGGTCTGCTCCATGTTCTTCTTCATGCGCTCCAGATGGGCGCTGGTGTCCTGCTCCTTCTTCAGCTCCTCGGCCATCATCGCTGCATCTGTGATGGCCTTTTTTGCTTTCTCTTCAGCATTGCGGTTCTCCTGTATTGCCTCCTCCATCTCATTCTGCAGGTGGAGGAGGTCTGTTTCATGCTTCTTCTTCTGGTTGATCAGGCTGGTATTTTGGGAGTGGAGGAGCTGCATCCGCTCTGTTGCATCAGTCAGCTCCTGTTCAGCCAGTTTCCGACTTCTCTCCGTCTGCTCTAGGGCAGCCCTCACTTCTTCCAGCTCTGCCTGGATCAGGTTATTTCGCCGTTCAAGCAGAGCGATGTTTTCTCTCAAGTCATCGTTGCCATGCTGAGTATCGTCCAGCTGGAGCTGAGTGTCCTTTAGGAACGCCTGCAAGCTCTTGAGCTGTTTCTGTGCATCAGCAGCTTGCCTGTTAGCTTGGCTCAGCTGGATCTCCATCTCATTGAGGTCACCCTCCATCTTCTTCTTGACTCTCAGGGCCTCATTTCGGCTCCTGGTCTCAGATTCCAAAGAAGACTGAAGAGACTCGAGCATCCGTTGGTAGTTCCTCTTGGCCTGCTCCATTTCCTCGTCTTTCTCAGCCACTTTGCGCTCCATGTCGGCCTTCACTTGGTTGAACTCCAGCTGGGCTCGGAGGATCTTGCTCTCTTCATGTTCCAGGGAACCTTCTGCTTCCTCCAGGGCTGACTGGAGCTCAGCTTTTTCTTGTTCAAGTTGTTTTCGCATCTTTTCCAGTTCATGTGCGCTACGTCCGCCTTCTCCAAGCTGATCAGTAAGGTCAGAGATCTCCTCTTGGAGGTTCTTGTTCTCTCTTTTCATGGTCTCAAGTTGATCTAGTGACTCCTCATAAGCATTCCTCAGTTTGAAGAGTTCAGTGCTCAGAGACCGTGCCTCCTTTTGGGAGGCCTCTAATTCACACTGCGACTCCTCAAACTTTTGCTTCCACTCTGCCAAGACTTTGTCAAAGGTTCTTTGTTTTTTGTCTAGTGCTGCAGATGCTGCATTAGATCTCTCGAGGTCCAGCATCAGGTCTTCAATTTCATTTTGAAGGCGGTGTTTGGTCTTCTCAAGGGATGAACACTTGGCGTTCACGGCCTCGATGGCCTCCTCAGCCTCCTGCAGTCTCTGAACCAGTTTCTTCTTTGCTTCTTCCAGCTCCTCTGTTCTCTGGATCCCATCTGTTTCATATTTAGTCCTCCACGCTGCAACCTCAGTGTTGGACTTGGATAGTGCTCTTTGCAGCTCTGCCTTGGCTTCCTGCTCCTCCTCAAACTGTTCTCGGAGCAGGTCACAGTCGTGACGAGCAGACTGAACAGCATGGGCCAGGGCATTCTTGGCCTTTACTTCTTCCTCCAGCTGCCTGCGGAGATCTTCAACCTGCTGGTTGTATGAGTTCTTCCCTCTGGTCAGTTGTGATATCAGACACTCTTTTTCCTCCAGCTGGCGTCCAAATTCACCATTCTCTGTCAGCAGCTTGGCCCTCTGGGTTGTCAAATCATTGATGCCCCGTTGAGCCTCCTCATATTTACTCTTGTACTCATTCATGTTGTCTTCCATTGTGCGGCACATCTTCTCAATGCTTGACTTGGCCTTCACCACACTCTCCATGTTAGAAGACAAGTCATCCAGCTCAAGCTTCAGCTCACTCTTTTCCTTCTCGAGTTTCTGCTTTACACGCTGAAGGTTATCGATTTGTTCTCCCAGTTCAGCAACGCTGTCGGCATGTTTCTTTCTCAGAGATGCAGCAGTAGACTCGTGATGGAGAGTGGATTCCTCAAGTTCCCTGCGCAGCTTCTGAAATTCAGCATCTCTCTTCTTATTCAGCTCCACCTGAGCTGATGTGGCTCCACCAGCTTCCTCCAGACGTTCACTGATGTCCTCCAGCTCTCGGGAAAGATCAGAGCGCTGCTTCTCCACTTTGGCCCGGGCTGCACGCTCAGCATCCAGCTCCTCCTCAAGCTCCTCAATTCTTGCCTGGTTTTCTTTCAGCTTCTTCTGAAGCTGAACTGAAGCAACCTGCTCATCTTCGAGTCTTGAAGTTACTTGGGTGATCTCAAAGTCTTTTTTCTTCAGTTTTTCCTCAAGCTGTTGCTTGTCATTCTCCAAGTCCATCAAACTCTCCTGGGTCAGTTTCACATCTCCTTCGAGCTTCCTCTTTGAGCGCTCCAGGTCCATTCTGACTTTCTTCTCTTGCTCCAGTGAGCCCTCCAGATCATCCACCTGCTGCTCTAGCTTAATTTTAGCTTTGGTCAAGCTGTTGGATTTATCTTCTTCACTCTGCAGGTCATCCAGTGTCTGCTGGTGAGCCTCCTGCAGCGCCTTCTTCTCTTTGGTCAGCTTCATGATGTTCTCATCTTGAGAAGCCATCTCCTCTGTTAGGTTTTTCACCTTATTCTCTGTAGCATGTTTCTCTTTTTCCACCTTGGCTAAAGTTAGCTCCAGGTCATCTATATCCTTCTTCAGCTCAGAGCATTCATCTTCAAGCTTTCGTTTCTTTGCTGTAAGATCAGCATTCAGCTCCTCTTCATCCTCCAGTCTTTCAGCCATCTCTTTCAGCTTGGCCTCTAGTTGAATTTTGCTTTTTATAAGCTGTTCACAGCGTTCTTCAGCATCTGTCAGAGTGTCCTGTTCAGACTGGATTTGCAGGGTCAGATCATTCTTCTCTTGGAGAAGAGTCACTATTTTCTCCTCTATTTCCTTCCGTCTTGCTTCTGATTTCTCCAGAGCTTCTTTCAACTTGTTGAATTCATCCTTTATGTTGGCCATCTCCTTCTCAGACTCAGCACTCTTGAGCAGAGGTTTAATTTTGAAGAAGAGCTTCATCCATGGCCAGTTCTTCACACCCAGAAAAGACCGAAGGTTCCACTGGATGACCATTAGGGCATCCCTACGTTCTACAAGCTTAGCAAACTGCGCCCTCATGAGAATGGCACGAGCATTGGCCTGGATCCTAGTGATGATTCGAGAGAGCTGCTCATCTCGCATCTCCTCCAGAGTTCCTAACAGCCCAGCTTTAAAGAACACCTTTGTGTGGCCGAACTTGTACTGAGTGTGGTCGATGTCCAGGGATCCCAGCAGCTTTTCAGCACTTTTTTTGCAGTCAATGAACTGACCCTCCGGGATGGCAGAGGCATTCAGGATCCTGTACCGCTGCTTAAAGTCACCATAGAGGACCCTGTTTGGGAAACCCTTCCGACAGATCCTGATGCCTTCCAGGACACCGTTACAGCGCAGCTGGTGCATCACAAGGCAGTTGTCCATGACTCCTGGAATTTTCTTCTCATTAGGAATCAGACAGCGGACAAAGTGGGGATGAGTGGTCTTCAAATTATTCATCAGCTTGTTCAGGTTTTCCCTGTGAAGAGCAGACACCGTCTGAAATGAGGAGCCTTTCTTCTTGGCTCCTTTGCCGCCTCCCTTGTCTCCACTATCAGCTCCAGAATAGGTTGAAAACAGCAGACTGAGAAGCTTAAGGGAGGATTTCTGGAAAAGACCGACCACAGTTTCATTCAGGGGGTCTTTGTTTTTGACCAGCCAACCGGCGATGTTGTAGTCGACCGTGCCAGCATAGTGAACCAGGGCAAAATGAGCCTCTGCTTTTCCTTTTGCTGGCCTCGGCTTCTCAAACATTTTGTTCTTGCCCAGATGATTATCATAGAGCTTGGACTTGAAGGTCTGGTCACTGGCTTTAGGAAACATGCATTCCTCCTCCAGTATTGACAGGATCCCCAGAGGCTTCTCAATCAGGTCAATGCAGGCCTGCAAATCCATCCCAAAGTCAATAAACTCCCAGTCGATACCTTCTTTTTTGTATTCTTCTTGCTCCAGAACAAACATGTGATGGTTGAAAAACTGTTGCAGTTTCTCGTTGGTGAAGTTGATGCACAGCTGCTCGAATGTGTTGAAATCAAAGATCTCAAATCCAGCAATGTCCAGTACTCCTATGAAATACTGCCGGTGCTGTTTTGTGTCGAGCGATTGGTTGATTCTCACCACCATCCAGTTAAACATCTTCTCATACACTGACTTAGCCAGAGCACCGATGGAGTAGTAGACTTGGTCCACACTTTGGCCTTTGGTGACATATTCGTTTCCTACCTTGACTCTGGGATGGCATAGTCCTTTGATGAGGTCAGCAGAGTTCAGCCCCATTAGGTAAGCTGATTTATCAGCTGCCTCTGTCCCGTCAGGTTCAGCCTGCTCCTCTCGCTGCTTCTGTTTGAACTTCATGTTTCCGTAGTGCATGATGGCACCAGTCAACTTGTAGACACCCATCTTTTCCTCTGGAGTGAAGCCGAGCACATCGAAGGCACTGTCAGTGGCCATAAGCTCCTCTGCATCATTGATGGAGGCGACTGTTACCTCTCCTTGGGAGATGTAGGAGTAGTCATATGGGTTGTTAGTAATCAGCAGCATGTCCAGCAACTCTGGCTTCTGATTGGACAGGATCTGGTAGAAGATGTGATAGTCCCTCTCGGCCTTGAGCTGAAAGGTGACACGTGACTTCTCCAGCAGGTATGTCTCGATGTCAGCAGATGACAATTTGCCACTGGTGCCAAAATGAATTCGGATGAATTTTCCAAATCGAGATGAGTTGTCATTTCGTAATGTTTTGGCATTGCCAAATGCCTCCAGCGCTGGGTTTGCCTGGATGATTTGATCCTCCAGTGTCCCCTTGCTGGCGTCCCTTTTGCTTCCTCCCCCAACTGCAGCAATGCTGGCAAAGTACTGGATGACTCTTTTGGTGTTCACCGTCTTTCCCGCTCCGGATTCTCCGGTGATGAGGACAGACTGGTTCTCCCTGTCAGTCAGCATGTACTGGTAGGCGTTATCAGAGATTGAGAAAATATGAGGGGGAGCCTCAGTCCTCTTCTTCCCCCTGTAGGCTGCCACCACCTCAGCGTCGTAGACAGGCAGCCACTTGTAAGGGTTGACAGTGACGCAAAAAAGCCCAGAATAGGTGTAGATCATCCACGCTGCATAACGCTCTTTGAGGTTAAACAGCACGGCAGGCTCATGGAGAAATGTGAACATCGCCATGTCTTCAATTTTATCGAACTTCGGCGGGTTCTGGGGGTGAACATCGGACTCCTTTACTGTCACTGTTGTTCCATCATCCTTCTTGACAGTCACCATCCCTCCATCTTTGCTCTGAATTTGTCCCTTCACATATTCTACTTTATCATCAACTACAAAACATTCAACTTTGATATCAAAAGGTCTGGTCTGAGCCTCCAGACGCTCCTTATCTGACTTCCGCAGGTAAGGAGCAGCCTTCCCAAACTCTGCCATCAGTGCATCACCCATGGTTGAGGGTGGAGGTCCTTGACAGTCAGAAGACAGAAAAACCAGAGAAGAGAAGGTGTTTTCCTGCTGACGCTGAAGAAGAACTGAAGTCTCTTCACACTCGCAGGAGTTTATAAAGGCTCCCAGGGGACCAAATTAGGAGATAACTGCTGAAAAGAAAAAGCAGCGTCACTAAATTTGTCGTGGGATGTGAATGCACCATGAGGGCAGATTCAGGACCTTTGGCTGTTAAAGTCCATTTTAGGAAAAGCAGAGTTTCACTGCTTATCTGTCTACTGATAGAGTCTCCTGACACCTCTCCATTTGGACTCTACTGTATCCTCACTGCAGCTCATTTCCTCGACTGTTAAGCCGTTCAGCTCACTTAAAAACTTTTACTTCCAAAAAATCACTCATCTCCAGTGATTTTAGCTCATTCCTTATATATATTCTTTGGCTTATCAAATTATGTTTGGCACATTTAAAAAGTCTTTGAAGGCCTCCTAATTGATATCTAATTTATTAGAATTAATTTTAAATAGGAACTATAACAAGTGCAAAAACACACCCACAGTCTGCAGACACTGAATACATAAATTAAAAGTGAGATTAGCAAAAAAAAAAGAGAAAACCTTCAACTATATTCGAACCTAAACAAGAGTGGATGTGTGATGCTGCAGAAATAAAAACAAGAAATTAATTAAAATTGTTACTTATATATTTAATTTTAATTTAACCATTTGTGTGTTGTTTATTTATATCTTTATGCATTCATACTTATGCCATGTTTTGTTCTCAATACATTCATACATCCAGTCCTTTAGTCCATTATTGATTCCTGTAAAAGTGGATGGACTGAATGTTTAAGCTATAATTTCCCAGAAATCCTTCTTTTTACTTAAAGAAGTAAAATTATGGCATAAAAAATTAAATAATATGTTAGTGCAACTGGCAATAAATTATAAGTCATAACTTAAATTTATAAGTCAAAACGGCAAACTAAAATTTTAATGCTTGCTGAAATATAGTTGAGAGTTTTATTATGTAAATTTCCTTCCTTCACATTAATTCAAACTTAACCTGACTTTGATGTTGAGTCAGCTTTAAAAATTATTACATGGAACTTTTACATTGTAACAAACACTAACACATAAATTTAAATCTCTGCAAATATCTCTATGCAAAATACACAGAAACGCATTTTGATCTTTTAACGTTTCCCAACCTCGTGTGTCAGAGTTCAAGTGAAGCAGCAGACATGTTGAATCTGTCAGAATGTGTCTGACATGTCAGTGTGATGGTGATTTGTCCTGCTGAAGATGTTTTTTTCTGTTCCTCTGTGCTACAACAAACAGTCAGTGTGAACTTTAAGAAAATGTGTTCAAATGAAGCATTGAAAGTTTGCTGTCGTTTTTGGTTTGGACGTGACTCGCTGTCAATCTGTGATATGAAGAGTGTGCTGTGATGTGCTGAAGTGTTTTTGTCTCTTTATCTCCGACAGCCTGGACTCTTCGACTCGCAGCCCACAAATAGAAACCAGACACTTTTTATCTGCGACATGTGAAGATGCTTCAGCCTGCAGCTGCACTTCACCCTCCTGTCTGAACATCAGTACTCTGATATGAGTCTGCAACATAAAACTATTAATCCTGCAGTTGATGATTTAGATCTAAATGGTTGTTTAATTTACAGAAAACGTTGTGTGTAGCGGCTGAATTCAGAAACATAGATCATCTTGTGTTCTGTGAGAGAAGACTTTAGAAGGACAGGTTGATGTGTCTAAGAGTGAGATATTGAAAAGATTGTCTTTTTGATTCAGCACTGCATTGTTCATGATCATTAGAAGGGAATGATGGCATAGGTTGGTCAGTTCTGAAGATCAAGATCATTGAATTTAAATTATATGTCTTTAATTATAATTATAATAAAAATTATAATTATTTCTGACTGGAAAATGTAACCTGTAGTACCGCCTTTCCACCATCGTGAACTGTGTGTTAGACCTGGTTTGGAGTTGGTTTAACTTTCTAAGAAACTGGTTTGCTTTTCCACAGGATAGACTAAAACAGTAAATCTCTCAGACGAAAAGTTAAATTCACATTTTACAGAGAAAATAAATATTTTCCAGAAGCAGCAGCTTGTTCTGTAAGTACCTGATTGATTTTAACATAATAGAAACTCTACAAAACTGAAGATAAATTAGAAGCTGAAAATATTTTTAAATGAAAGAAAGTGGGTTGGACTGAAGGAAAAAACATCTGAAGAGTCACATCACTGCAAAAATCTACCAAAAATGTAGGAGCTGATTGCAGAATAATTTAGAACATGTTTTATGTTGGAAAAATTTGTTTTAGCATCAGTGACATTTGGAGCGTTAGAAAGAAAGCAGCGAACAGACGGTGCGACATTTTAAATATATCAGGTTTATTATTTTGAACATGTCACTAATGTGTGCAACGTCACATTCAAACTGTGCAAGTTTTCAAATTAAATCCACCTCTTAGTTTACAACACCGACAGCGAGGAAGAGCTTTTCATCATCGTCACAGGAAAAGTTCATCAATATGTACATTTATGAACAGAAACATGCAAACGTAGTCTCAAGATAAAATTAGCTTTGCCTGATAATCACTAGACATTAAATTAATCTGTTTTCTGATGTTTAGCGACTAAATTATTAGTCAATTAATCCAAAAATAAAAACAATTTCTGTACATGATAATCTAATTAATCTGAATTTAATTAACTACTCATTTAAATTGAAGCTGTTACATTATTTTATATGTTGACATTTTACTGTCGGTTTGTTTTCTGTTGTGTCTCTTGGTGTGTTGATATGGTGTATTGATTTAATTATAAAAAATAAAGCTCTTGTCAAATATGGACAGGGTTCAATTAGGGATGCGAACACTAAGGACAGATTCCGGCCAGAGAATCCTTTTATCAGCTTTATTGGGAGTGTACAGATATGGGTATGTGTGTGTGTGTGTGTGTGTGTGTGTGTGTGTGGCTAAACAAAAGACAGAGAAAAAGAAATAATACAGTGAGTATAATAGTTATATAAAATGAACAACAGATTCATAAAGCAGGCGTAAAACAATATCATTACTGTACCTATGAACACGTTAAATATGTAAATAGTGCAGTGAAACTCAATAAACAGTAAATGCACAACATGCATGCACAGATATCCTATATAAACACAAAGAGGGCCCAGCTCTAATTGTACACAGGGCACAGGTCATGAACAGGCCAACACAGCATTGAAAAGTATGAATTACTCACGCAGACCAACACAGGGAAAACACCTCATGTTAACACACATAAACTTCTAATCAGGATTATGAATGTGTAACAACAATAAACTTACTGGTTGTCCATAAACGCACACAAAACTGAGAATGATCGCTGTCCTGCGTCTGCTTTCATCTCCAGGCACGAACAATTGAGCAGCGTGCTGCATCCACTGTTCATGTGCCGTTCGCATGATGAGGCGTTCAAGCGCATCAGGGAAATCTTAGAGCTAAGCGAATAGGCTTTCAGACAAGGCCGCCCCCAACTGTCCGCGTGGCAGTTGAAAGAGTAGGGGAAAGTCTATTTGGTGGCGTCTTCTTCGTTTGTGTCCTCGAGAGCTGGGAGCAGGATAAGTCGAGCAACTGGACGAACGTAGGTGTGGTTCTTCACTTGAACACTAGCAGTTCGTACACGTCCATCAACTCTTGGATGGGTCTTGGTAATCCGTCCTATGGGCCACGATGCTCGAGGGAGTTGAGGATCCACTATTAAGACAATGTCACCAACAGAGAGTGATTCACCATCCTTTCTCCACTTACTGCGCTCCTGCAGCCCTGGCAGGTAGTGACTGATGAAAGATGACCAGAAGCGATCAGCAATGGCTTGGCTGTGCCTCCAACGCCTTCTTCCAAGGTCACTGGGATCGTAGATTGCTTGAGGAAGTGACGAGTCATGACGGCCCATAAGGAGGAAGTTAGGTGTGACCGGATCTGGGTCCGAGGCATCCGAAGACAAGTAGCCTAGGGGTTTAGCATTCATTATGCCTTCAACTTCCACCAGAGTTGTCAGCAGTACAGGTTCAGGAACAGTCTGGTCTTTGAGAACGACACGAAGTGCAGTCTTGATAGATTTCACTTCCCTCTCCCAGGTGCCACCAAAGTGTGGTGCACTTGGGGGATTGAATCGGAAGGATATCTGGTTTCCAGCAAGTCGCTCTCTCAACTGAGGTTCCATTGCAGCGACTGATTCGCGTAACTCCCTCTCTCCACCAACAAAGTTGGTACCATTGTCCATGAGAAGTTCAAATGGTTTACCACGTCTGGAGATGAATCTTCTTAATGCCAGCAGGAAAGCGTCCGTATCAAGACTCTCTAACAGCTCCAGATGCACTGAGCGAGTTGTCATGCATTTGTAGATGATGCCCCATCGCTTTTCAGTGCGGCGACCGATCCTCACTTGAAAGGGCCCGAAGCAATCAACTCCGGTTGAATAAAACGGTGGCTTATGAAGTCGTAGTCGAGCAGGTGGGTAATCGGCCATCTTCGGAACATCAGGTTTCGCTCTCCATCGGCGACACTCTAGACATGAATGCTGATGCTTCTTAATGGCCTCTCTGCCTCGGATGATCCAAAACCTGCGTCTGAGTTCGGCAAGAACTCGTTCTGGCCCAGGGTGCAGTAGTGACTCATCAGTGTCCTTAATGATAAGCTTCGTCACAGGGTGGCTTGAGTCCAAGATAACAGGATGGACCGTATCCAGATCCAGTCCTTCTGCATGCCGCAACCTACCACCAACTCTGAGTAGACCTGTAGCTTGTTCATATTCTGGTGACAGAGATGTGAGTCGACTGTCTGAAGGCAGAGTACGTTCAGCTTTGAGAGCCTTTATCTCCCCAGTAAAACAGTCTTCTTGAGCCCTTTGTAACGTGAGCTTCTCTGCCTGCAGAAAATCAGCAGCTGAACAGGTTGAGGTAGCATTGTCATCAGCCGCCCCGTGAAGGGAGCTGGCTGTTTCCTGGAGAAGCTCTTTCCAGGTGGAGTATTTACTGGGGTCAGGAAGTTGTTTGGGTAAGGTACTGGTGACAGTTCCCACAAAGGCAGACTTCCTTAACTCTGCATTGTCCGGTTCCATTTCAGATGAAGGCATGGTAGGCCACTCTGTCTCAGGCAGGTAGAGGAAATGTGGACCTTTGCTCCAGCGATGATCTTGTACCATCTCTTGCAGAGTGAGTCCGCGGGTTATATCATCTGCTGGATTACTCAGAGTGTCAACGTACCTCCATTGAGCAGGGTTTGTCAAATTCTGAATTTCTGCGATGCGTGTCCCCACGAAAACTTTGTACCGGCAGGATTCTGATGTAATCCAGTACAGCACGGTTGTGGAGTCTGACCAAAGAGTAATGTGCTCAGGTGATACAACAAGCTCAGTCTCAATCACTCTGGCCAGCTGTGCACCTGTTAGTGCAGCGCTAAGCTCAAGACGAGGGATGGATAGCTGCTTTCGGGGCGCGACCCTTGATCTGGCAAACACAAAGGACACATAGACCTGTTGATTGCCGTCTGTTGTTAGCATGTAAGCTACTGACCCATAGGCGCGCTCCGAGGCATCGCAGAAGATGTGGATGCGACGGGTAGCAGTGGCAGTATCAGCTGTGGCTGGTGCATAGGGACGAGGCAGCTTGAGATGTTGCAGAGTGGGAATCTCTCGCACCCAACTCAACCATTTGTCCAGGAGGTCAGCAGGTTGGATCTCGTCATCCCAGCCAATGTTGGACTTCCATATGTCCTGTATAAACACTTTACATCTTGTGGTGAATGGCACAATGTAGCCCAAAGGGTCGTAAAGTTTGGCAAGGACACTGTAGACGTTTCGAAGAGTGGCAACTGAGGATTCGGAATGACGGTGCTTGTAACTCAAGGTGTCGTTCAAACAATCCCAGCAAAGTCCAAGCGCGGGCTCATTAAGGTCGGCACTGGCTTTGGATAACCATAGCTCACTGCTAGCTGACTGTGCTTCGGGAGGTAGATGTTCAACTACTTCAGGCATGTTACTAGCCCACTGTCGGATCTCAAGACCTCCCTTGCTCAGAAGTGCTCGCAGATTGTCAATCAGAGCCTTGGCATCTTCAACTTTACTGAGACTGTGAAGGCAATTGTCCACATAGAACGATTGTTCGACCACTTGCATGAGAAGAGAATCTGGTGGCTCATGGTCCCTGACGTGCTGCTGCAGGGCATAAACTGCACAACAGGGGCTGCATGTTGTTCCAAATGGTAAGACCTCCCATTGGAAGATGCGTGGTTCAGATGTCCTCTGCATGTCCCGCCACAGGAATCGTAGAAGTGGTTTATCACCAGGCAGCAAACGGATCTGGTGAAACATCGACTTAATATCTCCACTGATGGCCACAGCATGACATCGGAACCGCATCAGGACTCCAATCATGGTTGGACCTAGGGTCGGTCCAGGCAGGAGTTGGTCATTCAGGGACAAGCCGTTGAAGGAAAAGGAACAGTTAAAGACTACTCTGTCCTTTCCATTGTGGTGCACCATATGATGAGGTACATACCACGACTCTGCAGACTTTGCTGCTTCTGCTGCAGAGATCTCGGCAACATAGCCGGATTTAACAAGTTTATCCATCTCCTTGCAGTATGAGGCTGCTCTATTAGTGTCTTTGGTCAACCTGCGTTCAGTGCTGCGTAGGTTGGGCATCACGGCATCTGAAGATGCACAGAGTGGGATGGCTGGTTGCCGCCGTAACAGTGGCGTAGCGTAGCGCTGGGTACCATCAACAGATACACGTTCAGAGGCCGTCTGGAGGAGTGCGAGTGCCTGCTGGTCTTGCCTAGAACGTGATGCAGTCTTCTCGTTGACATATGGGAGCGTGTCGATGTGCCAAAGACGTTCCACATTCTTGAGAAGTTCAGTGTAGGAGGACTCAGTGGCAATGTGCAGACAAGAAGGCTGGTGAGAAGAGATTGGCATTACCTCAGAAGGACCTTGCAGGGACCAGCCTAGCCTTGTGCAGATGGCTATGGGACTGTCAGATGGGCCTGCTCTGACTGGCTGTGTCGGAGTGAGGAGCTGGGGCATATCTGAGCCAATGAGGAGTAGTGGTTGGGCTCTGTGGATTGGTGTCAGAGGAAGTCCTCTGAGATGCTCATAGCGCTTCTGAAGAGCTGCTACTGGATAAGTATGCTCAGATAAGTTCAGACTGTCCGCAGTGAAGGCATGTTTAATCCAGTACTTCTTGTTTGGCTTGAATATGGGGGATACGTGAAAGCTAACTGAAGAACCTTTCAGCTCCTTAACCTCTTGCTGTACAGTTCGCAGGTGAAGCGTTTCAGGTTGCTGAGCAAGTTGAAGCTGCTCTACGGCTGGTGGGAGGATAATTGTTCTCTCAGAACCATCATCGAGCACTGCAAATGTCTCCAGGGCACGATCTCCATGGTGCAAGAGCACTCTGACAACTTTAAGCAAAACTCTCTGTGGGCTTCGGGACCGCTCAATGTAGACAGTGGGGTTCTGATTACTAACCATAAGCACTTTCTGTGATGACTCAAGGATGGCATCATGCAGAACGGTAAGGTGTTTCTCTTTACATGTCTTACATGGGCGTTTAAGCGTACAAGCTGTAGCTCTGTGGCTGCGACCACACTTCCAGCATCTATCCCCTTCCTGAATCCACTTCTTAATCTCTGCAGTACTCAATTTCTTAAAGTCTGTGCATGAGTTAAGATAGTGCTCCTTATTGTTGCAGAACGGGCAATAAGGATTGGGTTTGAATGTGTGAGACTTCAGCTGAGTGGTCTCCTTATTGTCAGCTGTCTCCTGAGAGCCCCCAGAGCAGAGGAAGACTGATGCTGACTTATCTTTGGGCTTCAAACTACGTTGTTCTCTCTTCGGTGGGAGAGACCCAGTGGAGTTGTAGAGGAGAGTAGCTCGGCTGGCAAGGCGTTTGGCTTGAGCCTTCATCTGGAGCCATGCAGCCAGGTCCCGCAGGGTGTAGGTGAGCTCGGTACCTGGCTGTAGAATACCGCGAACAAGACAATATTCCACAAATCCATCTCTGTGGGCAGGAGACATTTTGCTTAAGAGGCGGTCGACATGGGAACCACACCTGAGCTCATATCCAACAGGTCCCTCTAGAGTTTGCAGCATACCAACTAGCGACTGAACTGAGAGGGCAAAGGAGTCGAATGCTTCTGCGTCTCCCGACTTGATGGCTGGTGTATTGAGTATTGCCCCTAGTTCACTTTGGACCAATTGTCTTGGCTGGCCATATTTGTCCTGAAGAGCACCCAAAGCAGCTGTGTAGGGTGCGTGATCATACATATATGATTTGGCCAACTGTAGAGCACTTGGGAGTTTGAGCTGACTCAGGAGAACTTGGTATTTATAGTGCTCGCTGAGATGAGGGTGGCTGTTCATCAAGTTGTCGAGCGCCATCTTAAGAAGTGCGAAATCACTTTCCTTGCCACTCTCAAAGAAGGGAAGTGATGGTTTGGGAATGCCATACGATGTAGCAATCAGGGTCTCCATGCCTGGGTAGGTCCACGGTGGCGCTGCAGGAACCTGGGTTGCTGCTGGTGAAGTAGGTAGATTGTACTGCACCGTGGAAAGTGGCAGAGCCGCTGTGACAGCTTGTGGTGGCATAGTGAGTCCCGTGCTCATAACCGGAATCCCTAGGTTCTGGGACTGGTGACTGGTGGTGGCAGCAGACCTGGTTGTCTGTGGCACTCCTGATGCCTGGACAGTTGTCGCGAGGTAACCAGATGTGGAGATAATAGGCACATACTGACCCACAGATGAGACAGGTGCAGGTTGAGGTGCAGAGATTGGTGCTGCAGTGACAGGAACAGTGATCTGGGTACTTCTGACTGGATTAACAGTGGGTGTCTGCACTGTAGAGACAGTAGGGTGTTTAAGTACTTGTAGTGGTGCTGGATTCTGCTGTTGCATGGGTAGAGACTGGGTGAGGATTGATGGAATAAGAGATGGCTGTTGGGCTGTATGTGATGGCAGCGGTAGCTTGGAGAAAATGGCGGGAGCTGACCTCGTTGACATTGCATCATCCTCCGCTTCTGATAGGTAGGACTTGACTAAATTAGCAATTTGTACTTCCTTCTCCAGCTTCTTCAAACGCCTGTGTCGTCCCATCTCTCTAGCCATTCTCTCTTTAGCCAGATAAGCTTCCTCTTGTAGCCGCTGTCCCTCTCTGGCTTGTGCATCCAACGCTGCGGTCTCCAAGTCAGCTTTCCTTTCCTCTTCTATCTCCTGTTGTAGATCTGCAAGCTCCAGTCCTTTAATCTGCTCCTCCAGTGCAGCTTCTTGAATATTGGGCGTACTTCGAAGCAGATGAAGTCCGTATGATAATTGAGAAGACCGTCGTGAGTGTGCAGATGACCGGGAAACTGTCGTACTCTTAGTTCTGGTTGACTGAGCCTGGCCTGGTTGTCCTGCAGGGGGTGAGGAGGCTTGGGCATCAGGCTGCTGAAAAGGCAGGAGAGTGACATCATACTGGGCCAAATGCTGAGGTGGACGATGGTCTCTCTGGGGTCGGACTGATAACTCCTGCTGCTGATCATCAGATGCTGATTCCATAGTGTCGGGGGAACCCTAATCCGGCTCGAAGGACCAATGTCAAATATGGACAGGGTTCAATTAGGGATGCGAACACTAAGGACAGATTCCGGCCAGAGAATCCTTTTATCAGCTTTATTGGGAGTGTACAGATATGGGTATGTGTGTGTGTGTGTGTGTGTGTGTGTGTGTGTGGCTAAACAAAAGACAGAGAAAAAGAAATAATACAGTGAGTATAATAGTTATATAAAATGAACAACAGATTCATAAAGCAGGCGTAAAACAATATCATTACTGTACCTATGAACACGTTAAATATGTAAATAGTGCAGTGAAACTCAATAAACAGTAAATGCACAACATGCATGCACAGATATCCTATATAAACACAAAGAGGGCCCAGCTCTAATTGCACACAGGGCACAGGTCATGAACAGGCCAACACAGCATTGAAAAGTATGAATTACTCACGCAGACCAACACAGGGAAAACACCTCATGTTAACACACATAAACTTCTAATCAGGATTATGAATGTGTAACAACAATAAACTTACTGGTTGTCCATAAACGCACACAAAACTGAGAATGATCGCTGTCCTGCGTCTGCTTTCATCTCCAGGCACGAACAATTGAGCAGCGTGCTGCATCCACTGTTCATGTGCCGTTCGCATGATGAGGCGTTCAAGCGCATCAGGGAAATCTTAGAGCTAAGCGAATAGGCTTTCAGACAGCTCTGATACAGAGCTTCTTGAATTTAGAGAATCCTCTCCCGCTCAGCTGAGAGAAATAAAAACTGTCCTTAATTGTTAGCACTTTTTTTTTTTTACATTTATACATTTCTATGAAGTTGTTCTTAACAGAAATTCTGACCTGAAATGTGTCTGTAGCTGATCTGAAGTCAGAATCATGGTACAATTGATCTAAAGCAGAGTCCGGCATTCATTTGTTTATGTTTTTTTTTTTTTTTTGATAACGGCTTGAATTTGTCTTTAACTCTAGCTTAGAAATGTCCTTATTAAAATTTTTATTTTCAGGGTTTATACAGTTGATCTGTACTAACATGAAGGTTAAGATGTTCAAAAGTTCAAATCCTCCATTTTACTGTTAAAAACTACAGAACAGGAGGTCAAAGGCCGAACAGGGAGCAGCACACAGGAGCTCAGGTAGCAGTTAAAACAGGTTTGTCAAGTTTAAACTTCTGCTCACTCACAGAAAACTGTGGACAAACTGTCAACATAAAAGGCGAATGTCAGCTGGTTCAGGTTAAACAAACTGTCCTGCAACCGGAGGTCAAAGTTCACGACCTGAAGTGACCTCAAGACCCTCAGAGTTCAGGCCTGCTGCTGCCCTCAGACTGAGTTCACTCACCTGATTGGCTGTAAGGGTTCTGACAAGCAGCTGAGATAGGCGAAGCTTATAGCAACCCTGATACGTGATTGGCTGCTGCAGTCTGCAGGCTTCATAGCAAGCAATCAGAAGTGAGTTAATGTGCAACATCTGTAACAGCAAAGTGACTCAAGCTGAGCTACTGCAGCCAAACAGGTCTGAGTGTTCAGGTGAGCGTCAGGGACAAACTCAGGTGAGCCTCAGGTGAGTTTCTGGCATCTTCAGATGAGCGTCAGGCGTTTAGCAGAGCGACATGCGTTTGCGGTGCTGCTCTACCAGGGGCACCAGGCAGCGCGACGTCCCGGCCTGCAGCAGGAACGGGTGCTCCAGCAGGTCGGCGGCGTTGCTGCGGTGCAACGTGTCACGAGTCAACATGCTGCCCAGGAAGTCCTTCAGCACTGGAGAAACCTGGATACACGGACGGTGACATCATCAACTACTGATCAGGACACCACAACCACAGGCTAGCTGGCTAGTCAGTTAGCATTTTGGCTAAACTGAAAGTGATCAGGAGTCACTTTGATGAGTGTGTATGTCTGACCCTCTGGATGTTCTTGACGTTCGGCGCTGCTTCGTCTCTCAGCTTCTTCATGGCGCTGATGGGTGTGTCGCTGAAATATGGCGGCTCTCCGTCCACCATCTCCACCACCATGATGCCCAGAGACCAGATGTCCACCTAAAACACAGAAGTCATTCATGTATCTGTATTTGATGCCACATGTGACTCCTTTGACTGAATTTCAGTTATTTATGCAATAAACCTTCAGCACAGAGTTACTCTACGCAGACAACTGGAAATGACTGTCAGAGTCAGTGAGGTTGCTGAGTGTATCTGGAGGTTTCCTACCTCAGGCCCATATGGCTTTTTAGCGATCACCTCAGGAGCCATCCAGTACGGAGTCCCAACGAGAGATTTCCTTTTCGGGACGTTGTCACTGATCTGAGCGCAGAAACCAAAGTCTGACAGCTTTATCTGCAGCAGGAGACAAGAAGAAGGAGTCAGCTGTCTTCTGTTTTCTTTCTATCAACACCATCACATACACAAACCGAGTGAGGAGCCTCTAAATCAGGGGTCTCAAACTCCGGTCCTCGAGGGCCACTATCCTGCATGTTTCTGATGTTTCCTTCTTCCTATACACCTGATTCAAATGATCAGGATCGTTATCAGGCTTCTTCAGAGCTTGATGATGAGCTGATCATTTGAATCTGGTGTGCTGGAAGAGGGCTAAAACATGCAGGATAGTGGCCCTCGAGGACCGGAGTTTGAGACCCCTGATCTAAATAAACAGTCACTGCACCAGAATGGAAAACTGGGCTCTGAGAATCATCATCCCCATGTTCTTTGCAGATAAACTGTTAATCCTACAGATGTTTCAGTTCACAGAAACAGTTGCTCAGCAGCACGTAAATATAGATGAGTGACATTTGACAGCTGTGGACGGGGCTGTTTACTAAGTGCTAATAGGTTCATAATATAAATAGTTGATAGGAGGTTGTTTCTTCTGCTTTCTCTAACCATAAATCTAAAGTTTAACTATTTAGAAAAGGTTGGCCTCAGGAGCCACATTCTGGGTAAAGATATGCCTCATGGACTAACTCTGGCTCATTTACAGTCGTATATCACTCTGTTGATCAAAGAGCAATGTCCCTGTCAAGGAAATATAATGACGAGTCTCTGTTTTAGACCTGAGAAGTAAGGACATTTTGACCAGGACAGACCTGGTTTTAGGGTTCAGGTTCATAATAATAATAATTATAACTTTAAACTTTTAAAAAGAAAAGGCTTACCAAAGTGCTTTAACAGACACAAAAGAAAGATGCAACAACAATTAGGGTGGGGTTACAGACGACAAACGCAAAAATGCAAAATGCAAAATGCAAAATGCAGTACGTCAATATTAATAAATACAAACAAATTAATTAAAGCAATATAACCAGATTAATCAAAGTCAAATCACAATTATTGTTATTATAGGACATTTCTAATAACAGCTGCTGAGCCTAATCGTTTAATGTTACATAGTTACCTGGCAAGTTCAGACATTTAGGTTAAGACCCTGCAGTGGTATTTATTATGTGAATTCACGTCAGTAATTTTAATAATATGGTTAAACTCCTACCATATTAGATAAAATACACATATTACTTGCCTAAATTAAATATATTATAGTTAAGGAATAGGATTATTTGGGCATTTTTTCTGAAAAACGGTTACGACACTATGGTTTAATGAATTATGGAAATCTACCAGCCTGAATTTAATATTAAGGTTACAATATTATATAAAATCCAGATTTACCTGACCAACTTAAATATTAAGATTTACGACCCTACAATGTTAGTGTTGGAGGTCATCATGTGACCGAATGTCCTCACAAAGACAGAAGAACCAGTGAGTTACCCTCCCATCCAGCGTGAGCAGGATGGAGTCGCTCTTGATGTCTCGGTGGATGACTCCCTGAGAGTGGAGGTAAGACAGCGCCTGGAGGACGCCTTCACACACCGTCGCTATCTGCTCCTCATTCAACCTGAGGGACACAGCAACACTGTGAACACGGGAACTTCCACCACACGACACACGAGTGTGAGTGACGTCCCGCTCACCTGGTCTCACTGACGATGTGGGTCAGAGCGCCGCCCTGCAGGTACTCCATGATGACCCACAGCTCGTCCTCCACCAGAGCGCTGCGGTACATCTCTACCACGTTCTGGTGCCGGTAGTCCCTCATGATCTTCACCTGGGACACACAAAGAGTCAGACGCTGGCTATTCATTGACCCCATCCAGCTCCACCAATCACATTACAGCAAACAACCAAAGGTGAGCACCAAAACACCAGATGAGTATTCCTGAGAAAAACCTGCTTAATAAGGCAGTGGACACGAGTACCCGTCCACATACTGATGGTCTGACTGTAAATATCAGGTAAAGAAAAGCGTAACTGTCTGCAGGTAAAGTCCCGCCCCCTCCGCCCCACCTGTACCTCATTGAAGAGCAGCTCTCGGCGCTGCTGCTTCCTCAGGTCCATCATCTTCACAGCCACCTGTCGCCCACTGTGTCTCTCTCGGGCGATGCACACCACCCCTGTGGACCCCTCCCCAATCTTCACAAAGTTCTCCAGAGTCATCCTCGGGTCGCCTGGATCCACCACCATCTGCAACGCCGCCTTGAACTGCTCGTGGGTCACATTTGGAGGACCTCTGTCAGGTTGTGGCTGCTGGGAGGAGGAAGGGGGCTGACCCGGGGAGCCAGCGGGGGAGGGGCGGGGCAGGGAGGGTCCGTCCCGAATCGATGGGGTTTGAGTTTTTGTAGGGACACAGTAGCTGGAGGAGGGGCGGGGCAAGCGCTGAGGTACCCCTCTACCTGTGATGATGGGACTGCTGGTGCTGTTGGGAGGGGGCAGCAGGAGGCGAGAGGTGGGGGAGTTGATCTAGGGGAGAGCAGGAAAACAGAAGAAGAGGATCATCAGTCATATCAGATCTTTGCAACACATTTCACTGGGGTCACCTTTCATTCAGTCTTAAACAGTACAAAAGGGTTATGATACATCCAGTTTTGATGCTAAGCTAAGTTAGCTGTCTCCGCCTGTTCCTCAGCAGTTATAGATTGTATGTTTTCTTTTGTTTTCTGTCTTTATCCTAAACTAAGTTCGCTGATTTTCAGGGTTTTCTCTCTTCATGGTAAGATAAGCTAGCTGTTTTCCTCTGTTTTCTGGCTCTATGCTAAGCTAAGTTTGCTATTTCCCATTGCTTCCTGTGTTTATGCTAAGCTAACTTAGCTCTTTTTCTTTGTTGTCTGTCTTTGCGCTAACCCAAGTTAGCCATTTTCCCAGTCAATATGCTAAGACAAGCCAAGTAGCTGCAGCTTCACACTTACCTACAGACATATTTAGCGTCAGTCTGAACTAAGACTTAAATGTCGCATTGTGGAACTCTTCTTTTAAGCGAGCAGTCTTACCTTGAGGTCGTAGGAGGAGTGTGGCCTTCTGGGAGTTTCTCTGGAGGAGGACAGCAGGTCTGGCAGGTGACTGGCAGGTGGTCTCAGCCTTGGGTGAACTTTGTTGGTCTCTACAGTCTGTTGGTTGTAGTGACAGGAAGTCGGCCTCTGTCTTATCCCCGCCCCCTCACTGCGGGCGTACCGTCCAGCTGACTCACCTGTCCTCTGAGGTGTGCTGGGTGTGGGGGATGTGGCCTCAGACTGAGAGCCCATCTGGCAGGTGGACTTGGCTCTCTGCAGGGCTCCATTCAGTTTGGGGCTGCCGCTCTCGCTGCGCACCTGTCGGATCCGGTCCTGCCAGTAGGTGGAGCTGCCACTGCTCTTCACGCTGTTGCCATGGCGATTGAGCTCCTCGTACTGATACGACTCGTCCTCGGCCAGTTCTCCCAGCCGGCCCAGTGAGCGGGCCCGTTTCCGTGCCGACGGGCTGCTGCGACGCAGAGAGTTGGAGCTGGAGACGGACAGTCGACTCATCTCCGAGATCACATGACTGATGTAGTCTTCGTGACCGATGAAGCTGCCGCGAACGATCGTCTGCAGAGGTACAAGCAACAAGAAATCAGCATCTGTCGCAACATCACAACTTGTAGCACCTGCACCGTTAGTACACCCTGCTATTACCCCATTGTCACTACCCCTCTGTTACTACCTCATTGTTGTCTCTATTACTGACCTTCTGTTATCGCTCCTCTGTTGCTACCCTTCTTTTAATATTCCTCTGCTATCACCCCTCTGTTTATCCCTCTGCAACTACCCTTTGGATGGAACATTATGTCATGTTTTATCTTTAATGTAACAATAACAGTCAACCATCGCACCATCAACAGCTCCAGCTTTCTGTACATTAAATCAGGTTCAAGCCATCATCTACATGTTGTCTTTTTTCATGATCTTGCGTGTCGGATCAATACTCCTTATTAACTCTGCATTGAGAGCTTGTCAGGATGTAACAATGGGGCCATCTGTAATATGGGTTTATACATGAATGTAGCCCAGTTGGCTAGCTATTCTGAGATTGCATACGTGCTGATATTAGAGATGTTGTTCATTAAAAGCCCAACTGAGTCTAAGCTTTTAGTGAACGGCAGGACAGTGTAGCATTTTAATGCTAACTTTATCGTTTCAGTGCTAATCTTATTTTTTTTTATTTATAGATTTATTTTTGGCCTTTTTGTACCTTTATTAGATAGGACAGTGGATAGAATCGGAAATGGGAGAGAGTGGGGAAGGACATGCGGTAAGCGCCCGAGGTCGGACTTGAGCCCGGGGCTGCCGCTGCGCCTCTGCACTTGGGTCCCGCGACATAACCACTAGGCTATCAGGGCGGCCCTTAATCTCATTCTTGAAGGTTAACCTGAGTTTCTAATGCTGATGTTTAGGCCTGGGAATTGATAAGATTTTTACAATTACAATTCCATTTTCAATTCTGCTTAACGATTCGGTTCTTTATCGATTCTCTTATCGATAAGTAAAAGTAAAAGCATCTTATGGTTAACTGTATCAAATGCTTTAGACAGATCCAGAAAAATGCATAAAGTGTTTTCCTTTCGATCTTTAGCTTTGCATATTTCAGTAACTAATTGAACTAGAGCCATGTAGGTAGAATGATTTTTTCTAAAACCGTATTGATGTGGATATAAAATATTATTTTTATCCAGAAATTCAATTAATCTATTATAAACTAATTTTTCAAGAATCTTTGAAACAGTAGGTAAAACAGAAATTGGCCTGTAGTGACTGAAAATGGCAGGATCATCATCTTTATAAACTGGGGTAATTTTGGCTCTTTTTAGTTTTGATCAATACAAATGTTGCAATGACGTTGTATTATGCAATGATATATCCATATATTAATTACTGTAATATTGCTTGGGCTAGCACCCATAAAACCAAACTTGAGCCTATTCTTCATCTTCAGAAACGAGCGTTGAGAATCATATTCTGTGTAGATCGTAGGCACTCATCTCAGCCCCTGTTTGTCGAAGCAGGAATTCTTAGCATTTACCAATTCAACCAATTTCAAATTGGTCAGTTTGTGTACGGCTCTGTTAAAAAGCTATTCCCTGAACATTTGAACAACATTTTTCTCTCTAATGGTGAATTCCATAGGCACTCAACTCGGAGCAGCTGTCTCATCAGGGCAGCCAGTCTCAGTTGAGTGTTTTATACAGAGGACCCAAAATATGGAACAACCTGCCAACTTACCTCACTGAGCTTTCACAAATTCAATTTAAAAAAAGCACTGAAAAAACTGCTCCTCAGTAATTTTCCACATGGGACATTTATCTAGTATGGTCTGGTGATATTATTGGCTGCACAGAAGGAATGTTTTTCAGGTGAAATGTGCTTTTTTTAATATATTTGTGTACAGTCTGTACATTTGTAGTTTCTTTTTTGGAGGTTGCCGTCTTTTTAAGCCCCTCGAGGGTTTTTTGGTAATCTCCTTCACATTTTTCTTTTTAAATGGAATGTTTATCACGTGTTTTTTTTTTCTATGTGAAAATTAAATTAAAAAAAAAAAAAAAGGATTATCTTATCTTAAATTTATGGTTTAATGTTAAAACTCATGTTACTTGTTAATGTTTACTTTAGTTCTTCAATGGTAATGTTACTTTTCAATACTAACTTTAGCTTTTTAATGCTAATTTAATAGTAGACGTTTCAGATAATTTAGAAACAGAGTTTGTCCACCAGAGAGCAAAGATGGGCTGATTTTGACTCTGTGAAAAAGTTCCAGACAAACAGATGTGAACCAGTGTGGTCTGTACATGCCCACGAAAATATTCAGAATGTTGAAATGTCAGAGATGAAAATGAAGCAGCCAAGTGTTTCTGGGTCACGGGCAGACAATATGAATAATTCTAAAACAGATTAGCTGGTTTATCATGTGTATTTAGGGCAGCAATCACCTTGAGGCTGATGTGGTGTCAATCTGCTGTCACACCCACAACACTGAGCACTTCAATAACAGAGTCAGATTCGATTATTTACCTTAAAATGGTCAAGATTCAGCGTCAACCTGTTGATTTATCGTGGATGACAGCTCTCTGAAGAGGTCAGAAAACATCAGCAGCTCTGTTAAGGCTGTGCAGCTCCATCTGCTGAAGAGGACCATGGGACATGCTCGAAAGCTCCTGAGCAATTAATGAGTGGACCTCGTGGTGATGCAATTTTTTTCCTCATATAAACATCAGATCCTGCTTTCAGAATCAGACTCCAGCAGCATTTAAATATGTTTTAATCAATCAGCAGATATTCACTGTGGTATCATAACTTCATTTATGAGTACATTAGTATTCATCTACAGTGTTTTCTTTAAATTAGCAGAGACTTGAGTGTACCTTGGTGTGGATACATATTAGCTTGGTTTATATTAATTTTGGTATTTTCTATATTTATACCTAATAGAGGGGGATGAGATGTGTTGTTCTAGACAGGTCATTGTCAGACAAATCAAAGGTTGAGAATGCAAATAAACACACGGCACTACACGGTCTATAAATCATTATATCCGAACTCTCACATCCATACACTTCCAGATTAAGATAATTTCAAGATGATTTAAACTTGGCCTCTGACCTTCCTTGGTACGAGTTCGACCTCAGTGACCCTGGAGGGGTCCACCAGGGGGCGGGGCCTCCTCAGTGTGTCGATGACGCTCTGCCACTGTGGCGGCAGACCCACATAGCGTCCTGTGGCGATGTCAAATGACGTGTGGACACGGTGCTGGAAGTCCTGCGGTGCCGAGATCTGCAGCCTATGCTTCTTTTTCTTGCGGCGGAACATTGCCACAGCAACGCAGTGGCGGCGGCAGCGGCCAGATGATGAGACCTGAGGGAAACAACCGGAAGCAGCAAGCTCAGCGCAGGAAGAACAGCACCAACAATGCTGCCGATCAGACCGAGACATGGTCGGAACTCAGAAATACAAATTAAACACAGTGAAAACACAGACACGCTGCAAGAGAGTCCTAACACTGACAGCTCCTCTTCCTGTTCAGGTGATTCACCTGAGTCGAGTCACATGACCTCCTCCACCCTCCCCTGTCAAACACAAACCGACCAAACAGCCCAGGTGAGATCTCACTTGTCTGCATAATTAATAATCCTGGAAATTACAGCTGCCATTTTTCCACAGCACACAAGACCATTTGACACATCTAAACTCTGAAAAACAAAACTGACACTGAATCTAGACAATAGAATTTGTTTGTAGGATTTAATTTATGACTCTCAGAGGAAGGAGGTGAAATCTGGATTTGTTTATAAGAACAAGAACACTGAATGTGTTTTACATACCTATGCACACACATTTGTAGATATTCAAAGGTTCAGCTTCTTTTCCAGCCTGCTCATGAATGTTTAAGGACTACAGATAGACTAGAAATTTAATAAGTCAACTGAATAACTGTACCCTGTACCTGTAGCTCTATTGCTGTCTAGTGCTACCTGAATAAGTTACTGTAACATTTGTCTGAGAAAAGAGCATTGGATATTGAACTGAATAAATCTATATTATTTAAATAAAATTGGAAAATGTAAACCAAAACTAGGTAAAAGTTGAAAATTACGTGGTTAAACTTGATCTTGGTTTTATGTCTGTCTTCAGAAGTAAAAACAGCTTATCAGATATATGTTAAATGTTTGCTACTTATTCAGAAAATTAATTTTTTATGTTTAAAAAAATGCAATACAAACACAACTACTGTTGTAATAGTTAGCTTTTGTTAGCTCATATGTACAGTTAGCTTGTGTCTGTGCATATTACAGTTAGCATGCATTAGCACCTGATAAGGAGTTTCAATTTAGCTTGTGTTGGTGTTTTTATGAGCAGATAGTTTTATGGTTTGTGTTAGCCATTGTTCTGAGTGGATTATTTACAGTTAGCATGTATTAGCTCTTGTTTTGGGTGGATAGTTTACAGTTAACATGTGTTAGCTCTTGTTTTGGGTGGATAGTTTACAGTTAGCATGTGTTAGATCCTGTTTTTGTGGGATAAAGTTAGTGTGTACGTTTTTGTTCGTGGTAGATAGTTTACAGCTATCACCTGTTTTATGGGATCATTTACAGTTAGCATGTGCTAGCTCCTGTTCTGGGTTGACAGTTTACAGTTAGCATGTTTTGCTCCTTTTCTAAATAGATAGTCTATATTTAGCATGTGTTAGCTTCTGCTCTGAGTAGGTATAGTTTACAGTTAGCACAGTGCCTTTTTCATGTATTTTTATTTTAATCAGAAGTAGGATGCAGATTTATTTTCATGGATCACCAATTTTACAAAACGTTTTGGCCCACTAGCGAAACTTTAATCTTATGTCATGTTAATTAGATCACATTAACGCAATGTTATATAATGAGTCTTTGTGGGCTTATACAGGTCAGAGTCAAAGACAGTGATTACATTAGATCCATCAGCTGATCCGAGGAGCCCGCTGCTCATCATCATCATCATCATCATCCTTGTGATGAAAGAAAAACACACTGAACTCAATTTAGTAATCATTATGAACAGGAGCAAAACAACCAGGACACAGATCAGGATTTCAAAATAAAAGTATTTTTGCCTGCTTATCATTTCTTTTTTTAAAATTATTATTATGTTTTCTATCAGCTTCACAGAGACAGCAGGTCGCCTCCACTAGTGGTATCATAAGGTTGTGTTAACCTTGCCTGAATTCTAAAATGGAAGTGGTTCTAACCTGAAGCTAGGTCTCAGCTGAACTTGGTTCTAACCTGGACCTGTTTTACACCTGAACCTGGTCCTAATCTTATTGGACCCTGCTTCCAAACTAAACCTAGTTCTAACCTTAACCTCAATCTAAAGTGAATTTGGTTCTAAGCTTCACCTGGTTTGAACTTAAAACATGAAACCAGGTCTAGACCCTCACACAGGTCTTTAAAGGTCTGCACATAGATCCCCAGCAAGGTGTAAAACTCACCCTGGTTCTCACACAGACACAAACACACACAGACACACCTCCTCTCTCTCTCTTACCTGAGTGTGAGTCGGTGTTTCTCTGCTGCAGGTAGACCAGGTCCAGCCCAGTCCAGATCAGATCGGTCCACCTCGGCCTGGAGGGAAACACAGAAACAATGAAGCACAGACCCTCTTCCACCTCCTCCTCTTCATCATCCATCTATCATCATCATCATCATCATCATCATCCCTCCTTCTCCTCCTCCTCTGACTGACCGGATCAGATCATCCACATCCTCCTCCACTCCCACTGAACAAACAGGAGAAGGAGGCTGCTGCAGTTCAGTCTGTGAGCTGGAATATAAAACTGAGTAATGATGCTATAATTGAATTGTCTGTCTGTTGATTGAGTGGACAAAATAATAGGAACATGTTTGGGTATAATGCAATCCAGAGAGAACCTGCAGCAGCCATCAGCTGACAGGACTGTATGTACAGAGGGAGGGTCTGAGGTGTCTGCTGACACCACAGTTTGTCACCTTCCAGCTGCTGTACATCTGGTCATGTATCAGCCAATCAGTGAACGGCAGCTCGGCCATCAGTGATTAACAATGAGGAGGAACATTTTGTGACTGTGTTTCAACTACAGAAGCATGACTGCATTCATGAAGACATTGGAGACTATGAGGAGGTCCTGGAGTTATGTCTGACTCCTTTGGATTTCTGTAAATCCATCTTTTGCCAGGTGAAATCCTCTCTGTCATCCAGGTGTTTGGATCAAACTGTATTATTTAGGACCTCCTGATAGCGATGATGCTAATTTCTTTTGCTGCAGAACTAACTGCATTTCAAGACATCAGACTTTACACAACGATCTATGAACCGCAGTCTAATCCTGAATGGATCCTGAAAATGCTGTTAGCTATAAGAATAAATAAGAGATAAGAGAACTGATAAAGAACCAAATCATTAAGCAGAATCGAAAAAGGAATCAGGATTGTAAAAATAGTATCAATTCCCATCCATACAGTCAAGTGACAAAAATCAGGGACTGTTTGGATGAACTGCAGGGTGTGTTGATACAGAGCACAGAGGAGACAAAGTGTAAGTAGTAAAATATATTTAGCATGTACAACCACTGTTTTTTTAAAAACTGGTAACACCTATGGATATATCCAACCATTGCAGACCTGTTTCTATAGAGGTGCCGAACTGCTGAAAAATGAGCCCAAAGGCAAAAAAGATGTGACAGGCACCAAGAAAAAAAAGCACATAAACTGCTTTGGGAGATTGTTAAAACTAACAGACAGTGTAGCGGGAGGTGGTTAGCTTAGCTTTAGCATTCCCCGCCAATAGGCTAATATGGAGAAGACGGCATCCACAAATGAATTTCAGCTGCTTCAGACGTAATTGAGAAATATACTTGCCGTATCGCTGAGTGGGGGAGTCATGTTAGGGCTAACTAGCAAATTTGATTAGACTTTCTAAAGAGACATAACGAGGACTGACTCAAACTGCTCGCTCACTCTGTCGAAAAAATTCAGAAAGATGGAGGAAACGAGTACATTCAGCAGGAGGGACCACCATCACCAACTTTGCAAAGTATTTTACAAAGCACAAAGGCTATAATGCAGTTTACAATTGGTAAATGAAGCAGGTGAATTCTCTGAGCAGCTCCTGCTTGCAGAGTATCATGGATGTACAGAAAATTGTATCTGGATCACTGTGATACTGAAGACAACCTAAAAACAGAGAGATCGTTAGACAGGTCCTGAACTGTCGTTTCTCTGGTTTCTCAAGTGGATATCTGGAGGTTTATTTTGATGAGCAATAAAGGTGTCTGTATGAAGTGCAAGTCACACTGAAGATAAACATACGTTGTCTTCACTGAGTTATGAATCACCTGCAGACCAGCTGGAAACACAGATTAGAACAACCCTCCCAGATCAGCTTTACCTGCAGGATTAAAGGAAAAAGCTGCCAAAAATCTGACAAACCTGCTGCCAGCTCCTGTAATATCATTATCCTCATTGTGTGAGAGCTGTATAATCAGAACACAGCTTAGTTTCCCCCTTCAACAGCACACAAACTGTCCCTTTAAAGTTCTGTATGTCACAAAGAGAAACCCAACTGCTGACACTTAATACACACAGTGTGTTCAGTGAATGGAGCATCCGCCTGTAGGCTGGGTGGATTTAAAACAACTGGTTTCTGTTTCCATCAAGAGCAATCTGACCCCCGTCGACAAACTGGGATAATCACAACCACTAACTTACCCACAGTTAACTGGGAGACATGTAGAAATGTTTAGTAATGCTGTGTACTTCTGATCCCCTAAACTTTGTATTGTATGTGTTCAAGCTCTGCATCAACCACACAGTCGTTCTTATACTGATGTTCAGATTACATAATTAATAAACACACAGACAACATCAGATTATTCCATCATAAAGAAACTGTAAGCTCAATTATTGTAGTCATCAATACAACTACTTAAGTAAAAGAGAACGTCTGACTTTTCTGTGTCATAACTACATCTTTGAGAATTTTCAGTCCGGCTTTAGATCTTTACACGGCCTCTCCCAAAGTAATCACTGACCTCTTTTTGGCAGCTGACAGGGGAGAGAGCACCATTATAATTCGTTTAGACCTGAGCACAGCACTTGACACAGTACATCTAATCTTCTACGGCTCACATTACCTGTGGCCCACATTTATTTTCTATTTATGTTTCCAATCAGCCAAATAATCCATGAATACAACCTTTTTTTAGTGGCACAAGGACGACACACTGATATACCTCCCTCTGACTGCTGCTCACCCAAGATGCCTCGTTGCACCAAATTACCTTGGACTCCAAATCATAAAACGAATTGTGCAGTCCCCCAAATCGTACCAGTTCAAGTGAGAGTAGCCTTTGTCTCTTGTGTCCCGATGTGAAGCTTGATGTCAACTTTAGATCGATATTCGATTCAGATTAAACCTTTGAACCACAGATCAAAATAACCGTCCAGTCCTCTGTCCTTCAGTTAAGAACTATTTCCAGATTTAAACTGATGCGCTCACACTGAGACTTGAAAAAAGTCACTGATATAATAATTTTCTCCACACTCGACTACTTTAACTCCCTCCTTTCTGGCTTGAACCAACTAATTCATAATGCAGCACCTCAGCTTCTTACTGGTCTTAGTGGGCGACGTCCCATATTCCCAACCCAGGCTTCTCCCCACTGGCTCCCTGTTGGCTTCAGAACTGATTTGAAAATTTTACTGATCACTTTCAAAGCAGGTCTCAGGCCGGTCCCAAGCTACAAAGCAGAAAAGTTGACCCCTGTGTGAGCCAGTTCGCAGCCTTAGATCAAGGTGGGGCCCTTCTGGTTCATCCAAAGTTGAAGTTTACATCTGATCATGGTCCCTCAGCTGTGGAACAACTTGACTTAGGGATAGACCAATTATTGGTCTGGCCGATTATCATAACCGATATTTGACATTTTTCCAGTTATCAGTATGTGTATTTCTATTGATCGATTGTTGAAGTAAATGCACAACTTCAAGTCTGATGCAGCCTCCTCTCTCTGTCTGTCGCTATGTGGTCTCAGAAATGTCTCTCAAGTGCAAAAACTGAACAAGAAACATAAGCCGTCGCCACAAACCAGGAAATTAGCGACTCTCATAGTGGCTAAGGCTATGCTAACAGCTAGCAGCTAAGTTTAGCAGCACAGATTAACCTGAAACAGTAGACAATAAATTAATAAAATTAATTTTTAAAAAGTTAATAATGTTTTAAGATCTTGACATTAGTGGGCAATACAAGTCATAGAATAAATTATGAAAACAGAGAAGAACAGCAGACAGAACTGCAGGAGACAAACTGATCAATCTCAGACCCATAAACAGAGGAACACATTCTAATTTAATCACTCCTATTTCCATTTTATATATTCAGTCACAGTCACTCTTATTAATTAAAAAAAATAGTTAGAAATAACAGGTTCTCTGCTATCACATGCTGTTAAAACATTGCATTTAATGTATTTTAGTTACAAATATCGGTCATCTGCTTTTAATTAATAGCAATAATTCCCTGAAGGCAAAGTGAACGAAGTCGCTGCTTCATTTTTCCACATAGAAAAACTTTTGTGAGTCAGTCAGCTCTGGCTGACAGCTATCCCCAAGGGGATGAATAAAGTATCTATCTATCTATCTATCTATCTATCTGTCCATCTGTCTATCTATCTATTGTTGTACTGTTTGTACCTTATGACTTTCTATATTATTTATCCAAGTTCTTATTAAACATTTCCATCTTTGAAATCTTTCAGTTCATGTTCTCAGATTTCCTCCTCTCTGCTCCTGTTCTCTTTGGTTATTACTCATTTTATCCTCCTTTATATCTCTACATTACATTTTGTGTGGACACAGTTGGTCTGGGAGGAAGCAGCAGTGTGTTCTGAGGAGATAGTAAATCAGCCTTCAATCTATATAAATAAAGTTTATTGTTATTATTATAGTTGTTAGCAAATGAGTGAATAAGCAGATCCGCTGACAGTCTGTGAGTACATGTTTACATGCTGATTACAGGTGATAATGTGGAGTTAGTTGAGGTGTTTGTTGGTTAACGTCCCTGCAGAGCAGCTGTGTGTTTTCAGGGTGTGACTGACATACCTGAGCAATCAAACCCTACATGACCAGACAGCTCCACCGTGACTCCTCAGTCTGACTGTACACCAGCAGAGCCTGGCTAGAACCAGACTCACCACCGAGCCCACCAGCAGTCATAAAACCCTCCACCGACCCCTTGCAGCGGCAGAGAGGAGGTTGGGGTGGATAGTTGGGCCAAACATATAGTAACCATGACAACCAAAGTCCTCTAACCTTAACAAAGGCTTTATTTGAACCCAAACCAGATCTTTCCCTGAATCCAACCAACCTTTACCGTGGCACCATCCCATCATAAGAGCGTTAGTTATTGTGTGGTCAAATCAGGTGTGGTCAGACCTCCTGTTTGGGGCTTCAGGTTGGAGGACTGGTTGATGTTTGAGAGCCGCATCTGTGGAGCAGCAGAACAGTCCTTGATGGATGTTGTCCAGGCTTCAACCAAACCAGTAAACCATGAGCTTACTGGTTTGAAATGGTCCCAGTAGAGACCTGGAGTCAACATCATGGAGTCAGTCTGGATCACATGAGTCGACAGGAAGATACCCTTAATCCATATAACAACTGTGGCATGTTCTCCAAGATGCTCACCAACCTACCAGAAGACTTCAATCCTACATTTCACTGCAGAAGAGCTTCAGGAAGACTTGGCAGACTCTGGAGAGGTGGTGCACTGCTCTACTGTGCCGCAACTAATGCACAAATGTGACCGTCACTGAAACCTCTTGGAAACAAGTTCTGCAGACTGATGACGCCTCAAAGAGCAAGCAGTTTTAAAAATATTGCAGCCTTCATGAAGTAAAGATTAAGTGCAGGACTATTGCATTAGACTAAATATTTTTCAATATGTGTTTCTAATAAAGTGGCAACTGAGAGAACAGAATAGGTCTACCTAAAGAACCCATATTATGCACATTAACAAGTTAATCATTTTATTTGAGGGGTTTACTAAAATATGCTTACATGCTTTATTGTTTAAAAAACACATTATTTTTCTCATGTTGTCTAATGCTGCAGCACCTCTTCCCACTCTTTGTTGGAAACGTTTTTAACTCAAATACTAGTCCTCTCCGATTGGTGAGCTGCCCTGATGGAGGGGAGACAACATTGGTTACATACCGTAACCTCACATCTCCAAGTACAGACAGAGAGAGGAAGCTTCAGCTGAAGCGGCTCTAGAGAGGAAATAGTAATTAATTATGAGGCAGCTGCTCATTCTTTGTTTTGGGGCTAAACCAGGCACCAGGCAGGCATGATGCAAATCTGTTACATGGTGATGTCGATAAATAACGGAAGAGAAGTCTGGACTTCAAACGAGGCAGTTCAGGCAGGTATAGAGCCATGTCTTCTGTAGGAGAGAATACTCTCTGGTGTGAATTTAGGCCAGTGTTACACTTTCACTGTCAGTGCTATGGTCCACTACTATCCACATGACATAAATTTTGCCATCTTCTTAAGTGGCCGACCTGCAGTTCAAGAGTGGTGTCCGTATGGAGTCCACTGTAAGTCCAGTAGTGTGCATAGGTATAGGTAAGACGTTATAGTCTCTGTAAGTTTGCAGACTTTTTACATGCCAAACAAGCAGCTATGAAACACACTGAAGGAAAGGGAGAAACCCAGAAAGCAAATATGGCCTCTTTGAGCAAACAGCAACATTGCACACATAGCAGTGTTAAATATTCATGGAAGTTCAACAATTTTGTGTCTAATTTGTTATTTTTTTTATTAAACTTCTGCATTTTATCAGATGGAAAAAAAAACAATAATATAATATCTGCATTATGTAGTGACCATGTGCCGCCCTGCTCTGGAAATTATCAGTGTTGGTCATTAAAAAACGCACATCAGTTGCTCAGTAGTTAGCTAACTAGTTGCTAGGTACCAAGGAGTGTTATTTTGAAACTGTTTAAGATTAAAATAAAATAACTGATCTTACTTAAAATGTTAAAGCAATGTGTCTTGAACATTATGCCAACTGGAAATCAGTCTTTGCTCACTAAGCAAGAAAAGCCATTAAATTACATTTAAATTGTAAAATAAAATTTGTTTTTAAAAGGACAAAAAATGTAAATTACTTTAAAATTAAAATAAGATGGTGAAACAGCATTTGGAGGAGGAGGAGGAGGAGGAGGGAAAATGTTTGGAAGCCGAGTGTCATGAAGTGTTTCTGTCATTGTCTCGCTGTTTTAGTTCAAAGTACTCTGAGTTCTACAGCAGCAGACGACCAGAGAGGAAAACAGCTGAGCCTCAAGTGGAAGTGTCCACATACAAACTGAAATAATCACCAAATCCCAGAAGCAGTGTGTGCACAGACACAGCGGACCTTGAGACAACTGACTCACTCCTTCTCTTCACACTGACTCACGTCTGAAGATCGAGTTCCGACCAAACTGAAGCCGAGTTGCTCAACAGCAACAAAAACAGCATTAGAGAACAAATAAATAACAATGTGAAGACACACAGAGGAAACATGTTGCTGTTCTCAGATCAGTTACACTATGACACCAAGCTTCCATTCATTAAGATCAGCTTACTGCAACACACACACACAGTCAGGTGTGAGGTTGACCTGCTGCTTTCAAACACAGAAAGGAAAAGGTTCTCTAACAAACCCAATCACGGTTCTTCAGGTGGAGTTTGATCCATGTCAAAGAACATAAGCAGAGTGCTAAAGTGAGTCCTGGTGCTGATCATACTGAGCGCTTTAAATCTAGTTCTGCATATCTCTGTATAAAAGACACATTTGCATCAAATTCCATTCAAATATCAGTCAATTTATTTGATAGTGTGTGTAAATCATTGGTTAAAACTGCTTCACGTTAAATTACAAAGAGAACAGAGAGTTCCTCTGAAGAACAAAGTGGCAGTCGAGTTTTTAAAGGCTGTTCTCATTTAAATGAGTCTGAGTGGAACCAGTGAACCTTGCGGTTCCCCCATCATTCTTTAAATCATCGAAGTTCTTACATGGGCTAATTTCATATGAAGCCAGAATTCTCTAGGAGGGAGGACTTCAGAATATTATTTACTGGGTCAGAAAGGTTCCATAGCCTAGTTCTGAAGATTTACTAATGAAAGCCTCACTGCTAGAGACTTAGAACGTGCCATTTATGAAACAGTAATGGTCCATGTAGAATCATTAAAACCTGGTCCTGTAAAGAACTTTGTAAAGAACAGTGCTGACTGCAAAGACTCTTCAAAATGTTCTTCATAGCACAATAAAGGTCCATCTGGAACTCTTCAAACCTGCTTCTGTAAAGAACCTTCAGAACAGTGCTCTTTACAGACACAGACCATTTATTTATGTCTGATAACCAGACTGCTCAGACTCTCTAAATCACTCTTCAGTACTCACAAAAGTCCACGTGGAACCTGGTTCTAGAGAACCTTTAGAGGAGATCTGTTTACAGCCACAGTTCTGGTATTTGACAGATGCCGTTATTCAGGGTGTCTGGACTCAGCCTGGTTCTGTGGAGGACCTGTTAGTTTACAGAGAAGCAAACACACTCACCTGGCAGCAGAGTCCAGGTGAGTCCAGGTGAGTCCAGGTGAGTCGGTTCCTGCGTCGTTCTCCTCCTCAGACTCTCTGCAGCTCTTCTTTCTCCTCCCACTGTCTCTCTCCCTCCCCCACCTCACTCGTCTCTGTCTCACCTGGTTTCAGGTGGAGGGAGGCGGGGTTTAGTTTGACTGAACATTTTCAAATTCAAAGAAGCTTTATTAGCACATCTGTAGGTCAACACATGTCCAGTCAGTGATAGCCAGTCAAAGCTGCTGCACATCAGGAATAAAACTGAAGAATTTACAGAGTTTTGAACAGACGTTTGTGTGATGACCTGAGAAGTCACAGCACTGTTGATACATAAACTGCAGCGGCAGGTCATATTAAAGCTGTTCAACAAGTTTTCAGTCTGTTGAAGGTTCTGAAAACATCCAAACATGAAACAAAGCTAAAGTAAGCTGGATATAATTGATCAAAAAGATTAATACCTGGGCCAAAAGACAAGAAGCATAAAACCCCTTAAAGCAGAGGTGAAGAAACAAAGACTAAGATGTGAAGAGTCTCCTCTCTCTCTCTCTGCAGGCTGCAGCACGCCTGGCTCTCCCCTCAGGCAGAGGAGGACGAGACTCAACAGCCAGACTTTATTCATTTTACTCTAAATTTAACTCCCAAGATCAGACATCTAAACTAACCAGAGGATTGTGTGTCAAATAAAGCATGTTCAGAGCGTCTGACTTTAAATCAGGTTTAATATGTGAACTAAACCAGGTTGATCATGCAAAATAAAATCAGTGACTCACTTCATCTCAGTCATGCTCTGCAAAAATAGTCTAACTTTCCTCTGTTTATTATCAGAGTGTTGCCATGGGGGAAAAGTTGTTGTTTTAGTTGGTTTCTCCATTGTAGATAGAACTTCTTATTATTATTATTTTTAACCTTAAACAAACTGCAACAAGACAGTAAAGGTACAGACCCCTGAATGTGAGCTCAGATTACAGGACTGTTTTGCCAGCACTGACTGGGACACTTTTAGAGCTGCAGTCCTTCTCTGTACTGAACATAGATACGTGTGCTGCATGTGTAACAGGCCACATCAGCACCTGCATTACAGATGCAGTCTCCACTGCACAGATCTGTACATGTCCAAATCAAAAGCCTTGGATAAATGATCAGGTGCAACACATGCTGCATCCACCTTTAAATCAGGTGATGAAGAGGAAGACAAGATCACAGAATACATTCTCAGGAAAATCATCAAACACACAGAAGCTGGAGGGTTTCTACTCTAAGGTGAATGCAGCAGGACTTGGGACACATCATGTCCTATAATGACCCAAACACAGAGACAACAAACTATACGACCTCTCTGCCAGATGAAGTGAATATATTTGATGCCACCATCAAGCAACCACAAAAGCCACGGATCCCTCCAAAATATGTGAATAGAACAACTAACCCACTGCTCGCTGTGTCATCAGCTGACGTATGCAAAAAGAAAAATCTGCCCCCACAGGGCCACTTGCCCAGACAACATCCTTGGTCAGGCCCTGAGGGTCTGTGCTGCACAACTCACTGGTGTCTTGTTATCATTTTCATCTTGTTTCTTAGACAAACCACAGTCCCATCCTGCTTTTTCACCATCATTAGAAACGCCACAAAAACCCCCGATAACATGCTTGAACAACTACAGATCACAAACTGTTAATATGAAGAATCATACCAGGGCACATCAAGTCCACAGCTCTCTTTACACTGGACCCCCTTCAATTCAGCTTGATGGATCTACAGTGGACACCATCTGCACTGCTCTACACACTGCCTTTAGAAGATGATAAGGACGCCTGTATTGGAGTTCCTCTTCTGCTTATCACAGGCAGTCAGGATTGGGAACATCAGGATGATTGTAATGAACAGTGGGAACCCTCAAGGTTGTGTAGTTAGTCCCATGCTGGACAAACTTGACATGTCATTTGTGGTAATGAATCTTGTCATTACCACAAATGACAAGATTCTCATTCTCAAATGTGCAGATGTCACAACGATCCCGGGCGTCATCAGTCACAACGATGAGAAAGAGAGGTAGAAAAACTGCTGCTGTGGTGTCAAAACAACAAGAAACAAAGACAAAGGAGAGTGAAAGATAGTGGACCACAGGAAGACACCACCAACTCACGGTGTAGCGGAGGGTCAGAGCTGAAGAGGGTCAGCACCTTTAACTCTGTTGGTGTTCACATCAGTGAGGATTTCACCTGGACGCTCCACATCTACACACTGACTAGAAAACACAACAGAGCTTCTTCTGGTGAACTATCGAGTCCATTCTCACTGCTAGCATCTCAGTATGATACAGCAGCTCCACACAAGTGGACCATAAGGGCCTGCAGAGAGCAATCATATCAGTCCAGCACATCACAGGTACAACCAAAGGACTTAATCCAGTCTTTGCACTACATACTTTCTAGTTGTCTGTACTTTGTTCTTTGTATATTTAATATTTGTCTGCCTCAGTTTGCATTAGTAGATGCAAGTGATAAGTGTATTCTGTAATTAGGTTAAGCATGGCACCGATTTCATTGCACTGGTACCTTGTTTATTATTACATATGACAAAAATATCTTTGAATTAGCTGGGGTATTTTTTCTTTTCATCCAGTTTGCTGGACCCTTTTTTAACAGTTTGAACACATGAACCACAACAAGCTCACCAGGTGAGATCAACCAGTTTTAACATGTGAATTTGATGCTGCTTTCAGAGTGCCCTCTGCTGTTCATATTTTGCTCTTCTGTAGGGAAACCGACTCTAATTTGATCTTTTTCTATTAAACAAAGCAGAAATCCATCTATGATGAAATCTGATGGTCCCTTCATGTCCTCTGTGAGTGAAATTCCATCTCTTAATTCTTCACTCATGGACCTGAAACATGAAGTGCAGACAGAAGTAATATCAAACAGTTTTCTACTTTATTTATTGCAGTTAGAGTTGAGAACACAGATATAAAAACAAACAAACAGACAGAGTGAGCACTTGATGTGTCAGTGGTAAAGTGAGGACAGCTGCTCCTTCAGCTCTGACAGGACAGACAGCGACGAGTGACCGTTGGTGTTCAGCAACGACCGGAAAAACCTCCTCCACATCCTGGTGTACATGTCGCTGCAGAGACACAAAGGTGTGTTACTTAAACATAAAGCTAAATTCAGCATTAAGTTCAGTAAAGTTTAACAGGTGAAATAAACCAGGTTGAACAGGTGAGATAAACCCGAGGCTGGAGAGTTGCACTGCAAAGCAGGTTTGACAAAGACCAGGCTTTCTTTGAGTAAGCTGGCTAGACAAAACCTAAAACCCCAGTCAGAGATAATATGATGGTGGTTATCAACTTTCTTTGTTAACTCAGGCTTTCTTCTTCAAAAACTGTGCGTCTTCACATAAAAGGAAGTGTTTAACACGCACTGCTGTTAGAAACCGGTAAATTGTGCATTAATATATTTATTTTACTGATCAATGAAGCCACTTATTTCTAACGTGACAACTGATTACCACCTCGGTAACTCGGTAAGAGTTTATGAATCTGGTTCTAAGCGTGTTCACATAAAGGGGTGGTGGCACCAGATAACCACCACAAAGGCGCAAGACATTTCTCACATGAAGAACAAACAATAATCCTAAACCAATATGAGCAGTTTATAAAATATCATACAGAATAGAAGTGACACAGTTGTCCAGATATGCTGCTGCAGCCAAAACCATGATTAAAACTGACGACTTCAGAGACTGTGTGAATGTGACTTACCATGCTTATCATTATTGCTGTCTCATATAATGCATGATTGGAGTAATGTTGCAATTATGTATAAATTGCTTGGGTGAAAGTTTCTTATTCAACATTTAATTAAATCATCACAGAAAACAAGAACTTAAGAGAATAAATATTGAAAAATTAAACAATAATATTCTTTCTGTGTTAAATAGTCTTGGGAGGAAGTAAAGAACTAATATAAAAACATCATTCAAGCTGATAGGTAGGTTTACTGCAAATCCTATAAAGTCAAGAAATACAAGGCGTTAGCGCTTTATCAGCCTGTGTTGTAGGATTATATTGATAAACAGAAGCCTATGAACAATGCAGCAACTTTGAAATTAAAGCTCTAAGATCTCTTGCCCTCCTCAGAGACCCTCAGTACTATCTGCACTGAGCTCCGCAGGTTCTTCAAGGACTTGTGATCCCATTTTCTATCTGTGTTTTAGTCCATATTGATCTGTTATCTGGAACATAACCTTCTCTGGAAAAGGTTAGAAGTTCATCATAAGGCCATGTATCCCAATATGAAGAAAATCAGTCGTACTAGAGCGTAACCTGAAGTTCCCTTGCTAACTTGCTAGCTTCATAGCACAGGCCCCAGGTTTAACAAGTGACCTAAACAAGGTTTAACAGATCAAATAAACCAGGTTTAACAAATGAGATTAAACAGGGCAGACAGGTAAAATAAACCAGTTGACCCATATGAGGTGTAAATACCAGGGTTCGTCTCCACTGAACTGCTCAGCCGTCCAGCCGCTGGAGTCTTTCACGGGGACCATCTTGCTGTTGGTGAGCAGGAGGTGGACAGTTTCGGCCACGCCCACTAGGTCCAACTAAAAGATAAGAGACAGAGTTAGCATCTACTGATCTCAGTGAAGGAGGCGGGATCTGTAGCGAGTGGACAGGTGTGTACCAGCTGTGGGGGGGAGGTCGGTTCCAGGAGGCCAAGACTGATGTAGGTCTGAGCTAAGGGGAGCTGCTGGACTGATGTAACATCCTGCTGGAGGTCCAGATCTACAGAGGACGACCAGTCCACTGGAAGAACCCCGTCAGACATCTGGATACCTCTGCAATAAGTGAAACCATAAAGATGTCAGAATGAGAGTACACTCTGCCTTCCCTCCCTCCCTCCCTGTGTGGTGTGAGGACATACTTGTGACAGCAGGTCAGGATGCTCGGCTGCAGCGCCGCATGCAGCAGCCTGCAGGAGTGGAGCTGCGACACCAGCTGCAGTAGACTGATGGCTTTATAACCGACTGACAGCTCGCTGGGATCACACTCTGTCAACTCCTGACACACAAACACACAAAGTTACACTCAGCACACACTGAGGATGTAGGACTGGGTCAGCGGAGATTTACATGCTGAATGTGGAGGTGAACAGGTACAGTGTGCAGACAGGCCAGAGACAGAAAGTGACTCACAGTGAACATGTGATCTGGTGGTGTTGTATAGACGGTGATGCAGCCGTCTAGAAACAGGAAACAGCTGATGAGAGGAAGAGTGTCGGCAGCTGATGAGCTCTTCTTCAGGCGAGTAAACTGATGAAAATCCCAGGGAGCAGAGCAGCTGTCCACCTGCAACAGGTAAACACATCTGTTACCACAGACAGTTACTTTCCCACAGTGCAGAGTCTCTGTGTCCCCACAGGGTTCAGTCTGAGTCTGGTCCCTACAGGATTAGTCAGATTTGTGTCTCGACTGTTGAGTCAGCTGTGCGTAAATGTGCAGTCTCACCTTTAGGAGGACATAGTTATCCTCTGTGGCTCCCTTAAAGACGGAGAAACTGCCTCCATCTACAACTCTGGAATAGATGTGATACACCTCGCCCCCTGGTGGACACAGTGCAACATCATTAAAGGGTCTAACTAGAGCGCAGGAATATTCATTGCTGTGAAGCTTTCATATTTCGCTAACTTTATATTTTACAGGTCCTGCAGCTTGTTCCCCAGAAACTTTCCTGTCTTCTAAAATTAGAAGATATTTAGCATTACATTACAGGATAGGAGTGTAATATAGTTTGGTGCCAATTATGCAGGAAATGGGGAAAGTAAATATACCAGCAACAGCTCATGATATCCTTGTTTTTATCTGCTTTGTTATATTTTATTTTATTTTATTTTTGATTTACTTTTCTTATTTCCACCCTAACATTTAATATTGCTGATTCAACTACAAAAATACTCTTCTCATTATTATTAGTCTGATATTACATGTCAGACATTTGTCCATACTTTAATGAACTTGCTGGCATTTCAACAAATATTTAAAACAGTTGATAGCTGCAGCTCTTCATGTATGAATAAACAATCCAGGTGTTCTACCCAGTTGCACACAGTTGAACTCCTCCACAGCAGGGAGGGGGCAGGGCTCCGAGTGCAGGTTTGGAGAGGAAGTGACATCACTAAGGTTCAACAGCCGCCGCCGAACGTCCGGATCGCAGGGATCGACAGCGGCTCCAACTGGAACAAAAAATACAAATCAGCAACTCAGGAACAGTTTTATAAAACATCATGTTGGTGAATCAATCACTATATTCTGTAAAAAAACTTCTTATTTATTCCCTCAAGTTGTTTTTATCACTTTGCAAAAATAAACTAATGTTTAAGTCAGGAAATCTTTTTTTTAAAATAATTGATCTGTGCCTTCAAATTAAGTAAAACCTACACAATACAGTTTTTAACCATTGAACAGTTTATTGCTTTGTTGTTGTTGTTTTTTTTTTACTTTAATTAAGACTGTTTACCTGGTGATGCAGTGTGATCCATCTCCTCCTGGTCCTGGTGCTGCTCCTCTGGGTCCTCCTCCAGTGGACTAGAGGTTCCAGCCGACAGTCCTCCCTGCGAGGCAATAACACTGGTCTCCTGTATGGGACTCAGCTTCTTTCTAGTTTTGGAGATTGGAGGTTTCTGGGAGAAGGTCGGGGGACTTGCAGTCTGGAGGTCTTCACTGGTTCCTCCCTGGTGACCTGACAGCAGTCACAAGTTCACAACATGAACGTTGACAGACGTAGAATCAGCAGATTCACAAGAAAAACAACTTTTTGGAACAACTGAAATAAGGTCGATGAGGTCATGTGATCTTATGTTTTTCACCTGTTCTAACAGAACTTAACTGAAAACACAAACAACAGCTTCAGACTGTCAGCAGATAAAACTGAACTGAAATGAGTCTGTAGTTCTGACATCACATGTCTTGATTCAAACTGGGTGCATCACATATCTGTTATGTTAGACAGGGTTGGTGTTTGACAGCCTTTTTTTGCTGAATCTGGAATCTATTTAACAATAAATACAACACAATAGACAGACAATAAAATCATAAATACATTCAAGTCAAAGATTCGGATTGGAGATCAGCTGTTAGATGAAAAATTGTTTTTTAAAAAGCTCCAACTTGACCCAAGCAGCGGGGGAACATAAAATGTTAAATATCATTAACCCAGTGTCATTTGTCAAAAACATACAACAAAAATGTCCAGCAAAGGTCTCAAAAAAATCACCTCCTTGTCATCAAAATATATATTTAAGTGAAGGACCACTGGGAAAAGCATGCAAATGAAACCATTTTACATACATTCTGCAGCCCTTATCTGGTTCATGGACCAGAGGCTCACCTGGCCGTCGAGGATGCTGGATCTTCAGACAGAGTCCTCGCTCATCAGGATGCAGAAAAACATCGTCTGGCAGCTCATCTGAAGACGGTTTGGGGTTTCTGCTGGATGAGAGTTAGATGATGAGTTCTGTTACAGCCGATACACACTGAGACACTGGTTAGAGCGCTGCGTTTATTACCCAGAAGGCTGTGCAGCAGCAGACTGGGACTCATCATATATATGGAAGGAAGCAGCAGTTGGAGGTTCGCCTGAGTCACTGCTCTGAGAGGAGGCTCGACGAGGCAGCTGCATCAAGACAGACAGAAAGCAGGACAACACAAGTCATCCATGTCACTTGTTTACAGTCCAGGTGACAATGTTTTCTTTCATATCATATTGATAATCATCACTTCCTCAGCAGCAGCAGGACTGTTACATATCAGTGTTGGTAATTATCAGTGCAGTGCCACTGTTATCAGCAGCGTACCTCTGGTTGACTCCTCCTGAGCTCTAACAGTCTCTTCTTCTCCTCCAGCTCCTGACTCAATTTCTCCTCCTCCTCTGTCAGACGTTTCAGCTTCTCTGAAGGAAATAAACACTCATCCATCAGCCGACTGACACAAATCTGAACAAAAGCTGATGACGGATGAAAAATGTCCCACAGTCAGTGAATGCCTCAGTAAATGTCCAGTGAACAAAAGATGTTCTCCACATAGTGAACCTCTCAGTAAATGTCCTGCGGTCAGTAAATGCCTCAAATAAATGCCATGTGATCAGTGAACACCTCAGTGAACAACCTACAAACAGCAGATGTCCTACAGATAGTGAACACCCCAATTAATGCCCTGAGGTCAGTGAATGTCCTGCAATCAGTGAATGCCTATCCCGCAATCAGTAGATGTCCTGTGTGCCATAAATGTCCTGCAGTCAGTAAACGCACCCTCCATCTCCCTCTTTTTTCGCTGGTTGTATCTCTCGGCTCGCAGCTCCTCAAAGCTCAGCTCCTCTCCTCCTCTCATCAGCAGATCTTTACAGTATGCGTTCCTCTGATTGACCCCGCCCTCGTCCTGAAGCCCCGCCCCTGCAGTCAGGTGTGCCTCACTCTGATAGGCCAACCTGCAGCCAATAGGACAGAGAGCAGTAGTTAGTTCTGCAATGAATACACATTTATAGTTTTAATTCACTGTTTTCATTTCAAAAATATTTTGATTTTGTTGTAGCTATTTTTCTAATCAACAACAGTTATTTCATGTCATGTTGGAGCACACCCTCTGATGTGATTATTGATCACTTTAGCTCTATGTTTGCTGATATAACACTGAACACTTACTGTCTGAAGGCAGACGGTCCCGCCTGCAGAGTCAACCCCTCTGTCATCACTGAACCTGGATCTGAGGGACGGAAGCCAATCAGTTACAGTAATCAGTAATCACTGTGTTTAATTCTCTCAGTCAAATTAGCACAGACACACTACAGTAACACAGTACTGTAACACTAAAGACAAACAGTTGTGAGCCTAGAGATGAATGAATCTTTGTTTTTTCAACAGAACAAAGTCACAATCTGAAAAAATTAGAAATAATGTATTATCTCTAATGTATTTATTGTGCAAATTATTTCTTTTCTTTGTTATAAATCACTGTGGACTTAATATTTGCATTGTTCATGTTGTATTAATCTGCAGATGATTTCCTGTGTGATGTGTGTGAAGTTCAAAGTTTCTTCAGGCCAAAGCAAACAATAAAATCAGGTTATTGTCGCACAGAAGAGGCCAAATATAAGAAATACCCCCTGCTCTTGATTTTCAGAATAAATACCGATTACTTCTGTGCAACTGACAGACTGACTCTTCATTTCTGAATTCATGACACAATCAAATGAGAATCATTTTATGATATTACATTCAAAAGCTGTGACAATTCATTTTGCTTCAAATGCAAATTTAAAACTTTTTAAAAATTCCTACTTTTTCCCTTTGACTTCAGTAAAACTTTTTGTTCCTACAGGAAAGTTTATTAAAACAGAAACATTAGCAATGCAAGACTACTGTGATTTACACCTAAAATCAATTAGTCTAATCCATCAATGGTAAATTAGTTAGCAACTATTCTGATAACTGGATAATCGTTTGAGTAGTTTTTTTGTTTTAAATGTGTGAAATCTTTTTTTCGCTTCTGAACTCAGAGGGCTTTTCTTTGTCACACAGGACAGTGAACTGAACCTATCTGGCTAAAAACCGAGTGCAGATTAACAACAACCTGTGAAAACAGTTCATTTTTACTCGTTTTCACTGTCAGAAACCAACTCATCTGTATTTAAAATCGAAACTCAGTGACTCACAAACTCTAAGCTCGTTACAACCAGGGAAGACTAACTGAAGGATTAGCCAGGGTTTAAAACCAGTTTGTATCGTGAATACTTCTTCTTCTTCTTCAGCCAGATTAAAAACTGGATCATGTTGTTTCATGTAAGGTCTCAAACATGTTTGTAATTTGAACACGCCCTCTCTGACAGCCAAGTTTACCCTAAAGTACCACAGTTTTTGAACGGGGTTTGGCGAAGCTGTCAGCTAATGTCTCTAACGCCGTCGGTCAAACTGTTTAACATTATCAAATAACGACAACAGAGCTATAGAGTTGAATAATGTATGTTTCCTTTCATGAACATGTGACTTAATTGGACAAAATTGTGTTTTCTTACCTGAAAACTCACAAATAATCACCGATCAAATAAACATTCAAACCCAGCCGCTGTTCGAGACGCTTTTAAACTCTGTCTCTGATTGGACGATTTGACGAAAACGGTTCAAACGTCCTGAGTCGTGCTGTTACAGCGCCCCTGCTGGTCGGAGGGTGAACTGTTCACTGTCGGTACTGCAGCTTACACACTGTTAAGAGTATAAATGATAATATCCCATTCACTGATCATAAACTATTATAATATCACATATATGTATTTTTTTTTACATTTATGTATTACTAATTTACAGACTGAGCAAATCATATTATGATGTGTGATGCAACACACAATCTGAAGTCCTTGTTAGTTATATTCTTATTTTATTTATATTCCACACTTCACTGTGTTTACATGCTACATAATACCGTATGTAGATATTTATTTTATCATATTTCCATATTAATATTAAATCTAATTCCTTTGCTTTATTCGTCATTTACACATCTCAATGATTCTGCACCTCACTGTAGATTCTTCTTTTGCAGACTGATAATACAGCTGTGTGAAGTATTTGAATATCGGTATTAACAGGTTTAATATGTAAATACGGTGAATGTTTGCAATAACAGAATAAAAAAAAATATGAAAAACAATAATATAAAAATTGTATGTGATTAAATCAAATCTTTGCCATGTTTTTTATCATGTTGCTGTATGCTATCTATTTTAGTTTTACTCAAATGTTACTTTCTGATATAAGTGAGCTTAGTGACAGAGCTGTTTCTGACACACACACACACACACACACACACACACACACACACACACACACACACACACACACACACACACACACAAAACAAGAAAAAGTCTGTTTTCATTTTCACAGTTTATACAGTTTTTGAAAATATTCCTGTTTTATTGTATTTTCCTCCCAGATTGTCACCATTTTGGGGGATTCTTAAAAAATACAGCATAAAGGTTTGTTTACATTGTATATTCACAGGTGGTAAATATGTGACATGGCCAAATGAATAATAGTCTAATAAAAAAAATCTAAACTTTATTTGTTGTTTTTGTTCAGCTGTGAATACAAAGTTCATTAACACGAAACGTGGATAATAATTTAGTGAATGTTTTTTAGAAGTCTGGAGTCCTTCTAAAAATAATTTCCGTGTTTTGACGGAACTGATCAGCTGAGCGAAGGTGAGGACACACCTGAGCGACGTCAGAGGCGCGTCATTGTGCCTGTGGGAGGGGTGCTGGTTTCTCTTCCTGTCAGTGAGCAGGTGAGACACACCTGAGCAGCTGGACGGAGAGACTCAGAGTCCATAGTCTGAACTTTTCTCCTTTTAAACTCGGACTGAAGTGACAGCGGAGCGGCCGAAATATGCCTTCATCCTCCTCTTCCTCCCCCCTGCGACCTCTCCTCCTCTCCCTCCTCTCCCTCCTGCTCCTCCAGCTGTTCCCCGGCGGAGCGGCGGAGGACTGCAGCGCCTCTTTCCGCTCCGGTCAGGACGACTTCGTGCTGGACACCGAGGACGCCGTGAAGGAGGGAGCGGCTCCTCTGGCCACCGCGCATGTGCAGACGCCGGAGGAGTGTCGGAGCGCGTGCTGCTCGAACCTGCGCTGCAACCTCGCGCTGCTCGAACCGCCCAGCTCGAAGGAGAACCGCACGTGCGTCCTGTTCAGCTGCGTGCACAGGAACCGCTTCGTGTGTAGGTTCGTGAACCAGGCTGGATACCAGAGCTACATCCGGGAGACCGTGTTCCAGAAACACCTGGCGGGTCCAGGTGAGTCCACACCTTGTCAGAGTTAAAGAGCTACACAAGGGACCGGATGAGTCAAGACCTGGTCATCAAAGTCTCTCCAGTCAATGGATATTCAGTACAACTGAGGGGGCAGGTGAATCCACATATGATTATTCAGGTATTATTGGATCAATAGCTTATCACTTAATCATTATAAGATCAATAAAAAAAGGAAAATAACAGTGAAACCTCAGGTGTGCCAGACAAAGGTAGGATACTGCAATGTACAAAAACAAATATCTGTAAAACAGTTATATTTTTAGCCCATTTAAATACAGTGATGTTGTGTACATTCACAGTCACACATAATAAAAGAATAAAATACTATTTATAAAAATGTACATTAGTGTAGACGTTATAAACTGTTGTTACCTGTGGGTTTATGTTAACAGCCAACATGTAAATTAATGCATTTTTTCTATGATTTTAGTAGGCATCATCTCTAATTTAACAAACTTTGAAATATGTACGTATTTTTGTTCTAATCTTAATGTACATTCTTTAAAAGTAGTAGCAAATATCTGTAAAATAACATTATTATGCTGATTAAAATATAGTAAAAATGTTTTTAAAAAATACATGTAAATTACGGTGATTTACTAGCTGTTATCTGTAATTTAACAAAACAGGGAAATCTGTGAAATACCAGTAAATTGTTAAAAAAAAACAAAAAAAACATTTTCACTGTTACAGGTTTTGCAGTGCAGGGACTGGACCTGGTTGTCAGAGTCTTACTGGATCAATATCAGTCAATCAGCCAAATGTCACAACATCAATGGTGCTGAGGGACCACAGGGGCCAAGAAAGTCCCCTGGATTCCTGAAGGGTTTTTGGATCAATCACCAGTCCTGAGTCAGTATTATAGGACTAATTATCCTGAGTAACAGCAGGGACCAAGTGGGTCGACCTGATTCTTAAAGATCTAATCAGTATTAATCAACATGTGAAATCAGTATAAACAATATGGGGTCAGTACTGGAGGATTACTGAAGCATGAAAATGATCAGCGTTTGGAAGTTTAATAGATGAGACATTGATAGGTGGTGCTAAAAAGCAATACAGAACTTCTATTTGAAAAGGACCTATTTAAGAATCCTTTAACGAGACTTTGTTTGGGTTTAATTGTCCACTTTGATCCTAGATGCCTGTAAAAAAAACACTCAAATATAGGCTTACTTAAAAAAAATACCCCCCCCCCAAAAAAAATGACGTTCTTCATTGCCCTTATAGGACAGTTCATCAATAACTGCCCCCTGTCTTCAACCTGTGTGTCCTCAGGTAAGCAGACCCCGCCCATCGCAGTTGCAGGCCGTGATGTCGTCGTCCAGCCCAGCGAGACGGTGACGCTCAACGGCATCGAGAGTCTGGCGCTGAACGACGCCAGCATCACTGACTACAGCTGGAGTCTGCAGAGTGGAAACAGCAACGTCAAGATGGAGGTAAAGGCTGCTGCTTCATAGGGGGCGGGGCTTAACAGAGGCAGGGGTGACCAATGGAATATCAGCAGGAGATAAACGTGTATGTTTAGTGAAGTTGTATCCAGCCCACCAAACTCCATTGACAATTTTTACAAGTTTGAGTCTGCGTTGGTTTTCCACAACAACAGTTACTTGAAGATAAAACTTGACAGGCTGTGTCTGCACAGGTGTGTCTGTAGGTAATTTCAGCGTCTATGTGATACTTTCCAAAGCTCAGATTTTAATTTGAATGCATCTCTTCCCTTTCTGCAGCCGTTAGAACTAGCTACTGAGAGTTGGGGGAGATTTAACTATTAAATGTTGTTATTTTTGAATGGGATTCTGCAGAAGACGGATCTGCCTGACCAGGTGAAGCTCTCCAACCTGGAGCCGGGCTTTTACACCTTCCAGCTGACCGTCACCGACTCCAACGACCAATCAGACAGCACCAACGTTAAGGTCCTCGTCCTCAGCCAGGATATGTCCAGCTGTGAGTGGTTATGGGAAATATAGTCCCCTGAAGAACGTGTAGTTTTTTTTCTTTCTGATTCAGAATCAGATCAGCAGAGAGCTGCATGACCAGGAGTATGTGGACAGTCTGTACCAAAGTCCATAAAGAATTCACTGAATTTTAGTTCATAAGAAACAGAAAGATTTCATTTGTTGTTTTTGTCCCTGAATCGGAGTTTATTGATCAGTTACACTCTGCTTTATTGATCATTTATTGATTTTAAACTGCTTTGTTAACAGTTTAAGTATTTACCTGAATTATTAACAGCTTAATAATCATTTAGCTGATTTATTGACACTTTATGGATCAATTAACTACTTTATTAACAGTTCATTGGTTAACTGCTTTACTATAAGTTTATTGATCGATTAGATGATTTATTGATAAGCTAACTACTTATATATATTTACTGCTTTATGAATACTTGATAGATCAGTTAGCTGCTTTATTAATAGTGGATTAATATGTTAACTACTTTACTAGGCCTCTATTGATCAGTTAGTCACTTAGTTAACAGTTTATTGATCAGTTAGCTGCTTTGTCATGAGTTCTATTAACAATTTATAGATTGGTTAACTGGTTTATTGACACTTTATTGATCAGGTACCTGTTCTATTAACACTACTGGTTAGTCAACTCCTTGAACAACAGTTTATTTGCCATTTCACTGCTGTTGTCATTTAACTGTTTAATATAATTTATTTATCATTTATTTTCATAATTATTGGTCAGTGGATAATTTAATGCTTTGTTAGCAGTTTATTGATCAGATAAACAGTCAGAATCAGCTGATCTGTTGTGCTGATGTGAATCTGTGTTTGCGTTCTCACACTTATGATTCACACCTGCACTTAGACTTGTCCGACTGGAATACTTGACACATACATTCACATGTGAGCAGCACAAACTAAACCTGCTCTGCAAGGTTTTTAGTCTGTTGCCTCGACTCTTTTGTGGACTCCTTTCTGCAGATTTCAGCTGAGATGCGTCACGTGACTGAATAGTTGTTTATTGATCGCAGCGCTGATCATGAACCAGTGGTTTATGATAGTTAGCCACAGCTGATCTGAGTGCAGCTCCAGTTTCAGGTTGTAAAACGGTTGCGCAACATAAGGTCATATAGTGTAATTACTACATGTCACCATGGTTACCAGTGTGCTAAGACAACGGCACTCCCTGTCATGTAACACACACACACCCTACTGTGGATCAGTGTTTATGTTCAGCAAACTGAGAGATGTCTTCACACCATGTCTCGTGTTTCAGTGATGTAACCGACCCTGTCCTCTGTCTCAGTGTTCTGTTGGGCCCCCATGAAGGTCGGACCGTGTCGAGCAGCGTTTCCTCGCTGGAGGTATGACGCTGCGACAGGAAGCTGTGAGCAGTTTGTGTTTGGAGGCTGTAAACCCAACAAAAACAATTACCTGTCCAAAGAGGACTGTATGTCTGCCTGCAGAGGAGTCACAGGTACATACAGTAGACACAGTACACACAATACATAAACACAGTACACACACAGTACACACACACACACACACACACAATGTACACGCACAGTACACACAAAGTACACACATGGCACATACCGTACACATAGTACATAGAGTACACATAGTACACACAGAACACACAGTACATACACAGTATACACAGTGCACATCATACACACAAAGTATACTGACATAGTACATACACAGTCATACACACACACACACACACACACACACACACACACACCAAGTACGTACACACAGAGTGCACGCACACAGTAAACACAGCAGCTTTAATCTATTGTAATGCTGCTGCTGATGCATGTTTGTGTTTGTTTGCCCACAGCAATGGCAGAGAGGAGTGTCACTCCACCCGCTACTGGTCAGTCCCACAATGCACCTCTTCATCTCAACTACACAGCTACGATGTTCTAGATAAATAAGTTTGTGTGTGTTCATCAGAGGAATGTGGCTCAACGTGTCGTCCTGATCAGCTGGTCTGTGGTAACGGCTGCTGTCTGGACAGACGTCTGGAGTGTGACGGTGTGGCGCACTGCAGCGACGGATCGGATGAGGATCACTGTAGCAAACGTAACACTCACACACTCACACACTCACAAAGACAAACACACAAGACCAAACACACCCCCTGAGTGTAACTGATCCTCTTCCTCCTCAGTGAATCAGACCTTCACCCGCCTGCTGGATATTGATGTGAACCAAAGGAGAGGTTGATGTTTATTACTTGATCTCCTCTCTATGCATGAATACACAAAGTTTAACTAACCAAAATAAATACTAACTCCTACTACCACTGGAAGCTAACAGGCTGCATGCTGATTATTACTGTCCTCCACCTGCTCAGCTCAGTGCACGGAGCCCCCCCACACCGGTCCATGTCGGGCGAGTCACACCCGCTGGTACTACAACCCTCTGTACAAGAAGTGCTTCACCTTCACCTACGGCGGCTGTGAGGCCAACGGAAACAACTTCGAAGACGATCAGAAGTGCAGCGAGACCTGCGAAGGAGTGACTGGTATAAAATACACACACCTGATACCTTGTAGTATAAAATAGTTCCAATTAATACCATGGTGTACCCTTTAATGCCATGTAACGGCCTTTATTACCACATACCCTTTAACACTTGTAGTACCCTTCAACACTATGTTATACTCTATAATACCATGTAGTTTCCTTTAATACATGTAGTACCCTTTAACACCATGTAGTGTCCTTTAATCCATGTAGGACCCTTTAATACATGTAGTACCATTTAACACCACATTATACCCTTTAATACTATTATACCCTTTAACACTACATTATACCTTTAAATACCATGTAGTACCTTTAGATACCACACATGACCGTTTATTACCACGTTTTACCCTTTATTACCATGTAGTATCCTTTAATACCAATACCTTTAATACCAAAACCCTTTAATGCCATGTAATACTTAAAAATACGACTGCATACCACTTAATGAAATATAGAACCTTTTAATACTATTCTACCATTTAATTCCATGTATTGCCTTTAAATGCCACACATGAGCCTTTATTACCATGTAGCATCCATTAGTACCATGTAGTACCCTTTAATGCTATGTATTACCTTGTAATTCTATGTATAACCTTTTAATACCACCAAAGTACTATTTATTACTATTACCCTTAAAACCATGTTGTACCATTTTTTATAGCATAGTATGTATTGTTACATAGTATCATTTAGTACAATGTGGTGCTATTTATTTCCATTGTACCTTTTAATGCTGTGTAGGATCATTTAATACCATGTAGTAGCCTTTAACACTACTTTACCATGTAGTACCCTTTATTGCCATCTAGTATCACTGAATACCCTGTAGTTCCATATAGTTCCAGTTGGTCTTTTGTGCCTGTCAGCAGTTTAGTTGAGAAAGCTGTCTACACTTTACACTTGTGTGTGTGTGTGTGTCTGCAGAGAAGCATGTGTTTTCCAGAGGGCTGTTTGATCGCTTTGAGAGGGAAGAAGAAAACGACTCAGGTCAGAAGTTTACGTCACATCTCAAACGCTGTTAAATATTTACAGGATTATTAGCTGTAAAAATCATCGATGAAATCTGTAGTTTAGTGTTTAAACTTCATGCAACATGTGACAATTTGTACATTTACAGTACTGACAGCAGGACTACAGACTACAGTACAATATACTGCAGAAGTATTGTCAGCAGTGTAACTGATAGCAGTAACTGACAGTAAATGACGTCTCTGTCTCCTCGTCAGGCTCCGTAGCACTGGCTGTGATTCTGTCGGTGGCCATCTTGGCTCTGTTGGCCATCTTGACCTACTGCTTCCTGAAGGCCCGCAGGAAGCGCACCCATAGGCCCGTGGCTACAGGCCCCGCCCACGTGGCGCTATCAGAGCAGGACACGCTCGTATACAACAGCACTACCAAACCTGTGTGATGTCAGCGCCACAACACCGCAATGTCACCACTGCCGTTACCATAGCGATCTGCTACCACCTGCTGCCTGACATGTTGTTTATTCTTATCCGGTTTCATTTCTACTCATTTTTAATGTAACTTTCCTTTTAATGTCCCACAGTTTCTTTGTTGTTTGTGTTTACTTCTGTTTCCCTTCTGATTCCTGATGTTTTCCTGATTTTATCTCCTTGGTTTTTTAGCCAGAATGTTGCTGCCTTTATGTCTGTGTGCTAGGATTTTATTGATTATTCACAGTTTTGGGGAAACTGTTCAAGCAAACAAACTCTGCTGGTTTTTATTTATGATTACAAATGATTCAGGTTAGCAGGTTAGCCGTGCTAGCATCAAAGTGCTATGTCAGGTGAATCATTTAGGTTCTTGTGTTCTCATTCCAGTCTGAGAGTAGCTTTTTGCACCTCTAAGGTTGTGCAGCAGCTCCTTTATCGATCGTATTCGTATCAGTGAGAGCTGGACTGGATTTTATTGATCAGGTTTTAACAGACAGCTGCTCGCTGGGTTTCTGCAGGTCTGTCCTGTTTAAATATACAGTATGTAACATCAGTTTTTGTTTGATGTATTTATGAATTCCGTGTTTCTGGGTCACAGGTTGAGTTATTTTGATGTAAGTATGAAGTTAAGTGTGTTTTAATTATCTCAGGTTTTTCATATATGCTGTCATCATGTTTTTAATGTTTAATTTGTGAATAAAGTCATATGGAAGCAGACACAAAATCTGTGTTTAGCTTTAATTTCAAACATGGTGAGATTTACTATTTTCATCTGAGCTCATACATATGTTAGAGTTACAACTCCAATGTTTTGCTGCTTTTTGGGTGAATCTCTTAAGATGCTTTAAACTAATGTGATCATGAAATATAAAAATGATCTGCTGTGATATTGAGTTCAATGGGGAACAGCCATAGATATAGAGGTCTTATGTTTCCACTTCTCTGCAGCGCCCCCTGGTGTGCAGGTGTGTGAACACCAGCATCTGCAGTTTGTTTACATGTGAAAGTAGTTTCTTAACCCAAACTAAAACCTGTATCATAGAAATGGAGGTTGTGAATTATTAGCATCTTACAGACTACAAATATGTGAAATCAGAAGTTTATAAATGCTGCTGTTGTTTTGTAATAATTATGGTATCTTTCTACCACAAGCCTCTAACTGTTATTCCAGCTAACAGCATCAGGTGAACCTTAAAGGACAAAAACGTATTCCCTCATAATCAAAATATAATCTGCTATAACAACAACATGAATCTTTGTTTTAGGTATTAATCATTAGCCTGTAATGTTTTCAGGAGAAGCAATTTAGATTTTAGCAGAGGAATGTTGAATGTAATGTTACATTTACATTTGAAGAAAATAGCTTCAGAAACAGAACTGATTGAAATTAACAAATAACGTAAAAATATTTGTTAATTTTACTTTAAATAAATGTGTTAATGAGGTAATTACAAAGACACATTTATAGGTGGGTATCATTTTGGCTGGAAGAAGAGATCAACTGTGTTTGTATTGTTGGAATTTAGCGTCTGTTTGACTCAGTCTGAGTTTATGTGAAGTCTGTAAAACAAGTTCTGTCTTTCTGTTGCTTCAGAAAAGATGCAAAACTTCTTTATTGTGTTTAAATTTCCCTTTAAATGGACCAGTCTACCATTTTTCTATCAGTCTACATTTATAACCCTGAGGTGAAAATGGGCTTTAAACCCTCTCTGTTTACTGAAAAAACAGTCTGTTTCTGACTGTTTTTTCAGTCAGAAACCTTTATTTTAAAATGAGACAACACCTGAAGAACAACAGCAGTAAAGTTTTGGTGTTAAGGGCTTTGTGTTCTCGGTGCGAAGAGGTTTTCTGTTTGTCTCTTTGTCCTCCGACAGGCTGAGACTTGCCTTCCGTCTGATGACCTCATATTAAACTGGTTCTCTGTTGTGTAACTGACTGTTTACTGACTCTGCTGCAGTCAAACACTTCGACACCACCAACGTCTACGGACTTTAATTCTGTTGCACAAACTGTTTTGATTTAATTGTTATCTGTTTTTCCTTCACATTTTCCTGATTACTGGTCCAGATTAAAGTTAGAAATGTTGTTGAGTTTGTTTGTGTCCAGCAGGAGGAGACAGAGATGATCCTCTCTACAGAATATTCAAATATATTCAAATAAATGGATGTCAAAAGGAGCCTGCTGTGCTGTGGAGTCCACATTTTAATATAAAAACCCAAATCAGCAAGGTGACGTTTGCATTTAATAGCACATAGTTCAAACGCAAACCAGAAAAATAAAACACTTTAACACATAAACAATGCATCCGGATTACAACAACAGCAAAAAGTATTAAATAAACAATAAACAATAAAAATACAAAAAAACTATATGTGAATTTGTTTTTATTGAATAAAATGAAGTAAATTCCTAAAAAAAAACAACACATCTAATCAGACAGAAAAATAACAATATGACAACATATATGCAAACACATGAAATAACAAAAAAACAACAATAGAATTAAAACATGCAAAATACAGTTAAAATAATATCAGGTAATTAAAACTAAATTTAAAAATGTAAAAAATAAAGTTAAAAAATACTGTGTATACAGGACTGCAGGACTTTTACTCTGTGGTGTTTCTGTTTTAAATGTGGAGCTCTGCTGCCCCCTGCTGGCCAAACTTTCTGTGATGCACTTTAATTTAAATTCAGTCCATTCAAATAGACAAACTTGTATCTTTTCCTAAGAGTAAAGCTGCTCACTGTTCTCAGAGAATGATTATCAGTAATATGTGAAGATATCTGTTAGTGAAAACAGTTAAGGACAGTAATTTTTATTTAATTATCTTTTAAATCTATCTTCATTTCAATCTTACTTGACAGAAGATTGTGTCATTCATTAGTTACAGAAATAGACAGTGGCTTTGTACAGTTAATCACCAACTAAAATCTGTTTGATTAAGAGGCTGGACCATGCAATAAATCCCAGATGATATCCGGACCCGCCCTGACCCAAATAATGTAACACATGTGGTTAAACACACAAACTGTCCAGTCACTCACTTCAATGTGCTTTATTTCACTCATAGAGGACTAAAATCATTATTTTTACATTGATTTTATCGATCCTAACCCTGTTTGGCAGCCTATTTGTGCAAAAATAGAAAATATTTTCCACATTCCCTGGTTTAAACTGTTCTTGTATATAAAATCCAGTTAAAAAATTGTTTCACTTGCTGCTCTTGGTCCTGGGATGGTGATCACATTCCACACAGTCAATTCTAGGTTAGGAAACACTTCAGCATGGTTGAATCACAGGCTTTTACGACATAAAACAAACAAAAAAACATCCTGTTGACTGATTTGGCCTGATAATATGACCTGATTTAGTCATTGTCATTTTTGTTTTCAGATTTGAAAAGGTTTTGTTTTCCCTTGCTGCCCGCCTGCATTTATTTCATGTTTACCTGTACCCCAGAATTATATAAATATAATTTTGACCTGTTGCAGGACTGGTCTGAATACATCATTTCAGAAAATATTCCACCAGTTTGGGTTGCTTTTTTTCAGATCAGAGATAAATCTCCCTGCCATCTTGTTTGTTAATTTATTTCAAGTTTCAGCAGAAAAACAAACAGTTCAGTTCAGTTTTTATTCATTTATTTTTTTACTCTTTTGCCCCAGCTGGGCAATCTGTTTCTAATGCAGCTTTTATTTAATTAAAATGAATGAGATTTTCTGCTGGTTCTTCAGACTTGTGAGTGTGCAGCAGGACAACAAAACACTGCAGTCACGCTTCTTCTACTTTTTCCCCTTTTTAAACGGGGCGCATGCGCAGACGGCGGCAGCGGCGCAACAGACGGACTTTGAGGAAACACTGAAGAGTTTTTATTGTTCGTAAACTGCAGCGGACCGTTGGAGGATTTATTACAACCTGTAAATGAGCCTGAGGTGAGTCCGCACGTTCTCTTTATGTTGTCAGAAAACAAGGTTTCAGGACAAACTCTAAGCTGCTCGGTGTGGAAGTCCTGTCCATGTTTCTCATCACTCTCTCCGCTTTAAACGCTCCTCTGAGCCGTCAATCTACACGGAAGTTGTCTCGGTTCTTCTTTGCTTTTTACTCCAAACACCTCAGAACATGTAAAAAGAAGAACTGGGTGTTTAGTTCGACCTCTTCTGATTAAAAGTAAGTCTAATTTAAATCAAATCACAGCTGCTAAAAGTTACGCTAACTTGAAGTTCGGTTGCCTCTCTGTGAGCTTGTAGGTGGGGTTGCTGTTGCAGAACCCCATTAGTAATTCTTAACATTTAAGGATTACGTGCTTTTCGGTTCAAATACATTAATCTCAAGAACAGCCCAGTGACTTTTGGATTCAGGAGGAATCCGCCTATGATTCGGCCGACATGTGATGGACAACAGAACATTTGTCTTCAGTAGATCTAAACTTTAACCGGTTTGTGTCGGAGCCCTCCGCCAATAAAACGCCCCGACAGCCGGCGGCGAGAACAAGTCTGAACCCTTCAGAGATCTGATCAGATTAAGATGCCAGGTGAAATGCATCCAGCCGTAAGCAACAATGGGTTTATCTGTTCCAGAAAAGCCACACGACCAAGTCTGGTGATGTGTGTCCTTGTGCAGCAAAGCAAAAGAACCCTTAAAGAAGCACTTTTAAACGGAGATCTGTGCTGGGCTGGAGTCTGTTTCACATCATTTCTTAGGAAACTTAATTATCACTGTTGCTGTCTGCCTCATAAACGCTTGGATCGAGCAAAACAGCTTTGATAAAGACAGACTGACCTGTGAAAACAAACTAATAAAAGCAGGAAGATGAATCAGCGGGCGTTCATGGATTAATTTGTTGCCATGGTAACCAGCTCAGGTATAACTTGATCAGCGCTGCAATCTGAGCATGCTCAGGCTGGCTGCCTCAGGCATGGACTTGACGTCTGACAGCAGTGGTTACCACGGCAACCAGACTCCCACCCCATCACCACTGATCAGTTGAATCGATCAGTCATCATTAGCCAATAGGAAGATTCACAGCACAAAGTAGAATCATCAGGGACTGAAGGAAAATGTTTCATCAATGGGCAGAAAATTGATTAAACTGTTCTGATAACTGCTTAACTGCAAGCTTCTGAACTGGTGTTTTGTGTCCTATTGATTATGGATTGGCCCTTTATTTGTTTGCGACAGTTGATCAGTAGCTGTTTGAGGAAGTAAACAGGTATTTATGAGCAGTTTGTGTCGATTCGTTGATCAGAATGGTGAGTCCTGACAGTCTCTGCTACAGTCTGCTCTGTGTCTCACACTCAGATTTGTGGATTTATTTCAGGCTTTAGCAGAAGAACACACACGCTCTGTGTTTTTATGTTTTCATCAGATGATCTGCAATTAATTATTTTGATAACTGTTTCTTCGCTGTTGTCATTGTAAATGAATAACATCCAGTATTTGCTGTTTAGAGTTTCTGTCAGATGGTTTGGTTTCTTATCTATCCGATAATTACCTGAATGTTTTGTCACATTTGAAGTGGACACACACTTTTCACTTATTTTACATATTTTATAGTCAAACCAGTTAATTGATTATTCCCTAATGTAATGCTACTTTGCCTTCAATAAGGAGACTCACAGCAGAGGTGAGAAATCCTCAGCGATGTATGAAGAAGGAAACATGCAGTAAATTTAGCTGCGACGTTTAGACACAAGTTAATCTGCAACTGTCTTAATAATCAGTCAATAGTTTTATGTTCTCAGCTTCAGTTCAGCAGACTTGATGAATATTGATTGCAGAAACCTGAGCGTGTTTGAGAAACGTCAACGGCGTTTTTTTTTTACTGTTTTCTAAATAAACCAATTAATGATTAAGCCAGAAAAAAGCTGCAGTGATGAGATGATGGCCAGAAATTTAATCTGCTGTTGTTTTGATAACTGGTGTCCTCCGTCATCCTGATATCCTAATAGATGCAGTTGCCTACAGATGTAACAGTACATGAAGATATTATAAAATGATGAAAGAAATAATAGTGAGCAACCTTTCAAACGAGCAGAGCAAAGTGTTTGCCGGTGCAGCTCGTTATAAAATCTTCCAGCAGACTTTTAAAAAACAAACAAAGGAAAAAATTCAAACAATTCGGACGTCAGACTGTGAGAGCATCACTGTGTGAAACCAGCAGCTCTCTGTCATTCCGGTTCCTCACAGCTCGTCTCGCTCTGCAGGGTGTTTGTTTTGCCCTCAACATCACACTGCAGACTCAGGTGAATCTGATCACATGGTCGCACTCACCTGGTGCATGTCTGAAGTCTCCGATGCGTTCGCTTACTGCTGCTGAACTTGTGTTCTCTCTTCATCTTCATCTCCTGAAGGTCTTCACCAGTCTCACTGTCAGAGCAGACGCCATGTCTTTGTGCTTGTCTCCTTCAGGTCATGATATATCCTCTGTGTGTGTGTGTTTGACAGGTGATGCCTGAAGGATCTCTCAGCTCCTCCTCCCACGTCTCCATGGGTGAAGGTAAGAAGCTCCTCTGCCTCGTGTTCACCACTTCCTCTGTTGTGGTTTCAGCTCAGAGTTGATAGAAAGACCGTTCTGTCTTTTATGAGTTTGCTGAAGGCGTCTGCTGTTAATTCATGATCGATGTTTGTCTTTCGTTTTGAATAAATGCACAGACCTGAACGCCATGCTGTTAATGTGACGGCAGCTGAATAGGTTGGCTTTGTGTTTGAATTAGCAGAAGCACAAATGGCAATGGCAATCTGACTAGGTTGGGCCTAGTAACCTTACTGTAACACTTTCAACATAGCACAAGTCTGAATTATGTACTGCCACTTTAATGGATTGACACTAGCAATATGCTTGGGATTGATTGAAGGAATTTGGGGACTTTTTTCCATATTTCAGCACCAATGGTAGTCCAAAAAGCATTAAAGAAAAACAAGGTCATAAAATACCTTTCTTGTTCCCTTTGCCCCAAAAATTACAAATCTATTTCAAACTGAAATGTGCATTAAAGTAGCACTTTACTGCAATGAAAACAGAACTGGTCAGATTAATCAGTAAATAATATAATCCAGGTTTTTACAAAACATTAACAAGAGCTGAAGTGTGGTTTGTTACTTCCAGCTGTTTGTAGGAGTCATTCCTCTAAGTTTATTAAATACCTGCTACATCTCAGACAGCACCAGGATCTTTATGAGTGTCTCCTCAGAGAGACAGAGTTTGATGCATGTACACATGAGGAATAGTCATAACTTCATTCCTTACTTCTAATTATAAATAATCGCCAACATGGAGATAAGATTGATAAAGATCTGTCACAGTTTATAGGAGACAGTTAAATCATTTGTTACATAGCTGATTTTAATTTAGTTTTTGAGTGTGTCAGTGGATTCGTATGTATTATATAGCATTGGATGTACTGTTCAGTCTCGCATGAACGGCAAATATCGCTTTTATACTGGGGCTTTGTCCATCACTGCAGTGTTTATGTCTGAGTGACATTTTAATATCACTGAAGAGTAAAGAAAAATTAAAGTTCAAGAGTCTGAACCAGTTTTTAACTTACTGGGTCTCTGCAGTTTCTTTTAAAAAGACTTCTGTCAATCAATCAAATATAGTACTTGTGAATTTTATCTCGTAGCTGAAAGCAGGAAATGTTATCGTAGACTCTTGAAAAACTAAACGGTTAATAAACTGCCAAAATTGTAGTTATGATTTTCTGTCAATAGAAGCTTAATTGATGAATTGCTGATTCTTTAAGCAGCTGGTTCATCCATGAAACACTTCTCTGTTGCTGATCTGAGTCCAGCTTGCGTTAAGTAAATTAATTAAATCTGGAAAAGTTGTTATAAACAGCTGAGATGTGAAATATTTAGAAAAACTAGTTCCTGCTGGTTTCCATCAGACTGTTGATGTTATCAAAAGAGTTTCTGAATAATTTCCTGTTGTCAGTTGATCGATTGATTGACTGGAGCAGCCCTACTTCTGTCCTTTTTGGTTTTAAAGTTGAGACTCAAGTTTCTCTGAGGACTGGGTGTCTCTGTCTTCTGAGGAAGATCATGGGATTGGATGGAAAGCTCCAGAAGCTACGATCACAAAGCTGCATACAGGAAGTTCCTCCATGTGGGAAGTGAACCACATGGAGTCCTGAAGATCCAGGACTTTGAAAGGGGGACAATAGTAGTGATCCTGGTCCACTTCTCAGTCTGGACCTCGGTTCCTGGTCTGTCTGTGTCCTCGCAGGCCAAGCTGACCACAGATCAGTCTTTGTTGCTGTCTGTGTGGATGTGAGCCGTCTTTCTTCTCCGTGGTGGAGGGAACCGGCAGCGCTCACATCTGAACTGTCTCAGAGGACAAAAGCCGTCTGTCTGCAGAGTCCGGCTGGTTGGAGGTGACGTCACGCTTGTTGTGTTTCCTGTTTCATAGTGAAGACACAAATGATGCCGATGATGCAGTCTGTAGGTTTATTCTTAAAGATGCTGGTGGGCTGATGGGAACAGTGGATGTGCTGGTTCATCCAGTGAGCAGCAATAAAGTGAATAAGACAATAGTGTAGTAATGAAGTCAGCTGTAAATGCTGGGTGACATGGTTGCAGGTAAAAGCCTTGTTTTCCTGCTGCTGCATGATGACGAACACTTCAGAAAGACAATAAAAACGATAAGATCGACTCTAAGGGTGGCTCAGGTCCATCAGTGGGAGGAGGCGGCTCTGTTGAGTGAAGTCCAGCAGGTGGCGTCTCGCTCTGCTCCTCCCTCAGACTAATTGGATTAAGCTCCGCCCCCTCGTGTTGGTGCTGCAGGTGGATTCTGTCAGACCTGAACACGCTTGAGGAGACTCACAACCTGCACAGTCCTGGTTTCAGTTTTCCCTGCGTCTCTTTGTCGTACAGCTCTGCAGACTGCGCTCCCTTTAAGGTAGGCTGGAATTTTACAGCAGAAACGTCAGGTTGAACCTCCTGCAGTGAAACTGTCAGAAACAAAACCTGCTGACTTCACGACCTTCACTGATTACATTTCGTCTCAGCAGTCAGACGACACAGAGGGTTGCAGGCTGTTGTTGATCTCAGGGTTTGTTCTGTTTCATGTGCAGAATCGTTTCTGTTAAAATGAAGAAGAACTGTGACATTCAGTAAATCAACCTAAACTCTGGGGTGTTTCATAGGTTCTGTTGTTCCGCTCTGGTTAACTAAGCTGGTTTGATTGTGTAAATAAATCAGATGTTTTACTTTGATAACCTTCAATAAAGTGAGTGTAAATCACCTTCAGCATTTATGCAGAACAACAAATTAAAGTGTGGATGGCAGCAGTTCAGATGTGAAGTGATGCAAGTAAAGAGGTGTGTACGTTAAATTAGCTGTTTTTTGTTCTGAGTTTGGTTGGTGGTCTCCCTTGCAGGATGGCAGGACTTTGATGGTTGAACATCTGATCCAGAGTCAGTTTCTGACTGCAGGTATGAACCTGCTGAATGTCACAGCTCTGAATGGAGCCTGTCGACATGGCAACGGTTGCCACCCTCAGAGGGGCCTCATGGATTATGAAGTTTTAAAGTTTAAAGGAAAACACCTGCAGAAAAACTGTCCTGATCACTAGATATTAATCTGATTATTGGATGCAGAGTGTGTGTGTATCTGTACTCCAAGATAATCTCAGGTCACATGACCAGACTCTTAATCGCCATGGGAACCGGCTGACTTTAACCGTGTTACATAAGAGAGATGCTGTGATGTCACTCTGCTGACATTGTTGCTGCAGGTTTCATACTCGTCCAAACCAAACTGTACTGTTTTATACTGAAGGGTTGTTACTGCTAATACTGGTTAAAGTGGTGCTATCATGGTTTTTACTGGTTTATACAGTACTTGTATGAACTGGTTTGGGCTGTAGTGATTTATCATAGTACATACTGGTGGTCTGTGGTGCTCAGAATGTGATGGTGTTGGTGTGTTTTTATTCAGGACTCAAACTCTTGACTCAGTCAGTACTTCATGCAGTAAAAATACTAGTACACACACTATAAAAATACTTCTACAGAAACTACTACAAAAGTATAACCACGTAATGTATTTAAAGTAATACGAATAAAAACAATACATTCAAGAAAACTAATTGTTTCCAGTCTACTTGTATGTCCTGTCACGAAGTTTAATTTATGACAAAGCTTTATATTTTATAAGCAGCTTATTTGCATTGACCTGCAGCTGTCAGATACATGTGGTGCAGGAAACAGTGCAGTAATAGCAGTAAGTATTTCCCTCTGAAATGTAGTGGCTTGAAAACAAAATTAAACAAAACTTAGGTATTATTCAAGTAGCATTATAAAAGTTCCTGTTTAGTAACTTCCCAGTAATCTATTTCACAAACCTCTGTGGTTCAACGTACTGTGAAGACACCACCTGACTCCGCACCACTGTCTGCTCAGCAGTCATGTGTGCTCTGCTACATGTGCTGCAGACAGGGCTGACAGTGGTGTGTAAAATGAAGCTGGAGCTGCTCTGCTGGACAAATCATGCGATGACACGGTTTAAACTAATTTACCCAAAGCATTGTTTCCAGCTTTTTATGTTTACATTCTAAAAAAGAGTTCTTATATGAAATAGCACGTATGCTGACACCTGTATACCTGTGACAGGCCGATATTGATACAGGAGGAGAAATCAGCCAACAGATTTATCAGGCGAGCTCTGTGTGTCTTTTCTGGGCCGATTCAGGTGACCTTTCTGCTTTGGCTCCAGCTGACTGTCAGATCACACGTGTTTGAAACGAAGCTGAAACCTTCAGTAATGAGTTCAAATGGCAGGAATCAGAAATACTGTTTCTTCTTCACTGGTGTTTTGATGTGAATGCAGAGGAGATCATACAGCTGCTTTGTTGTCGTTTCACTTGTTTCATCAACTGCTGAGTCCAGACTTTCTCAGAGGCGTTCAGTTCTTGTTTTGGTAATTGGATCAGCTGATGGAGATGTGAACAGCTGATTGGCCAGATCTGTGTTGTTGTTAGTTGTAATGTGTAATCTCTGCTGGTTCTCTCTCTGTGCTGGATTAACTCGCTGCTTTATCCTCATTATTACAGATTAGACCCACGCACACGCAGTTGTGTTTCCATTGCTTCTGAGGACACCACGTTCCATTCATTACCTTCATTACTCACCACACACCAGTCTTCATGCTAAAATTTACTGGTGTGTGGGGACTTCCTGTTACAACATCACAATACAAGCACATGTTGAGCAACCTCAAGATATCTTTGACAACAGTGCAGATTATAAACACAAGGTGTGCTCGCTGTGAAACTATTTAATGGAGATGATTCAGTTTGATGATGACAACATGGAAAATCCTAGAGCTGAGCAGTTTCAGGTAACCATTAATTAGTCCAGCAGGTTGTAAAAATATTGGTTTTGACAGGCAGGACCTGCTTGTCAATAAGGAAATCAGATTTGGAATTAGTTCTTCCTTACAGTGAAAAGATAAAATGAGATTCTGAGAATAAGCTCATGTAATTTTAATTTGAGAGAAACTGAACCCTTTAAAACATTAGACCTATTTTAGAATCGTAAACTTTCCAACTTGTAAATGTAAAAAAATATTTTCATCTTCAGGTTTTTAATTTGAATCATTAGTTTTATTGATTATCTGTGCTGGAGAGTCTCCCAGACACCTTCCACACTGACAGCTCCTACATTACTGATGAAGCTTACAGATTATAGCTGCGAACAGTCTGGTCAGGTTCAGGGGTCTGAGCGTCTCCTGGTCAGGGACCTGCAGGGAAATGAGGGGTTAATCCACTCAGAACGAGGCATTCGAGGCACGCAGGAACTCTGACGTTCCTCACCGGTAATCCACCTCCCTCCCTCCCCCACAGAGCAGAAGAAACGCTCAGATATGAATCTCTTCCTGTGTTTACCTGCTGCAGTGTTTCTGAACTTGTGTGACTCAGCAACTGATCACAGATCAGTCATACTGACAGGAAGCGATGCATCTCTTCAGACATTAATTTATCGCTTCCTCTCTGAGACCGACCGATCATGAGTCACGTCAGATAACAGCTAATCTGGAGGAGTCTGTCTGTTTGTGAACTCAGCAAAGTCAGAGCAGATCTGAGGTCAGTGCAGAACTTCATGTGCTTTTTCTCCAAAACAAGGGCCAAACTGAAAGATTAAAGGGAAGCACGAGTAAACAGATGTTTACGCTGCATTGTCATAAGACAGTCCTGTCCACTTTATTTCTAATGAAGGAAAATCTCAAAACAGAATATAGTGAAACTTTAATTAAATCCTCCTGTGTTTCCTGTTTAATGAGGACTTGTACGCGCTAAACAGATCTTAGTGTTCATCAGTGAAGGGCTGTAATTCACTGGAGGCTGCTGCTTAAACACATAATGAGTAACAATATCAGAAAACGAAGCAGGGCTCACATGTAATGTGTCTCAGAGGGGAATGTGCAACAAGTACTGGATATTAAACCTCTGAACACCAAAACTTGTTGTTGGACAACACCACCAAAATCACTCCACTTATCATAACTAGAAACTGTAAATACACAGAGAATTGTTAGATTTTTAGATTTTCAACTTTTTTCCAGTCCTTGAACACATCAATGGGGTTTTCATCAAAATCATTTTTTCTTCGTGTCTCATCTGAAAATTTTCCATAAAATAAACAGTTGGTACATTTAAATGTGTACAAATGTCTTGCTCAGTCAAATGTATTAACCATGATTCTGTAACATGACAATTTATTAAATGTAGGACTGTAAAATCAGATGAAACTGATTATATTGATAGTTAGTATATAAAATTAATTCAGATGAGTTAAACTTCCACCTTAAGGTAGTTTTGATGAGGTTTTAAAGTCATACTTTTATTGATTATCAGCACAGTTTATGGCTTTTTGGGGAAATTTTACACAAACAAATGTACCAAAAACACGAGAATTTTCAATTAATATGGATATTGTGATTTGATAAATGCTTATACTCCCTTACACTGTGCAGGTAATCCTTGTTTTAACCTTCTTGTATGACAGTCTGTCAGTTTGTCCTCCATTTATCTGAGCAGCTGATGCTACAGGTTTGGATTAAAGGTGGCAGTCAGGGAATGTTTCAAATATTTCAAATTATTGTGTAAATTGAGGGGAAGGTCATGCAGGAATTAAAAGCTGACTCATTTGTTAGTCATCTGTTTGTGGTCTGATGGAATTTGACATGCAGTGCTCAGCCGTCCGCATACTTTTTGCAAGGTAGTGTGTATTTCATTAACTGTGTGTGTGGTTCCTGTTAATGTGCGGAGATCATGTTGTTGAACAGATTCTGAATCACAAATCTATGTTCTCTGAAAAACCCATTACAGAACTCCTTTTAGAAATCTGCTATTTTTAGCCTGAGATGAGCTCCTGTGATTGCGACACCAGAACTGAGCCTTTTGGTTTTAAGTGTGGACCGGTTAAAACACACTTCATGTTCCAGAGAAGTGTTTCTGATATTCTGTCCACCCCTGCTGGTTAAAAATAGAGCAGACAAAAGCAGTCGTGTGGAGTCACAACGCGGATCTGTGCTGTCGCATCATGACGAGACGTCGTGGTTAAAGAGCTCCGTTGTGTCTCCAGAACAGCCGGCCATTATCCTGCAGCGTAACCCCGCCCCTCTGAAACGCTCTGCGACACAAACAAACAAACCCAGAACAATGCGGACAGATGAGGAGACACTGTTTACACATTCTCTCATTTCAGCGTTCAAACACAAACCAGCCCATCATTAATATCTAATCAAACAACTTGTCATCACGAACTCAGATCTGAGTGTTTGGAACAATGCAAATGATTGTTTGCATTGTCATTGAATCTGCTGGTTATTCCCTGCATTGATCCATTAGTTTTTCAGTCTATAGAATGTCAGACATTGTGAAAAGATTCAAATTAAACTTCCCAAAGACTGTAAGAGTTAGAATGAGATCACCTTTAAATATCTACAGCAGTAAAATGCAACATACACATTAATGAATCTATAATCATCATCCAGAATCATCATGTAGAACATTTTACTGCAGCATAACTACTTTTCATATGTTGAGTACATTTTGGTGACAATACTTAAGTAGAGCTTTGAATGTAGGACTTTTGGGCTGTCATGCAGATGGATTAATGTTCATGTACAAGTTGGTTTAAATGGTCTCCACTTATAAATGGCCTACGCTTATATAGCATCTTTCTACCTTAGTGGTACTCAAAGCGTTTTACAGTGTGTTTCACATTCACACACCAATGGTGACAGACTTCCCTACAAGGTGTCTGCCTGTCACTGGGAGCAACTTGGGGTTCAGTGTCTTGCCCAAGGACACTTCAGCATGCGGAGAGGCCGGGGACTGAACCACCAACCTTGTAATCAGTGGACAACCTGCTCTACCACCTGAGCCACAGCCTCCCTGTGTAGACCTTGGGAAAGTGCAGTAGTCTAATTTAAAGAAAAATCACACATCTATCACAGTCTTTATCAGCAGATGGACTTTGCCCAAATCCTTATAGGTAAATCTCACCCCTCAGCAGCAATCAGTTACTTACTAACTGTTAAGTTAATAGGAAACTATTTTAATACACAATTGAACATTTTTTAAAAATAAAAAAGTCTAAACTGTCTAATTCCAGCTTCTTAAATTTATTAGATATATACTAGGTGAGAGGTGGGTTGACAAAATAACACTTAATTAAAAATTCAAGAATAAAAACAAACAAGCAAATGTTCACTCTGTGCAAACTCCATCTGCTGATAAAGACCATTAGATGTGGGTGAAAGCTCACAAAAAAGATAATAAGTTAATCGATCACCGTCATTGTTCATTCTTGTTTTTCATGATAATATTGTGTCAAATGTTGCTTTGTAGAATTGAGGTGAAGTTTTTCCCATAGTGTATTTTAAAAGATGACTATACATGTTGTTGAGTTTTACCTTTTTACGTTAACATAGGTCTGCACCAATGATTATTTTCATCATTGAGTAATTTGTCTTTTATTTTCTGGAGCGGTAGATAAGTTCTTTGGTCCTAAGCATGTCAGGAAATGTGAAAAATGTGGATGAGTGTTTCCCAAGGCCCAAGATCACATCCTCCAACGTCTTGTTTCATGTCGTAGCAGGACGATCCTCGAGGCATTGACATCCTTTTTTCCGCCTTTTACACAAAAGCAGATGTTCAAAGAATATTTAAAAGCTAATTTACTGAGATTTAACCAGAGGACTTTTAGCAGTTCATTCTAAATTCTCACAGCCCTGAAGGCAAAGGTGCCTCCTGCTGACTAGATAAATGAGTGGAGCTGCTACTGAGGCTCATATGTCCTCAAACTAACTTCATAGATCAAAAACTAAAACAGGAATGATTAGTTCATATTTGACTGCATTTGGTGTTTTATTTTGTGTTGCTTTGTGGTCATTTAGCATCTTCTTGTGGTCATTGTATGTCTGTTTATAGTAATTTTACATTCGTTTGCGGTTGTTTTGCATCTTTTTGTGGTCATTTTGGGATTGCTTTGGGTGAGTTTACTCCAGTTTCTGGTCATTTGGCTTATTTTTCTGTGATCAGTTGCGTCTTTTTGTGGTCATTTAGTGTCTCTTTGTGGTCTTTTTTTACATCGGTTTGTGGACATTTTCTGTCTTTGTGTTTGTTTTGCATCGTTTTGTAGTCATTGTGCAACCCAAAGATATTCAGGTTGCTGTCATAGAGGAGGAAAGAAACCGGAATATTTTCACATTTAAGAAACTAGAATCTGAGAACTTACACTTTTTGTAATTAAAATATTACTCGAAGAGAATAATTGATTGTTAAAATAGGTATCGATCAAAATGGGAAATTGATTCAATAATTTGCAACTTATTAATTGTTGCAGTTCTAATGAAAACTTTGCGTTGCTTGAAGAACAGGTTGTCTGCAGATGTGATGACGGTGATATCAGATGTGTGTTTCCTGCAGGAGAAACGTCATTCAGTGTTTAGCTGTTTAGCACAGACGGCAGCAGTTTGTGTTTCCAGACCCGGTCCTCCTGTCTCTGTGCCGACCTTTTACCCTGATGAGGAGGAAGTGGTTTTAATTTCAGTTTTACTCTTTGTAAGAAGCAGGACTGTTTTACAGGAGTACAAAACCAACCCTGAATATTAATATGACGACTGATTGAAACCACATCGGCTCTCCCCTCTCCTCCTCCTCCTCCTTCTCCATTGCTTTGTCCTCCTCCGTCTCCTGTTGAGATCAAAGTCTCCTGAAGGTCACATAGTAAGCGAGTGAAGCTAAAGGTCGACAGCAGGTCTTCAGAGGGGGATTACATTTATCTGACAGCTTTAGTTCTTGTTTGTGACTAGATGCAGATTTACACAGACAGCTAAGCTTGAGTTGGTCACTTCTGCTGCTGCTGTCTGTGGCTCCACATTGAGCAGCTGCAACACTTTAACAACACAGTGGTACAGTTCAGCACTTACAGGTAAATTTTCTGAGTTTGCTGGTAATATGATGGAGTATTTCATGTCCCAGTGTTGCAGCTTTCCGACTCGCCTGCAGGAGTGACTTGATTCTCCGACACTGTGGCTTCACCTCGCTGTTGTTCCCCAGAAAGCCTCCATGTAGTGCTTCTTATTCTATCAGCATGACAAATACTGCAGAAAAATCACTGACTAGGGGACAACATGGCTGCTCATGGATGATAAAAATCAGAAAAACTCTTTTATTAGAAGTCTTTATTACCCGAGGGATATTACTGAACATAAGCAAACAGAAAGTTCTCCTTGTTAATCAGTGTACTTTTATTGTGAAGTAGAAAATGGTCAGCAGGCTGCAAGTTGAGTAGGAGTCATGTAAAAGAAAACATGATTCGTCAGATGGGGGGAACTTTTTCATTGCAAAGCTGTCCTGTCCTGATGCAAATGTTTCCTGTGTGTTCTGTTATCTTTCTGTCATAGCTGCATTGAGATTCTTTGAGCAGTTTGTGCTCCAGTAGCTTTTCTGTAAGATCAGATCACATTGGCCTTCGCTCATCACTTTTATCACTAAGCGTTGGGTCACCATCACCCTATCCCTGGTTGTTTTGGTGGGTACTAACCACTGTACAGCAGTTCTACTTCACTTGTCAGTGCTCTTATTGTTGTGGCTGAGCAGAGTTAAAAAAAAACTTATTTCTCTCAAGAACATCTGTAAAACTTTCAGCTGCAACCAAGGCTGAATCTTTCTGCGTGACTTCATGGAGATTTTATGTTTGTTAAACTTTCAGAAAAGTGAGTTGATGTTGTGTTTTGACGGGGCAGCGGGGGAAACATTCATGGGCATGTGCAGTGAGTCAGACATGGAGGAAGGTAGAAAGGTTTCTGTTTGAGCCCAGCGTCCAGTTCTGTGTGTTAAGATGATTTTTGGGGGGATTTTGCCTTTGTTGGACTGGAAACGTTGGACAGGTCGTGTTAAGTAGAAGCCTGGAGGACCAGTGAGTGACTGATGAGCAGTGATTTATACCTGTAGCTGTCTGTAGGTTGCACTGTATATCTGCACCTGTTCATGCACAGCAGCCTCACTCTGAGCTGCAGGTTTCCTCTTCCTGCTACATCCGGTTTATCTGACATCCTCATCTGCCTTTCTCTTCTCTTCCTTCTTTTAATGACTCTCCCTCCTTCTTGTCTTTAATGATTCTTTCAGTTACTCCTCCCCCTTGTTTGCTCTTTCCCTCCTCTTTCCCTTCCTATGATCCCTCCTTCCATAACTCCTCCTTTTTTCCTCCTCTTGTTCCCGTCTCTCTTTTAAAACTTCAACTCTGTAGTTACATCTGGACTGGATGCACATGTGGGAGCGTTCAGGGGTCGTTAAAGCTGTGGGAAAACTCCTTCCCCTGTTTGTCTGTTTTGATTTTTTCTTTGTGAACTTTTGTGAAGAAGTCGGGGATCATCTGGGAGTTGATGGGGTATCAGAGGAGCATGTGGAGGGTTCTGGCCGGAGGAGGAGGAGGAGGAGGAGGAGACGTTGCTGTGGTGAGGTGTTTATGTTCAGAGGAGAAGGTGAACATCTCCTTCAGGAGCGTTGTGGACGATCGGCGGCTCAGACGAGCGTTTGTGCGCCGCTGGTTCGGTGAGTTGCTGCAGCGGAGGTTTTCAGCATCAACAGCATCCCCCAAGACAGTACTTTTCACTATTTTATTTTAACCTCAACAGCTTGGACGCTCTGAGTTTTGGGACAAACTGAGTCATAAGATTCTTTTTAAAACTCTTTATATAATAATTTCCATGTACATGAAGGTTTTAGACACTGAGAGTTTTGATGTGAGTTGTTGAATTTAAAAAAATATTTTAAAAATAGGGAATGCATATTTTTATAGCCAGTTTTTCACTTGTTGAAAGCATCCGACAGTGGGAGGTTCAGCTTATTTTCTCTTATGCTTGGATTTGTTTTCTTAGACAAGGTTAGTTTATGATCGTAGAAAAAGCTGCTGTTCCTGCTCGTCTAACGGCTGCAGAGGTCAGAGGTCAGCTGTGTGTGTTTGAAGTTGTTTGAATATAAACTCTGAGCTGTGACTGGCCCACAGGGTCTCTTATCGTGTCCATAAACTCACTCCCTTCCTGCTGGGTCAGTGAATGCCTCGCTGACTTCAGGCTGGCAGGAAGCCAAACAGCTAACGGACAGCAGAGCTTGTGTGTGTGTTTGAAGCTGTTTTCATTCAAACTCATACCTCCTCCTCCTGTGGCTGGTTGTAGTTCTCCTCCAAGGTTGAGCTGTGATTTTAAACGCAGATCCTCTCGTGTTATTGGACAGACATTGTTGGGAGAAATCTGCAGCTGGAGCTTCAAAGACCCAGTGCAAGTGTTTGAGGTGTGTTTGAGACCTTCAGTCAGAAATAGAAACGTGTGTTATCTGTACCTGGAGCTCCAAGCTACCTACATGTCCACCCTCTAAACCTCAAAATACATGCTTGTGTTTTGTAATCGCCAAAATCACACCATTTATGGGACAAAAAATATTAGAATTAGCATTTGAATAAATAAGAATTAGATTTTGAACTTTCTAACAGCCCTTCAATCTACTCCCATGTAACGTGCTGTTCTGCAGGAAACTTAACCATATAACCTTTAACCTCAAAATCCCTTTGTTCCTGACAACGTATTTAAAAATGCACCAAAAATTACCTGTTAGCTCTAACCAAACTCTGTAAAAAATAAAAAATTCTCCACTCCTTGTCACAACTGTGAAGACATTCGTGATTCAGCGGTCACAACCAGCAGTCATGAGACCTAAATTCAGTGTTTAAAGTTTTCAGCTGAACTGCAGATTGAAAATAAAATAGTAAAATATCTGTAGCATGTGGACTCACCTTCCACTTTTTTTCTCTTTTTTCATGATTTGTGGCATTATGACTTTAAAATACTGCACCCCTACTGATCCCACACCAGCTGATCAATTTACTGGTCCATCATTGCAGTTCACCAGGATGTGGGAGCTGATGTTGATCCTGTGTTTGCAGCCTGACTCCTGAGATGTTGGTCCTCACTTTGTGTTCACATTCATTTTTTTAGTGTTGTTGATCACAGACATTTAGGACTCTTGAGTTTTGGGTTATTTGACTCTAAAGGTTCATGTTCAGCATTTTGGTTTCGTTTCTGCAGAGTCTGACTCCGTTAATAGACTGAACAACAGACTCTGCTGACTTTCTATGTGATTGCTGTTATTTACTCTTATGGTGCTGGAATCTGCAGTTTTTCTCATGGTCATGTGACCAGGGTCTGTATGAGGGGCAGGGAATTGACACTGTAAAATGTAATATCTAAATATTTGTCTTCAGGTGTTCTTGCACCTTCACTGATGAGCTGCGTTGAATGTTTCACAGAGGATGCTTGCTGTTGTGTAAACAGTGTGCAGATCTTATCTGCTGCCGTGTGATCAGACACCTGCTTCTAATGATGAGGACAGAACAAAGGTGAAGCAGCTTTGCTTATCAGAAACCCTGGTCAGAGTACAACAATAGCTATGACCCTCTTGCTATGGAGAAAGAGATGGTCAGAGGTGTGACCTGCTGTTGCACCACAACAACAAAACTGAGCTGATTGTTTTCAGGTGTCCACAGGATCATTTCTGCACTTGTCGTTTGCTGTCTATGTAAGAACCCATGCAGAGCATTCTGGTAGAGTTGCGATGTGTTTCTAGAGACAAGGTGACTTGTCGGCTGGTCCTCATTTGTATAAAGTTGAGGCTGAAAGCTATGCAAAGTAGAGGTGCCCAGCTGCCACTCGGTGCAGAAACGTCCGCAAAATGTTTAAACTAAGTGTTGCTGATCGAAAATAAGACAGACTCAGATTTTCAGAAACTGTTTTCGTAACATAAGAGTAAGTGCCATGTACTACAACATTGTCTTCTTTAGCCACTGACTGAATATGTAGCTGAGCCTGCTGTAGTTACCATCTCCTCTGGAAGTTTCATGTTTGAAGTGACTTTATCATTTGGTCTGATTGATGAAACAGGTTCACCCTCTTCACTGCTGTGAGTTGTTTAGGGACTCTGTTGGCCTCCAAATAAACCAACTCATTCTCTTCACCCTGACATGCGACTCAGTTACAGACAGAGGTATTTAAAAATAACTAAACCTGAACCTGAACCTAGATTACGTTATTACAACCTCTGCATGGAAACAGGAGGATTAATGTAAGTTAAAAGAATTTTAACTCAGGAACACAGATCTGCTCCCGGTAGAGTTACAGTTTTTTCAGATAAATGATAATTACATGAACCAGTGAGCATAACTCATCAGATGGTTGTGAAAAGATTTCAGTTCTGTTGCGCTGAAATCATTCAGAGCTTGACATTTTGAGCAGAAAGGCTGTAAACTCTTTACTACAAACAAGATTTAATAGATTTCATTCTAAATATGTCTAATTTTAGCTGTAAATTGTTTGTACATTAGATTGAAAAGTGAACATGTGAAGGTTTATCAGTTTATCACATACTAGCATTTGTTTCTTCACATTTAGCACAATGGTTTGTTAGCATTTAGCAGCTTAGTGCTAATTAGTGCTGATTAGTATTCAAATTGTAAAGTGGGCAAAGAAAACTTTTTAAAAAATTATATAAATAAAACTGCCTTGACTAGTGTAGCATGCTACGCTAACATTCGTGTGATATTACAGTTGAATCTGATTAAAATGTTTAGTTGTGGGTTATTGTAATTATAAACTAGATAACGTTGTTACTTGAACTTGTGTTATTTCAGAATGTCAGACTGGATTTTTATTTGAAATCAGTGAATTTTTCAGCCAGTTTCCTGCCATGAGTTCTCAAAATGGCTGCCATGAGAAAACATCAATGTGAATGGAATCCCAGCGATGAAAGAATCTAATCGGACAAATCAAATATCCCACATAATCAATCCAAGATAATGATCGGATCAGAAGAGATTGATTGACCCGCCTCATGTGATTGCACTGAATGATTTTATGGGTCTTTTGGAAGTCTGCTGCATGAATGCGATTGGTTAATTGGACAGTGATGTAATAAGGTGGAAATTAGGATAGAAATGCTCCACAGTTTGGAAAATCTATAAACGGGTGTTTTTCAGTTTGAGCGGAAAACAGAAAACAAGATGCTGCAGAATCTGAAGAACAGAACTGTTGCCTGAGAATCTCATCTCAGAATTAGGAATCAGAATAAGGAGAAAACCAGTCCTCTGTCTCAGAGTCATAACTCAGTCAGAACTGAACTCACACACATGAAAGACGTGTTTAAATTCAGTGTTACTTACGCTTCCTGACACTAACATTGTCTCTGATGTCCATCTCCAGAAATCCCTTAGAAACATGCTGCAGAAGCTAAAGAACAGACTTCAGAATTTGAAAATCAGTCGCTTCTTCGTAGAAGAAAGCTGGTGCCCCTTCTCAGAGTCAAAACTCAATCAGATCCTAACTCACAGATATGAAACATGACAGATGAATTATCCCAATATCTTCTGTACAGAGACTCACTAAACTGCATGTTTGTGATCACCTGTAATTCTGAGTATTTATAGCAGTTACATGTGGCGCAACTCTGTGAATAATGTTGCTTTTTTACATTTGTAGACTTTAAATCATATCGTTCAGTCATTTTCTGTGTGGACTTGTACAGAAAAACTAAACAGTGACTTGCCTTTGAACTTGCTATTATTTGATAATTTGATAATGGCAGCGTAGAGAAATGTTCGACGTGCAGCCAGGTCCTGTGCTGCATTTGAAGGGTTGTCATGATTTTCATGGTTCAGGTCTGAACCACCTCAGGATTTAATGTTTTCACATTTGATTCCACAACTGGACCTAAAGCAGAGTCACTCCTACAGGTTTATGTTGAAACGAGAGTCTTTGGTTACACTATGAGAACTTAACAAAAGTAGAGGTTTAGTCTGATGCTTCCTTCCAGTAAAAAGATATGAACATGTATGGATTCCTGAAATTCCTCAGCTGTGTTTAAGAGATAACAGGAACCTGAAAGAATCCAGATGTTTGGAGCTGCAGATGATTCATCATCTGAGGGGAAACAAAGAAATTTCTCAATCTGTTCTTACAGGTTAATCTTCAGCTTAGGGAGGTTTTTCTCTTAGATAAAATATCAGTAATGATATTAAGAATCTCACTGCGGTGACATCATGTCCTCTTTCCTAACAGTTTTAGCCAAACTGTCAACTTCAGGAACAAAAAACAAACTCCCAACAGTTTCCCTTTGAGAAACTCCTGTAGACAAACATGACCATCTACTCATGCCCTAACATCTCCCTGACTAAGCTTTTACTGTGAAAGTCTGTTCTCAGTCTGAGAGTAGAAGCTGCTCAGTGATCATAGGACTTTTACTGTGAAAGTGATTATCTGTGAGCTAAACCTCCTGTTTTTTATTAATGTTCTGCTGAATTAACATGATGGAGTTTAGTGTTGTTGTTCATTGTTTGATATGATGGTTATAGTTTTATCTGACACAGTGATACAGAACTGGTTTGTTAGTGACTTTGTTACTCTACCCCCTCCTCAGAGTCCCCCCGCCTGTCCACTGCCTCCATCAGCAGTGATGAGCGTGCTCCGTCAGCCACGCCCTCTGACTCCTCCGACCTGCCGCCGTCTGACCGGCGACCAGCGAGCCTGATCTCCACACTGTCCTCGGGCTCCGGATCCTCCAGAGACGACAACCTTGCCCCCCCTCCGTCGTCTGCCAGATCCTCTGACCCCGACATCAACCTAAACCTGAGCCCCTCTCGGGGCGCCACAGACACTGAGGGGAAGACCCCACAGTCTAACAGGAAGGGGCGGAGCTTCATTCACAACAACAATAACAACAACAAAGAGCGGACAACAAGTCGAGCCTCCAGCCGCCGGCAGCAGGCGTCGCCATTCATCAGCGGCAGCATGGCGCCCAACCCCCAGCTGACCTACCTGGACCGTGTCGTCATGGAGATCATTGAGACGGAGAGGATGTACGTCAGAGACCTGCGCATGATCGTAGAGGTGAGTTGCCAAAGAGAGCATTACCCCTCTGGTGTTGTGCTGCCTGGTTGCTTTGTTTGAATAAAATATACACACTATACCCAGAATAAAGGGCCGCCCACACCAAACACGATAATCATAACGGTGACTCTATTTATAAAAATCATTTTACTCAAGTGGATGGTTTAGTTCTCACCATAACTGTTAAACCAACGACAGTGGAAAACGGTATCGTTCAGAAAACAAAGACAGCCAATTAAACAAATCTTGGTGAGAAATGGTAGATACTACATTTACTAAGGACTTATGGAACAACAAAATGCAATCAGGTGCACAAAGGTGTGTTTGTTCCACATGTCAGGGTTGGACAAGGTAAATGGTCCTTAAAGATATTTTAGGTCCTTCGTAGGTCTTAGTGAAGTAAAAAGCATCTCTGTGGTGCTGGAAGATGCACAGCAGATGCTACTTCAAATCAGTTTTCTTATTTTTATTATTCATGTTCCTATTATTAACAGTAATTAAGGATAAAAGCTAAATCAAGTGGTTTTTCGGTGTTGTATCTGTTGTTTCCGACAAAAAAAAAAAAGACTTTTGGTGCTGATGGAGTTTGTTTGATGTCTTCTTTGATGATTGAGAGGATATCCTCAAACTGATGCTGATTCATATTTATGCATCAATAAAATTTGTCATCAAAACACATCAGCTCACAAAACAAATCATTTTCAAACTCCTCTTGGTTTTTGAGAATTTTGTGAACCCACATCCATCCTGGGTTCTTTTTCTGTGCATTGTGCAGCAGCAACAGGTCACTGATACCGAACACAGAGGGTGCTTGGCGCCACACAGTGTGAACGCTCAATATGTTATCATTTTAGGTACGACATCCCTAACATCATAGTTATTCTTGGTGTGGACGGCCTTTAAGACTGGCTCCAGATCAGATTTAAAGGACGCAGCACTCAGGAGACACAGGACAGAGGACAGAGGACAGGTCGTAGTGTCAGAGTAACCTGGCAGAGATGCATCGTCACCGACTATAATTAACAGGTTAAGACGTTCTGCAGCGAGGAGATTAACTGCTTATGTAACAGTCAGGATCACAGACAGACCTGAACCCTGAGAGAAGACCTGAGCCGAGAGCAAAGACCTGAACTCAAATGTAAGACCTGAACTCAGAGCAAATGCATATCTAATAAATATTTAAAGTAACATGAGAGCTGCTTATAAAACGTAAAAATAATATCATAATAAAAAGTGTGCAAATGGTACGTTCGCCTGTAGAAGAATAATATAGCTATATACAATACAATATAGTAAAATTGTGTATCTAAACTATCTTTAATATTACATGTGTGGGTATGAGTTAGAATATATTTGGTAACTATTTAATAGAACATAGAACTGATCAATAAACTTTTCAAAATAAGATGTGTAAAGTATAATTGATTTCTAAGTGTTTAAATGAAATAATCCAAACAAAGTTCTATTGATTGTTGCTCAGTTGTGAATATTTGATACATTAAATGGAGATTTTTAAAAAAAATGTGTGTATATATATATATATGGTGAGACTAAAATCTGGTTCATAACTACTCATCTTATTAACATCAAATATGTAAATGAAGTTACTTAAGAACTGAATAAAATGTATAAATGTATAAAATGAAGATAAGAAATCAAACCTTTAAAGCCATCAGCGGATGTTTAGCCGTTTAACCAAGCACCACAAACAAACAAACAAACTTACTTAGTGAGCCAGAAGTAATCGCATTACAACGGTACTGATCAGACCGAGGTCAGTTTGCCACCTGCTGGACAAACTGACACATTGTAGAAGAAAAACTAGTCTATACTGACATAAAAAACAACATTCATGATATACTATAATTTCATTTAATTACATTTTGATTCAACTGTGTAAAAACTAACCCTTTCTCTCTACTTTCCTCCCTCCTTTCCCGTCTCTGCTTCCTTCACATTGTCCTTCTCTCCCTCCTTTCATTTCCTCTCCCCTCCTGCAGGACTACCTGGCTCACATCATTGATCAGGCTGATTTATCGATCCGACCTGAGCAGGTCTGCTCTCTCTTTGGAAACATTGAGGACATCTATGAGTTCAACAGGTGAAAAAAACAAAAAAACAAAACTCATCTCTGAATGTCATCAGCCCATAATTACAGTTAAATAACACCAAATATTAAGAAATGGAAAAAGCTAAATAAAGTCTCTGATGTAAAAGGCTCGTTCTGCTGATGTACGATGGTCAACAGTGAAATGAAGTGTCTTTGTGCACCAAGTCAGCAGCAGTGTTGATGTGAGGTTTTGCTGATGTGCGGGCTGTTGTTGTTGTCATCATGGTGGTTGTGTTTCCTGTTCACAGTGAGCTGCTTCAGGCTTTAGATCTGTGTGACAACGACCCTGTCGCCGTTGCCAGGTGCTTCGTCATGAAGGTGAGAATCGATCAGTAGGTCGCCGTAGGCTTCATCAGTTCAGTAACAAAATTTAAGATGAAACTGTGACCACAGATGGCGCAGTCAGAGCTCATAAATGTCATGATTTGTCTTTGTGTCATTTCAGAGCGAGTACTTTGAGATCTATACGCAGTACTGCACCAACTACCCAAAGTAAGTCCTAACAGTCTGCTGGATTCCTAATGTTACTCTGTAATGCTGTGGTTCTTAATGGTGTCATGCTATACTGACATCAACTGATATGTTTTTTCAGGGCTGGTTTCACTGTCGATAACATATATTTATGTATACCAATAATCAAGAAAAATGCTGAGTATTGGATCAAATAATTAACCAGACCAGCAATCAGTCAACCCCTTGTTTAATTATGTTTTCCATCTTATGACACCTGTTTCTACTTGTTTCCATGTGCTTTTTTTTTACCTGTTTTCAAGTGGTTCTGGTTCACACCTGTTTGTTCTTGTTCACACCTTTTTTAACTTTATCACACATCTTGCTACTTGTGTAAGCCTGTTTCCACCTGTTTTTTCTTTTTCAAACCAGTTTTCACACCTCTTTGTAGCTCCTTACACCTCTTTTTTCTTGTCTGTATCTGTTTATATCTGCACACCCATATAAAGAACAGGTATAGATGCACCTGAATATTTCCTCCCTTTACCTTTCGCGCCTGCATTTTCCTGTTTTAGGTCTTTTGTAACCAGCTGTTCTTGTACTTGTTAACAAATGATTATCCTTATTCACACCTGCTCTTTACTTGGTCACCAGTCCATACTTGCGTTTTTCCTGTTTCTACCAGCTTTTTACGTGTTAACAAGTTTTTTTTCTTGCTCACATATGTTTTTTTATGGTTCACAACCTTCTCTTTCTGTTCACACCTGTTGCAGTTCAGTCGCTGCACTGACAGAGTGCATGAGAAATAAATCTCTGGCAAAGTTTTTCCGGGAGCGTCAGGCGTCGCTGAAGCGATCTCTGCCTTTGGGTTCGTACCTGCTCAAACCTGTTCAGAGGATCCTTAAGTACCACCTGCTGCTCCAGGTACCACATCAGTACACCTGATGCCCCGTAACACCTGCATTTAAAACTGCATAAAACCAGAGGGATCGCTATGGTCATAAGATAACATTTTCTGCTCAGGTTACTAAACTTTTAGAACTTCCGGTGTGTATCCTCACAATTTGCACAAATAGGATTGTATCATCTGCATAAAAAAGTGCTATTTTAATTCTGACTTCAGATTGACTTGTAATTATTTGTGATGTTGTTGTTTAGGAGATAGCGAAGCACTTCGACCCGGCGGAGGAGGGTTATGAGGTGGTGGAGGAGGCCATCTACACCATGACAGGAGTGGCCTGGTACATCAATGACATGAAGAGGAAACATGAGCATGCTGTCAGACTGCAGGTCACTAACAACACACTGCATTTAACTCCATATGTTTTTTATGCCCATTTCAATTTGTGTTTAAGATATCTAAGTGGAAACAATGAGCGTCAAGTCATTTTCTTCTACAAGACAGAAGTCACTTGAACTGTTAAATTTAGAAACATATATTACAGAATTTAGCTGCATCATTAAATACATGATGTTTTTTTGATAAAACAGCAGAATAAAGGACGGATATTTGACCAGCTGACTGGCTAAAAAGACACAATGTGTAGATAACTGTCTTATCTGTGGAGTTCCAAAGGGTTCAATCATGGGTCCACTATTGTTTTTCTTTTTACAGAACATTTATTTATTGCCTTATATTTACAAATAGTGTGCTGTTTTATGTTTCTGTAACAGAGAGAGAATGTTTGAATTCATTAAAACTGTATTTATACCAGTGTAGTTGCTTCATTACATCAAACACCATGCAACTGAGTTGTCCAGTGATAATATCAAAAAACAACAGAACTGTTTGATTAAGAAAATGGCATCTGACACACATCTGTTCTGTGAGTCAGAAGAACTCATAATTTTGTTAGCGATTTAATCTTTGTAGAATGCTAAGCTAAATGTAGGCTAGCTGTGATGCTAACACCTAACAAATTGATAGTCAAGGTTCAGTGCTGCCATCCTAACTAACATTCAGAACACGGAAGGTAAATATCTACAGAGTTAAAGCAACTCAATGTTTTTATGTTTCTTTCTTCAGGAGGTTCAGTCGTTGCTGCTGAACTGGAAAGGTCCTGACCTCACCACATATGGAGAACTGGTTCTGGAAGGAACCTTCAAGGTTCATCGGGCCAAAAACGAGAGAACGCTCTTCCTCTTCGACCGCATGCTGCTCATCACCAAACGCCGCGGAGAGCACTACGTCTACAAGACACACATCTCTGTGAGCAACAAACATACAGATGGACGTCTCAGTTGTAGATCTACAGGTTCTGTTAGGGGTTATTAGAAGCAGATTTTGTTTTTCTCTGTGTGTTTTAAGTGCTCCACTCTGATGCTGATCGAAAGCGCCAAAGACTCTCTGAGCTTCAGCGTCACACATTACAAACACCCCAAACAGCCTCACACTGTCCAGGTGAGTCAACCTCCATCTGCCAACACACCAGCTGTACTCCAAAGGTGATGTAAGGAGGAGATTTTACATCTTGTTGTTGTATTTTCTGCCCACATCACTCAGTTTCAAACTATTTTATGAAACTACTAGATTAAAACCCCCACTTGTATCTGGTTTATTTTATGTGCAGACTTGAATATTGATTAGCTGATTGTAGAAAATTAATCTGCAGCTGTGATGATAATCCAGTCATTGTGTACTTATTTTTAAATCAAAGATGTCAAATATTTGCAGTTTGCAGGTTTCTAAATAGGAGGATGTGATGCTTTTCTTTGTCATATGTGATAGTGAACTGAACGTCTTTTAAACAAAACATTTTTAAACAGTTGTTGCTCTTCAATTGTTTTTACATTTCAGGCGAAGACAGTGGAAGAAAAGAGGCTGTGGGCTCATCACATCAAACGCATCATTCTGGAAAACCACCACGCTATCATCCCACAGAAGGTCAGCAACCAGTGAAACCAGTAAACACACCAGTACAGCCACTTTCCACAGCAGCCTGAGTAGTGTAGACACCTAGTAACAGAGGCTGTTTGTGTTTCAGGCTAAAGAGGCCATCCTGGAAATGGATTCCATCTGTAAGTTCAAATCAAATTTTAAGAATTTAAGCAGAGATAATGAGTAAAAACTGAACACAAACATCATGTTGTTTTCTCGCAGACCCTTCCAAGTATCGCTACAGTCCTGAGCGTCTGAAGAAAGCTCTGTCCTGCCAGTCTGACGAGTTTCCACGAGACGCTCGTCAGGGCCGCCGACAGTCAGGTAATCACTCAGAATGACCCAATTATTGATCAGCGTGTCACATTAATACTCATTTGTTCACTCGGTTTTATTTCCTTTCCAGAGCCTACCAAACAAATGAAGAACTCTAAAGGTAAAAATGTTTTGGTGTTTCTACATTAATCCTCCAGCCAGCCATCTTTGATTTATTTTCTGCTGGTACATTTTTTTGCCAGCAATCAGGAAACATCCGATTTTGTCTCAGCTGTTTAGTTGCATTCAAAAAAGCTCCAAAATCTGAGATTAAACCATTTTGTCTTTGATGGTTTCCTGTTAAAATTGTGACTCCATTAAAGGTAACATAACTGGACTTAGTCTACATCTTTCTGATGACTGAGTTTGTCAGTGTGTTTAACCAATCGTCTCGTCTGCTCTTCTTCTTCTGCTGCTGATTCTCCGGTTGATCTCTCAGCGATCCTGCAGGTAAGATTCAAACTGATTTAAACAAACTGTAACATGTTTGCTTCCTGCTCCTTCTCCTCCATGCATCGCTATACATACTGTTTGTTGTTCTGTGTTTTATGACTCTGTGAAGTGTTCTGGGTTGTACTTACTAGTTATCTGTTGGTGATTTGACTGTAAATAAATGGATGTCATACTGAGGGTCACTGTTAAAGCAGCACATTAGTTTAAAAGACCAGATTCAGGATGAGCGGTGTGTGACGTCCTGCAGCACTCCGACAGCGAGGGGGTGTTAGTGGGTAACAGGCGCTCGCTGCAGCCCACCATCAGCAGCAGCACTCTGGGATCCAGCAGCTTGGGAGAGTCTGAGGCCGACCGGCCCACCCAGGAGGAGGAGGAGGAGCAGGAGGAGGAAGCGGAGGAGCTGGGCAGCAGGAAGGACTCTCTGGAGCGACTAATGTGCAGCGAGGAAGAGGAGGAGGATGAGGACGAGGTGGGGCGGTTGGATGAGATTCTGCTGAAGGACGAGCAGGTAGAGGACTTTGCCAGCTCTGTTCTGGCTGCCATCTCCTGCTGGCACTACACAGTCCAGGCCTTCCTTTCCTCCACGGGGACGGTGAGGCTTTCTGCTGCCAGCCTGGTTTCATCGCCTGCGTCTCCACCCAACCTGCACCAGCTCTGTAACACACTAAATGGATAACAGCGATAACTCCTGCTGCTCCGGAGCTCTCAGTAACTGCTGCATGGGCTTCATGTGTGGAACTAACACCAGCCGAGCTGCATGTTGGGGCTCAACACGCTAAGCAGCAGGGTGATGCTACGGGGGTCTTTATGTTCTCAAAAGTGCAGCAACAGTTAAAGAAGTAAAATGTGAGAGTTTAGAATAACGAACAATCTGACAATTATGTGAATCTGATTGTTTTCAGCTTCTCTTGAATCTGATTATTTCAGCTGAGCTCCGTCTTGACTCTGCTGGTTAGCTGATGTGGAGTTCCTCAGGGATTTACAAGTTTTGCAAGATAAACATTAATCACAGTGTTGTGATGTTTCCAGTAGAAATTATTAGACATTAAACAGAGAAATCTGAAATCAGGTGAAACAGGACTGAAGCAGAAAAGCGTAATTGAGCTATAGGCTTGCAGTTTTCCTCTGCTTCCACTCTTTCAACATTCCCTTGACCTTTTTCTGAACTGAACACAAACATCTTGATTCAGGAGAAGCTGGCCAACAAGGATTTCCCAAAAACTGTTCCTTTAAAGTATCAGAAAACTAAGTATAATCGCTTATATTACCTCTTTTGCAGCTTGTTTTATGATGTTTTTGTTTTTATTGAAGCTTTTTCAGACGTCTGACCTGCAGCTTGTGGTCCAACTTTACTGCTGTGGGGTTTGTGGTTGCTGGACAAGAAGTTTTGCTGCTGCCTCTCAGCATTTTGTTGCATTTATTTGCATTTATAAGCTGATTATTACATTTGCAAAGTACAGAATTATCACTGAACTTTCCTCCGTAGTTAGAGATAGTTGTTCTTTATCCTGTCTGCAATAAAGGGCCACTTCACACATTAGAAAGTATGTTTTCTGCTTAGTGATATTGTATCAAAGCCTGAACAAAGTTAGTTTTATTAGCAGAGGGCGGATGTTTTAAAATTTATTCGATGAAAATCTGGCTCATTAGTCTTAAAGTATCCAAAAAAGTCAAGAATCTCGTGAGCAGTGTACTTTGCAGTTTAATTTCAGTTTTGTGTATTATATAAAAACCAGGTTGCTGCAGGATAACAGGCTTTGTGTGAAGTGCCCCTTCAAGAATGACTTAGCAGCCTGAGAGTTTTTTTTGTGGTCTTTATCTGGTGATATTTAAACTCCATCCCATCCTTTTGTCTGCTGATATTAAAGATATCATTTGACACCTTTCCTGTTTATTCTTTTTTGAAGGAGGCAGAGGGAGACGGCTTTAACAAAGAAAACGGACGACTTCCTGAAGAAGACGAGCCAGGTGGAACTGAACCGACACCCGAGCAAGTAAATAAAAGCTTGATGGATTTCTCGCAGGTTTGAGGCAGTCCTTACGTTCGACCTGATAGTTTTGCTCCCGTTTTTCATCAGCTTCTGTGATTCAGTGCTATGCAGTGGCATGTCAGACAAATGGTCATAATGCTTTGACTAATTAGCGTTATAAGTTTGTTCATTCTTTTCCAGCTGTCTGCAGATGAGCTGCCACAGAAGAAGGCATCTGAGCCAGAAAACCTTGAACCAGAACTGTCCTCTGATCTGGATCCTCATATGATCTCAGCTTCCCCTAACAAGTCAGAAGAACTGAAACCCGAAGAAGACCCAGAGCCCACAGAGGAACCGTGCTCCGCCACTCCTGATTCCGATTCAAAGACGCTGAGCAGCGGGGAATCCTCCGAGGAGGAGGACGACGAGAAGGAGGGGGCAGAGAAGGTGATTACATCCCCTAGCATCCTCCCATCCTCTGTCCTCGATAGAGCCAGCGCCATCGCTCAGCACTTCACCAACAGCATCAAGCGAGGCAGTGTGGCCCAGGACGACGTCCGATCTCTTGGCTGTGCCTCACCTCGGTTACCCAGCAGGACTGGCAGCAGCCTCAGCCTCTGTGCCGAACCAGCCGACCGACCTCTGCGACTCAACAGTATCTCTTCTGATTCTGTTGAGACCTTTGGTGTGACAGATTTGACCATGTTGTCTCCTCGGGACGACAGCCTCTTCGACGCTGACAGAGGCATTCGGCGGAGGAGGGATTCAACCCTGTCCAGGCAGGACCGGCTGCTCATCGGGAAAATCAAGACTTACTATGAAAACGCTGAAAACCAGGATGCAACCTTCAGCCTCCAGCGCAGAGAGAGTCTGACATACATCCCAACTGGGCTGGTCAGGAGCTCCGTCAGCCGGTTCAACAGCATCCCCAGAGATGAAACCATTCAGACAAACCCCTCCACCAGTCTGGACCCTTTCTCTGTGGACTCCAACTCAGCTTTACCCACAGATCACATGGTCTCCAGTGAATCTCTGGACTCATTGAAGTCTGACTGGAGAAGCACCGGTCCAGAAGATTCAGGAGAAAGCCACATGTCCAGGTCTCAAAGCATGCAGGATAATCCATCTGAGGAAGACTTCAGACCTTCATCTGAAATGATCAAGATCTGGCAAGCGATGGAGCGAGAGGTCACCAGAACCCAGAGTGAAGACGGAGGACGAGACCGATCCAGAGAAGCTCCAAGAACCTGCAGAGCGATTGGTGGTTCTGACTCGACCAAGAGCTGTGATCGAGAGAGTGCAGCGTCTGACCTCAGCACCATCACTGAGGAGTCCACCAGTCCTTCACCGCTCAAGTCCAAGGATTCAGGGGTGAACCGGACAGGAAGTCTGAAGGACACCATGAAGATGTTCGGGGAAGAGGCCTTCGTCCTCAGGGCTCCGGTCCCTCGGGTCATCCAGCTGAGGGCAGAATCAGAGAGGGAAAGGCCGAGTGAGAATTCAAACCAGCTGGATGACGTGGACAAGGGGAAGAGCAAAGTCCTCAATCTGGCCCGTCAGTACAGCCAGCGAATCAAAACCTCCAAACCGGTGGTCCGACAGCGAAGTCAGGGCCTCCTGATCACCAAGAAGAGCTTAGCCTGTGTGGTGGAGGAGAAGGAGAGTTCAGGTAGGGTGCTGTCCTGTTCACTTTCAGCTTCCAGATTTAGCAAATACTGCACACTGGTGTTGTTTTACACAGTTGATTTACAGACTGAATTAACAGCAGTATGAATGAGATTTTTTTTCATAAAATTTTCACATCATGATTTCATTCAGGTTAACCTTGTATCAGAGAACACCTCAGGCTTTGCATGGACTGATTCTATTAGCAGAAAGTTAATAGTTATTTTTGGGAAAAGTTTTTATTTTTTTTTTATTTTTGTTTGTGGGATTAGGACCGTTTTTATTTGTGCTTTATCAACCCAAATTAACAAGTTAATGAAATGAGTCAGATTATATGTGCACTTGCCACAAAAATGGTACTGTACCAAACAGGTGGAATAGCTTGATTAATTAATTATACATATTTGCTCAGTCTAAGCCTGTCCTGCCTTCAGCAAACATGACAGTCCAACCTGCCCACTTTCTCAACAGTCTGATCAAGTGACCCGACATTTACCATAAATGGTGTATTTACCTTTTGGGTCTGTATTTATTGTAATGCCAGCTTCAGTTGGGAGCAGAGCTTATGTGGTCAGACTGGTCCAGTATAATGATAAAATCGATCCCTAAAGACTAAAATAAAATTCCACCTGTTCTCCTTCGTGCCGTTTGATTTCACAGCACAAACTTAGAGGCTAGAAAAAGAAATGCTACTTTTAACACATTTTTTTCCCAGTTTATTCCAGTCTTGGTCTCATTTCTGTTTGTTTTTATCAGTTTTAAAGTTGCTTGTGTTTACTTATATTAAGTCCAAAACATTAACAATCAAATGATCAAACAGGCTGCAAAGAGAAAAAGATAATAGAAACTGGGATCGTGCTTTAAAGTGATGACCAATTTTGTATTTTGCAGGTAAACCCAACCTGACTCTGCCGCTGGTTTCTAATAAGCAGCCAACCTCTCTGCCACTGAGCCCCATAGACCAGATCCAGTCTCCGACCCCCGGCCTCACCTGCAGCTCGGTGGGCGCCTCCAGGGGCGTCTCTCCGGGTCGGGCTCGCTCCCGCAGCCCCCTCAGTCCTACTCCTCCCATTGAGGGCTTCAACTGGCCCGACGTCCGTGAACTCCGCTCCAAATACTCCGACCACAATCAGAAGACTTCAGTCAGCCGCAGTAACTCCATCCCAGAGCAGATGTTTGACGGCAGTCTGAGGAGACATTCCAGCTGTTCCTCCAGCCTCATCCTCGCAGACGGAGCTTCTGGCGAGGTTCCTTCATACAAGCCTCAAGGCAGCCGGGACGCCAGCCAGGAGGAACACAACAAACGGCTTCACAGAGCCAATTCTCTGGACCCTCGGCTGAGCAGGGCTCAAATGTCTGAGCTGCAGAAGCTCCAGGACCAGGTCAAAAATGACAAGTATGACGGTTACTACGTTGCAGCCGAGGCACCGCTACAGAACGACCCTGAACACAAGATCATCGTCATGGAGAAGCTTCCAGAGCGCCAAAGAACGGCCAAAGAACCCAAAGAAGAAGACGACGATGACAGCTACGTCCAGATCCGTTCACCGACCAGCCGAGAGAAGATTTCCATCATGGCCGTCATCGACCGCTGCCGGGCCTATCAGGAGTCCGACGAATACAAACAGAGGGAGGAAGCAAAAGCCAAGAGTGAGTCAGTGAAGCCTCAAGAGCTCGACAAGACGGCAGCAGCCTCTACTGCTCAGGACGTGCCCCAGAGATCGAGATCAAACTCTGAACAGAAGACGGAAACTGCTCAGAGGAGCATGGTGAAAAATCTAAGAGAGAAGTTCCAGAGCCTGAGCTGAATAAACATTTCCAAGTTGTCAGGTCACAACTCTGACTTCAGTTACCCAAAGACATAAAACACAAGGCTGAAGCCAGGTTGTTTTAAGTAGTGAACTGCTGCCAGGGTTTTACCAACAAATAAACACTCTACAGCAGACAAACAGCTGGAGGGGACGAACTCGCGTATATTTCTTCTAATCATGAGAGATTTCTTTTCAATTGGAAACATGTCTGAGAAAAAATCTATTATCCCCAAACTGTTCAATTAAATATTGAAAAGTGGAGAAAAATAACAAAACAACCCAAATTCTCACCGTTACATAATTATATGTATGTATAAAATCACTATTGTAATTGCATTTAGGTGACCAATGAGCTCCTGTGATTTTTCAGCAACTTCTTATATGTAAAAAAAAACACTGTTGATATTACGTGCTCTTTTCCTAATGTCCTCTCTGGAATTTTGTAGATAACTCTCTAGAATTATGTAAATATCTTTATGCAGCCGTCAAATCCAGAATATTTGTTAATTTTTGTACAGGATGTGGCACGTTGCACAGTTTCAGTACTGGGAGCACATTTGTCCTCTTCAGTCGCTCTCATTGAAAACACAGATTTGAGGGAATTATCACGACACTAAGGGAACGTCTTCTGTTCGCAGCTGTAAAAGCTTCAGCAGTGACTTTAATGCCTCCTCTTTTTCGATTAAATCTCATCTGTGTGGATTCCTGCTGCGAGAGGACTAACCACTAAAACTGACCTCACTTTGTTCAGCCTCATGTCTGAGACCACTTCACACATTTCTTTGGATTTATGTTACAGGAACAGTCTGACACTGAAACCGATCAAGTCTCTCTGGTGTGTTTAGCCTAGCTTAGCACAAAGACTGGAAGCAGAGGGGAACTGTTAGCTCAAACCTAGCCGGAGAGAAAACCTTCAGATGCTTTGAGTCTGTGTGAATCACATGTTGTATGTTGTTCACTAGACATTGGCCCTTAAGTTTTGATCGGTTTTCTCCTGTTAGGATTTTGTCCTTCAGAGTCGTCCGTCGTAAGGACTTTGTGTTGGAGTGTCAAATATCAAGTCTTAACACATTCCCCAAGTTAAAACCTGCAATTTGCAGCTAATTTGTGCCAAGACTTGATGCCAGAGTTCAGTGATTTTAACACTTGGCAAGCAAAAGTGATCTTTTGAGGATAAAATACCAAAATAAAAGCATGTGAAGACCGTTGTGGTTTAGAGCAGCTCTTAATGCATTGATTGAACTGTCCTGATGTTTAAACTCAACTGAAGGTGTGATCACTAGATTTTTAGCTGACAGAACAATGTCAGTCTTTTCCCTGATCCTGCTCTGGTTTTATGAAAATCTTCAGTAAATAGATGAGCGACATGCAAAATGACGCTGTACCTTCAGACTACATCCAGTCAGATCAGTGTGTGGAGGACCAAACCTGCTTTACTAGGAGAACGATATATGAATGCATGATTATTTTTTATGAAATACTGAAATTAATCATTTAATTTTAAAAATGGAGTGAACTACTAAATGAAATCGCTGTGGAATTATTTTGCAATGGTGAAATTGAATTCGTTAATGAGATGTTTTATTATTTTTTTCCACGGACGTGCAAACAAAGCAGTGACCAAAGAGATTTTACCATCTATGTAGCAATAGTGAATAATTTATTTATTGAGTACTCCAGGATGAATTTGTTGATTTTTTGTGCCTTTTTTGTAATTCATGTAAAGTTTATTTTGACATTTTATTTAATTTGCTCATTTAATTAATTTCCTAACGAGTAACGTTTTGTTCTCCGTACACACTTTGCTCAGAGGCACTTTGGCAGATTTGAACCTGTGACTTTCCTGTGACCGCTGGTCCACCTGCACATCCTGTTCCTCAGTCAGTCGACCACTGTTAACAGTCAGGCTCCCTCCTGTGCTGTACCTGCTATTTATTTGACCTGATGTAAATAGAGACACGTATACTGTCTGTCTTTCTATAACTGTGGTTAAATATATATATATATATATGTTTGTGTGTCGTATGTACAAACATGTTGGAATGTTCTGTTCTACATTAAAACCACACATACAAGAACCTCAAAGAGTGTGTGCTGTGATTATTTCTATGCTGCAAGTATGCATGTGTGTGTGAGTGTGTGTTGCAATACTTAAAAAGAAGAAATGACAGGTGATTTATTTGCACAAGTCACACAGGTGCAACAGACTGCTGTGGAAAATTCCACTTTGGAGATCTCTGCAGATAAAAGTGACTCGAGAACTTTGTCATGCAGCTAAAGATTCATTCATTGAGGCTGCGGATTAATGTCACCTTCACTCACCAGCTTTATCCAGACTCTTTTCTCCATTAGAAGGTAATGGAACAACACTTTGATCATGTTTGTGTCAGCGGCTGATCTGGGAAAAGTTCACATGTTTTGCTGCTTTGTTGACTGCATTGGAGGCGTGAATGAGATGCCAGAGGCGGCAATGAAATCTGAGTTTTTGGTAAAACTGAAATTCAGCCTGTTGGTTATTCACACTGAGTGGCCAGAAAAATAGATGTAACGCAACATAGAAGTGTTTGATTGTTGACCAAAGTCCGCTTTGATCAGAGGCTTTACTTTGTGATGGGGTTTCATCTGAGTATGTGATGTTTTGTCTCCGTAAATTGGATCCATTTATATAGGAGATAAAATATTTAACATGTAATTCTTGGCAGTTTCCTGCTGTGCGACTGGAGCTGAACTCTGCCATCTGGTGGGAGGTTTCACTGGTTTACTGTCGTCTTGATGTTTCTAGACATTAACAGTTATGAGGGTGTGACAGAGTCCTCGGATGATGAAGGACTGATGAAGGAACAGCAGCTTCTTTCTGTGTTTCAGGTGAAAGTTAAATGATTGTTTGACTGGATGTGGATCTGCATTCACCCTATTAGTATTTTCTTTATTCTACCACGCAGCAGAATAAAAGCATATGAATGGTTTCAGAATATAAACAGAAGTGAACTCTAATGCTCCTTATAACTAGTGGACAAAAATGCAACTATGTATAAAGTAATACAGTTGATCTAGTTTAATAAATAAAATGGTAAAATGAATCATGAAATAAGTTCCTGACATTGGTCTTGGTTTTCATCGACTCTTAAAACTCTAAATTTTCTGCGATAAAACAGTTGAAACACATGCACCTTTGTCACAAAACACTGTTGTGTATTTAATTCTTTAATAGATTTATTTTAGGTCTTCAGGAAATATGACAAAATCTGCTGTCTCAAAAATATACATAGAAAAATGTCCCTTGGCCATCTTTATCCCAATTACATGCTTTTTGGTTGCCATCCACAAACTTCTGGCAAGCTTCTGGTTGTATCTTTAATGACTCCTCTCGAAAGAATCGACACCGTTTAACAAAATTTGTTTGCTTTCTAACATTCTTGTTTCTTCATCACAGTCCATAGGTTCTTGATGCAGTTTAAGTCTGGACTTTGGGAAGGTCAGTCTAAAACCTTAATTCTGACCTGATTTAACCATTTCTTTACCATCTTAATGGGGGTTTGGGGTCATTGTCCTGTTGGAACATCCAACTGCATCTTCATTATTACATTTACTTTGTGTAAAGCACCAGTTTCACTGGCAGCAAAACAGCCTCCGAGCATAATACTGCCACCGCCATGCTTGAAAGTAGGTTTGGTGTTTTTGAAGTTAAGGGCCTCACCTTCTCTCCTCCAAACATATTGCTGGACATTGTGGCCAAATAGCTCCATTTTTGGTTCATCTGACCACAGAAGTTTCCTCCAGAAGCCTTTTCTTTGTCCGTGTGATCAGTAGCAAACTTCAGTCAGGCTTTAAGATCTTGTTTCTGCATAAAGGGCTTCCTTCTAGCACGGCAGCCTCTCAGCTCATGACGATATAAAACACACTTGACTGCGGACACTGACACCTGTGATCCAGCAGCTTCTAATTTATTGGCAGGCTGCTTTTTAGTGATTCTTGGTTGACTCTTGATCATCCTGACCAACCGTCTCTCAGCAGAAGGTGATAGTGAGGTCCAGAGGAGTCGGCATCTGTACTCAGTTGTTATCACTCAGGAGAAGAGAACATGCTACGAAGAAATTTTGATTAACACAACTGTCTACATCACCAAAATGGATAATTCGAGTTTTTATATGTATATTTTTGACCCAGCAGTTTTTTTATTATATTTCTAGAAGACCTATAATAAATCTATGACAGAACCTAAATGCATGATTATTTTTTTATGACAAATACACATTTGTTTCAAAGATTTCATCATAGAAAATGAAGAGTTATAGGAGTCACTGGAAACTGAAGGCTGCCGTGATGTACATGGTCTTTACAAGTGGATATAAACTTTTGTTAACAACTTTACGTTGCTCCACAGACAGAGATACCTGCAAAAAGGACAAAATACAAACTACAGGAGAGAGAAGACACAAAGTTAGTGACATGCAACTGTGGCATATGACAATATTGCACAGGGCGTCCCAGAGACTTGCTTTATGCGTAAGTTAAAGGACACATCCTTAAGGGAAAAACACAAAAACTCCTGTCTGTACTGAGATAAATGAATCAAAATGCTGCATGAGAAATATTTTTGGAAGTTAAAGTCCATAGCAAGCCAACATGTCCAACATACAGAACAATATGTTTTCCAAACATTCCATCTCATCAGGTGGCCTTTTAGCTCCGTCTAGTGGACAGACAGTAGAACTCCATCATCTGATGAGGGATGTTTCTGACACTGTCTGGATTTCTGCCACAGGTTGGACTGGTTCTGACGTCGTCACTCAGTTCAAATCATACAGAAGGCAAGGCTGACAAGGGAGAATGAGCAGCTTCTTCTCTCTAAATTTTTCCTCGACACATGAAGGTGGAAGATGTCTGTAAGTTGATCTGAAGTGAGCTGAGCAGGTGAGAATCCTACCAGAGAAATATGTACATGTCTGATCAACAGGATCACTCTGATCATACTGTGTTGTATCACTGACTCACAGTACATTTTTTTGCTGATGCTGATTGGTTGTTTTTGAATAAGGGTCGAAATACTGTGAAGAATCTCTCTACCAGATCAGTGATGGTAGAAGGATTTCCGTATCATTGTCTACTGTGTAAAGTAAACATCAGTTTGACTGTTAGCTGATCTTGTGTCATGTGGTTCTATTTAACATTTGTCTTCAAAACGTTGCATTAAAACTGTCAGCAAACCTCTTCAAAGTTTATATGAGATTACAGATATGCATGTTTATGACTGTGCATGTTTAGTGATGAATAGAAACATTGGATTTGATTTAGCTTCTGTCTTGATTGTAAAGTAGAATCATTTCCAGCTTTTTATGATCCTTTTGAATGGGAATTTCCTAAAGTGTTAAAGTCACACTCTGTCTTTGAGTGTGAGCAGAGAGGCCAAGAACTAACTGAAGAAGTTACTTTGAAGACAAAAAATATTTTTGTAATAGAATAATCTATTCAAAGTTTTTCTTCACTCTGAAGTCATGAGGCTGTCAAAGTGTTTCTTGAAGCTGACTGGCTGATTCCAAAGATCTATAGAATGCTGCAGGTCCAGTTCTGTTGACATAACATGTCGTTGTTTAGGATCAGTTCAGAGTGAAGAACCAGCAACAGTTTGACTGTATTCTGATCTCATGACGGTGTAATGCAGCCAGTCTTCTTCCCCAACACTTTACTACAAACACCACAGACATGATGTGTGGATTCTACTTAACTGTGACACAATCAAAGGAGCAGCATGCCGACAGTACACAGTGCATTTGGATGCTTGTTAGTATTATTGGCAGCACTACTGGCAGTTTTTATAGATATAACCAGACACCAGATCATTTCTTTAAGGATTCCTCCATTCATGTATTATTAATGTATCACATTACTGTTTGTATTATTTGAGCATCTTACAGTAGGAATGTGAAAGAAATGTGGTTCCATGTTTAGAAATGACAACCTGCTTTGTTAGAAACCAGGGCTTGAGGACCAGAGTGAAACAATACAGTTGTGTTTTGTGTTTGCATATGATAAAAACTGCTGCTGCTCCATCACATCTCATCATATGGCCTTTTAGCGCCATCCAGACAGACAGTAGAGCTCCATCATCTGATGAGGGATGTTTCTGACACTGTCTGGATTTCTGCCACAGGTTGGACTGGTTCTGACGTCCTCGGATCAAATCACACAGAAGGCAAGACTGACAAGGGGGAATGAGCAGATTCTTCTTTCCAAATGTTTCTTTGACACATGAAGGCGGAAGATGTCTGTAAGTTGATCTGAAGTGAGCTGAGCAGGTAAGAATCCTACCAGTGGAATCTGTACTGTACATGTCTGATCAACAAGATCTCTGATCACACTCAGTTGTATCAGTGACTCACAGTACAAATGTTTCTATGTGCTGATTGGCTGTTTGATGCTTGTAGGTCTAAATATTTTACAGCCACTTAAAGTATTCAGACCTTTTCATTTTTTGTGTGTTACATGTTTAATTTTAAAGTGATTAATTAGTGGGTGAATCCAGACATATCTGCAGGATCATTAAAGCAGACAGGATACAGCTGATACGCTTTGGAGTCAATGTATTTGAAAGTGTTCACTGTCATTCTGACTCACTGAGTTCACACTGAAGGAAAAATCACTTATTCATCAATCATGTGTTCAAAAGTGAAATGACCAGAATCCTTTGTGAGGTGATGGAATATTACATTAACCTAAATCAGTTGTTGCATTGTCACTTCACAGAATGTGGAAATGAAAATATGACTCTGTGAGAAAACAGAGGGACTCGACCAGATGTTCCGGTCGTACCAAAAACATTTTAGAATTTAAATGTTATTTTGAGATTGTTAAATAGAATTTGGGATTCTAACAAACACAATGTGTTTGTGTCATACAATGTTCAAATCCCAGAATGTAGTATAAATAAATACAGTGCTTTATTCTATAATAACGTACCCAAAATAAAACTACATTGGAAATGAGTTTTATGTAAAGAATTAGGGTTATTTTCGAATAAATGCTCAGACAGACAACAACATAGAAGCTGCATCGTCAGACTTCAAATGTTTAGTTGCATCAGTTGGTCTTAAAACTGATGATGACTCAGAATTTGCTACTTGAGAAAATCATTATATTGCACAACAGTGATGCACTGAAACCGACTCCATTGTGTTATTGTTGGTGCAGGCTAACTGATATATATGAGCTAAAGAGCCACATTACGCAACAACATTAAAGGGTAGGTTCACAGTTTTCTCAGGCTATTCTTACAACGTCAGCCAGATGCCCACATGAACATGCTGTAAACATTTTTACTGTTCAACCGGCCGTGAAATGGAGTTTTAATGTAAGTGACGGGGGACAAAATCCACAGTGCTGTTGAATTCAAAAGTGTCAGAAGACTCTGACTGACGATTTAGCTGCTCTAGTGAGAAAACAAGCTGCTTCATGTGATATAAGCAAGATAAATGTTGGTAGTTAAGTTTTAGTTTAGTGACTCATGAAAGGGCAGGACATGTTTGCTTCCAGTCTGAGGGTCAGCAGACTGTTGAATGAACCTGCCGAGAGGGAAATGTCTGTCATCATCAGAGATACTAGGAACAGTGTCTGTCCATGTGGTAAATCCTTACATTTAGCAGAGATACTTCAGTTTGCTAAGCAGGATAATTATAAATGCTGATAAAAGGGATTTAAGCAACCCTTTACGACACTACCTGGTTGAAAACCTGCGTCACAGCATGACGTGTGAGACGAAACCTGTTGGTTTTAGTTCTTGTTCTGGGGATTTCAGTACATGTCTGAACAAAAAACATAGACTGAAAGTGGGAAAAAGGGAAACGCCTACAGCAGATGCAGAAGTGCAACCGTGAGTAGCTTTCAAATTTTCCTTCATTCACAGTTAGTTTTGACTCACAGAAGCAGCCACACCTTGAGCATGGCATTAATCATATAAAAATAAGGACATTAGATGTTAAAAACAAGGGTTATAATGAACCGCAAACAGTCCAGCTCACTCAGCTCAGGCCAGTTTCGGTTCAGCTTTTACATTCCTCCTTTCATGTTCTTGTGTTTTGTAATATTGACATAAGTTCTTCTTACTATTTGACCAGTACTTCCCCTTTCAGCCTCTATTTTCTCCTTTTTGTCAGTCAGCCATGTTCCCTATAGTGCAGTTACTTTAAATAAGCTCTTTTCTCAGTGTCATCAGGTGAAAGAGAGTTTATGTAAAGTCATAACTTGAGGGTAAACCTGGGTAAGACGCCCTTTGAGGTACGGAGCCCTTCCACTATAATTCTCTTCCTGCCCACTACAGACAGTCAATTTTAATTTAAGGTGTTTTCTTGGATGATAGCAACATTGCTCAGTGTTTTTTTATCATTAAACTGCTGAAAAAAGTGATTTTGAGATATGTAACATTTTACAGTTATTATAAACCTTTTATAAGACAACCTTTAGCTTTACTTGGATTATGTCATCTGGGGCTTGTTTATTAATTTCCACAAAAAAGGGACAAATACTTATTTTTGTAATATGTGAAAGTGTGGGAGTGGGACACTTGAGGGAAGACACACCCCGATATGTGGTAAAAAGCCCCCAATGGACAAAAAGGATTTTTAATAGTGTAACCTACACTATATTTCTAAAAGTATTGGGACACCCATCCAGGTTTATAAAATCAAGCAGCTAGGCATGCAGACTTCTACAAACATTTGTGAAAGGAACTCTTAATGCTTCAGCATACCAAGACATTTTTGACAATTTCATGCTTCCAACTTTGTGGGAACAGTTTGGGGATGGCCCCTTCCTGTTCCAACATGACTGTGCACCAGTGCTCAAAGCAAGGCCAATAAAGACATAGATGAGCCAGTTTGGTGTGGAGGAACTGGACTGACCTGCACAGAGTCCTGACCTCAACCCAGTAGAACACCTTTGGGATGAATTAGAGCAGAGACTAAGAGCTAACCCTAGGCCTTATTGTCCAACATCAGTGCCTGACCTCACCAATGTGCTTCTGGAAGACTGGTCAAAATTACCATAAACACACTCCTAAACCTTGTGGAAAGCCTTCCCAGGAGAGTTGAGGCTGTTAAGGTTGGGCCAACTCCGTATTAAACCCTACAGATCAAGAATGGGATGTCATTAAAGTCCATGTGTATGTAAAGGCAGATGAGACGTCCCAATACTTTTGACAATATGTTTGAGACAAATTCTGTACACCATCTAATACAATAACTTAAATAGCTAACTTACCAATGAGAGAAAATGTATAATAATAATAATAATGATAATAACTTTATTTGTTTAGCACTTTTCAAAACAGATTTACAAAGTGCTTTACATTAAAACGACAATAATTAATGGCAATAACGATTTTATGTTTAGCTAATAGCGCTATATTACCTTACTGTAGCATTAGCTAGCTGGCTAATAATTATTTGCTAGTGCAGGCTAAACGTTGATGTCGACATTGTTTTGGGGTCAAAAACTACTAAAATATTAGTGATATTAAAAACATAATGAAGTTGTAACTGTTGTCCTGGGTCTATAAATTCAAAATCAATTGAAAATAATTGTAAAAATCAAAGCTAACTTCTGTATGTGTAGCTAACATGTTGTGTATTGCAGTAACTACCATCTGCATTTCTTCATTTAAGCATATTTCAAACTACTGAACTTTTTAATTTTTTTTTAACAAGAAAGTTTTTTTTAAGGGAGCGGCCGGTTTTACATCAGGATTACGCAACTCCTCCTGTTTTCTAGTAAATATCTGCACTTATTCACTGGTTTCCCCTCCAGGAAACACACTTTCAGTTTCGCTCCTCGCTGCAGCCCCGGACCGGACAGCGGCTTCTTCCCTGCGACACACGGAGGAGGACGGTGTCTGGAAGTGGACTTAAAGGGAGCCCAGCAGGTGAGAAAAACCAGACAAATCACCAAACGTGTTATGTACAGGATGTTTTTACTCTAACGGTGTGTTTAAAATACTTTAATGTCCTTTGAGTATTCGCTGTAGACAATTGAATGAAACACGGTTGTGGCAGCTGGAGGTTGATTCGCTGTTCAGCTCGTTTATTTTAGCTTTTAGGCCGCTTTAATAATAATAATAATAATCATAATAAAGCTTTAAAAGGTCGAAAAATTGACTTTGTTTTCGGTTTCCTGTTAAAGTACGCAACAGTCTGCTGGGTGTTTCCTGCCGCTGAGCTGTCAAACCTCTATTTGTTTTATTTGTAGGCTGCCCACCGCTAAAACCCTGTAAAACTAATGAGCTTCTTTGAACGTGGGACTGTTTTGCACATTCATTTATGTTTATTTCGACTTATTGTGTTGAATAAATGTGTGTTAAAAGTTGAAACTGTTGATACTGTAACTTCACCGTGACAGGGGCTCCTCTAGAAGAGTGTCACAGGGATGACACACTAAAACCAAAAGCCTGAATTTATGGAAATCTGTTATGGCATTTTATTATAGAGGCCAGTAGGAATCTATGTCAATATGAGAGTTAGGAAGTCACATACAAGATGTACTGTTTTAGATTTTATTTTAAAGTTAATGTCATTATTATGTGATGATCATAGACTAATACAAGTTAATATTATGAGGGCCACTGGAAGAGAGATGCTGTGGTGTATTAGAAGGGAAAACATCCACAGGTCAGGGTCAAGGTCAATTTTACTTATATGTCACATTTAAAAACAACCAAGGTTGACCAAAGTGCTTTACAGACTTCTAAATCAACACTGCAAAAAGAACATACATGAACATACAATAAGAACAATATATAGCCTAATCAGCCAGGATGTCAGCGCCCAATCGAGCTGAAAGCCACTGAGTAGAGGTGGGTTTTCAGCCGGGACCTAAAAGATTCCATAGTCCGAGTTTAGGGGCTGCCACTGAAAAGGCTCAGTCACTGTTAGGCCTGAGTCTGGATCTGGGGACTTCCAGAACCGCTTGACTGGATGACCTCAGTTCTGTAGCAGGTTTGTGGACCTGAATAAGCTCTGCTAAATAATGGGGGGGCAACCCATTTAAAACTTCAAAAACAAGAAATAAAACCTTAAAACTACCCTAAAACAGACAGGAAGCCAGTGGAGCGATACAAAGATAGTTTGGCCGAATCTATAGTTTGTTTACAGCGTCAATATTGAATATTCTGCCCATGTGTGATGATAATTTATCAAACTATGGGCATCTGTGGCACAATAACATGTTATTTCATTGTTACTGGGTCACCTGTTGCATTATTTTGGTGTTACTTTATTAATTAGAGCAGGGGTGTCAAACATACGGCCCACGGACCAAAAGCAGCCCTCCAGAGGGTTCAATCTGGCCCCTGGGTTGAGTGTAAAACTTATAGAGAAGACATTAACTGCAAATTGTAAATTTGTAAAACTGTAAATTAAAATAATTTCTAAATCTCAACGAGCTGTTTTGATCATAAAGTAAAATACTATATTGTTCAGTTATAGCAATACTGTGATATGTAAGTTGTAATGCACATGTGTAAATGATAAACTGAGGCGTAATATTGTTGAAGCTGCATTTATTTTTCTCAAGAAATTTATCAAAAACAAGTGCATGGACATTTTCACAATGTACTTTTTGCACTAAAACAAAGGGAAAATGTTGGATTTGTTATTTATAGGTTATTTTGCTATGGTAAGTATAAGTACTGTAGATTAGTTGTATTACCCGGTTACCTATTACAGTTTAGTACTACAGTGACTAGAGGTGACAGGCAGATAAAGGTCTGTGTGAGGCTTAACGACCTCTGACGAGTGTACAACTGTTAAATTAGGGCGGAATGAAAAGAATTACTTTTTAGGTGCACTGTGTCACATTTTAAAACAATGACAAATGTACTTTTTCAACTTTGTGTATTTATGGGTCATCAGGGGTCTGTGTAACCAATTTTAGACTAAACAAATTCTTATCAGGGCTCAGAGTCCTGAATATTTGAGCCATGTCAGTGACAGTAATGTCAACTAATGTACTGAGCAGGCTGTTGTTTGTTTTTCTGTGAAGGTGTGTCTCTGCTATGAATCAGTGTGAGGACAGAGAGGAGGGAGTCCCTCCCTCTAAAACCACTCTGTGTGGGGAACATGGGAACCAGACCAAAGCTCAGAGGTGAGATGAACATTTCTAACTGTCCATGACTCTTTTCCATGTCAGAGCTCAGTACTCACATCACTGCACAATTATATTCACACTTAAAGCTCTGTGTGTTGTGTTGTGTTGTAGAATGAAACAGCAGGACAGACCAGGTTCTCCTGAACCCAGCTGTGTGTCCATGAAGAGTGATCAGTCTATGGAGCCTCCTCTTCTTTTTAAAGGACAACCTTCTTCTGAAACACAGTAGGTCATCATAATTTAACTGATCATTAACATTAGCTGAGCATTTTAAAGATAGATTATCTCCTGTGTTATTGAGAGTTATATAAATAACAATGTGAAGATCTGATTTTTACCATGTTGTCTGTCAGTGAACATTTGTCAAACTTATTTTCCATTTCTCCTCTCAGCTAGTATCTGACCAGTAAAACCACAGCCTGCTACTGGTCACCTTTCAGCAACTTCACATTGGAGCACTGAAAGAACTTCACTGACACATTGCTTCTTGCAGATGTACAGTCTTGTTCTGTAAGCTGCACTGTTGATCTTTTGGTCATCTTTTGATTCAAATCAGATTCAAGCAGCAGAGACCAGACTGTCCTGAACCCAGCTGTGTGTCCTTGAAGAGTGACCAGTCCATGGAGCCTCCTCTTGCTTTTAAAGGACGATCTTCAGAAACACAGTGAGTTTGTTTGTGAGTGCAATGACCTCTGTATATGAAATACATATAAAATGATGGTTAAAAAGCACTTTTAAGAAGTTCACCAGCAAGTAGAGAGGAGAAGGAAGTGACAAGCATTTGCTGATGAGGAATCTAGAAATAAATTACACTTTTTAGTTTCCAGCTAGATATAAAGTTTTTACGTGGATCAGACCTTTAACAACAGCCATGTGATTAACAGAAGCCAAACTTTATGCCTTTATGTAAATATTTATCAAATGTATTGCATTAACTTTCATTGGCATACACTAGAAATCTGCAGATGTTTTTGTTGAGAGTCCAGTGAAGCTGAACTGGACTTCACCCAAACCTCCTCTGGTTTCTCAGTGACATCATGCATGTTTGGCTGCTTGCTTTCTGTATCATATAAAAACTTAAACACAGGTGTAGCTTCGTGTTCAGCATGGTATTAGTTATTTCGGAAGCCTCAGTGTAGAAATAGATGTTGCACTTTAAGAAACTGTTTTGCACCTGGATAAATAAATGTGAAACTTTCTGATAAGAAAGCTGCGACAATAAGTGTTGGAAAAAAAACTTTGTGAACTCACCCTTGAAATGGAGCAGTTGGGAAAAGGCCAAGGGTAATCTAAGCTGCAAAAAACTCTAGTTCCAATTTCCAGATATCACGTCCAACCTTAGAGAGAGTAAATACTTTATAGACAAAGATTTTTAGTGCAGTTTTGTAGAAATCTGGACGAGCTGTAATAGACGTAATCAAGCTGCAACAATATGTCTTTTGTATTGTATAAAAGCATAATAAAGTAGACAAATGCAGAGTTAGTATTTCAGCTGAAAGGGCAGAGCTCATACTCCAGGATCGTGTTCAGAGGTTTGACAAAGAATCAGTTGTCCTTCAAACAATATAGTCTCAGCTTTCTCGTGAACATAATAGGCACTACTCAGCCGATGAATGTAGATAAAGCAGAATGCAGATAAAACCAGACTATGACAATAGTGAGACTCAGGTTATATGATAAATCCACCGCAACAAAATTTGCCGTAACACAGAGTAGGCCTTTAAGGTACGCTTGTGTGGTGATGTTTTTGTTTCTACCAGGATTCAACAGCAAATCCCAGACAGTCCTGAACCCAGCTGTGTGTCCATGAAGACAAACCAGTCTAGGCTTGATCCCATTAAATTTAAACATCGACACAAGTCTGTTGATGAAAGGTGAGAATGTGAAGTGCTGATTGTGTTTCTCTTTGAAAACATCTCATCCAACAGTGAGAAAATCATTTACATTAAAGATCACTTTGTGTTTGTGCCAGAATTCATCATTATAGAACACAACACCTTTAACAAAGTGTACATGTGCTAAAGTTGAATGTTGTTGCAGCGTTAACCAGCAGAGCGCCGAGGATTTCAGAGGTCAGTCTGTCCCTCAGCATCAAACAGATCTGGACTCCACATTAATGGTGAGAACTATTCTACATACAACACGTTACTGTCACTTTAACTTGACAGAAGAATTTGTTTTCATTTACTGATGAAATATGAAACAATCCATCAGTGCTGCAATAAATCCAACCTTTATGGACATTATAATGTTAAGTTACTGTTAAAACTGTTTCACCAGCTAATTCCACTTTAACTATGATTTTAGTCCTAATATTGTTTACATTGCTTTAAGAACTGAACTTAAACAAAGATCAGAATTTGTCTTCAGTTTCAGCTGAAAGTAAACTCGATATATTTCTCTGTTCCAGCTGCTGGAGGAGAACATCATCAGTTTTGTGAAGAACGAGATGAAGAATATCCAGAAGGTTCTGAGTCCAGATTACCCAGAATGCTTAGAGAGTCAGAGGGAGGAGGAGGAGGTGTTGGAGGGTGAGGATGAAGAGCAGAGGAGGAACAGCAGAGAGTCATTTCTGAAGATCACACTGCACTTCCTGAGGAGAATGAAGCAGGAGGAGCTGGCTGCCCGTCTGCAGAGCAGTAAGAGGATTTTAACAGATAGTCTGCACAAATAATTACCCCCTTCCTCGATGTACAATTAGCTGTCTTTTCACTGCAGCAGCTTGGGGTAGGTGTGAGGTGGCCTGAGTGTTTAAATGAACAGCCCTGTAATTGGCCCTTTTAGGCTTTCTGTTGCTGTGTAGGATCTGACAGCTACTAGCACAGTGATAACTCAGAGTGCACCAAAACAACAAATAGCAGTTACTGAACATTACTTCACTTCTCTGAACATGTACGAAATATGGTGACATTTGCTATGCTAGCTTATATGGTAAATTTTTTGTCTGACAGATGCCAATGTTTTAATAGACTGTTACCTGACCACGACATTGAGACAACATAAAAATGGTGCTTCTTTCCCTCTCCAAGTTTAACCAATCAGAGTTTGTCTTTCTCAGTTTAGCCAGTTTTGAGGCCCACACAGCAGTTTTTTGAGGCCACTCAGAAATACTTACCCTGCAGTAGGTGCTTTTATTCTCACCAAAAATGGATCTCAAAGAGATTCTGCAGGGGCAGTCCACAAGTTTCTGCAGTGAAAAATTGGCCTATTTATAGTAAACTACCCGTTAATATCTTCTTTTTAATGCTTCTGATTGACCAACACAAATTTAGGGTTATATTATCTCCTCTTGTTGTACCTTGCTCTTAACAGTGCTTCAGATATGGACAGAGATTTGTTTAAGAGAAAAAAACATTTGAAAAAAAAGTACCTATGTATATGAGCACTAGGCTTGAGTGTGAAAGGCAGAACGTTCCGCGGTTACTGCAGGGCAGGTGGGAGTGACTGGACCTGGACAGAAGAGTTAGTGAATGAGAACAGGCAAGCATCTGAATGAACTGCCAAATGAGCAGATGTTTGATGTGTATGTTATTTGTTTATTCAGGATCTCCTACTACAGAGGTCAGACAACAACACAAGTCTAAGCTGAAGAAGAAGTTCCAGTGTGTATTTGAGGGGATCGCTAAAGCAGGAAACCCAACCTATCTGAATCAGATCTACACAGAGCTCTACATCACAGAGGGAGGGACTGCAGAGGTCAATGATGAACATGAGGTCAGACAGATTGAAACAACATCCAGGAAACCAGACAGAGCAGAAACAACCATCAGACAGGAAGACATCTTCAAAGGCTCACCTGGAAGAGATGAACCAATCAGAACAGTGATGACAAAGGGAGTGGCTGGCATTGGGAAAACTGTCCTAACACAGAAGTTCACTCTGGACTGGGCTGAAGACAAAACCAACCAGGACATCCACTTCACATTTCCATTCACTTTCAGAGAGCTGAATGGGCTAAAAGACAAAAAGTACAGCTTGGTGGAACTTGTTCATCACTTCTTCACTGAAACCAAAGAAGTAGGAATCTGCAGCTTTCAACACTTCCAGGTTGTGTTCGTCCTTGATGGTCTGGATGAGTGTCGACTTCCTCTGGACTTCCACAACAATGAGATCCTGACTGATGTTACAGAGTCCACCTCAGTGGATGTGCTGCTGACAAACCTGATCAGGGGGAAACTGCTTCCCTCTGCTCGCCTCTGGATAACCACACGACCTGCAGCAGCCAATCAGATCCCTCCTGGGTGTGTTGACTTGATGACAGAGATCAGAGGATTCACTGACCCACAGAAGGAGGAATACTTTAAAAGGCGATCCAGAGATAAGAAGCAGGCCAACAGCATCATCTCCCACATCAAGACATCACGAAGCCTCCACATCATGTGCCACATCCCAGTCTTCTGCTGGATCACTGCTACAGTTCTGGAGGAGCTGTTGAAAAGCAGAGAGGGAGGAGAGCTGCCCAAGACCCTGACTGAGATGTACATCCACTTCCTGGTGGTTCAGACCAAAGTCAAGAAGGTCAAGTATGATGGAGGATCTGAGACAGATCCACACTGGAGTCTAGAGAGCAAGAAGATGATTGAGTCTCTGGGAAAACTGGCTTTTGAGCAGCTGCAGAAAAGAAACCTGATCTTCTATGAATCAGACCTGACAGAGTGTGGCATCGATATCAGAGAGGCGTCAAAGTGTTCAGGAGTGTTCACACAGATCTTCAAAGAAGAGAGAGGACTGTACCAGAACAAGGTGTTCTGCTTTGTCCATCTGAGTGTTCAGGAGTTTCTGGCTGCTCTTCATGTCCATCAGACCTTCGTCAACTCTGGTGTCAACCTGATGGAAAAACAACAAACAGCATCCCCTCTGGTTGAAGGATTTCAAGACAAACCTACTCTCAGTCATCTCCACCAGAGAGCTGTGGACGAGGCTTTACAGAGTCCAAATGGACACCTGGACTTGTTCCTGCGCTTCCTCCTGGGTCTTTCACTGCAGACCAATCAGAATCTCCTACAAGGCCTGCTGACACAGACGGAATGTAGCTCACAGACCAATCAGGAAACAGTAAAGTACATCAAGAAGAAGCTCAATGAGAATCTGTCTGCAGAGAGAAGCATCAATCTGTTCCACTGTCTGAATGAACTGAATGATCGTTCTCTAGAGGAGGAGATCCAACAGTCACTGAGATCAGGACGTCTCTCCACAGATGAACTGTCTCCTGCTCAGTGGTCAGCTCTGGTCTTCATCTTACTGACATCAGAAGAGCATCTGGACGTGTTTGACTTGAAGAAATACTCTCCTTCAGAGGAGGCTCTTCTGAGGCTGCTGCCAGTGGTCAAAGCCTCCAACAAAGCTCTGTAGGTGGTCTGATAATTACACTTACTTAAATATGTTTAAAATTTTGGGTGACAAATGACAAACTTGTTTTTTTTTTCATTTTCTTTTTCAGGCTGAGCAGCTGTAACCTCTCAGAGAGAAGCTGTGAAGCTCTGTCCTCAGTTCTCAGCTCTCAGTCCTCTAATCTGAGAGATCTGGACCTGAGTAACAACGACCTGCAGGATTCAGGAGTGAAGCTGCTTTCTGCTGGACTCAAGAATCCACACTGTGAACTGGAAACTCTCAGGTCGGGATACAACTAGTTCTTGATCAGTTGAATTCTGCTTTAGGTTCATGTTGATGTAGATGTTTAACATCTGTCAGGTTTTTCTTTTTGCTTCTTGAGCTGATGATATGTTTCTGACTCCAGTCTGTCAGGTTGTCTGGTCACAGAAGAAGGTTGTTCTTCTCTGGTCTCAGCTCTGAGCTCCAATCCCTCCCATCTGAGAGAGCTGGACCTGAGCTACAATCATGCAGGAGACTCAGGAGTGAAGCTACTTTCTGCTGCAGTGGATGATCTAAAGTGGAGACAGGACACTCTCAGGTATGAACAGACAACAGGAGTTAACATGGTGCAGATTTGTCTAATGTCTTTTGTTTTGTGTCTTTTTGCTCAGGTCCATGAGGGACAGCCAGCCTTAAGTAGGTGGTATTTTTCTGTGAAGCTGTTAATCGGTATTTATTGGAAAACATATTGCTTGGCTTTAATGCGCACTGCGGCTGTTGAGGAGTTTGGTTGCTGAAGGGTCACCTTGCACTTCAACGCCATTTAACGTCCTTAGTTGTGGCATATACCAACTCTCTCTAGGTGCAGATCTTTGTGGTGGCTGGGATTAGTAGCCCAAGGTTGATGATAACCATACCATTAATACCAGATTGTTTTAGCTCTGTCACGTTTTGTTGTACCTCTGTGGTGTTCCAAGGTAGGGAGGAAGACCACTTATTTGGGACTGAGAAGAGAAATTCTGGTCCTGTAGTTAACCTGTGCTAGGGTGCTGATTCAGTTGACGTCTTGCTGAATCTACATCTTGCCATGCTCTTAAGTCCATGAGATCTTGAATTTCAGTAATCCTGATGCAAAGAAAGACTTTAAGGTGACAGAATATGGAATGAAGCCAGTTGAGGACGGTGGTTGAATGAGACCAAAGGGTAAGTTCCCCACCTTTGAGGTCAGTTCGATCTGTAGTACCTTCATTGGCTGGGCCCCAGCTGTAATCGTGGAATAGACTGCTGTTTCTTTGAGACAACACATCACAACATGTGATATGACCATGAAAAAAGGCAGGTATACATTTTCATTGCAGTCCACTGATCACAAATAGGCCACTCTAAAGCATCACAAATATATCACAAAGATCTGTATCTCTTGTACCATATCTTGCCAGTCCATTTTCCAGGCAGCATCTGGGCATATTTTTTTGCGATAAGTGTTCCACTTACCTCTCCCAGGTCATCCACTGTTGTAGCAGGTTGTCTATAAACTTTAGGTCATCCCAATTCGGTGCTTGTCCCACAGCTGTTGGACGATGACCCTGGCTCTTGTAATAAAGAGGAGGATGAATACAAGTGGGTCATACTGCAGGAGTTCGATATATATTCATCATTGTTTGCTCTGCATTGCTAGTGGGGCGATGCTTAAATTCATGGGTGTCCGTGTCAGAGTGCCAGCTCAGTTTGTCTGAGCTTGCCTCTGGTGGTAGATGGCTAAGGACCTCTGGCCTCTTGGTAGCCCATTGACAGATCTCAAATCCTCCATGTGCTAGAAGCTGATGTCGTTTTTTTCACCAACTGCCGCATCCTTTCCAACAATGGAAGACTGCAGGAATTTGTCTGTGTGGAAACAATGTTCAGTGGAGAATCTTCAGGTTCTCTGTGCTTGATCACATGTCGGTACAGGGCAAAAGAGGCACGACATGGAGGACAGAAAATCCTAAAGAGAAGCATCTGCCCCTCACCCTTCAGGGTGTTTATCTTCCTACATATTGCTCCAGAGAAGAGATCAGGTAGCAGACATACCTGATAAAACGTCCCATTTATGTCATTGCTAATAGTTTAGTAATAATGAGAGTCTGGCGACAGGATCAGGCAACATGGACTCATTAAGTTTAAGGCCTTTTCCCAAAAGGAGCAGTTAAACACGACTCTATTTTTAGCTTTTGGCTGGACCATGCGTTGTAGTATTAACCAGCTTTCCTTGCTCCAAGGGACAAAATAAGGTTGCAGTTTGACCACAGTGCCAGATGTTTCCAACTTCTGCATCTCTGCTCTATAAGCACCAGTTCTTTCTGGATCTTTAGCCAGGCACTTCTCCATGCCTGAGGCTTACTTATCAGTGCATCTCTGAAGACCTGGAAGAGCAGTGCAGCTTTTTGCCTCAGTCGGGGTGTGGCATACCTCCATACTCTGTTCACTGTCACTTGCTTTGTCTTGCCCTTCAGTAGGTTCAGGGTTTCTTGGTCTTCCTTTGCCCTCATTTCTTCCTTTTAATTCTTACAAGGTAAAATGTCAGCTAGCAACAGCTTCTCCATACTTCTCTTGAAGTCAGCTGACAGGGGGCTGAGAAATATAAACAGACATTGCTGAGACAGCAACTGTGGTTCAGTCATCCTAGCTGGATCTTAAAGTGTCTGTCCCAGTCTTGTTTGGATGGCAGCGGGCCCTCCTGGTGGTGCTAAGCACATTGGTTCTGTTGGGCTTATAAGACTAGGGTGGTCAGCTCCAATGAGCAACAAAGGTGAAACTCAGTTGAAGGCTTTTAAAGACAAGTCCTTAAGGTGCTTGTACCTTTTCTTAAGGGTGGACACTGGCTACGAATGTTCAGCTGGCCTAAGGTGTTCAGTGAAAGCACTGACTGTTTCAAAGGATTTCTGTGGTTGCATCATAGGGGGAGGCTTGGAAGGAAACCGAAGCCCAGTGCTGTGTTTGAATGTTCTTTCGGATGGTTCTCAGGAAAAGAACTTCTGGGCCGCCTGTTACTCTGTTGTTCAGTTGTGGCTGAGAGCAATGTAGCGTGATCTGATCCATCATCTAAAACAGCATGTGTCTAGTGTCGTGTCACCATGACGAAGTAGCTCTCTAATGACTTTCAGGAGAAGCCAACTGAAGTCATAAGGTTTATCCAAGTGAATGGTCTCAGTGGTCAAAGTCAGCAGGCAGGTACCTTCCTTTACACCTCTGCTGTTGACTTTATGTGGTATATGAAGATGTTTACTTTGGCCTAGGCTTCAAACCTTTTTCAAAGTACAATAGGAAACCTGATGTGATCATCCACATTGCCATTAATGCATATTTGTTTTAATCCAGTCATGATTTCATCCTTATTGATGCATTTAAAGGTAGTACATTTACTCAAACAGTAGTCCTCTGTATCCCAGTAAGGACAGTTGACTTTGGATTGGCTCTTCTTTCACTTTGCACAGGTAACTTACTGGTGCACATGGGTTGGGTTGCTGCCTGACTTTACAGGAAAGGCATTGGGTTGTATGAGTTGGTAAGGGTACACCCTGAGCTAGTGGAAAAAGGTAAGAATTGGAGGCAGATTTCATAAGACAGTCAGTGTTTGCACCTGCCTTGACTACATATAAGCTGGCCACCTGCTGTCAACATGTAGCCCACTAGGAACTGACAGTGTTTCCCAGGGTTAATGGTATGGTGAAGGGATGGATTAAGAAATGTGCAAAGTTATCCCTTCACTGGCTTTCACAGGTGGTTGCACATTCTGATGTTGATGTTCAGGTTCTGGTGTCTCATTAAAAGAAAAAGTCCATTAATCTAAGGTGAATTCTCTTCTGGCTTGGCTTAATGGACTGGAGGACAGGGAAGACTAGCCACTTACTGGTGATGGAAAGTCTCCCAATTCCCTCTCTTGGTCCTTTTCTGACCATGGTGCTTACTTTGCTGTGTGTTGATTACTAAGAGTTGTAGTAGTAGTCTCTCAGGTAGGAAGGAGATTGTACCTGACACTTTGGACGTGTTGATTCTAATAAGGCATTACTGACCACAAAACTGGGCTGTATCCTGGAATCAAAGGAAAATGTGAAATCTGCCTCAAAGGACCAAATACTGGATAGGCGATGTTAGGACTGTATAGGTGATGGTGGATATTAGCGATGATTGCCGTGGAGTGTTAGTGAGAACACGGAATGCTCAGATTCAGTTTTCTTTCCTTTAACTGACTTATTGGCAACACAGCAGCACAGAACGACCATTAAGGCTTACAGGCAAAAGTTAAATGATGTTGGGTCGATGCCTGACTCCATGTGCTCAGTTACGCAGCTGTGCATTTCCATCACAATGGGGATAGTGCCTACCAGTCTACAGCCTTTCCAACAAATGTAATGAGATAAAATTCCGTTCAGACATCTGCTGAAAGAAATTTCTCAAAGGAGCATTTATTATTAGATAAACTTAACACTGAACAGCTTGACACTAACTTTTTTGTGTTAAATACTCAGCTTAGAAATCTTAAAGTTTCTTCACAGAGCTTTATATTCTGACACCCTCTATCATCAGATCCTTTTACCCTCTGGAACATGTAAATGGCAAAAAAACAACACAATCTGGTGGTTTGACTGATTTGAGAATAGTCTGAAAACCGTTTGGAGGAGGACATGGTGGAGACTGTGCTCCTATTATTTATACATCACACTATCTTCCTCTGCTACTATCTTCTCTTCTTTCCTGACAGACATACCGTTGTAAACAAAAGTTTGCATACACTTGCAAAGCATGTACAGGTGCATCTCAAATAATTAAAGACTCATGTTAAAAAAAAGAAAATCATTCTCACTGTGTTTCTTCCTGTAGGATGGATCATGGTGGAGAGCAATGGTTGAAACCTGGTCTGAAAAAGTGTAAGTTTGAGTAATGATGACAAAACAGTAAACTGTAAAATTGATAGTTGTGGTATTTGTTCATTCAAATATTACTTAGCAGTGACAGCAGACAAAAAGTATCACCATTAAACTTCAGATTGATTTACAGCCTATCCGGAAGTAACGATAGAGTGAAGTTATCACATGTGTCAGATAATAAACTGCATCTCTGTTGTGTTTTTTTCCCCTCAGATTTCTGTGAACTTGAACTGGACACAAACACAGTGAACAGAAACCTCAAACTGTCTGACAACAACAGGAAGGTGACATATGTGAAGGAGGAGCAGCAATATCCAGATCATCCAGACAGGTTTGACTGCAGGGTTCAGCTGCTGTGTAGAAATGGTCTGACTGGTCGCTGTTACTGGGAGGTGGAGTGGAGAGGAGGAGTCTATATATCGGTGACATACAGAGGAATCAGAAGGAAAGGAAACAATGATAACTGCATGTTTGGATGGAATGATCGATCCTGGAGTCTGAACTGCTCTGATGATGATGGTTTCTCTCTCTGGCACAATAACATAAGAACATCCATCTCCTCCTCCTTTTCCCCCTCATCTGTCTCTAAGAAAGTGGCAGTGTATGTGGACTGTCCTGCTGGCATTCTGTCCTTCTACAAACTGTCCTCTGACTCTCTGATCCACCTCCACACCTTCAAAACCACATTCACTGAACCTCTGTATCCTGGGTTTGGGTTTAGGTCTGGGTTTTCAGGCTGGTCAGGTTCCTCAGTTTCTCTGTGTTCTCTGTAGAAGGGAGAGCGTTTGGAGGTGACAGCAGCTTCAGCTCTGTTGTTCAGATGTTGATAGTGGATGATGTTTCTCTTAATTAAAAAATCACTGATTGTGAAACAAGAGTATTTTCACAGCTAGTTGGAGCGGCATAGAATGATTCTGGGTCACTTGGTGCAGACAGTGAACAAAAACTTTAATTCAAATGCAACATTCCCAACTAACTGAATGGGTGTTTCAAGCTAAAAGACAATTCAATGCCCAGTTTGAGACAACAGAAGATGTCTTGTGTTGTGGGAAAATCCAGATGAGCCAAGCAAAAACAGTCAAGGTGCAACAGATTTTGTCTTTGTAATGTAATAAAGAATAAAAGGAGTCACAATGACTAAGAAAGAAGAGAAATGCAGATTGAATATTTCAGCTGAAAGGCAGAGCTCCGACACCTGGCGACCAAGACAAAAAGACAAAATGAAAACTTATACTATTGTCCATCCTAGATATAGCAATCTATCTTTCATGTAACAGAAGCTTTGCTTTTCTCATGAAGACAACATAGACTCCTCAGGCAAGGAATCTCATGGCCATGGTGCTTGGTGCTGGTCACAACATCACATACAAAATATAACAAAATAACTACTAACTACTCAGAATCAGGTCTGTTGTGTTCTCTAATTAACAGTACAAATTAAATTTTTTCTACAACATCTTGTACCCACTAAAAGAACTGTAAGAGCTCAGAGTGTCACCTCTGAGACTCTCGGTCTCTTCAGAGCTCATTGTGACCTGCAGCTCACCTCCAGACCCTCTCCTCTTAACACCGAAATGTGTGCATTGGAATAAACTGCACAGTTTAAATGTAAAACTAACGAGATCTAACATCACCAGAGTGAGGACCCAAAATATGGAGTATTAAACAAACATTTGAATGTGTGAAAGTTGCTCACACATACACTTAAAGGAGACACATAAACACTTCACTCTGTTCCTTTTGTTAGTTCTTAGACACAGAGAGACCTTTTCTCTATCACACATAATCTAGAAGTCTTATTTTATTATTATTTGAATGTTTACACTTGTATTCTCAATATGTTAAAAGTTACCAGCATTTTAAACAAAGTTGCACAGTTTACATGCGTGTTAGAGTCACTTACTAATATTTTACTAACAGTTAAAAATGTTTGATACCATTTTTATCACTGGTGCAGTGATAAGTGATATCAAGAGCCACATATGTACATTTAAGAAATGATCTTAAAGTTACTTCCAGAAGTACTGTATTTAGCCTCAGAAATCTTTATGGACTTTGTATCAGGAGGGAGGGAGTTGAACCGTAACTCTACCTATGGAGATGAGCACATTAGTGATTAGTTTGATGTTGATCAGGATTTTCATTATAAAAGATCATCACAGGAATGTTTCTTTGAAACTCTGGGTTTTCCCTTGTTCCTGATAAAAGCTCACTCTCTTTTAACAATGGCTCTGCTTTATAGGTGACTTCTTCTTTCCTTTGTCGCTGGCCAGAGGCGGCCATTCGTTTCCTGTAACGTCACTGCACTGACTCAGCTACTACTGCCGAGGCTGTGAAAATCTCACTTTTTTTCTGCTCAGTGGGGGAATTCTTAAATTACAATTGGCTTCTTAATGTCAGTGTGATTTTAATTTTATTACCACTCTTTACCAGCTGCTTCCAGTGATGATCACAGCCATCACTGAGGTTGTTTACCTGTTATATACTTCATACTTTTCCAATGTCTGTTTATATCTAGTTATCAGGTTGCTTTTGTCATATTGTCATATTATTGTTTAAGCAGCAGTAGTTAATAAATGTTTTATATGTGATTATCTGTGCTGCCATTTATTTCTTTGTTTGGGAACCGAGGTCACTGAAATCAGAATTAATTAACTCTTTAAGTTGATCAGTGTAATTTGAATTCAATCAGATTTTTCTTTCCCATTTTATCTGGTGGTGCTTCTGATTTATATGAGTTTTATTTTAACGTTTAAGTAAAGCACTGAGACCCTTGAGAGGAAATGTGTTGTGAGTTCAGAGATTTGTACTGTGGGTCAGTGATACAACTCAGAGTGATCCTGCTGGAGGAGAGAAGAAGCTGCTCATTCTCCCTCGTCAGTCCTGCTGTTTGTGTGCATTTCATCAGAGGAAGTTGTTACCATAGCTTTGTTTAAATTTAAGATAAACACCAGAGAGACGTCAGAACCAGTCCAACCTGTGGCAGAAACCCAGATCAGTTCTACTGTCTGTTCACCAGATGGAGCTAACTCACCATTTATTAATCTAATCAGCTGAACATCAAATGTTGCGATGACAGCAGGTTCACATCACTGCTACACAGCACATTGGACATGTTGGTTTCTGATAGGGCAGACAGCAGCTTAGAACAAATCAGGTTAGTTGTAATTATATGTTCTATAATGCCTCATCATGCTCTACAGTTTGTATTCTTAATACCTTATGTGTCCCCAAACACTGTCTATATCACATTATGTATAGAAATACACAAACAAAAATTACATGTACAAAATATAGATGCACAAATGAGTGAAAATACATAAAATATCCTGCCCACATCTTGTGCTATTTATAAAATAAAGTCAGGAGCCACACAAACACATTTAAGCTGACGTATCCTTAATACTTTGGCTGCGCAATATCGACAAAAAGGCGTTTTTCATTTTCCATAACGAATCTACAAGAGGAGTCTGACAACCCATGATTTTCTACAATTTAAGGGTTCTTGAAAATACTTTTTAAATTTTATTTATTTATTTTTTTTTAACTTTATTCGAAGACACAGGAAGGAAGATTTGGTTGCAAAAGGAAATGAAACGTTGTATGGAAATATTACAGCTACGGAAAAGAAGAGTTTACCAAAAACAGGTACTCTGTCTGTAGTGTCTTGTAATTGTTGCCAGTACATGAGGCTACATGACTAATTTAATTCAAATCAGCACCACAAAGCCCCAACAAATACAGTTATTCAAATGATCTGTTGAAAATCCCTGCATTTCATTATATTACCATACATATCGCAGAGAACATATCACCATGTCAGTTTTTTCCTGATCTTCTTTCCAATAGCCCTGTAGCCTATGCAGCCCTGTTTCACAAACACTCAATTTTTTGGAAACAACACAGTCTTCGCTCCCCACCCGTCCACCTGGTCAGATCTGGGCTCTTCTCTTACCCAAGATGAAATTCAAGTTGAAGGCCCAGTGAAGGAGATCCAGCAGCAATTACAGATTATGCTTGACATGTGTACATAACAGGACCTCCAGGGTGTTGCAGAAGCACTGGGAGCAGTGTGTCAAAGAACAGAGAGACTACTTCAACGAGGATGGCAGCCAGATTTAAATATCTGATTTTTATTGGTGCAGTCTTGGAACTTTCTGATCACAACTCTTAATCCGTGAGCAGACCACAGGATGTTTTCTCCCGCTACAACAGGCTCAGTCTCACTGTATCAACTGCAAACATCACACTTCTTCTTGACAAGATGTAATAATTTATAATTTCTAGACAAAACTCTAGGAATGAATGTTACTGTCATATGTCCTTTAATTAAAAGTATTGGATTCATGGTGTTACTGATGTAAAAATGTGCAAGATAACTTGGAAGATGTATCAAAAGTAAAAGCAGTCATTGTGCAAAACTGTCTCCTGTGACTGTTTGATGGCAGTAAACCATCAGCCAAGTGACTGTGTCCAACCATTAGGAGCAGTTTGAGAGCAACTGGGACATTTGACATGTGAACAGAAGAAGCTGGACATTAGTGACTCACCCAGTTGACCTCATAAATAAAGGCCCTGGTGGGTATTTTACTTTATTACCTCACGTTAACTTCCCTCTGACTCAAAGAGAAAAGCTAAACTCTGTTATGAGAGTTAATTGTTAGGTCAAAGTACAGTCAGTGAACCCTCAGCTGTGTCTGTCAGGCACAATTCTGCCGAATTACATTTAATAAGAAAATTGAAGGAGGTGTTCCACCAGCGATGTTGCTATTCTCGCTGTGCCACAGTAGCCTTTGTTGGGAAGCAGGAGTGAGTGTGCAGTGATGGTTGTATTGGCTGAGCCTTGTGTTATAGCTACTTAACTCATGGACAGTACCAGCACCATAGAACCTTAGATCAGACTGTTAAAATGATCAGTAAAAGAATCATTGTCACATCATCCCTCAGTATGTTTTCCTAAATTGGCAGCAAGTTACAACTGTTCTAAACTAAGACACCAACTGAGAAATAAATGATATGAAGTAATAGAAAACTCCCAGAGTGACCTTTTGGGGGTTCTGTCAAGTAGACATATAAATAATTCTACTGCTGTAGTGCTACTAACTAATTCAGGTCAGTTTTGGGAAACTGTTTCATATTTCTGACAGATATTGCAATTCGATTTGCCATATGAATCTTTAAAATCAAGCTTCAGTTCAATGTTCACCATACAATAGGAGCATTAGCACATGAGACATCATCTAAAGCCTGACTGTCACACAGGTAGGATGACATGGATTTGTAAAACCACTGACACAACAGTTTAAACCCTGGATCAGACATGCTGCTTAACACACACCCATCAGGCACAACATTATGACCACCTGCATAACATTGTGCTGGTCCCCCTTATGTGCTCAAAAATGCTCTGAACCATTGGACATGGACAAGAGGACCTCTCAGGGTGTCCTATGGGGTCTGGAACCAGGATGCTGGCACTGGATCCTTTGGGTACTCTGGCTTGAGCAGTGGGGCCTCTGTCAATCAAACTTGTTCCACTGCACCCTGTTGATGCTTGATCAGAATGGGGTGTAGGAAGTTTGGAGGTCAGATCAACATGTTGGGCCATTGTCATGTTCCTCAACATGTTCCTGATTGTTTGATGTTTTTCCATGTGGTGGGGTGCATTTTCCTGTGGGGGCAGACCAGTGACATTTGGGATTTCCATTTGCATGAGGGAGTGTTCTTGTTGTGGGACAATGTTTATTTGAGTGTCTAAGTCTCATCAACACGGATGTTAAAATCCAAAGTTTTCCATCAGAACACCACATAGTACCAATATGATCAATTTTATTCACTTCACCTGTCAGTGGTCAGAATGCTGATCAGTGTATATCTAAATTGTAGCCTTCGCAGCCTCATATCTACACTGTATTTACTCAAATTAAACTCCTTTTGCTGCTCCCACTGACTTGATTTATCAGTTTTATTTGAATGACATGGCCTGCTCAGTTGTCCAACCACCATCAGTGTTTTATGGCTCCACCAGCCTCCTAATATTCACTAATTAGCCCCATATAATCATGTGTCTGAACAGTAACTACACACAGCAGTTACGTAACTCGGTGTCAGGGCAGTGGATCTTATCTGAGGCTTCACTTTCCTGCAGTCTGAAAGTTCACGCTTCAGCGGCATCATTCTCCTCCCATAGTCCTCACACACACACACACACACACACTCAGCTTCTCCTTTATTCTGGCTGTATTGAAAGCAGAGATTTCATCAGAGGCTGACAGAGAAGCTGCATCTCCAATGAGGGAAGTCCGCAGAGAGTCGGACAGTTCATCAGATAATCAGTCTGTTTATTAAAAGTGGATCAGAGAGTTTATTAACTGAGATGTACTCACAGTACTGGAACACAGCTCGGGGTCGGAGGCCAGACTTCAGGAGATACACAGTGAGTATCGCCCACTTTATCATCATCCCTGCCGATGTGTCAACATAAACAGCTCATAACTTTCAAATTAGAACTATTATTATAGAGGTAAGTTGTGTCTACTAAGAACAGTAAACCAGGAGTGAACAAATTCAGCTCTGGATTCTGGCATTTCATGGTTCAAGTTTGACTTTTCTTCCATTTTTACAGTAATTTCTGTGACTTCACTCCATTATTTCATGTGTGCTGCACATGTTTTGCTATGCTTTTATTTTGAAGGCAAGGTGATTTTCTTGTCTTGTTCTGTCTGGCTTGTGTGTGAGGAAGCTTTAACTAGAGACAGGCCGTGTTAATTTGTTGTAGATCATTTTAATGTGAAGACTTGATGCCATCATGAATTTATTGTTTGTCAGTTTGAGTTCAGCTTCTATGAACCAATTAATGAATCTAAGAGTGATTTATGGACCAATCAAGAGACAGCCTGACACTGATGGAAACTACAGTGATGAACTCCAAAAGAGGAAGCAGGACTTTCTGTTGGGATGACGGCTTGCAGGGCTGTAGGGTCATGTTGTCTCTGGGACATTTATTAACTCTGTCCTGACTCAGTGGGACCAGCAGCATTTGCTCCTCGCTGTGCAGAAGATACAGTAAAAACAACATGGTGTAAATGAGAGTAAAGTATCATTCAGGCAGCATCAGTATCAACAAGTCCATCATGTTTTGCATATATGATGCACTAGATTTTACCAGAAGGCAAACTCCAAACTGCACAGCTTACGAAACACCCACAGTCAGAGGTGTAAGTGTCTGGATGGCCTCCTTCCTTAGTGTCTGTTTTGTCACTCAGTTTTTAAGGATGTCCTCCTCGAGCCAGATTTACACCTGCTATATTCCTTCCATTTCTTAATGATGAAATTAACCGTACTCAGAGGGATATTCAGTGACTGGTGACTACTTAGAATCTTGGATTTTGTATAGTTTGGCTAATTTATCAACAAACTGCCAAACTTCATCTTATTCTACTTCATCAGATGTGATCATTTGTTGAATTTCTCGGGTTCATGTGATTGTAAATGGAATATCTTTTGGTTTTAAACTGATAATCTGATCTGAAAATTCATTTAAGGGTCACTTTGGGCCCTGAAAACCTCTGAAGCATTCACACTGGATCTCTTAAAAGTGAACATTCGCAGTGACAAACGTGCAGAGTTAAAAGCTGTGTGAGGAACAGACAGCTCATTTAGTTTTCTGTCTTTTTAGCTGAATGTAGAACCTAATTTGATTTGAAGAGTTTCATACTGTATTACTGCAAAATGTGATATTTCTTTTGTTTATGTCTGTCTTTGTTTGTTTCAAAAACCTCGTAGTTACAGCAATTTTAATTCCAGCTAAAAACTGGGACTGTTTTTAAGAAGAAGAAGGTTCAGTTTAATGGATGGTTAACGCACTTTGACCAAACACTTATTAAAACCAGTCACTGGAAGTAAAGCTGCTCTAGTTTCTGGGTTTCCATTTATGTCATGCTCATAAGTATTCCTACCCAATGACTTCATATTGTTATGATGTCACCAATAAAAAACTCACTTTTCTAGACCTTCAGGGTATTTAATTGACCAATGTCATAAACTGACAGTAAAGCTGAGTGTTAGGACCATTTGAAGCTCAACTTCATGGGTGGTACTGGAAGATACATATAGACATAGACTGTACTTAAAAGATGGATGTAGGCATGAGTGACATCATCATTGCTTTGTGGACTGGCATCCAGCTGTTGCCATCTTAGGATTTTGAAACAAGAGGTGGATCTGATGAAGAAACTGTGCACAATAATGCAGTAGAAGGTGGCCCGACCTTACAACACACCCTCATGTATTTATTTTAAATGGGACCATAATTGATTAAATTAATGCCATACTGTATTGAAGGAGACTTGAAATTACCGAATGAGACCATAAACTCATTAGGAAAACAGTTACTGAGGGAGCAAATTGAGAGAGAAGTACGGTCATTTTCTCATGTACTCCTTTACCATTAGACATAATTTTGTAACCAGAGGAGTCGCCCCCTACTGGCTGTTCGAAAGAAGGCAGGTTTAAGGCGCTTCCACATTGGCTTCACTTTCCAGACCAAGACTCTGCATTCATTTTTTTATTTATATACAGTCTGTGGACCCCAATTCATCTGTCAGTGTGAGTTTTAATGAAAGGTGAGCAGGGAGGTTATTGACATTAAACTGATGTACAGAAAGTAAAAGAACACGTGTGAATGAAGGAGGGTGATATCAGAGTATTTCCTGTGTCCGGCTACAGGTGGTGGAGGGGGAGACTCCTCTGCCTCTGGGTACCACATGCCGCAGGAAGCGTCTTCGCTCTGCCGGAGAGGAGGAGGTCGAGGAGGCCATGAGGAGCTGCTCGTCTCGGCCGAATCCCGAAGGCTCGCTGTCGGCCAGCGAGCTGAGCTGCTACAGCAAGCCGGAGGAGGAGGACTTGCAGAGACTGTGTCAGCGCTGCTACATCATGGCGTCGCAGTTGAACAGACAAGCTGCTGCTCTGGCCGACACCACAGCACTGAAGGTCAGGAAGTACTCCACACTGTTAACATGTCAGATGTTGCAGAAAAATGGAAGGATGCATAACAGCACGAGGCTTGTGTTTTAGTCTGATTAGATGGAAGGAGCAGAAAAATACTGAGCTGTCAGTAAGAAATGAGTGGAGTCACATGTGCATGATTTAGTTCTTGGGTGACACTTAAAGCCTTTGTCTGATATCAGACATAGAGAGCAGACATAGGACTTGAGGGGGATGCAGCACCAAAATTGGTGTTCATGACTTGTCCCTCCACCCCTGTGGCTAACAAGGCACCCTGTATCCTAACCCTGCGATTTTGTAATATGAGGGTAAACAAACTAGACACTGAGTTTGCAAATGAAACTAATTGTATGTGTTTATCCTCTAGACATGTTAGACTCAACAACCACTTTAGCTGTTTCATTTTTCAACCAGCGTTTTTATAAAATTATCATTGTGATATCTCAGTAAAGACGGGGTCTGCTGATGGGACCAAGCTGAACCGGATCTGTTAAAGTTTTGGTCAGCTGAATCAGATGGGCTCAGGTGAACTGGGTCTGTTCCAGTCTGGGTTGGTCGGACTGTTTGAGTCTGCATTAACTGAGCCAGATCTGTTCAGTCTGGGTCAGTTAAACCAGACCTGCTCCAGTCTGGATTTGTACAACCAGTTTGTGACTTGGATCAAGTCTGTTTCAGTCTAGATCGGCAGAACTTCGTCCTTTCTAGTCTGGGTCAGTTTTACTAGGTCTGTTCCAGACTGAGTTAGTTAAACCAGGCCTGTGTCTGAAATCATCCACTCACTCCCTACTCCCCATATAGGGACCACTATATAGTGAACTATTTAGGGAGCTCCTCGGCAAAGTAAAATTTCAGAGACTACTCGAGCTATTAATTGCATCGCTCGCTAGCCGTGATTTGTGCTGTAGCAGGGTAGTGCAAACACATAGAATTTACAGTTTATTACGTGGTGAAGAAACAGATAAAATCAAAATCAACAACACAACCTAAACGGGAAACTACGTACATTTTAATGACAATGTTTTGCGCTCTCATTCGTCTTGTTCGCATTTTCCTTTGCTTTCTCCTTTGCGCAATGCCTGATGGTACGTATTGCTTGGTTAGCGACCATCGACTGAACACTACTTTTCATGGTGCATTGTAGGATATTTTGAGTGCACTATATAGGGTGTAACATTTGTAACTTAACATTTGGACAGCACTACAAAGTGGCAAACACCCTATACTGTAGTGCACTATGTGGGGCATAGGGAGTGATTTCGGACACAGCCCAGGTCTGATACAGTCTGAGTCAGTTATGCCAATCTCAGGTTACAAAACTTTCAAAAGCCTCAAATCCCTGTGTGGTGATTATTTCAAATATATCAGAAATCATTGGTAACTTCATGTTTCTTGGTGTCTCTAAGAGCAGATGAGGATGTAGCTCTTTCTGCATTGACATGATGAGTGTTGATGACAGGTATGACCGGAGATTTGTGTGTTTTCATACTGGTCTGTTTCAACATATTTGATATCTGCGACTGATAGTGCCACCTGTGGGACCTGTGGGGGCGTCTACATGGATAATTTATGGTTTCTGAGCAGTGTGTTGTGAGTGTCAGTGCCACTAAGTGTAAATGAAAACATTTTTTGCATATTAGTGCAGCGTATCTTCAAGCTTTATGTTGGGTTGTCTGGTCTTTCTGCTTTTCTGCAGCTTTGTCTTCAGTTAAGGAAATAATCCATCTATGGCTAAAAAATAGTTAAGTTTTCACACATGCAAACATTGCTTTATTGGTATTTTAATAACTGCATTTCAGTGTGTAGTTTGGGCTTGATTTGAATGAACAGATTCAAGAGAGAGAACATGGCAAACTTAACATGGAAGCTGGTGGTGTTTTTCTGCAGTTCCTATCTTTGTTTCCCCTTTTAATCTAATTTAGTGTGATGCATTTCTTGCTTTGTTTTTGTGCTGTAAAGTATCTTTAAGTGCACAGAACTAAAACTGGATGAATCTCAGGAAACGTCCTTCACTGTCCGTCCCGATGCTGAGATGCTCTGAGAGTCACTGAAGTGTGGAGGCCTCAACGCACCAACTGCAGATAGAAGTTTGTTTGACGCTGAGCTCTTCTGTCAGGTTTTCATATCGAAGCGTGAACATCAGAGCAGCTCATGTCTCTGCAGGGACGAGTGAGATTCACTCTCTCTGGTGGTAATGCTCTCTCTCCCTCTCTCTTGCTCCAGAAAACGAGCCGCTGTGAATTGTTCAATGATCTGACTTCGCTGCCTCTATCTCTCTCTCCCTTTATCATCTTCCTCTTTCTCTTGCTCGCCTTTTCTCAGTTGGCCATTCTTCTGCACACACACAGACCTCAAAAAAGTGTGTATAACATACAAAGATAGAATAAGTTCTCTTTGCTGCACTGTTGAAAACGTCACCTTTCTACTGGCTTCCTGCACAATTTGACGCTTCAGGTTAAACAAACTTTAAACATCAGTGCTGACGGACTCTGAAAGACACTAAAAACACAATAAAACCACTGGATAACCTACAAACAGTCTACACTGATCAGCCACAACATTCTGACCACTGACAGGTGAAGTGAATAACATTGATCATGTTGGTACTATGTGGTGTTCTGATGGAAAACCTTGGATTTTGACATCCATGTTGATGAGACTTAGACACACAAATAAACATTGTCCCACAACAAGCACACTCCCTCATGCAAATGGAAATCCGAAATGTCACTGGTTTGGCCCTCTGCGACTTTTTCCTCTTCCCCACGATAAAATGCAGGTTGAAGGCACAGTAAAGGAGATCCACTAGCCACTGCAGATGGTGCTTGACATGCTCACACAACAGGACTTCCAGGGAGGCGTTGCAGGAGCACTGGGAGCAGCGTATCACTGAACAAAGAGACCACTTCAACGAGAATGGCAGCCAGATTTAAATATCTGATTTTTATTGGTGCAGTCTCGGAACTTTTTGAGCACACTTCTTAATCTCTTCCCAGAACTTAGAATGGTTTCTCCTGACAAGACTTAGTTATTGACAGAATGTTAGTGTCGTATAAGCTGAAACCAGAGTATTCTAATCATATTCAAATAAAAGTCCTGCATTCAGAGTGTTACGGTGCCCCTAAAGAGACATGGGCAGAAAAAAATTAAAATGTAAGTTTCTCGTGCTCAAGAGAAACTAGGTCGTGCTCATGAGAAACTAAGCCGTGCACACGCGAAACTTTCTCGTGCTCACAAGAAACTATCTCATGAGCACAAGTTAGTTTCGCGTGTGCACGAGATAGTTTTAGCCTGCGCACAAGATAATTCCCTGTTTATACACACTGCAGACGTCTGAAAATGATAATACAGGAAATATATTCACAGATTTGGACTTCTGGCATCAATAACTCATTGGCGATACATTGTCAAAACATAAACAATGCCTCTTTCCCATCATTGTAAGGTAGACAAAGTGCTACAGGCCCAGCTTTATCAAAAGTAGCTGTCCTTCAGGCTGCAAAAATGACATTGGTGTCTATGTGCAGCCGGCTGTACGGCAAGTGCACAGGGACCACCTGCAAATTGCAAAACCGCCACAACAGCGGAGACAAATGTTCAATAACATCACCCTTAGTGTCACCAGAATCACTGCGGCCATTGACTGGCTCCTGTTGATCAAACCACAACACTTGGTTTGAGATATATGTATATATAAAAATCATACCGTCTGCAAAATTGCAATTTGCAGACGGTCCCTGTGCACTCATCACACAGCCGGCTGCACGTAGACACCAATGTTATTTGTGCAGCCTGAAGGACAGCTACTTTTGATAAAACTGGGCTTGTAGCACATTGTCTACCTTACAACGATGGGAAAGAGGCATCGTTTATGTTTTGACAATGTATCGCCAATGAGTTATTGATGCCAGAAGTTTGTGTCCACACGAGATCGTTTTGCATGCGCATGGGGAACTTACATTTTAATTTTTGTCTGCCCATGTCCCTTTAGGGGCTCCGTATGTTACTGATGTAAAGATATGTATGATAACTTGGAAAATGTATGTGAAGTATCAAAAGTGAAAGCGGTCATTGTGCAGCTTTACTGCTATAAGTGGTTAAAGTAAAGCTTTTTAAACTATTCTATACAAAGTTCTCCCTAGTGATCATTTTCATCATGAATTAATCTGGTTATTATTTTCTAAAATGATAACTTAATATTTTCCTCTATAAAAATTCATAATCTACTGAGAAGCGTTATCAAAGCTACCCAGAGCTCTGTATGACTTTCCAAACCTATAAATCATTTTTTAATGACGAAACAATATTAAAGTAAGTAAATGAAAAAGCAAGGAGTCCTCAGTTGATGAATAATTTAACTGATTAGTTTTTTTAGTATTTGTGTGTGTACTGTTGGGTATTTTAATTTAAAGCAAATCATAATGTTTTGCTGCTTTTTATATGTTTCATATGTTCGAATCTTAATTCGATAAGTAACTACAGACATCATAGTTTCATTCACTTCAATACGGTCTGGTCACCGCAGCCTCTAGTGGAGACCACAGGAACTGACCACTGATTGGACAATATCATGGAGCATCGTGTTGAAGGTCACCGGAGCAGGAAGTGAGCGCCCCGCTGCAGTAAAAGCCCGGAGGCCCTGCTGGGTCAGCAGAAAGGTGACGCAGTCAGCAGGAGCTTTATGAGCTGGACCTCATCTGTCGACATGAAGTGCTGAGTGTCAGATCTGGAGTCAGTGGGGCCGGTTATTATTCTGATCATTACCAGAGCACATATTTCAGATCATGATGATGAAACGCTGGCAGGTTTTACTGCAGGAGAGTAAAGCAGTGGGATTTTTATAGTGTGATTTCTAGTTTCAGCCGATATTTTGTGATTAAAACAAGCAAGTGTTTTTACATTCATATCATGTTTGAGGCTGGTGTTTGGACTAGTCCCCCATTATGATTCGGACTGAAGTATATCAACAACACTGAGACACACTGAAGACAAAAGCATTCATTTTGACTCAATTTTCATTAATATTATTTTATAAAAACACTTTTTTAAAACATTGGTTTTGTTCTATTTAAAGGAACGTTTATGTTTCCTATACTCCTTCCGGCAACACCAGTTTTGTTTTCTGATAGTGAATGATTTTTGGTGGGTAAAAAAAATCTTTCAAAATGCTGTAAATTCTCTTTTATGTCCACACGATGCTCTTAGCTTTAAAAGAAACGAAAGGAGAGAAAATTACTAGATACTTATATTAATTACAAAACAGAAGAATTTCTTATAAACTTCTAATTTCACATATTTGTAGTTTATAAGCTGCTAATATTTTGAGAGCTGCATTTGTGTGATACAGACTTTCATTTGGGTTCATTAGCAACTAAAAAACGCTGGCATCCACACAGCGGGGAGCGCTGCTGCACAGAGCTGTCCTGCATTGGTTCATACAGCCCACTAAATAAAGTTTATTGGATCTATGAAACTGAGATTAAAGACAGGCCCTCTGTCTCTTCTAAGACACATTACAAAATAAAATCAATGTCTGCTGACTTCAGTTTCTCAATTTTTCTGCTTGTGTAACAAAGAAATGTTTATTTACATCATTCAGCAGTCAGTTTCCATCACATATTATTCTTCTCTTCCCTGGTGAGTCATCAAATCATCAGCTGAGTAACGTGGCGCAGAAAACAGAACATCTATTCTCAGTGCAAAGTGACAGTTTTGCCCCACATAGCAAAGCCTTCCTCAGGTCACTGCACCTTCTCTGCATCCTTCCTTCACTCCTGCTGCTGAGCTCCAAACAAACTCAGTCATTAAAAATTCCAACCTGATGGTTTAAAGCTTGAACTGCATGCAGTATCTGGTAAATTCTGACAGATGTGAAGAGTCTGAAGCCCTGAAGAGCGGCGTCCTGCTGAAGATAAATGAGTTTGTGTGTTGGAGGGCAGATGAAGCTTCACCTCCTCAGAGAGAAGCCCCAGATCTGTTTGAGACAACAAATCGTGTCCAGACTGAGCTGTTTTCTAATGCAGGACGGCAGCAGACTGAGACCGATGACTGTCTGCTCAGTGCAGGACCTTCAGACCGACACCATCCTTCAGCCTGCTGCCTCCACATATGAAAGACTTAGATGTCATGTTTCAGCTGTAATGTCTTGTTTCACACAGACAGCATGTAATTCATGACCTTTAAGTATCGACTGCTTTTAAAGGCAATGCCCCAAACACTCAGATTTTAAAGACTGATGCTTTAACTCGTTTTGTTTTGGGGATGCACTGTGAAGAATGTACATTCACATACAACTATAAGGGGACATGGAGAACACAGACGCAGATGTTATATTGCAGAGACTCTCCACTAAAAGAAACATAAATAGATATCTGCAAAGACAAGCTATAAGTACGATACATTACTGAGATAAACTAAATAAGCTAAAACACAAACTAGAATAGAACAGTATAAAGTAATGCCAGCAGTTATATCACACATGATAATGAAATATTGCATCTGAAAAATGAGATACTGCACAAAACAGAACAAAATTTAAATTTCTTAGACATGTACAAGGCTATTTCCACGTACTTTAGATATTTAATTATTTACATTATTACAACATATACAAACTCTACATTTCTCTCTCTACTCTGCATATCAGCTGTAGGAAGATGTTTGACCATGCTGAATGTATCTACCAACAACTTGCTCCTCTGTGTACTGTTTTTTTAGTTGTGCTGCATTTATTTTATTGATCCAGTAAGTTTTTTAAGGCTGTGACCCAACAATCAGATTTCAAAGACTGATGCTTCAACTTGTTTTGTTTTTTTTGACACATTGTGAAGACCTCTATCACTACATTCATATACAGCTATAAGAGCACATGGAGAACACAGACGTAGATGTCATATTGCAGAAACGGAAAGAAACCTGAATAGAAATTTGTGTGAAAATTCAGAATCACCAAAGATCATGGTTGTGTGACACATGCCCAGCACAAGCCAGTTGAAAATTGCCATTACGTCTGTCTCCCCATTCATTAAGGTAGCAGCCTGGTGTTACTAGCCTGAAATAGGGAGTTATCAAGATGGCTGCCGAGCGGTTTGACTTGCCTATGAGGACTTTGGTGGAAACTAAATCATCTACACTACTTTGACATGCAATTTCACACCAAAAATGATCACATATTATTAAACCCTAACACAACACCTATTAGGCAAAATGTATTTTTGGTTACTGCAGCGCCTCCTGCTGGTCAAATGCTGCAAAATTGTTTGTGCATTTTCAGAATGCTGTCCGTCGTGACTCCATGTTCCAAACCTGCATTCCATATCTTTATCTTTTTATTTTCAGTACACTCTGTAGCTGCATACTACAAATTAAGCTGCCATGTGCGTTCTTAGTGGCTCAGGCTTGTTTATTCTTAGATGTCAGGATGTACATGACGTATCGTCCACTGCAGAAGATTGTTTGTTAGAATGGCCAGAGATGTATGCTAGCTTGCATAACAGATCTAGTAGGACATCCCAGTATTGTTGGGATGATGGGACAATGTATTGGGATATACTAAATCACTTTCTGTCATGCTGTACACCTGTCAGGCATAACATTATGACCACCTGTCTAATATTGTGTTGGTCCCCCTTATGTGGTCAAAAATGCTCTGAACCATTGGGCATGGACAAGAGGACCTCTCAGGGTGTCCTATGGGGTCTGGAACCAGGACGTTGGCCGTGGATCCTTTGGGTACTCTGGCTTGTGCAATGGGGACTGTTGAAGCTTGATCAGAATGGGGTGTAGGAAGTTTGGAGGTCAAATCAACATGTTGGGCCATTGTCAGATTCCACGGATGGCAAAGTCTAAGGTTTTCCATCAGAACAGCACTTAGTACCAATATGATCAATGTTATTCCCCTCACCTGTCAGTGGTCATGATGTTGTGGCTGATCTGTGTGTACTATGTTAGTATGGGTTTTTGGAACGCACCACAAGTTTGGTTTTGATAGATAAAAGTGCTACTGTGATATGACCTCACTTCTTGTTTGGCAGTTGTGCCACTGATTCTGATTCTTTTGTTAGGGACAGACGCTTTTGGAAAATTTAAATCCACATGATAACCTTCTATTTAAGTTTTTGCATAAAATTCATTGTGGTTTAACTTGCTACTTTGGAATCAGCCTGATCCAAGAAATCCATCTGTACCTCATTTGTCAGGATTATAGTTCAAAAGCTGCTTGAATAAACACACCTCCAATTTCAGCATATTGGTGGTGCTGGAGCTACTCGAGGTGCAGACACCAAACCTGAGCGGGTTCTTCCTTTGCTAACGCTCCACCTCTCCACCGAGTTTAATGGAAATCAGGCAGGTAGTTTCTGCATAATTGTTTCGCAGGCGAACAGCAGCTGAAACATAATCATGCTGGTGGAGTCAGATAAGAGTCCATAAAGCACAAAAAGCAGGCCTGAACACTGAAATCTGTCACATTATCTCTTCAGTTTAAATATCAGAGGAACAAACTGCACGTTTAACCATCTTCAGTGTGCAACAGCGCGTCAGTGTTTGTACATCATGAGTACCTGTGCTGCTGCCAGAAGGTGCTTGAAAACACTGTAGAGTCATTTTACTGATCCGCAAAGAAAAGCAGGAACAGAGTCAGCTGTGTGCTGTGATTCAAAATGCATGAAAGCTGCTTGGCAGGGACGTTCTGACACCAAAGCAGCTTAAAGTATTGGATAAAAAGCGTCGCCTAGCTGCTCCTACATGATTAAAACCATTATATATACGGTATCAGTTAACATATTTAGTTTTGGTTTGGTATTCTCACTGAACCACTGATGGAAGTTGTTCTGACTGTGTTCGGATGCTTCCAGCTTTGTTCAGGAAAGATGCAGGTCTTAGTTAAATATTAAAAACGTCCCTTCTGACTGATTCAACAGTTACATCCACTCTCCGTATCACTTTATTCTGTTGTCACTTTTCATTTCTCTGATGAACTCAGTCGTGTGTCGCAGTCACTGATTAATCTGCCCGCTAGTTTTAATTAACAGCTGGAGAACTGGAAGGTCATTCTGTGTGTGTGCGTTGATTCAAAGCTCTTTCTTATTAAGCAGGAAAAAGCTTCATCACTGCGGCTCAGATAGCTTTCTAAAAACATTTTCTTCATTGACAGACAAATCTGAAATTAATTACATCTGTCACTAATCCTGCTACAAAACAGTAACATATTCAATCTCCTCTGGCTGCAGAGGATTATACTGCATTTTGAAATACTCCAACACTTCAGCTGCCCCAAGAAAACACTCTACAGGGCTGAGGGAGGGTTTCATTTTCCTTTTTTATGACAGACCTGGCCAAGAGGCAGCATAGACAGCACAAGGACAATCTTGAGCACCACTCACGCAGGATTATTACCTGGAGACCTGCAGTAATTTGTAATAATTACAGAGGTCATCTGTGATTTTAATCCTGTTGAATCGGCCGTGTCTTTAATATGTAAAGTAAAAATTCATCTGCAAATTACCAACCATATTTCACCAGACACAGGGCTGCTCTGTATTTGTTCCGTTTTCTGCACACCTGTCTTCTGACTCTTTTCATAAACTGTTAAAAATGAGAGTTTGAAGCATTTTGGGTGCAAATTAAGTAGGTTCATGTCGCTGTAACCATCCACAGAAAGCTCACGTCCATCAGAAGAGCAAAATCTCAAGGGGTGATTAGATAGATGATTTACATGGCAAAATGTGGTGAAAAACATTCAGCTGTCTTTCAGAGAGCCCAACAGTTTTTATGCTGCAGCCTATTAGTGTCTAAGCTGCGGACAATGTCAGTAAATTCAAGTAAAGCGCTCATTTTGCTTATTTTGTGTGAATGTGTTGCACAAAACACAGGTAATGTCTAGTTCACATGGGTCCCCAGGTAATACTAGTACCATGTGAATAGGGATATAGATTGTAGATAAAACACTGATGTGGCATCCGGGTCTGAAAAATGAGGTCAGTTCAAAAGTACCTTCAACCTGCATTCTCTCTAACAGCCAGCAGGGGGCGACTCCTCTGGTCGCAAAAGGAGTCTGATTGTATAGAAGTCAATGAGACAATGAACCTACTTCTCACTTAATTTGTTACCTCGGTAAACATTTTCCGAATTAGTTTATGTGTCAATCACTAGTTTCTTGTCTCCTTCAAAACAGCATGATGCTCATTTAGTAAATTATGGTCCCATTTAGAGACACGTAGATGATAAAGCAGACTATGTTTAAGGGTGGGGCAACCTTGTAATTGACAAGTTGCTACTGTATCACTGTGGGTAACGTCCTTGAGTTCTCAGTCAGATCCACACCTCACTTGTTACGTCCGGTTTCAAAAGACCAAGATGGTAAAGGCCAAAGTCAGTGGGTCACAAATCAGTGGGTGACATCACGGTGGCTACGTCCATATTTGATATACAGTCACAACAAAGAATGGAAACCACAAACACACCTACTGTCATACACAAAAAGGGTCAATAACATATTTAGTTGCAATGTAATCTGAGGTTACAAACATATGGAAAATGAAGAAACTTTATCATTATGTGCACAGGAAAGTTGAAATTCTTGTGTCGATTCACCCAGTCAGGGTCAAATGCAGTCAAATACAGCCATCCATCCATTATCTATGCACCGCTTAATCCTCTGTAGGGTTGTGGACGGGCTGGAGTCTATCTCAGCCGACTTGGGTGAAGGAAGGGACACCCTGGACAGGTCGCCAGTCTATCACAGGGTGAATGAGAGGGCAAGCACACTCTCATTCACACCTGCGGACAATTTAGGATAATCAGTTAACCTCAGCATGTTTTTGGACTGTGGGAGGAAGGTGGAATACCTGGTGAAAACCCACACTGCACAGGAAGAACATGCAAACTCCACACAGAAAGATCCCAGGTGTCCTAACAGGGACCCGAACCAGGGATAGGTAAAAACATGATAACAGGAATAAAAAATAGAAGTGGCAAAATCTGGTAAAAATAATCATACTGCAATGTGAGATGTTTGATATTAAGACAAAAAATAAACAAGGTATTTCCATTTTAAATGCTACAGAGCAGCTCTGTCATCAACACATGAAGGTTCTGAGCAACTATTTTTCAACAGCAAACACATTTCGAAGGAAATATAAGTGTGACTGGATCCTGTTTTTGAGCCAGATAGTGAGGAATCTGTGCACATGAAACTATGTGGAGGGTCACAAATACAATCATGCTGAGTAAACCAGTAAAATGTTTGCTGCAACATGTTTTTTTCCACTAAAATATCTGACGCTGCAGATCAACATGACTGCAGCTTTATAAATCTTTGTCTTGGTCCTGCTCAGACTCTAAGTCGAGGATTTGGAAAGTTCAGAAAGATGGTGATCAGCTTAAATCAAGAAAAAAACACAGCGATTTCAGAAACAACATGTTTATTCACGTTGTACTGAAATCTCCATCTTTCCTGAACACAGAGCTTCTGTAAGTCTGGATGTAAACCTGGTTTCTGGTGTCACAGTTGTGCACTTTGTGTTTCATCCATCCACCCCGACCTCCTCCTAAAGAATAATAAACATGGTGCTTCATCCATTGAAAAACAAACAAACAAACAAACAAAAAAGCTGTCTCTGAAGGTAATCAAATAGAAATGATCTTCACCGTAACCTTCAGCTGAATAGAAATGCCATTTCTTAGGCGACACAGTTCTCCACAGGTTAGTGAGCTACTTAGAGGACATTAATCAGTGATCACATTAGATCGTAATAAAAGGACGCTCTGAGAGCCAGATATCAGTCCGACCCTCGTCCACTGATCCGCCCTCGCTGTTCGCTCCACTGCAGCCGTCTCCTCGGTGAGCTCCTCACTCCCTCACTGTCCCGAGGCCTCCCCCGTCCTCACCCCGCTCTGCCACCACGGATCACCTTCAACATGGCCGCCGAGCAGCTCGGGAGAGGACGAGCCGGATGAGTCCAGAGCTCCGAGTCAGGCCTCGCTACGCTAATGAGCGCGAGAGGAGTCCAGTTTGTCTTGAAGCTGGAACACGGTGAGCAGCTCCGAGCCTGGAGGCTTTAAGCAGAGCTCCATATGGACGAGTTGGAAAAGACACAGAGACGAGTGTAATTTTAATTATCTAAACCTCAACATTCAGTCTTTAATTAAATCAAAAGTAGGCGGGAAAGACTTCTGAGCTGTTCGACAGGGACAAGTTTTCTAACTTTTAGTGACAAAAAAATAATATTTTAGATGCATAAACAAAGAAAACTGTTTATCATATTACAATACAGCAACATTCTGATGAAACCATTTTCAATCAGACAGTTTAATACACATAAAGCCTCATTTGTTGCTGATTTCAGAGATAAGAATCATCTGATATCACTGCAGCTGAGTTCTTTCTGACACTTCAGAGACATGTTACCATCCACATGCTCACATCTACACCTGTATGTATCAGCTGTTGGTAACATGCAGTATTTTTAAAATGACGCTGCAGAACTACATAAGAAATGTGCATGTTTGAAACTCATATTAATGGTTTTGTTACATTTATTATTCAATGTTTGGAGAAAGTATCTGTTTTGATATTCTTAGAGTCTTAGAATCTGTGTCCTCCAGTGCCTCCAAAAAGTCTGACATCCTGCATGAGAGCGTTTCAGTGTCTGGATGAGTTTGACGAACAGGTTCTGAAAACTTTCAGAGTTTAGTTTGTTGCTCAGACTCTGTGATCTTTAATCTCAACCTGCACATTTGGATGAAGTAGGACAGAATAATGTCCACACCCATCAGGCATAACATTATGACCACCTGCCTAATATTGCGTGGGTCCCCCTTATGTGGTTAAAAAATCCTCTGAACCATTGGACAAGGATAAGAGGACCTCTCAGGGTGTCCTATGGGGTCTGGAACCAGGACGTTGGCACTGGATCCTTTGGGTACTCTGACTTGTGCAGTGGGGCCTCTGTCAATCAAACTTGTTCCATTGCATCCTGTTGATGCTTGATCAGAATGGGCTGTAGGAAGTTTGGAGGTCAAATAAACATGTTGGGCCATTGTCATGTTCCTCAACATGTTCCTGATTGGTTGATGTTTTTTCCATGTGGTGGGGTGCATTTTCCTGCAGGGGTAGTCCAGTGACATTTGGGATTTCCATTAGCATGAGGGAGTGTGTTTGTTGTGGACACATTTAGAAGTGAGGATGTTTTCGTCTGTCCAGGCTTCTTTGAATGATTATTTGAAGGTTGAGACTTTGAACTCATTCATCATTACCCGTCCTCTCGGTTTGATGAGGACTTTTGAAGGTCTCGGCTTCAGCGATGGCTAAACATGTGAGCGTGGAGGACACAGTAAATACATTTAATCTCCCAGGAATAAAAACTGTGAGGCGTTTTTTTGTTTGTGTGTTTTCTCCTGGGAAACAGGATAGATTCATTCCGGCCTCCTTGACCGAAAACCTTCACCTCCTCCTGCTCCTCCTCTGTTCTGTTTCCCTCCAGTCAGACTGTTCCACTGTCAGCAGTTTGAAGTCCAGATAATTAATTATTAGCTTTTTCCTCTGTGAGAAAAAAAATCACTGCTCTTCTCAAAGAAACAATCTGAGGTCATTTAAATATTTAAAATAATGAGACTGATGAAAACAGACTCTTTATATCTGACATGCATCTTCTTCTGACCTCAGGCCTGTTGTTGCAGCACAAATGTGGAGTTTTTTTTTGCTGTTTAATCTTCTATTGATTTCCTCTCAGTCTGTTTTTAGCAGCGGGGGCCGGTGTCCATGCCAGGGGCCCCGGGGACAGATTTACTACTGTGAGGAGCCTCAGAGGATGCTGACACTGCACAGATAACATGCTCAGTGTTTTTAACCTGCAGCCACTCGGCTTCACTTCAGACACAGCTTCAGTTTTACTGCATTTGAATGTCCAGTTAAAACTCTGACTGAGTGCAAACAGCTGCAGCACTGACCTGTTACAAACTTGTGTTTTAACATCAACACAGTTCAGCTTCTTCTCACGTTCTTCACACAACAAAGTCAAAGTGTTTATGATGTTAAGATTCAGATGGTTATCAGCTGTTGTCATTTTTTCAATATAAACACAAGGAGCATAAAGGCATAAAGTAACATATCAGGAGCAATTATGAAAACTGATGAATTATTTTAGTCTTCAGTCAGTTTGAGTTCACTGGCAGCAGCTTCTCACGTGCAACTGTTTGCTGGTTTTCTCAGAGTAAACTCAACATACTTGACTTTCTCAGACAAAGCAGATATTTGATGATGTATCCACTATTTTACTTGACTCTGAGCAACATTTTCTTTACCTTTAGTATGTTTGGTTGAATGCCGGCTCAGTGTGTTGGAGGATGAAGTAAACATTGGAGAGCTATATTAGTTTTGGCCTTTTCTAGGTCCATTGTGATTCATGTTTCAGTGCATAACAACAACAAATGAAACCTAGAATAACCACCTCTCAGTTGGAAGCTTGCACCAACCAGTCAAACTGAAGTCTACATCGATGTCTGTTCAGACTTGACCTCTGACCTTGTAGTCAAAACATCAACACTTCATCATTTTTTCTTACTAAACATTTGTGTGAAACTTTGTCAAACTGTCCCCACTTGGAATATCAAATTCAGAAATAGCATAAATATCCATCTATTCATTTTCTATACGCCACTTTAACCATTAAGAGCAACAAAACGTAATTGAAAGCATGCATGTCTTGACATTGTCCTTGAATGTGTCAACAGTAGAAGAACATCTGATTGAAATAGTGAGACTATTCCACAACTTTAGAGCTGCTATTGCATATGTATGATGTCTTGGACCTGGTGGTCTTGATCATGGAACAGTTAACAGCAGTTGTTGTGAGGATGTTAAATGTAAGAGTAGAGTAGAGACATGTGTTTATTATGTAATAAATAACATATTGGCAGAAATATATGACCCTAAAAACTACATTTGAATAATTTGCACCCATTAGGCATATCATTATGACCACCTGTTGTGGTCGTGTTGGTCCCTCTCATGTAGTCAAAAATGCTCTGAACCATTGGGACATGGACAAGAGGACCTCTCAGGGTGTCCTATGGGGTCTGGAACCAGGACGTTGGCACTGGATCCTTTGGGTACTCTAACTTGTGCAGTGGGGCCTCTGTCAATCAAACTTGTTCCACTGCATCCTGTTGATGCTTTAACAGAATGGGGTGTAGGAAGTTTGGAGGTTAAATCAACATGTTGGGCCATTGTCATGTTCCTCAACATGTTTCTGATTGTTTGATGTTTTTTCCATGTGGTGGGGAGCATTTTCCTGTGGGGGTAGGCCAGTGACATTTGGGATTTCCATTTACATGAGGGAGTGTGCTTGTTGTGGGACAATGTTTATTTGTGTGTCTAAATCTCATCAACACGGATGTCAAAATCCAAGGTTTTCCATCAGAACACCACATAGTACCAATATGATCAATGTTATTCACTTCACCTGTCAGTGGTCAGAATGTTGTGGCTGATTGTTGTACATTTGAATTTTAACGGCTTAACTTAAAACTGAATTCTGTTTCAAACTCATAAATTTAGATTCAAACAGAATGCTGACACTGTATGTAATCCTCATTGAAAACTGAACTCACTAAACCTGCTGAGGGTAAATAACATTAGCCTCCATTTCTTGCATGGCTGATTCATGTAAAATCAATAGAATGTTCCAACCAATCTTGGATGTTAGTTACCAGGAGGAATTCGGGAGTTTCTAGAAATAAGCTGGTTTGGTCCAAACTACCGAGCATGTACAGACAAACAGCCATAAGAAAGTTCACATTATAGTTTTTTCAGCCATTAATCATAAATTTAAACAAGGTCTTTTTATTATTTTGATTTTCAAAGCAATAACATGAACAGTCAGAATCAACCCCTTCCACCCCAACCCTCCCTTCAAGTCAGGTTTAACAATTAAATCTACTTAAAGCCAGACATACAAAAGTAATAATCAAACAAACAACTAAGTTAAAAAGAAAAAAAAAAAAAAAAAAATCACATATTCACATGTCGAAATGCATATAGATAATGTTCAATAAAAGAAAGAGAAAGGAAAGTACATAGATGATAAAAACAATACCAGGTAAATTCAAATAGAGACAGTGAACAGATTGAAGATAAATAAAATGTTATAGTCACATTAAAAAAAAAAGTGAATAATAATAATATTAACATAAAGAATATAATGATGGGTTACATGTCATGATGTCATCTTGTTCGCAGCCAAGGTTTCTACAAATAACAGAAATGGCTGCCAGATGATGTTAAATTCTCTAGTTTTCCCTTTAATTGTGTATCTAATTTTTTCTAAGTGGATGTGACTCATGACTTCTCTGACCCAGTGACCAAATGTTGGAGGGAGGTTGTCCTTCCATTTAGACAAGATAAGTCTCCTCATTAATCATAAATTTAAGGAAGAATATGTCACCACCAAGTAGAACATGTTTGACTTTTCTTACCTTTTTCTTGAAAGTTTTCTAATTTCACAAAGAAGCAGCCATCAAGAGCAAAACTCTGAAGTTAAAATTCTCTTTGAATCAAAGAGTTTCTTGTGATTCGGTAAAAGTGGAATAAACACGATCAAACAGCAAAGTATCGCTCTTCATCATATTAATAGATAAACAGACTTAAGAGGAGAGTGTCGCTGGATCGCTTTAATCATTGTGAAAAGGTTTATTACAGGTTGAAAGTTTGGTTTTGAGCCAGAGACGTCTGCTGACTCTCACACGTGGACGATGATTCAGAGATTAGACTGCTGGCATTTGGAGAGGGAAACGTGTGGACGCTGTCTCGGGGAGATAACAGAGAGGTTTTAGATGATGTGGCGCTTCGGTGACGCCAACAGTCAAGTCTGTGTTTAATCTAATCATCTTTGTAGCTGCAGAGTTTGAAGAAAACCTCAGAGGGAGAGAAAGGTGGATTTACGCCGATTCAGTGAACCCCTGCCTGTAGTGGGAAAGACCTGAGTGAGTTTCCTCTTCAGTTAAAACCCTGACTGAGTGTGTCTGAGCTGTAAAAACAGATTTCCTTGTTTTGAACACAAGGGGATGAAAGGAACCATCATGTCCTCGGTTCTGCTGCCTGTAGGTTCCAAATAAAGCTCAGCAAAGAGACGCTTCTCTGCCGTTTCCCGCTGAACTCATGATTAATGAGATAATTAGAGCTGAGGGAGGCGAGTTCAGCTTCTACCTTCAAACACACTTTAAAAGAGCCATTAGCATTCAAAACTCTCTCATATCCAGGCAGGAGAATTAGTGTGTTGATTAATGCGAGTGGGAAAAAAAATCTCTTTTCTCTCAGCAGAATGAAAATAATCTCTGTAGAGTAGGATGTTAGTTATTTCTTGTGTTTCAGTGCTTGTATGAACAAAGCCCAGAGGAGTCTGCAGGCTGCAGACAAACATCCTTTAGAGCAAAGGAATCAAATTCCTTAGAAGTGAACCAGTTAGAACCAAACAGGGAAATTAAATCCACATTAAACTGATATAAGCCTTTGAAAACAGGTTAATTAGAGTTTAATTTGAGTGGCTCTGTGATGGTGGCTCAGTTTTTACGTTGTTCCAACTGGATGGAGATCCTAACAATTTACATTAGTGACTGAAAACTGCATTATATTCTTTCATTTAGTAAAATGTCAGCAAATGCTATGAAAAACGCCTTGTTTTGTCAGAAACCCAACAATATTCAGTTTACTCCTCACAATTAGAGAGAGGCTAGAAATAGAAAAACGTCTGGCTCTTGTTCTTAAAGAAATTAATCAAGCAGACTCTGTTTATATACAGCTACCCCCATTCCCACTTCCTTAGTCACGTTATCAACAAAGGACTTCTAAAACACAATGATTGAGGAACTGAGGAAACGCTATTCTATATAATACATGCAACGAGGAAACAGCAGATGAGATAAAATGAAATAAAATAAGGTAAAATAAGTTAGATAAATAACTAAAATTAAATAAATGAAATAAAATATGTATAATTAAAATAAACATAGAGATAAAAAAAAATACTAAAAAAATGAACAGAATATGAAATGAAAAAATGAAATATTAAACTGTACATTAAGTAGACTAAAATGTGTAATTAGGTAAATGAATAGCAAAATCAATAAATGCAATGAGTTCTAAGAAGAGTAATAAATAAAATTTATCAAATCAATAAAAAGCCCGACTAAAAAGGTAGGTCTTGAGTTTGCTTTTAAAAATATCAACACTCAGTTTCCTGAGCTCATCCTAATGATCACATCAGCTAAAACAAAACTAAAGCTGACTTCAGATTATTTTAAGAATCAGCTTCCAGGAAAATCAAAGAAAAGAAGCCAACAAATAAAAATAAATGAATAGCAATTAGGAGGGAGAAGATGGTACCTTCTCAGAAACCATCACACCCCCCTCCACTTATCCCACACATGGTACATTCCACCAGGTTCCCCTCCATAAAAGGAGCCCTGAGTCTCTCAGTCTGGTTTGGTTCTGTCTTGGAGGGAACAGCTGAGGTGAGAAACAGATGTTCGGTTGGGGTTTGATGCTTTGACAGTCTGTGCTTTTGGTTCTTTGCAGTCAGTTCAAATTCAGAAGCCTAAGTTGTTAAAGTTCATTAGAGTTTATCAGCTGGATCATGATGATTTAGGGGGAACTTCATTTAAAAATCCCATTTATTGTGTTTTGTGGTGGTTGAAACTTGGAGGTGTAAAATAAAAGCTGTTATGAAAACATTTACGTCTGCCATCTCCCAAGTCCCCCCTAGAAATAAACGGCCTCCAGTAAGAATTTAATTCAGTTTCTATGTAGAAACTGAGGAACTAATAGTCGTCTAGCTCAAACTTTGTATAATCCTTCCCCTCACTGACTGCTGCTTCCAGGTAAGACATTCAGAATGAGCAGCAGCCTCACAGTCCACCAGGTTTATTTAGTTTCTAAGGCTGTTTCTGCCCACTCTGAAATGTCTGCATCACCAGCAAAACACACCAGATGTTCTGCTGTTGGCTGCAAGAGTGAATACAAGTCGTCATGGACTCCCAGCATCTGAGGAACTGAGGATCCAGTTTTTCTGTTTCTGTTGTTTGACAGTGGATCACGTATGAAATAGTGACTGAAGTTCAGCCCACAAAGACTTCATGTTAACCAGCAGTCACTTCAGAACCATTTATGCATCGCTAAATTACTCATTTTTACAGCCGCAATGTTGTCTGACAAACCCAGCAAACACATGAGTTAAAAACCAACAGCTTTATTTAGAATTTGACGATAGTTGCATGTAAAATTATGACTTACAGAGAAAGTTTGAAGTGACAGAAAGCCCCGGTCTCATACATTCATTAACATCTGTGTCAGCTGCAGTGTTATGAGCTGTTTTGCTTCACGCTGTCAATCACAGATTCAGAGAGAGTCTTCTTCCTGAAGGGGGCGTGGACAGCTAAAGACACTGAAACAGGCCATTTAGAGCAGCACTAAAACCAATGATTGTACAGTCATGATGAAAATAACCATCTTAGCAGGGTTTTGAGCTGAAAAATTGAAAGACACAATCTGAAGCTATGTGAGGCTTTAAATCATTTGCTGGAGAAAAGGCACAATATGGAACCTTTCAGTCATTTTCAGCTTCCAATCTGGTAAAGCTCAGTAAACCAGCAGGTTGTGGTTTTAATGGGGGTCACGTAGTGCTGGAAACTGTCCAGTGCCTGACCCCAGCCTTCAGATTAAAGAAAGGAGTTACAGAAAGGTAACTTTAGAGGAGCTGTAGGTGGATTTTGTTGCCTTTGAATAGAACCAGGCTGGCTGATTTCCCCTGGTTCCGCTCTTTATGCTCAGCAAAGCTGACCAGCTGCTGCTGCGCTTCATTTTTATTGGACAGTTATGCATTAATACTCTCAGAGACAGAAAGAGAAGATGTTGAACTATTATTCTGTCCACTAATCTGCAGCAGCTAATTCATCATGTAGAAAACACAGTCCCACCTGGATATCCTCTGTTGTTTTTGTCATGGTGCAAAATGTTGAGACACCGAAGGCATCTTTGAAATGTTTCTCAGTACATTTGATTAGTGTTCTGGGGTTTGCTTTAAACCCTGATCCCAGTTTATTCAGGAAGGTGGTGGTGAATTAGAACGAAGCAGCAGCAACAGTGAATATCATCACGACCCTGTACGGTGCTACAACGCTGCTCTGCCCCGACTAGAATGAAAATGATTAGACTTCCCAGCCCATTGTAACAGAAGATGAAGTCTAGTTCATGCTTCTTCTTTTTTTTCTCATCCCAAATGAATGTTGGATATTTTTTGTCATGTAAGTAATCTGGAGTCTGGTACCACTGCTTTCTAATAAGGTTGACTCAGCTCATCGTCACATTAATGTCCTACTGAGGCCTCGCGGCAAAAATGTGTCTCCTCAAGTGTGAATATTTGTTCTCGATTGGAAAATTCAGCATCTTTGACTGCTGAGACCACACATTTGAATATGATCACTGTGGCTTTGGGGAATAACGATGCTCCTTTTTCACTATTTTCAGGCACTTTATCCACTGAACAATCGGCTGAATCAGATGCATTTATAATTCAAATAACTGTTGATTCTTTGATGATAAAATAATTAAACTTTACCTGATAAAATACAACTTCACAACAAATGAGGAAAATACAAATTGAACAATGAAGATCGAGCACACAACATAGAGGAGCTGTGTTTTTTAGCTTATTTAATGCTTCAGCGGTGCAAATTTTAACCAGTTTGTCAGGAATCACATCGTGTAGTCTTCACCTTGCAGACACTGTAGCATGCTGGGAAATAAATATCCTCATCCCCACAGTTCATAGATCTTTGTATCTGTTGTCATGAGGATGAGTTTGTGTCCCCCACGGTCACGTCTGCAGAGAGTCGATCAAACCTGAAGGTTGTTAAAGAGTTAATTTGGTAGCAAAGAGGCTGCAGCAGGGCTTCATGTCAGCAGGACACTTCATTACTGTTTGTGTTCACTTTGATTTCTGCTCCTGCCAGTCAGAGGAGGTCCGACTGTCAGCTGACATCAGCACTGATCCACCTGAGTACAACGCTGGAAACACAGCCGTCGCCTACGTGTTAGAAACTCTGAAGTCCAGATTTCACAAACACACCTCTAACAAGCCACCAAAACACCTCTACAGTGTTGTTTTTGTATATATGCAGCAAATTTATTCAGCTTTTTACCTAAAAACATTTAGATTGTAAGATATTTAGAGTAACTGACAGAATCAGCTTTGAAAATGAGTATCTCCAGTATAAGTCTATCGTACGGATGATGTCTGAGGGCACTTTCTTGTGTTCCTGATGAAAATAAATCAACCACCATAACAAAAAAGGTTTCTCTTCAGATGTCCTTATTTCAGTTCTCCTAAAAAAATAGAACAAAGTGCAGAAGAGAAAAAACATTAAGCAAACCAAATATTTCTTTTCAATCTAACTTCATTCTAGGTCTACATGATATATTATTTCAGCACTGACATCCCAACGCACACACGTCCAACAGTCACACTGCAGAAAATGTACTATAAAGCAAATTAATTCAAATACATTCATGCTTCAACTTATTGCTGTTTAATGCAAAAGAAATCTTTGTACCGTTCTCATTTTTAATTACTAATGTACAAGAGGGGGTTCATGGATTTTAAAAAAACTTTATTTACACAACACAGATTTTGTTGACATGCAGACTCAACATGAGCTCAGCAAAATGAGCACCCACTTTATGAGTAACACCAGAGTCATTTAAGGAATAACTCTGCCATAAATCCACAACTGTTGTCTTTGACTGCACAAGTATTCCAAATACTAATAAGTGAGTGAAAGCGTATGTATATATTATCACTAAATGAACAGGCTACTAAGAAGACAGGTGTATAAGATGAACACACACAGTGGCTTGGTGGTTAGCACTGTTACTTTACATCTAGAGCAGTGGTTCTCAACTGGTCCAGTCTCAGGACCCACTATGTCTCCATTAATATCAGTTGCGACCCAAATTTTTGAAGTTTGCTGTTCCTGTTAACAAATTAAGGTTTATTTGGGTGTAGTCTCAATGTATTTTGATATAACACAGGAAAATTTGGGCTTATTTTTTGCTAATTTTGGTATATTTGGACATTTTTACTAAGTTTTTGGGTCTATTTTGGCCAATTTTGACAGATTCAGAATATATTTTGGTTTATTTTTGGCACGCTTTTAAGCATAATTTCTCCAATAAGCTGGCAGAGCCAAATCAAGAGGTCAATAGTGGGCAACTACTGGTGTCACCGCCACTAAATATCCTGCTATTGAAAGCAAAGAGTGTCATAAGAAACACTTCCTTTAAAATAGAAGACTTTATACCACTACTTTTTGGGGGGACATGCTTCTGCGACCCACTAAAAATGGCTTCGCGACCCACTTTTGGGTCCCGACCCACCAGTTGAGAACCACTGATCTAGAAGGTCCCTGGTTCATATCCTGGCCCTGGGATCTTTCTGTGTTTGCATGTTCTCCCTGTGCCTGTGTGGGTTCTCACTGGGTGCTCCAGCTTTCTTCCACAGTCCAAAGACATGCTGAGGTTAACTGATGATTTTAAATTGTGAACCTTTTACGACAGCTTCAAATTTTTTTTGCTTCTGCTTTGGTGCTAAATTGCAAGATTAAACTTTGCTAAAAACAACAAACAAACAAAGAAACAAACAAAACAAACTCTGATGAACACTGGGAGCATGCACATTCTTTGGTCAGATGACACAAAGAGTAATTTGTTCAGCTCACATGAGGTCCAATACATGATCAGGACGACCACAGTGAATACATAATCCTGACAGTGAAGCATGGAGATGGGAGTGTGATGATACGGGCTAAATGAGTTCAAAAGGTGGTGGGGAGAAGATATTTATAGATGCACCCCTGTTGAAAGCTTGATGACTCTCAGTCTGCTGAAGTTTGGCAGAACTGGAAATTCCAGCATGATGATGATCCATAGCAAGAGTTCCTAAAAAATGAAAATGTGAAAACTATGACTTGGACATGTATGTCAGCTGACTTGAATCCAGTAGAGCGCTTTTGGGGTATTTTACAGAGAAAGGCAGAGCAACACAACCCGTCCCACAAAGAGCAGCTGAAAAAATACTGTGAAGAATGACAGAACATCTCTCTAGAAGACTGGTGTCCTACATGCCCAGGAGGATTGAGTTTGTCATCAGAAAAAAAAAAAAACACTCAGTATTTAAAAAAAAAAAAATTGAATCTGAATTTGATTTTTGTTGCTGTGAGTTTCTACTATGAGGCCTGTTTTTTTTTTTATTACAGAAAATCCTAACTGTTAGTTTTTAGTTTTGCATAAGAGCAAATACTTACTGTTCAACGTAAAAGTCATTGTAAGGTGATACATTTAGACTCATTTGACATTTTAATGATATTGCATTGAGGTGTACTTAATGTTTGTGGTATACTGTAAGTTGAAATAATCTAATTGTGGAAACCAAGACACTCCAAACCTTTAGATCCTACAAATAGTCAGGATTGTGTGTTTGCTATGTTTCATCTATATTAGAAAAACTATTAATGTGAATTCAGGAGTGAGAAAGCAAAAATAATGGATCAGTACTTTTGGTTTATGGTACAACACCTGCCCTTGTTGCATTAGTTCATAGTTTGGTGAAGATGAGGAGGGTGAGATGACACGGCTGTCGATTGTTAATAGACAACTTTTCAGATGAGTCCTATCGAGCTGTGAAAGTCAACGTTTGCATTCTGTAGCTGCTGTAGAGCTGATTTGTCTTTAAAATCCACTTCCAGAAACATGTTTCTTTATTTCAGTCAGTGAAGACAGAGATGGTGGACAGACAGGGATGTGAGGACATTAGATGCTGCAGCTGCTCTGACGCCCTGCTGTCATGCGTCTGAATAGGACCAGATTTAAAGCTCGGAGGGCGACACGCTGCTGCTCCTCAGTCAGATGGTTGTTCAGTGTCGAAGCAGGTTCAGGATCAAACCAATGGGGGAACTGATTATAAAACTCCAGGACTCAGACGTCACAGGTAACCTCCTGTTAGTTCTGACTTTTAGGACTTGTTACTTTCAGACATTTTCAACTCTGAAGGTTACTTCACTTGATTTGCAGGCGTCTGTGTGTCACTGGTTCGTTTCTGTATTTACAGTCCTTCAGCTCATCACGTGACTTTACAAGAGAGATTTAAATTACTTTACATTACAGACAGCTTTTCTATCCAGAAGTTACAGGATGTTAATTAAACTGCTCTGTACTTTGTTGTCTGTCTGCTCTCAAACTTAAACATTTGTCAGGTTCAGGTTGGTGTTATTTGTTTGGAGTCATGTGTGTTTCTCTGGCTACACAACTGTGTTTCCCACATTTATACTGGTTACATTATATGTGAGGATCTGACTGGAGAGTGTTTTTCTTTTGGATTCTTAATATTAACATTAATTAAAACTATTTTCCTTCACTTTCCTCCCATTTTTCCTCATCAAACCGTCCATCTGTCCTCATCTTCTGCCTCCTCTGTTCCTCCTGTTTCTGTCTTCAGATGAATTCAGAACTTTACAAGTGCAAAGACTGAGTTTTGGTTTAAGTGGAAATATTCAGTTGCTGGTTTAGACATAAAACCACAGTGCAGATCAAGTGTTAGCGTGAATCCTCGGCTTGTAACCTGATGGGTTCGTCGTCACGCTGCTGAAAGGCGACCAGATGCTCTGCTGCAGAAACACAGAAGTTCAGAGGTCAAACAAAGAAGCAGTAAAAGTCTGAGTGAACCTGCAGAGTGATTGTTTCTGATGCAGCAGCCTGTTTCTCCTGTTTCACACTGACCCTGACCTCAGCGCAGTAAAACCAGGGTTCATCTGGTCAGCAAACGGCAGAATTTTTTTATAAGGAAAATAGAACGCAGCAGATTTAGTTTAACTTCATAATGCAGCATGATGTTCCTGATAGTAATGCAGAGTCAAACTGAGCAGCTTCTTGAGCTACATTTACACACTGGATGGTGAGATGTTGCAGTGGACGTCTGATCGGAGTCACGTGTTGTAAAACAGAGATGTGAAATGCAGGAGTCGTCCTGTGACACTGGCTTATAAAGGAGGAGGATCTACATTTTGTGGTTTTTGTGTGGCTTCATGGTGGCTAATGCTAAGCTAGTCGCTAATGCTCAGTGAATCCCTGCAAACTATCCACTGAATGCTATTAAAGCTGTTCTCACCTAAATACAGAAGGTGAGACGTGAGAGGGAAGAGCAGTTTTGATTGAGATGCTGAGCAACACAAGTAAAGTTCATAACTATAATTACTTTTTCTGTTTTGATTTCCAAGCAACTCAACCAGCTCTGCAAAATATAGATGACAAGTTAATGGCTATTTGGATGTTGCACTCACTGGAGTGGAAAAGATGTTGTTCGTGAGTGGGATTTTAATTAAATGGTTAGAATTTGGAACTAATTATATAGAAAGTACATAAAGTAAAAGTCTCTCCAGTTCTTTTAGTTCACTGCACATGTTCTAGCAGCTGATTTTTAGGAAACTACGTGCTTACCCCTGAAATAAAATAATACCACCATCTAATTTCTGCAGGTTTCACTGTTGGTGGGTCAGTGAAGACAACATATTGCATATAAAACTCCTTCATGGTATGATCGGTCTGATATATGTCACTGAGAACAGGATCTGAAGGTGCAGTCTGCAGCTCAGTGTCACAGTCTGTTGCTGCTGCAGCTCTCTGGGTGGTTGTGAACCATCTCAGCGTGTGTGTGAAGTTATCCCACACTGACACTTGTGCTGGGCGACGACCTCCATTGATGATCGGTGACTCGTGTCGACAGGAGGTCACATCCCGACACACCCGACTGTAAATCTGTGACTGGTGCCTCAGACTGCTGACAGGTTTAATGTCCTGCTGCTGCACAAGAAGTGTTTCTCTCTGAGCGTGTGTGTGTGTGTGTGTGTGTGTGTGTGTGTGTGTGCATGATTTTCCAGGCTGAGCAGCTGGTTGTTGCAGATCAAACTGTGGAAGAGTCTTTGTGGTCGATGAGAAGAGAAAGTTAGTGTTGGAGGATGAATGAGCTGAGAGCTGAGCAGCTGCTGGATCATAAAGTGTCCAAATGTTCACATAACAAGTTCTCTTTGCTTTACAGCGACACCAGACGCCTCGCTTTATAGGTGTTCTCTACAAAACCAGTGTGTTTTAAACAGAGGACATGTTAGGATCGCCTGAAGTGCACTAAAACCTAAAAGCTGTTTGTTTGTTTGTATTGGAAAATGTATCTGCAGCTATTCCTCTCTAGACTCAATGATAAAGCTTCTTCCAGCTCCAGCAGGATTGTTTTTCTGCTTGTTAAATTTGCACACTAAATATTTCAGGGGTTCTGACTGTTTATCAGATGACAGAAGGTGTCTGAAGACAGTCTGGGAAACTGTGACTGACATTTTTACCATTTTCTGACATTTTACCAACCAAACAACTCCTTAATGTCAGTAAAATCATCAGCAGATTGATCAAAATGAAAATTCGTTATTGCTAGCTGCAACTAAGGCTGAAATAGTTTTGGGAAAAAATATAATTGTGTATAAAATATAATTATGATGTGTGTTTCGCTTCAGTTCAATATCCAGTGTGTAACAGATTTAAAATGTAATGGAGCATCATTACAGGAGATACTATCAAAGGCCTGATGGACACACCAGAATGAATTTCTAAAACCTTTGACATGACAGTCTAAACCCCAGATGTGTTGCATGACATATATTTTAAATTGTAGCCTCTGTGATTTGGGAATTAATTTATTCAACCTTTGTTTAAACTCAGAATACATTGAAGTATTGAGGCCTCATTAGCAATGCAGCTGAGTAAAGAAATAAAACATGTAGGCGCACAGATTGCACACTTTCAAATCAGAATTTTGATTTGAAATGACTTGATAGTTCAGCTTCAGTTCCAACTTTTCATCCCTCACAGAACTAAAATGTTGGTGTCAGCTAAACATGAAGCAAAGCAATGTGCAGTTAAACTGTAGGACCACTCTGGAGGATGTTTTTGTTATTTTGTCCACCCCTTCTATATTCTATACCATTAAAAGAAATACCTATACTGAAAAACTGGACACTCACAGTTGAAAAACAGTTACAACATAAAACAATGTCTTTGAAATAGTTTGAGGCCACAGCTGCTTCCATCTTTGTATATGGTTACCATGGTTACAGGTGCTATGCTGGTGTATGGCGAGGCTAAACGGCTAAATGTCCCTCTGCTCTGCAGTGATACAACAGCCTTAGGGCCATTCAATGTTTTCCATGTCCATGTGTCCACAAAAGTCCCAAAGCAAGCACACTGACTGCACCAGAATAACAAATGACGCTTGTTACAGGAGATAGCAGCCAGTTACAGATTGGGCTGATTACTCCTGAGTTGTGCTGAGCATCATGGGTGGACATAGCAGACTGATGATGGAGAAATAGAAGAAGTCACAAATACATTACAGCTCTGTGAAATTCTCTTTTTGCACATCACAGCTGGGGTCACAGAGCAGGGTTAACCATGGCAAGGGATCACTGGAGCAGGAGGGGTTAAGGGCTTTGCTCATGGGCCCAACAATGGCAGCTTGGCAGCACTGAGGTTTGAACCTTCAATCTTTTGATCAGTAGCTCAGATCCTCAACCGCTGAGCCACCACTGGCCTGAACAAAAGCCACAAAACCAGCTGTCAGATGCTCCACTGGATGTAAGACCACATTCCTGGTCTCAGAATCTCCTCATACAGTCTGGCCTCATAACAAGCATTTGTTTTAAGCATCGTTTTGTATTCCTGGTATGTGCTCAGCCAGTGTGCTTATAGTGCACACAATCACAGCTTCTGGGCTGCACACAGCCGCCTTGGATAACTTGAATGGATGACAACATTTACTTCATGCGTTCCCTTGAAGACCATTGTGGATACCAAAAGCATGAATTGGCTTTACAGAACATTTACAGACGGCATTTCTTATGAGAATGATTTAAATGGACTGACTCATTTATTCTGACAGCAACATGAAAGTTATCGGACTGAAAGTAATGTTAATGTTACATCCACATCTGATAATGTTACACCAGCTCAACTTTTTATAACAGCTGCCTGTTTGTTGGTTGTTGATTACTGTCTAATTCTCGTTTCGATTTGTTGCTGGGTTTAGTTCATAAATGTGTTTCTTATTTTTTATTTTTATTGCGGAAAAAAAGGTTGCCACTGAATATTTTTCAAGATTTTGTCTTTTGGTGTGTTTTCGTTATGATTTCTGTGTGGAGACTCTGTTTGATGTGCATTTTAATTAAACCGAGGTAAAGTTGAAGAATAGAGAATGATCTTAATCTCCCTGTGTTGTCTCTCTACCCCTCAGGATCCATCCTACGCCTCCTTCCTCTTCGATAAGCTCGAGCGCCTCCAGCTGCCTCGTCGCGGCCGCCATTCTTCTGTCAACACCCACTGCGACGTATGCGGTGCCTCTTTCCAGCAGCTGAGGCGTCTCGCTCTGCGTCGGGCTCTGGGCTTCAGCAGGGAGATGACTCCTCGCCCCGCCACCCCCAGCGTCCCCCCATCCTCGGCCGGGCCCACTGGTTGGGTGGGTGACGAGTTGCCGTCGAAGCAGCAGAGATGGACGTATGACGAGCAGCAGCAGGGGGCTGAGGCTCCGTGGGGATGGGGCGGAGTACAGAGCACCTACCTGGGCGGGGGTGGAGCCAAAGGGCTTGCTACAGTAACACCCCTCCCCTTGAACGCACACAACTACCTGGAGGGGGTGTGGAGGGTCTCCTGCTGCAGGCCTGAGCTCCAACACACTACGGTAAGCAGGGAGGGACAAACTATGATAATGATGATGCAGCACACAGACAAGAATTTCAATATTTCCTGAACAACAAATTAACTCACAGTTTATACATATTTGGGGTGTTCATGATGTTTTGTAACAGAGGTGAATGTTTTCCTTTCATTAATTTAATTTTCCTAGAGGTCACTGGTTCAAATCCCGGACAAGCCCCCAATTTGTTACAACCTGCAACAATAAAGAATGGAGATGCCCTAAGAGATGTACGGTCACCTACTGAAATTTATTGAAGTCAAGCATAACAAAGTCCCAATGAGGTGTGGTATCAGAATCAGTGTTGGAAAAAAGTGTGAAGGAAGTGGATAATGTGCCAATAAAAAAAACAGACCATGTGGACCTGAGAGATGATGATGATGATGATGATGTACACAGGAATGGATTTCTGTGTTTCCTAAACTATAAATGAATTCCAGCTTATATATATATATTTGAATTGCTGTATTATTCTTTTGGAACATAGTGAACGTTATTTTCCCCCCATAAATTAATTTAAAGGGAAATTTCAGTGAGGGATTGACTAACAGGCACAGGGGCCTAAGAGGTTCAGGTGTATCCTGGGCCAGAGCCTCTGTATGAAGGGACGGTTAATATACCTGGTTTGGACGTCACAGAGCTCCACTTAAACACACAAAACGCCAAAAAAAAGATGCAGCTCAACCAGAAAGAGACTCAAAAAACTGCAAATAGATGCATATTAATCGAACATGTTAATGACCAAACTACACTCTTACTACATTACTACTAATACCAAACCACTACCATCTATTGTTTAGAGTTGGGTCTTCTTTGTATTTAAATGATTCCTCGAGGGGCAGGTGGTAAAGACACATACATAAATGCACATCTAGTAATAATCCAATGGTATAACAATCTGTATTATAGTACAGTGACAGGAGATATTTTCTAAATTAGTTTTAGAGCCTGTAAACAGAATCATAACTAAAATTTCTTTTGAACTCTGAATTTTGATACTGCTTCTAAGCTGGAACTGATTCTTGATGCCCAACCTTACCACTGATGGACCTGTATATACTGTGACGTTAAATCTGATCCTGAGACTGAAGACAAAAAGTTCTCACTTTATGGAGGCGTTCTTAGACCTGTCCTTGTATTCCTTAGATTGATCACTGACAGATGTCTAGATTCTTGTAATTTCTTTTTGTAGCTGAGGAGGCGTCCACATTTTGTTGACACGTCCACTGATCTCCATCAGTGTCCTCACTGGTGTTTGTGAGCTGAAGCTTCTTACTGTGTCTCCCTGCTCAGATCAAACCTCACACTCAGAGGAAACATCGATACTCCTCTCAGCGTGGAGGCGTTCGAGGTCGACTCGTATACGTAGCAGCTGCTCCTCTATAGATCCGCCCTCTCAGTAATGATTATAACGCCGCTGTAATGAGGAGCTGCGATCAATGAGACGTGATTACAGATGCAAATATAATATGAGGTCACTGCAGGGAGATGAGGAGGATTGATCAGAGCGATGGGGTCGCCTGCAGATGTCACAACACATGAAGACAATGAGGCTGACAGGATCCTTCTCAACACTGCTGCTGGGAAATGACTGAGGAAGGGAGGGAAGTGAGGGAGAGGAGAAAGTGGGAGAGTGCACAGGATGATATCGGTGGTTTTGTCTTTAATTTAACAATATTGGGGCTTTAGACCTCCTTCAACTGGTTTTTCCAAATATATCATGTTTGTTTAGATGGATTTCTGTGCAGACAGATTTAAGTACGTATCTGAAATGAAAATAACCAGCAGCAATGAAGTCAGAGGGTCCTCAGATCAATTATAGCTCATCATGATAAAAGGGGTATTGGTTATTCATTCTTTCATCAATAATTCAATCCAACAAATGTGAATTAAATCCAACTTAAGATCCATTTTTCATGAATGAATAGAAAGTCAGGATGTTAGGATAACATGTCTTTAAGAAGATATATTTCTAGACATACCAATTTGACCTTTACTTAAGAAACACATATTGTGTCATGAGAAGCAGAGATAAAACCATCAAGTGAAAATGGAGAGGGTTAAAAAAAAGTTGTTGTATAGCAATTATAGACCATCAGTAAAATTGTGTTGGATTTAGTTTTAAATTAAATCACCTTTTCTACTCTCTACTTTTATTTAAATTATAAAATGTCCTCACTTTGTAAAAATGTCCTTGATATCCACATGTATCCTCACTTTCAGAACAATTGTCACTTTGCCAAAAAAAAAACCCAACCCCAAACAACTCCAATTCCATTTTACAAATGGAATCTGAAATCTTCACTTAGTAAAACTGTTTTCACTTTTTACTTGGGCTAGCTAAAAAACTTCATCAAGATAAAAGGTTTTTAGATTATTATTGGTCATTTTTAGTGATCTATTTCCGATAAAGACTCAGGAGAAAAAAAGGTTTATTTTGAATTTGACATCATTAATTTAAATGTAACCGCTTTATTTATCAAGGCACATATATATGAAAAACACACAAATAAAGACTTATTTCCAAACAAATAATTATAAATAAAGGTAGCGGAAACGTCTCACTTACCTTGATACACATTAAATGAAGAAAGTAGGTAAAACCCAGAAGGGCACGGAGGGTGATTAGGGCAAAGCTACCACACTGTACTAAAATTTGGGTTCAGAGTGGCTGGTTTGCATTTGGAGTCAGTCATCCCTCCACATAGGCCTCCCCTCACACCCCAACGTCAAGTCTGTCAACCCTCAGACCAGCTGCCTGGAATGTGGGTGGAGGAGGTGGAGGACACAGGGTCTTGTGGTGTTTTTGGACCACCAAGTTCAGCTCACAAGGGCAGCCACTGAAGGCTCTACCAAGGGAGGCCTGAGGGTGTATAAGGGGGTTACAAGAGTACTGGGTAGCTACGGACTAGCAAGCCTCAGGAGACCTGCACAGTGGTTGAAGAGAATGATGGAGGGATAAGACAGACTATTTATGAGACTATTTGTGTTTTCACGGCAGTTTGAATCAAATGCATTTGAGTAAAACTGTCAAACATTCCATCAAACAGTTTTCTTATTGCTGTGTCTAACATGATACAAGTCGCTGTCTTTATGTCGCCCAGGCCTCATCAGTTTACAATACAGTTATAGTGAGAAGGTCACCCTGAAGTCACCACAGCTCAGAGGAAGCATCATGGCTTCAGTTAAATTCATCCTCTTTGTTGGATGATCGACATACAGAAGCGTCCCTCAGTCACATTTTTTCAAATAAGCTTATGCAGGCGCTCTGTTTGTGACTTTATTGTAGAGCTGCAGTCGACCTGAGAATCCCAAAAGACCACCATGACCTCCAGCAGCTTCTTACATAATTCATAAAGGTCCGTATGGATTCATCATCTCGGCCGTGCACCTGACACCTCCGACCTGTCCTTACACCCTGACCGCCGTCACATTCTTATAAGTGGAGCGTCAATTCTGAAGCCACCACCGCTGCCCACTGTGACCCCTGCTACTGCTAACAAGAAAACTTATGTGGGTGCTAATTATAAAAAAACATGCTTCTGATTCTGTACAGGCACAACTTGGGTATTTTTTATATGGATTTAAGATTTTGAGCTCCTTTATTATTAGAAAAAACTCCAACTAGCCTTGTCAATGTTGTAGCAGCATGATAAAACAAGCTTTGTCTTGAATTACCTTAAAAAACAGAAGTTTAACATAACTTGTCATGTTTGTCCTTCCTTTTTCAAAAATCTTCTAACTTCAAATGCCGATCAAATGTCCTGACTTTCTGAAAATGACATCATTATGTTTCACGCTCAGCTGGCCTTCTCCTTTCCCAGTAACTCCAGGTGACCCAATGTTCTTGAGAAAAATATGATTTTCTTCAGTCATGTGAGTCACAGGGTTTTTGGTGGAGCAGCTGTTGAAGTAGGATGACGGCAGTTTTCTGCTTTCTCACAGCCGGTAAACTCTCCAACCGCTGCAGGAAGCAGTGTCTTCATTATCTGCCTCATTATTCTCCATCAGCATGCTGAGAGGAACCACAACCACATCAGTGGCTCAGATCCTCCACAACAGCTCTGACTCTGCAGACTGTAGCTGAGGCTGAAACCCAAACAGAAACCTGCGTTTGGAGGCTTCAGAGTTTCAGTTTACAACAAACATGACAGAGATCATTGTTTGAACGCTGATGTCTCGCCATGACTGCAATGAGAAAACAGGGAGACGTCCAATCAATATCCACATCTACTGTGAATGCTTTAAGGGAATTTTTTTACTCTCCAAACTTTCTTTATACTTCACCCCATCCTTTCCATCTTTCACAGTCAACAAAAAATGAGATGCCGGCACGACCAGCTGGAAACAAACATGCACAAGATTATCCACCAAACCACTTTATTTCGCGTTAAACTGAAAACGAGCTCACCTCTGTTCATGCTTTATAGCTGTCAGTCAATTTCTGAGTAAGTGTGAGTTTTTTTCAAACGGTGAAAATGTCATTTCAGATGCTGTTACATCCTTATCTCTGTGTTTCAGTGGCTGCTTCCTTTAGAGAAGCTTTGGATGAGCTGCAGGTTTTCAGTTCAGAGAACAGAAAGTGAAACAGGAACAGGTGGCACTAAGCTGATTATTCTGCCAGCAGCCAAGAGGGAGATCACATGACCTGCACTTTGGCAAGAAACAGCTGACTGACAGCCTACCTCACCAAAATGTAACTTACCCAAACCAGACACATTAAGGCGCATAATCAGGTACGAGAGAAAAAACATTAATCACAACAATCAGATCAAACAGAGCTGAACTTAAACCAGCATCTCTAATCAACGAAACCAAAGGCAACTAAGATAATCCAAATGGACCATCCCCAAAAACTACAATCAAACTAAACAATGCAGGTCAAACCAAAATAAACTAAACTACACCAAGACAAACATTAACCAAGATAAACTACAAGCAACCAGACCAACCCAAACTGACTTAACTTCAGAGTTAAACCAAACTAGTCCCCAAACTTAACCAAATCAGACAGTTTAGCTAAAGCCCCAAAGTCTAGGCTTTGTCAATCTAAACTGTAAACCAAGTCAAGATAAACTAAACCCAACAATTTACCCGTTTAACCATTTAACTACCAAACTCCAGAACACCTAGAAAACTTTACTAAACCAAACTAAACCAAGCAACTAAACAACTTTAACAAGTTCAGAGCAAACCACCAACCCAACTAAACCTTAACCCAAAAACAACCATAACCAAACTGAACTGTTAGCAACCTAATCTAGCAACACGAACCAAAACAAAATATATCCACTGACATTTTTAAACTAGTTCACTGAAACAGAACAAACCACACCAATCAAACTTGGTTATACTAACCTAAAATATAACAATTAAGTAAAGCTAAACACACCAAAACAGCTAACTAAACCAATGTTCGCCAGATTTTCTTGACCAAACTAAATTGAAACCAACATCACTAAATAAAATATTCAAAACAAACTAAGCTAAATTCGGTGCAGACCAGCAGAATGAACCAAAAACACCAAACTTAGCCTGCTAAACTAACCCAATGAACCCTAATGAAATTACAACATCCGTCAAATCAAAACAAATAGAACTAAATACAGCCTCTTAAAAAAATCTCACCAGACTAGCTAATTAAATAGAGCACAGCAAACCAAACCGACTAAATCAAAAACCCCCAAAAACAGCAAATGTAAACCAAACTTAACCTCAACTGAGATACAATGAAACTCAGCCAAACTAATGTAATGAATAAACCAACTAAATCACACCAGCATTTCAAATCAAAGACAAACCAAAATAAAAACCAAACTTGACTTTAAATATGTGATTTAATGTAACTAGTCCAGACCAAACAAACTGCTGTTCTTTGCTGCTCATTTTGTTGTGTCCGTGTTTGATCTGTCTCGGCTCAGGTTTGGGTTTTGGTGCCGGCGGTGGCCTCGTCCTGCCGCCGGCTCCCTGTGTAATCCTTTTAGTTGGCCGAGCATGTCCCAGCCAAACAGCCGAATAATGGATCCTCCTGTTTGCCGCTTCCAATTCCCACAATAATCCACCGTAACCAGGCCACAGATCTGAGCCCTGAGATGAACCGATAGCCAGAGAAACAGAGAAAGAGCAGACGGAGATGCTCTGCTCCTGAGAGGTGCAACAAAGAGGCGGAGAGGTCATGGATAGAGTTCACAAATCACGTTTTACTGGTGATAATAAACGGTGGTTGGTACTCAGTTTGTATGTATGTGGCATCGTAATGCTGCAAAACGGAAGTGTAGTCTTGCTTTTTAGAACTAAACTTCACATGAAAGCTAAAAACAACTTGTGCTGATGAGGAAATTAAGCCAACAGTGGAACAAACCCTCAGTGCTCTCTGGGCATTAACGCTGCCCAGCAGGATTAGCCATTAGCCACAGCGAGCCGGAAATAAGCCTTCAATTCTTGACTAAGCAGCCATATTGTGATGGAGCAGAATGGGAAGATTGGACGCCAGCGATCAGGCTAATAACCAAAGCTAATTACTTAATGACCTCCTCATCCAGAGCTTCCTCCTCCTGCAGCTAATGGACCATCGAGCTAACAGACCACCAGCAGCCGCCATGTTTTCCTGACGTGGCTTCTCCTGTGACACCAGAGGACCTGCTGGGTGTCGTCCCTGTTCGAAGGAAGTTAAACTACAGTTTGTAACTGATCAACATCAAGTTCAAGAGAAGTTTTTTATTAAAATGCAGCGTTTTCATGCTTTCATCATGAGCAAAGACTAAAATGTCATCATAAATGCCAATTCCTGCCGTCTGCATGTCTAAAAGGGTACATGTGGCTTAAATTTCTTAATCCACCTGAGTCTGCATCAGTCTTCATGGACCCTTCTGCAGACGTCTATATGCAGCTCATAATTTATGACTGTGCCAACTGTTCGCACTTAAAGTGCACTGACTCCACATGCACTAGGGGACCAAAGAATGCTTGAAACCAATGCCTATGAGGAGATTCTCCATCTTCCACTACTTTATAATTCATGATTACAAGGCCGTTGGAATTTGAAGGGCCTTTGATTTGTACATGCTTTCCATCGATAGTCTCCTAACAAGTTCTGAATTCTCCAGTGCTGTGTTCGCCCACTGTGTTCGACCCACCTCAGGAATAATTACATTGACATGGAGCTACAGCACAAATTGCAACCGGCTGCTATATCCTGGGAAAAAGTAGCAACCTTACAGAAACATCCACAGGAGAACTGTGTGTTTTTCTGTGTTCGATTGTAGCGGCATCTATCTATAGACCAAAACCAGAGTTGACCTTAAATCATTAAGTTTCTAGTTATCAGAGAATGTACAGATGTTTGATGAGTAAATACAGTTTTTGTAAAGTTGGAATCTAAATATTACTATGGAGATGTTTTTCTTTCATCTTTTGATGTATCTCAACTAACAGTTTCCCAATTCTTCCAGTTTTTCTGCTAAGCTCAGCACATGTTGAACCAGAGACGACACAAACTTCCATCTGAAACACGACTCTTGTTTAGTTCGTGGTCACCTCTGCTCCCTTAGTGAAGGTGACGTTGGGCCTCATGTTTCTATGTGCTATAAAGACTTCGTCCTCTGTGTCTCATCTGACAGGGTCTGACTTCAGACAGAGGTCATGTGACCACGAAGAGTTCGACTCAGGATGTTAAACCAGCAGCGCACAGCATCGCCACCCAAACCAGCCATCCACCGTCTGCTGCAGCCGCCTTTCTAATGAGGTCAGTGAACGCGACACTCCTTTAACTCATATCAACAACAAGCACATGGGAAACAGAATTAACAGATTAACAGAAGATATTTCACGTCATCATCTTTATTGTGTAAGAATATTTGAGGCATCAGCTGCCAACCTGATTTTACATTCTTAACATCTTGGCATATAAACACCACAGCACCACAGTTAATGGCTTTAACTAAAGAAGACCCATGAAATGTAGAAACATATATTGGTTCATTTAGCTATCTACATAAAAGTACAAAATGGTCTGTGAACCTACCGAGATATAAATTATAGAGCTCCTTACATTTGACATGTTTCCTGTTTCCACACCTCTTGTTCACCAATGAACCAGATTTAATGTTGATATATTAAAAGTACTGAGTTTTAATGTCCATGTGATACTCTCAGCTGTAATAAAACTAGAAGGGTGATGATGAAAGATGCTTTTAATAATTACAAAATGGCAGCAGCGCCTATAAATGTCTAATTTCATGTATTTGTAGCTTATGAGCTGCTAATAACTCTCGGAGCTTTATGATGCTTAATGAGCAACTCGTGTCACATTAAAACAAGCTGTGGACTCTGGAGTCTGCACATGAAGAGCTGCTGCAGGAGGAATTATTGCAAAAAGCAAAGCAATAATTTATACCTGAAAGGTAAAAAAAAATTAAATGAACTTAAACAATTAACTACACAGATAAATAATTTCAGACACCTTAATATTAATTATTTGTTTGGTAATTTTTTTTAGAGTAGGTTAATACAATAAGTCAGCAAAGTAATGCAGTACTATGGTCGTAGTAGTAGTAGTACAGAGACCAATTTCCCTCAATCACCTCTCATGGTGAACCCAGCCAGCTCTCCTTGTCTTTATTCAGAGTAGAGTTTTCCAAAGATCTCCAGTGTGTCAGGATGAAACGTGCGTCGAAGCAGCAGATTGTAGAATATTTATTTTGAAACTGATGGAAGCAAACTCAAAGAGTCGGTGGCTGAAATGTTTCAAGTGTCATATCCTTTTCTACTTTAGAGGATATTAAGGGGAATATTGTGCTTGAAAGGCTTTGAGTTTGACTCTAAAGGTAACTTTGGACACCCATATCCAACTGAACTTGTGTCGGCTTTCAGCAAAATAGGAAATATCCGTGCAGTAAAACAGACTGAATCTCATGAATTCTCCCTCAGGCATCAATAAAAGGTTTTCCATCATTTAATCCCCTTCCTGACTCAGATTCAGCCGAGAGAACTCGGTTCAAAAGTCAAAGTCTGACTCTTTTCTCTGCGTGCAGAATCTAATTGGCAGATTTACTATTTTTATCCCGTCGGGGTGGTTGGAGCTGTCAGAGCTGGTCTTCGGGGTTCAGCAGGGTTCGGCTTCATGAGCTGCTCATGTTTAGGAGTCTAACCTGGATTTACTGCTGCTGATGTAACCGAGTGTCACTGAGGTAATGTGTTGCCACAGTCGGATAAACAAATGATGCTTTCCCACAAAACCTTGAGACAGAATGAAGGTAACACACGGGTCAGATTTAACATCCTGTCAGACTGAAATAACACCAAGGAAGGAGTCTGCCGTCTGTCTGACATTTCATGGTCTTGCAGTCTAATTGTACCGAGAAGCTGCTCAGAATGAAACCTGTGGAGCGCTTTGTTGTTAAATGTCTGCCTGCAGATGTACAGACTTTCCTGCTGCGCTTGAATTTATCTGAAAGGTGTCACAAGACACAAAGAGAATTTCTGAAGTAATAATATATGAAAATCTGTTGGTCGTTTAAAAAAAGAAAACATAAGATTGTTTTAAAACTGGGACAATATAGACTCAATTAAACTGATGTCAATTAGGTGTTTTGTATTTAGGGTCACATTCTCATTTGTTCACATTCTTTGCTTAAATACAAGTGCAAATACAACAATCAGACATATCTTTAGTTCAAAGCGTCAACTGTAAAAGTTCTCGTTCTGCAGAAAAATGGCCTCTGCAACTGATGATACATCAGTGGGTAAATAATGTCCCATTGTTGGAGGTGATGCAGGTTTGGAAGCTGGTTTATTTACGTTGCAAGATTACTGGATCCTCAAGAGATCATGATGATCACGAGAGATCATGCGCTTGTGGCCTGAACACAGTGGTGTGGATCAGTCGTAAGACGCCCTGCTCCTGCTGATCACCTCTCTGTTCTAAGCATCTTCCATAGCTGTCATAGCTGCAGCCGGCAAGATGGCAAAACTGTTGGCAACATTCAGGTCGATCTGCCTCCACAACCTCACCAGCCTCTACATCACATTTAAATATTAGGAGATTTACCTGTCCAGGAGAAGAATAATGTAGCTACCGCATGTAACTCCAGTTCTGAACTAAAGCTGAACTAAAAAGTGCCACCTGTGCAGTACGACAGTTATGATGCCTTAATGTTACCAATACTAAAAAACATGGTGGCTCTACACTCAGATATGTCAGCAGATATTTCTTGACTTATATTCTTATTTTGCTTCCATACATCTCTTATCTCAATAAACACAGCCTGCAGTTCAGCCCAGTTCAGCTAAAGTCTCGTCTACTCTTGCAAATGGTTTATTTTTGGTAAGTTTTCAAAGTAGACATGTAATTTAAAGTGTATCTGAAGTAATATCACAATTTTAGGCTTAGATTTGGATAGTTTTCCTTCATCACAGATGAGTAGTTCAAGGACTGTCAACAAGTTGATCTTGTAATTCTTACAGTTTCTGGCTCCGATAAATTTTGTAATTTTGGTGATTTTTCAAAAGAGAAACATACCTTTCAAACCTGCAAGCATGTTTGGGTCTCAGGGGCTTACAAAATCACATCTTTGAAGCAACATTAGGTGTTTGTCATTCGGAGTGTAGCTGATGTTTCGAACTTGAGAGATGTTGTCTGTCTCCTGGATCAGGGCTGTTACTAAACTACAGCAGATCAGATGATGATGTTCAGTCATGTTTTGGTTGCACTGGAGGCAGGTTTGAATAGATGCTTCCTCTGCCTGTGAAATCAGACTGACTAGTGTTCCTAGATACAAATATTGGTCTTTATGAGAGCTGAATCACAAAAGGCTGATTTGTGTCAGAATTGGCCGGAACGAGAACCCATATCTTTTCTTTTCTACAGTGTAATGTGAAATACACACTTGAATGCAAATTCAGTGCATAAAAATTCCTCTCTGACTGAAGCAACAGCAAATGGAAAAACTCCCACCTCGTTTATCGTAAAGTGTTTTGTTCAACTCCTACAGAAGCAGCAGCTCCGTGCTGTTCAAACACCTGAGCTGAAACCCTTTAGATGCGTCTTGGGGTCGGAATTACCCAGCATTCACTTCAAAGGTTTCCTAGCATGCATCTGTCAGAGGACGGTGAGGGCCGAGGGGAGCGGGCCGAGAGTCACTCTGCTTTTATCTGAAGATCTTTGAAGGCTCGATTAGCCTGCAGCTCCCCGCAGAGCGAGCATGCACGCACACACACACACACACACACACACACACACACACACCTCTGATTCACACTGGATTCGTCCTGCATCAGCGCTGATTGTTTCCATTGTGTTCCTATGAATCAGTTATTCAGGGTCAAACTCGTTTGATACCATGACGTCATACTAAAAGATGGCTCTTCTATTCATTCAATTTACATCCAATAGCTGCTTTTTCTTCAGCACCAACATGCCGTTCATAGCAGCAGCCACAGCAACCACTGACAGCAACACTGAAGCTGAATTTACTGTAGCAGCCCTGCAGCAGGTGCCTTCAGTGCAGATTTTTGGGGTTCTTTGACGTCAAAAACTGCTTGTTCTACCTGGATGCATACGAGTCAGGTTTGACTGATATATTTCATGTTTCTACTGACTTACATTGTGCATGGCTGCTGTTGCATCTCAATGAGTGGCACCTAACAAATACAAATCAGTCAGAACTGTTATCGCTAATCACAGTCTTGTGCTTGAGTTTTTTGCAGCCTGGTTTTTGCACAAAGCTGCAGCGCTCCAACTGTTGTGTGGTCGAGTGTGGATGGACAGTTAAAGCGTCTCCAGTGTTTGTTTTTGTGTGAGTTTTTCAGCTGAAGTGGTTCCGTTTTAGCACAAACGAAAGACTTTTAGAGGCTCCGTTAGCTTTTAGAAGCTGCGCCTCCTCTTTTCTTTTCTGGCCACAGCAAGCTTCAGGTTGTCCAGGATAGTTTGTGAGATCTTCTGGCTTTACAAGGTGCAAATCTGTCCTGGAAAACTATTTGTTTGTTTATAGCAGCTGAGTTGAGGCAACTGAGGGACTATATGAAGTTCATCATCAGTCTGAACTTCTCCTGGGATGCTCGCTGGATGAGTTCTTCACTAATGTCATTATCAAGTTTTCCTTTTAAAATATCTGATTGATTAACAGCACAGAATAAAACTATTTCTCCTCATCGTCATCAGCTTCAGGTTCATCTTCATCTGCTGAGCTGTTGTGAAAATGCTGCTCTGGATTAAACCTGCAACCAGCTGCAGCTCCATCATGTTACTGTGACAATGAGACGGACACATTTCTGTATCACTGTGTCTGCACTTAGAACAGTGAAACAACACTGCTCTCTGGAGGTTATTAAAACTCTATTGCACCATTACATATCTCATACACTGTTTAGATATTTTGACATTTTACCTGCTAGTTAAGGTTCTGCATGTAGGCTAATGAGTGTTATAGCAGCAGATCGCTAAGGTAATGTAGGTGTTTCATTAGCTGTACAACTCAGCAAGATGGCATAACTAAATATTACAGCACAGTATTTCTCTGCATTTTAACAGGCCTCACAGCCTGTAGACATACAAGGAAATTCTGTAAAAAAAAGACTTGAAATAACTCAGATTGTTGAACTTCACAGCCAGAATGAGAGGCAGGAACGATAACACACCCCAGTAACTCTGAATACACATGAGCATGTGAGTGTTTCATTAGGAGAGATGTGTTCAGTTCCTTGTTGTTTGTTCTGTAATAATCCTCAGTGAGCCTGTCTGCAGTCACTGTGAGCCAAACCAGACTTCAAACAGTTTCCTCTCAGAAACTAACAGGATGTGTAATTGGTGCTGCGGAGGCTGAAACAGTCCACCGAGCAGCTGTAATTTCTACCTTCATGCTGGTGAAGAGGTCAAATTAAAAATGCTGCATGTGCTTACAAACCTCTGTGCAGGTTTCGCTTCCAAATTTAAGGGTTTTGCTGATTCACTTGTGGTTTGTTTTTATGCAGGAATTAAAGGTGATATCAGACAGCTAATGAGTTCTCCTCGAGTGACTCGTTTTTATTAGCGATAGGTATCACCAGTCAGCCAGGTGGTGGGAATGTGGAGTCTTTAAAGACACCAGTGGATACCAGAGAAGCTTCATCCACAGCAGATGTGACCCTGCCAGGCTCCTGTAGCTCAGTCAAAGTTGACTGAAGTGATGTGAGCACAACTGACAGATGGTAAGAGCAGCAATAAAGTCAAGCAGAGTCAAGTCACTGAGTCAAACAGAGACACCTGGACAAGCTTCAGGCCTTTTAGCCTAAAAGAATTCTAAATAAATATAAAGGTTTAGGATTTGCAGCGTATTGAATCATTTTAACCTGGTTATTTTATACTTAAATGATAACAACAGACTCGGAACAGACCAGTGTGCGCCTGCCCATATTCAAATGTATGATTTCTGAACACAGAATGATATTAACTCATGATCCCAGCACAAAACCTTTTAAGGAATATAGGATGGACAAGATAGCCTACTGGTTTTAGATGACCTGCTAAGTTGGCTGTGGAACTGTGACACACAAAGTTTATGGACGTTAAACAAGGTAGTCTCTGTTAGGTTGGGTCGGTCCAAAGGTGCAAAAACACGGGGGTGTTCACAGCTAGTCTGTTCTTTCTACCGCCAAGAATATTGACTTAACCCTGGAAAGCTCATAAAGTAGCATTATCTTCCTCATAAAAGTAACACTGGTGATTGTCTGGTCGAACCAATGACAGTTTGGTTGGATGAGATATGTAGGAACCAATCAGCCAGTACACTTGGACACTACAGCCTTAGTTGAGTCTGATTGATCCTTGTTGGGATGAGTTGGGTAGTTTAGGCAAGATGAACCAGGTTGCCTTGAGTATCCAGGTTTCAGTCTCAGCAGTGAATGTTTATAGCTACAGTGTCCCCAAAAGAGAAATATGTCTAAGTCATCACCTGCACCGATTAAAGCAAAACTTTGTCCTAAAGAACTTAAAGTTTAATTGCAAAGTTAAACGCTGTAATGCTTCCATCGATGTAGCTGTCAGTGTGGAACATTTGAAGTTAGAGCATGTAGAGGAAGGTGAGAGCTTTCAGACCTCAGAGTGCAAGCACTTGGCTCTACCTGTGCAGACCCAGTTTCCACCAATAACACCAGTCAAATACTCGTCTTTGCGATGCCTCAGTTAAGTAAACCTCCATGTGTGCTTCTCACAATCTGTGCTTGACCCTGAAATATCAAAATGTGTTGCACTTCTGCAAAAATCTAACACCAGTCGGACTCACTGTTTTTACATAAGCTAGGCCTTAAATCTCCACCTACAGCACCACCTCTATCAGCAGACCTCCATCACAAACATCCTGATGTGTCTGTGGACGGAGACGCCTCACGCTCTTGCACAGAAATGACTCGTCTCACTCTGTCGTCTGAATTATAGACGATTCCTTCGTCTCTCTCCTCCTTCATGTTTCTGGTTGTGACGGAGCTTGAAGCTGAATGTGGGATGAGCTTCGTTCTGGGGAGTCTCTGTCTCATGTGAGAGACATTCGACTTTAAAACTTTCATTATCTCAGACACACAGCGCTCTTCCTTTTTGTATCAGCAGGCTGAATTAAAACCAGATGAAGTCCTGTGAGGGGAAAAAATGCTGAGATTCTTTATTCTCTCTGTTCAAAGGCACTTTGTCCTCTGTGCTCTCTGTACCATGAACTGCATGCAGCAGCTAATGCATACCGTATCAGATGAGGAGGAGGAGGAGGAGGGGGAACTTTGCCTCTGTGGGGTTTGTCACTGATAATTATAACTGAAGCCAAGCAGCTTCCAAACAGAGACAAGGTAATATCACACAAACGTCCAACACCAGCTGCACCAATGTAGACCCCACACCTTCCATACTGATGCCCTCCGACAGCTGCTTCCATACTGCACTACACCAGGTTGCCTCATTTCAAACCAAACTCAGCACCTGCTGTGCAGAACCCTCAAGGCAAGAGCATGTTTTGTTGCAGCATCGCAGGGATTCATCAGGGGCTCATGTTGAAGTGATTGACCCCCCAGTGAGCCTCCATGTCCAGACTGAATGGAGGGAGCTCACACATAGATTACTGAGTTCTTCATACATACATGTGATAATGATGTGTGGAAATGGCCAGACAGCTCGGTGAACATTGTTTATCTAACATAGTAAAGCCCATTTTCCACCAAGGTACACTGTCCTGTTCAATTGCTTCACTCAACCACTAGACTTGACACTGGGAGAAGCAAATTTTTTGAGGTGCCTGGCAGGTTTTACAATAGAAAAACCACCTTGTTTGCAGCTGGAGGTGTCCTGTCACAGATGCACCCCTACTTTTTTTAACAGTGCTGCAAGTGACCACTAGGAAAACTTCCCAGTTAGGTTCTTATTAATACACATGTGGATGCTTCAGATTAAATATCCAGTCATCTTCACCTTAGTTTGAATGTTGTTGGAAGCTTGTAGTCAAACTTCTGCTGCTTCCGAACATTACTGACAGACACTCAACTCCCAGCCTGTGTTTGTGTTTGAAAATCCTAGTTTGCGTGAGTTAGCATGTGCTTTCAGGTAGCTAGTTAAACTGGACAGCCACCTGACAACTTTTTCACGCCTTGATGCTGCAGAGTTCATCAACACAACTGCCACATTTTGCAAATAGACAACAGACAGGTGTGCTTACTTTATGGACTCTCATGGGTGGTCAGTAAACACACCTGTAACTCCATCCTATTAAAACTGAGGCTTCACCTGGAGGCACAACCAGGTATTACAGTAACTCCGCAATACATTTTCTATAGCACATGCCCCTTTTCTTCTGCTGTATTGGTTGATATATTTTTAATTGATTTATTTTTTTTACAGCACTTAATTTATTAACAATTAATCGTTAACATCCCGACTGTAAGTCTAGTAATTGGACGATTTGTTAGAATCAACTTAGGACATCTGTGGACAAAAATAATGTAATACTACAACTTTTCACCAGGACCTTGGCTTTAAATAGCTGGAATATACATATGTTTTTCCAGGATGTCTTTTCCATACTTGTCCAAAATAAGTTCTGGCTTATCAGGAAGATGCTGCATGAGCATCTGAGAAAGCCATAAAAACAGATGTTTTTCTGTATTTTTCTCTAGTGTGTAGCAACTGCAATCTCATTACTGAATGTAAAATTATTCATCCTGAACAAAGTAATCACATTACTGTAGCATAATAATGCCATCGCAAACTGAGTTAAGAGCTAGCTGAAATCCTATTCTTATTAAATAAAAAATGATAACTTGTTATTATCTGGAATGTATTTTTCTGTAATGGGATTATTTTAAATAAACTATTAATGGCAGAATTAAAAGTTTGAATTAGCATTGGCAGTCTAATTTCTAAATGAATAAATCAGAGAAGCGCTCATTTTCTCAACATAGTTCATATTTAAAGTTAAATCATTAACTATATTTATATATATATTTATATCAAAGTGTTTCTCACAGAGGATTTATGAGCTGAATAAAAATGCTGATGTGTGTCTAATGTTTATCTAACCCTCTGCAGCTCCAGTGGACTGTTGTGTGTTTTCAGGGGGGATTGTGGGATTTCTGAACATGGAAAGCTAATTGTCAAACAGATGGAGTGAAAAAATGAAAACTGTGGCATTGTTGGCTGCCATACTGTAATAAGCCGCGCTCCTCTGCTACTGTTTTCATATTGCTATGCTAATGCGGTCGTCCCCTGTTGAATCTCCAACTGTCGACTCCTCGCTGTCTTCTGGCAGAAAGCCTGAAATCTCCTGCTCCTCTCACTTTCTGGCATCTCTCCAGGCTCGACATTTGTGGTTTGACTCAGTTTGCTCTGCTGCATTTATCCGGGTGTCTGCTTTCCCATTCACAAGTGCCATTTTGTGATGCAGCAGTTTTTTGAGTTTCATTTTTTGTTAAATTATAGTTTCTCCTACAGGTGGTTTCACCTGATGGGAAGAAAACATTCTGCAGTGTTAAAATGCTCACTGGAGTCCTCTTCATCTAAAAATAATTAATTTTTAATTCTGAGTTGATGATCACTTTCCTAAATGCTGTAGATTTTGCAGTGTCTGTGGCCTTGATTTACTTCAGTGTTCAGAGAGAACCACGCTGTATAGTGAATATCAGAAACAACACAAAATATATGGGTGAGATTCGTTCAATTCAAGCAGAAAAAACTCATCTTAAAACAGCATTAAAAAAGATTCAACTTCAGCTTGCATAGATTTATTGATAAGCAGTGAAGCTGAAAATGCCTTTAAACTTGGCTCACTTTAGGAGTTAATCTGGTTCTTCACATCTTGGAATAAGACAGCAAACGTTAAAATGACTCTGACAAGCTGCTCCTTCTTAAAATCAAGATTATCAGGACAACTCGAGAGCCGAGTGGTTCAACTCTGAGCAGCAGGTCTTCAGCTTAATTATCAGCCACGTAAGATGGACCACACCTACTTTTCTAGTCTTTCCGTTACTATCAAGTGCCTCAGTAAGGTGTTGGACCATCATGTGCAGCGAGAACAGCTTCAGTATTCTTTGGCATTGATTCTCCAAGTAGGGAAGAACACCATTCTTCCAAACGACTGACACGTCGGTCCAGAGTTTCCAGTAGATTGGTTGAGATCTGATCAAACCGTTCAGCGACTCCTCATGCACTATGGATGGAGTTGTTGTCATCCAGGAAGAGACCATGGGGCCATACGGCCTTGTGGATGCCCGATCCCGTCAGATCTCGGAAGCTAAGTGGGGTTGGGCCTGGTCAGTACCTGGATGGGAGACTGTGAGGGAACACCAGGAAGCCTGGGTGAATGCAATGTGAGAGTGAGTGGTTGGTGGTGGTCGGAGGGGCTGATGGCGCAGACTGGCAGCCTCGCCTCTGTCAGTCTACCCCAGGGCAGCTGTGGCTACATATGTAGCTCACCACCATCAAGTATGGAGTGAATGAATAATGCAATGTAAAGCGTCTTTGAGTGCCTTGAAAAGCGCTATATAAAACCAATGCATTATTATTATTATTATAAATGATTCATCATAGAATAAAGGTGACCACTCAGAACAACTTTGTATTGATTTATGGTTACTCTTCCTTCTAAGGGGACAACAGGACTAAAACCAGACTAGAAAAACACCCCATAAAGCTTAGCAGAGCCACCGGATCTCCTCAATGTAACGGCCAAAGGTTCAGCTTTTCCCTTTTCTGTATGTCTTTTAACTCAGTTCAGTTATCAACCAGTGTCATAAATGTTGGTTACCTTGATACAATCTAATAAGTGGAAGAATTCAGTTCTGGGTCAGTTATTCATCTTCATTTAGAAAAGTAGGACTTGATCATCCTGAATGAGATCTTGAGTTTTACTGTTTTTTGGGGGGGGGTTTTGCAGTGCAGGCTTAAACTCAAATGTTCCCCTTTGGTTTCCTGCTGTCTTGATAATTTCAGTGTGATGTTCATTTCTGCAGCATTAGGCTCAGCATTTGTTTTTACATATGCTGTGTTTTTTACCTGCTCTGGTGCAGATTTCACCGTCTGTACCTGCTGGACCCTGAAGAATACCGAACACACTGAGTCACCGTGTTAGCCTGATAGCTTATTACCCTGTTAGTCTGTAAATAGTTAGCAGATACTTTTAGTTAATACTGAGCTGTGTTGCTTCTCTGTGATTTGCTCAGCTGTTTGGGAGCATGAAACCAGTGACGTGACTCATTGAGAGTATATTTAATAATCTTCACACACTCTGATCTCCAGTATATTGACCTTCATCCAGCTCTTTAACACTTTTTTGCAGCTGCACCTTCATGAACCAAAGCAGCAGGTGCAGACACCCACACAGTCTGTGCATCTGCAGTTTGCAGTTGGTGATTATTACCTGAATGTGTCTGTTCTGCAGCTCAGACTTTCACAGTGAAAAGCCAAAATGAACTAATATTAAATCCAGCTCCCCACTGAGGAAGGTCGAGTTCCCCAAAGTGGATTTCTGGCGTTTGGCCCGAGCTTTTCTATCGACGTCCTGGACGGAGGTGCATCTCTCCTAAATCCTTCAGCCCAAACAGAGGTGCTGCATCAGTCTGTGGTCTCCCCAGTCCCGCTGCAGATGACTGAACGGGCTCCACGGCTGCAGCATTGCACCAAAATATGACCTGAAAACGGCTGCAAACAACAAGCCTATTAACCATGCAGGGTCTGATGTCACTGAAACTCAATCAGAGCTGCTGTGACTTTGAAAAGTTGCGGGAAAGTGACTGAACACAGAGAAACGACTCATCTACTGTACTGCACATGTAAAAAAAACATTAAACACAAGTTACCTCAGTAATTCTGGGTTGAGACTAGGACTAGACATTGGTAGTCTTTAGTATTTTTTTTAACAAATGCCAGCAGAAAACAGGCTTTACTTTAAATTACACTGTATATAGAAGTAGACCAAAGCAATCAGCTAGTTGAGCCGTTAGTCTGCTGGAAGAATATTAATTTGCAATTGTTCAGACAACAATTTCAGTAATTATTCATGTAAAATACCAAATATTTGATATTCTTATTATATGAATTCAATTACTTAACATGGTTTTAATGATTTCAGTATTTGGACTGTCGGTTTGGTCGAACAAGCTTTACAAAGGTGTCACTTTGTGCCCTCAGTTCTCAAAAACTAGCATTAGATTTATCATCAAAGAGACACTCTAATATATTGTCATTATTGTTTTTATAAATTAAACCATTCTGCACATCCTCCCAGTGACTCTTAGTAAGCAGATTTAATAAAAAAAATCAATATCCTGCAGACCTCTTAGGCCTTTTTTGTATAGTCAGCCTGTTTTTGTTCAGCCTCCTCATGAAGACTCTGCAGGTCCGAACCTCGTATTCATCAAAGGCAATGAGAGCTGACAAATTTCAGTGTGACGTCAGGTTCTGCTTTTCAAGGAAGCGTAAAAATAGGCCGTAAAAATCCACCGGAACCTAATTTAAGATGGTAAAACAGAGAAGAGGCCCAAGGAGCTCTGTTGGGACTCAAATTCTCAACCCTGCGAGCTCCGTGTTAATATACGAGGTGCAGCAGTGAGAGGAGGTCAGCAGGCTGCCCGAGGAGAGCCGAGGAGTAATGTGACCCACATCCAGAGTGTCTGCTGCGGGCATAAAAGCCTCCCTGAATCAGGCGTCCTGCTGAGACCCAAACCTGGATGTTTTATTTCCTCAGTGCAGAGCTTTTAACAGATGAAAGCCTGAAGGAAACAGAGAGACCTGCTGCTTCTTTAATTCACTGCAGTCCACCTGAGGACTCCTCTGAGCTTTAGTAGGTCTGTATTGTGAGAGTTACCTTCATTCCTCACGTCACATAATGATTCATGTCCAGTGCAGACATCTTTTATTCAAGACAGCAGAAATTCTCTTTACGATCCTGCCGATGTGCAGCGAATTACTGTGTAGATAGGTGAACATAAACAGACTGAATATAGAGATAGAACTGAACTTGAAACCGATGAGGGAACCAGCTATCAGGGAATGCTCCATTACCCATTTTGGAAGTTCTCAACCCTTTAAATGGCCATTATAATCATTCCCATTCTACTCCCACATAGCCAGACTATTCTGGAGTAGAGAACAGTCACAGATTGAGTTAGATGATCCAAAGAAGACACAGCATTAACTAACTGAACTAAAATGCTCCTGTAATGTGACATGTCAACAAAAGGAAAAACGTATTTTGAGGGTGCTTTGGAGATGTTGCTGAGGTAACTCATTTTGGAAGGTTCTTCTATAAAACATTCCAGCAATGTTACGTCATAACAAACGAGGGACATTCTCGATGCTACAAACAATGTTCAGACGTAAATGTGTAAATATGTTATCTCCAGACATTTTCAGATTGTCTTTAAAAAGCGTTACCCTGCGTCTAAGGAGAACCTTCTGGGAACTAACAGGAAATCTTCCCACTTAACTACAATTTTAAAGAACTTTCTCTGAATGGTTTTTAAAGAAACTGACAAAAAACAATCTAGTTACTAAGATTTGCTGGTCCAAATATCAAAAAGTGATCACTGCTAGCTGCAGCACTGTAGCTGAGCTGCCATTGTTTAGTGCAGCGCCACCTGGAGTTTCTGAGCACTAAACACATCAACCACGATGTAATGCTCTGCAGGAAACCCTTGCTTCCTTGCTATAATGTGAACACCAGAGATGCAACAACCTTCACTTCAGCCTTTACACCTCTGTTACTGCTCCCTTACATTTTAAAAACAGTCCAATTGAGGGACAAAGAGGGTTTTCCCCCAGCTCTCCTGTCTATTTTAGCTTTCATCCTGGCATCGTTCTGACCCTCAGATCTCTGCAGGGAGTTGAACCTTCTCCCTCCATCAGGGCTGAAGTCAGCAGCAGCAGCAGCAGAAGGTTGGAGGACAGAGTCTAAGTTTAGACCTGCAGACGCTCTGCTATGTGGCAGGATAATTAGCAGGAGGATAAAAGCTGACGGTGCAGAGGTGGAGCTGCTGACAGGCTAACGGCTGCCCAGGCTAACAAGGGCTGAACCTGACGTTTGATTTGACACCCTGAGAACATGTTGGACTGGAGCAGCTCCAAACCACACAGATCTGACTTTATGTGCACATATGACACATGTGGTTTGCCTGCTACTATGTTCAGTGGAACTGCGAAGTCTTAAAGTCAGAGGTCATCAGTTATATTGTCAGAATAAAGCCGGCGTTATGAGAAACTCTCCCCACATGGAAACTATAATACAGACAGAGTGTCTTTTTCAGGAGGAGGTGAAGAAGCTGCAGCAGCCTCTCAGGATTTTTTTTTCTCAGTGAGAATGTAATGAAGTTATTTTTCAGTGTGACAGGAAGAGGAGCTGTGGATACCAACACTCTGAGCTATGAGGAAAAATATCAACCTGAAGAGGCACTGCTGATATTTTCGGTCAGAGCTGAGTCGGTGATGTCAGCTCCTCTGACTGGACAGAAGTTAAGAGATGTGGATTTGTTTTCAAAGGTCCCATAATGTGTCTCTTATCAGCAAATTAATCACAGTATCACATGTCTACGCAATGTTTCTTTTAATTTTTCACCTCAAAATACAGCCAAGATGGTTCATTTCACCATGGCTGTGTAACACCTGGTTTTATAACTGTCAGTATTATTACTCCTCAGCCAGAGACATAGTAGTAGTTTAGCCCCCTGGATGCAGACATGTAAACTTTCCTTTCCTATAGAATGTTGAAAAATGTTTTTCTGGTCTTTAACCTCCACAAATCTGAGACAATAACCAGTAAAAGAGATGAGTTTTGAGCCATATGCTGTTCTGAAATCACTTTTCTTTGCTGATCTTCACCTCTCTACAGGTTAACTCTGACAGATTGCCTCGGGCTGCTCACCTCATATTGATCCATGTCTGGTTCGGAGTATTGATCTGAACCGGCCTGGTTATGGATCTGAGGATCTGCATCAACAGCCTGGCTCGGGAATACTTTCCCTTTCTCTCTCCGTCTATCTGCAAAGATGATACAGTTTTTCTTCCAGCATTGATTTCCTCCTCTGATCACTCATCATCTGTCGGTCACATGTTGCACATTTTGCTCGGTGACAGAGGCAGCAGGTGGGAACCAAAAGTCCTCAGAGGGACATCTTAGAGCATCTCCCCACAGTGCAGAGGGACTTTAAGTAATCATATTTTTCTTGGTGTTAATTAACTTGTATGGCAGTGAGTGATTGCGCAACACCAGGTCAGCATTATTTCACACTTTGTCAATTTACTGTACAGGTCCTCACTCACTAGAGCACCAAATGTGAATTAATCTGAAAATAATCCCCAATAAATGCACAATTTCCTGCATGGAAACACCTTCAGTGACTCCGAGCACCAGGAGCCTGACAGCAGAGAGGACACTGTGTGACTAACGTGGGTTTGATGTACTTCTCTTGTTGCACAGAAAAGGCTCTCCTCCTTGGATTAACAGGGAAACTTTCCCAACAGTGTCAAAGTGTTGTTTGTCCTCAAAAAGTCTTTCAGGTCCGTCGTATGATCAGGACCGTTTGTTACATTTAATACAGCAACACCATCAGACTTTCTTAAAGTTCCCTCTTTTTATCAAACAGTCGGAGGCCTGATGACACTTATCTGTCATAGAAGCCTACAGAGACCTTAAATGTTGTTTTTATCTGGTGTTTTTGAAAAGATTCGATCAGTTTTTGCTTCATCTTGCCTGATATTCTGCTGTCTGCGTTGGACACTGGATGTTTGTCTTAATGAGGCTGGATTACCGTGAAAACATCAGGGACAATCCTTTGATCTCATTTATTAAATGGACTTTTGATCAATTTTAAAGAAAATCATGCATAAGTGCTTACTGATAAAACCATACTCTAAGCAAAGTCTAGACCTGACATATGAGATCTTTCTGCTGGTTCAGTTGGGGAGTATCGTCCAAGCTGGGGATGAACTTTGCACGAACTTTACGAACAGTGTGAAAGGACTTGTGTAGGAATAACCCACCAGCTGCAGATGTTTTAAATTAAAAATAGGATGCAAAGCGTGTCAAATTAGAAATAGGCTGCGGTGACTACATGTTTCCTTTTCTACCTTGTCGTTTAAGGTCAGAACATGTCTTTTTCATTTCAGCCACATTCCTGTCTTTGTGCAAAGCCTCGTTCACTGCAGTGGAAACAACCTCGGTCACAGTTTGCTTTTTCCTTTTCCACCATGCCTCTTCCTGACAAAACCATCATTTGTGCTGCATTATATAAGGGGAAGGCAGGACCCATCACAAGATCACAGGTGCAGGAGTTTCAAATAGGAGTTATGGAACCTTCGTGTTGTTTTCATGCATCAGGATCTTTTACTACTAAAATGAGAAAAACTGTATTAATAGCTTTGTTTCATAAACACCTTTTGAAAAAGTGCATTGCTATAAAACAAGTGTCAAATTAGACAAATAATGGAAACAAATTCAAACAAATTAATGAGATCGCAAACGTGCAAGACAAGCAAGATAATAAAAAGTAAGTCAAGCCCAGACAGTGTTTTTATACAGTACATCTGAGACAACAGCTGCTGGGTCAAAGAGCCTTCCAGTGAAAAGGTTAAAAATGGACCAAACACTGCATTTAAGACCCTGTAGTACTATTTCAGATATGAATATACTTCGGTAATTTATATATTTCGGACTAAACCCTACAAAAATGATCTAAAATACAACTATCTTGAGATTAATACATATTAAGGCTGAGGCTCTACAGAGTTGTTTATTATGGAGATTAACTTATAATGATCCAGCGAGACACAACGCTCGCCAGTGGGAGTAATCTAAAGAGTAAGTTCAAGTATTTAAGAACAGTTTTATATGTAAATGAAGATGCAGGACTTTATGGTTCTCTTGTGATCTTTACGAAAACTTAACTGAGGTGCTCATTCAGATATGAAGTCGACACGTTAAATTGTCATCAAATTAACCGAACGGAGGCTTTTCTGAAAGGGGCTTCAGATTGTAGGAGACAGAAAATATATCTATTTCATTTTATTTTAGAAGCTCACAACAGAGAATTTCATTTATTTTGTCATCAAAATTGACCCAAAGCAATTATGTGTGGATCGACTAATAATCGGTTAATTGACGAAAGGCTGCAGCTCAGCGTCTGCTCTCCAGGTTTACTCTCCATCGCCTCCTTTATCCATCAGCAAATCTGTTGTTTCGTATCCGCCGTCCAACCTGCAGGTTCTCAGCAAGGTTACAACACACACACACACACTCACATACGCACGCACACGCACATGCACGCACACACACACATATGCTGAGTGTCTTTGAAGTCCAGCAGTGGGGGTGTCTGTCATCTCATGAAGTATTCATGTAGCATGTCAAGTGTGTGTGTGTGTGTGTGTGTGTGTGTGTAGGGGGGTTTAAAACAGTGGTTTTCACGGCTGCCTTGAGTCGACACTGCGAGAAGGAGGGGCTGTGAAAAGAGAGAGAGGAGAAGCAGGGCGGGGGCAAGCAAGGGAGGGAGGGAGGGAGGGAAGGTGAGGGAGGCAGACGGACGAACGGACGGATGGAGGGGAGGAAAGGAGGGGAGGAAGGTTGGAGCTCCGCCAGTGTTTCCCGGCAACAACAGCAGCGAGAGGCAGGAATCCACCCTTCATTCACTCGTTTATTTCTACCTCTTGTTTCAGTCCTCTATCCCTCCTGTGCTGCTGCCGCCTCCTTTCATCCCTCCCTCTCTCTCTCTCTCTCTCTCTCGCTCTCTCTCCTGGAGTTAGAGGAGGAGGAGGAGGAAGAGGAGGAGGAAGGCAGGAGGGGTGGAGAGGAATAGCATTGCGATACTGCAGGAACAGACTGAGGAGCTACAGGAGAGAAGAGAGAGGGAGAGGAAAAGGAGAGGTGGAAGAAAGGAGGAGGAGGAGAAAAGGAAAATCTGAGAGAAACGGGGAGGTAAATTAAAAGAAATGAGCCGTTAAAAAGGGAAAAATTGAGATGGAAGATGGAAAAAGAAGGGAGAAATTAGGTAAAGTGAGAGGAGAGAGAATGGAGAAGAGATGGGGAAAGGTACCTGAAGGTAAAAAAGAGCAAAAGGTTAAAGAGGAAAAGATAGAAACAGAGGAAAAAGAGAGGTAGGGAGGGAGAAGTGAAAGGAGAGGTGAAAGAGTAGGAAAAGAACGAGTCTGAAAGGGAGAAATATGGTTCAGTAAGAGGAGGAAAAGAAAACTGGAATACAAGGAGAGAAGCGAACAATTTCATCTACTTGTGGGACAAAAAGAAGAAGAGGTGAAGCCAGAGCCTCATGATCGGACGTTTAAACTGAAGGTTTACAGGTGAAGATCTGGTGCAGTGTTCGACTCCAGGATGGAAGGATCGATGTGAAGATGGATGGATGGCTACAAGAAGGATTGAACTGTCAGGTTCTTGGCGGTGAAACTATTTCCCTGTGACAAACTGACCTGAAGCTCCTTAAATCTCTGCAGAACTTTGCTCCGTTTTTCTGCAGATCCAGTTTCAACATGAAACTTTGGGACCGACTCTGATCCACGTGTGAGAGATGAAACTGGACGACCCAGATGGACGGATGGAAAGTTTACTGATCTGTGAAGGATGAAGCGTCGTTTTGATTGACAAATTAAAACGTTTTGGAATAATATGAACAAATTCTCAGCGGAGTTCGGTGCTTAAATCACGAGACGTCGATTTACAGATGGTAACTGAAATTTTTAGTACAGATTTTATCATTTGGATAGAAAAACTGTCAGATTTCATTTAGACTTTGGTGACTATATAGATATTTAAATATTTAAATTACCTGATGGATGAGAGGTCAGATTAATGAAAGTTTGGACCGATGGACGTATTTTTTATTGACGAACTGAGTAAAAACAGAGGAGAGAAACGTGGGAGGAGATCAAAGGTAATTGTTACGAGTTGCTCAACTGGGCGAATGAATGGCTTGAAAATGAAAGTGATGTGAGTCGTTTTAGTCAATGGATCAAGAAGAATCTTGTAGAACTCCCACATTCCCGTTAGAATTTGATCATCACAGTACAGATGATAAAGGGAGCTCTGATATTTTGAGACTTAATTTAGACTGATGAACTTATTTCTGATTACTGGACAGAGTAAAATCGTGGAAAGCTTCTATAGTCTTTAAGGCATTTGACACAAATGACCAATAAGGAATCACGCTGCCTGAGAGTGGAAGTGGCTTGAGTAGTTTTGGCAAGTGATATATTTCAAAACATTGCCTAGATATCACTTTAAGAGAAGTTACAGATGGATGGACGTTTGTTTCCTCCTGCCCAGGTTTTAATGTACAAAGAGAGTCAAGTTTACATACATTTGAAGGATATGTTCTTCATTTATAAACTGAGCAAAGCCTAGGACAAGTTATGTGTTTCTTAAGATATCTGTCAAGGATTTCTTGGAAAGCAGAATACAGCTGGTCAAACCAGTCATTCACTGATACCTAGTTTAAATTATAGAAGGAGATTTCATTGATGAAACCAAAAAACATTGCGGAAAACTCCCAAATTCCTTCAGGAGTTTGCTAAAAACTCACTTACTGATGGATGGATGACGAAAACATATAAATGCTGTAGATTCTTTATACCAACTGACTTCATGGATTATTTTAAATAAATTCCCTGAGGAGTTTGCTGAGAGTGATTCATACTGCTTAGACTCCCTTAGTGGATAGAGGAACAGATCATTTAAAGACCAACTGATGGATGTGAATAGTTTGGTGGAAACAGCTCTAATCAAAGACACATTTATCCGTTGGATGTTGGTTGGCAGAAGCAGAGGAAGATTTGGAAAACTCCCAGAACCTGTTAGGACTTTGGAAAGAGAGTTTCTGACAACAGGACACATCCGGATAAACTACTGATACAGTGCAACTTTATCTTATATGATTAACAATGGTGACAGTATCTGGACTAACAGTAATGTGGATCACTATGAAAACATCAAGTGGAACAATTACCTGTCAACTGATCATTGATGGATTCTGACCAGATACTTTTGGACGCTTGTTCTGTGGTTTTGGATGCAACAGCTGCTCTAAACCTCTCTAGAAACTCTGATTTCTGGATACCGTTTCATCTCTGACTTGAAAAGTTCAATTTCCTCAATCACCTCTGGCTTCACATGCTGATATTTCTCACTGCCACGTTCCACCGTTGAACTCAGCGTCCATCGCTGCTCAGCCTCAGTGATATTCATCAGATTCTCCTCCCTTAAATCCGCACTTCTCTGCTTCTACTTGTTGGAATAAAGTGTGGTTCTTTGCAATGGATGAGAACAAGTTTGGACACGGTTCCCCTTCAAGGCGAAGAAGTTTGAGCAGATAATGGATTGGAAGGAACTGTGAGTACTCATTTTTACATCTTTTTTCAACAGATCCAAAACATTAATTTCATTTTTATCTGGTTTAAACAAGCTTTAGATTTACGGGTGTTGTTGGAAAAGATGGCAAACCGGTGGAAGAAATGGGCTCATGGGGCAAATAAAGACGTACTCCAAGTGTAGTCAGTACAGCAGAAGATTGAACCATAAAGTGAGCGAATGTTAACATTTATGTTGGGCTGTAAAATAAGTCTGTCAGTTTCTCCCTCTGAGGCTGCCTCATATATTACAGTCACATTATTAACAGCGTCTCTTTAAAATGCTCCTGTCCTGTGAGTGTCTTCAGCTCATGTGAAATATGCTGATCAAAAAGGGGTTTTTTGGGGTTGGAAAAACCCTTTGGCTCGTTCTGCTCATCTGAGTTTCAGCAGGTTTTATTCACACGAGGTGGAAACTTTCTACTCCGCTGATTAATGACTTGCAAAATCCTCATCAGGAATTCCTCTTTAACAGGCCTCCATGTGATTTTCTGCCCATTGATTTTCTCTTCATCCTCATGATAGATCCACTTTGGAGTCGGGGTGTGGCAGAGTGTCCACACAGAATTGACTGAACATGTAGGAATGTAGGAGATTTTAACTGTGTGAGCCTCCGTGAGGTTAATGCAGACCTGAAATGTTGTAGAATCAAAGCATAAAGGTGGAAGATCAAGAAAAAAAATCATCCGTCTTCTGATTCTGTCTCTGTTAAGTGATGGTCTCTGGAGTCTGATACAAAAGGGCATTTTGGTGTTAAAGGCCAAACATCCGCAGGTGACCTCATCATAGCTGAATGGATATTTTAGTTTAATCACGTCATAAACAACACAAAGCCTGCTGTGTTCATATGTATTAAGCTTTCCCGTGTCATAATCATGGCAGGGACATTTAATTGACATCCCTTTTCCAGGTTAGTGATTCTCTGTGCAGCACATGACTGTGAGTGCAGGTGTGAACACTGTCCGACATTCCTGAGCCATTTTCATTTTAATTAGCTGACAAGCGTTCGCGTTAATAAAGTAATTTAGATAAGTGTGTCAGTTGAATAACCCAGCGCACTGCTCGTGGTTTCCCATTATATTCGCACGGTGCCATGTCCTGTAGTGTTTCATACAACATCCACGGAGGATGTTGGCTCTTCTGCCTCACCGTCAGCAAAATGTGTCTGCGGCCAACAGTTTTCGGCAGCGGAGATGTGGTTCAGCGGGAAAATGACACAGCAATAAACACAAAGCAAGTCAACACAGAGGCAGACGCTGTTGTTTTATGAATTTCAAATAATGGCTGCGTTATGTTTGGATTTAGTGGAGCACAAGTGGATTTTTTTGACTGCATAGCTGATACCTATTGCTTACTAATAGAAATCCAAAGTGCTGGACCGCCCTGACCTCAAGCTGTAGCACATCATCCTGGTCAGTAGTTTAAATGTAATGTTACACTATTTTGTTCTGAGCTGAGGAATCATTCATACCCACCATGCTGGTTCTGAGCCCACCTACCTAACTAAGTGTATAAGTAGTTTCTCTTTTCCCTCTGGTATGAATTTCCCCTCACATTAAGGAATTAGGGATGAAGAGACAGTGCTATGATAAAGGTTTGCTCAACTTTAAGAAAAAGTCCTGGTTTGGATTACTTTGTTAGATTAATAAACAGGTTGGAAGAAAGCGCAGTGTTTTGTCAACCCATCCATCCACCCCGACCTCCTCCCTGCTGTCATCAATATTACAGCCACTAGAGGGTGCAGTTCGCCGATGTATTAAGGAGAACTGCACACTGGAATCATTAAGCTCTTCTAGACTTTCCAAATGCTGCTGGACCTGATGGATCATTCTGAATATACAGAGTCATTTTTACAGGTTTGTGACTCTCAGAAAAAGACTCTCAGTGTGGAAGGAAATCTTTTTGGGCACGTGCGGTTTACATGATGAACACTAGAGTTTTAGTGTAGCCACTTGATCAAAGTCATTGTACAGGTTAGTTGTGTTTCCAGTATGTTGTCCTAATAGTAACTGTGTCGAAATGAGCAGCTGCACAAACATTAATGGCATAACAGGAAAAGTAAGCTCCACTACACCGTATAGAAACAGATTACAGACTCAAAATCTGTTGTACAGCACAGTGGGACGCAGGCCTAGCCGATGAAACAGTAATGATAAGTGATAAACACTTCATCAATAGTAATAAGAAAGGTCCAAGCGTCCCTGAATCATAACAGCTTATCAACCCTTTGATAATGAAGCTCCCGTGCCCTCCGTTGCTTTCCCCATTTCTTCTGTGCAGGTTTCCCAAGGCGTGCTAGTCTGTCCCGACACCCCTGGTGGTGAACACCTCAGTGGTTGCCCTTCCAAGATAGGCTTTTATTGTCTAAGATGCCAATGACCCTGTGTCCCCCACCACCTCCACCTATAAGCAAGAAACTCTGGGTAGCTGATGGATTTGATGTTGGGATATGGTCAGAACCTGTTCCAGTGATACCAAGTCCTGAGCTGCCAGTGCGACGACTGGGTTTATTTAGTAAATTGGGGGTTTAAAACCTCTTGGCGATCTTACTGCCAACCTCGTCCAAACACCCTATGTGTAAATGTCCTACCTGATATTTCTTCGACTGCTTGCTGACTCCTGGTTGACCTTCTCCAACCTCTTCACAGTGGACGTCTGGTGTAGGAATACTTCCGGACACACGTTTTCCCAGAATCGTGCTTTTGTTCTGAGGAGTTGAAAGTCTCTGCTGCGCTGCTGTAGATCCAGATAAGCTCAGTTCGGCTGAGTCATGGCATCCGGCTGCAGTTTGATGGGCGCTGGAGGTTTTAAGCCTCTTTCCTTCTTCACATTCTGCTCTATAGCTTCCATGTTTGTTCTCTTTCTCCATCATCATTTCTCCATTTTCCTCTTTCGTATTTGCTCAGTTCCCTTCTACCCCCTTTGAGCTTTCTACTTTTCATTGTCTTTCATCCTGTATCGATTGATTTCTCCCCTTTTTCTTCTGTTTTCTGCTTTTTGTTATTCACACGATTCACCTTGTACCAAAGGAGTAGTCAGACTGAAACCGTTAACTGAGAATTGTGCACAGGAACGGTGCTTCTGCATGGAAATACTGATGTATAGATGCTGTGAACAGCAGAAACTAAACTTCATTCAGCTCCTCAGCAGGTAAACAGGACCAGGGGAATGCGGTAAAACCCGAATAGCTACAATATACAGAAATGTCGTGCCATATGTTGCTGTAATTGAACTAAACAGACCCTTGTGATTGTGTGTGAATTAGCCTCACAAATACCGATTGAAATGTTTCTCCCAATTTTTTGTCTCTCCTGCTTAAATTCCTCTTTTCGTCTCCGTATTTTGCTCGAATCAACGCGCCCGGTTCCCAACGCTGAAGTGTAAATGTCAGCGTCTAACACACACCCACATGTACACGTTCACCTTGCAGCGCTGCAGTTCGTGTTTCCAGAGTTTGTTGGTGATAAACGTTCGACTGGCTGAAATAACACACACTCTGAGTGAATCCCCCGAGGCTGCTCCCTGCCGTCCTTCATGGAAGCTGTAATTACACGCTCTGTTTTCTGATTGGACTCAGTGAGGAGGACGGAGGGATGAAGAGGAGGAGGAGGAGTGCAGGGAAAATCTCTCCTCCTCTAATGATCGGAGTTTGAGCCTCCTCGACCCCCCACTTATCCAGCACTCCACCTCCTCTTCTTCATCTTCTCACCTTGTGTTTGACATTTTCTGTCATCAGGACCTGTTCAGACTCTCAGTCCTGCAGGGTGAAACTCATCTGTTAATAAAAAAAAACCCAAAATGTTGGATCACAACCCATCAAACTGCAACCACCCAAAAATGAGCATTAGACAAAGATGTGATAGAGAGGTGAAATGAGGTGAAATCCAAAGATATAGCTTACATTGAATGTTTGGTTTGGTTTTTTTTGTGTTAGGTTCCTTATCTTCTCTTTTGCATTTAATTGTGTTGTCTTTGTTTCTTATATTTGACTTTTTTGTGAATTTCGTGCGTGTTTTTAAGTTATTTTTCGCTTCTTTTTTTGCATGTTTTTGTGCTGAGGTTCTTTTTCTGAGAGTGTTGCACTACTCAGCACGTCTAATTTGTTTTGTGAACAAGAAAATAATTCTCTGTGGTGACTGTTGGCGACTCTGAGCAGCCGTACATCATGGATCTGCTTCAGTAGATTTGCATTTAACTGATATTTCTGCAGCATGCCGGTTGAGCTGTGTGCTCACCCGCAGATTTCAGCTGCACTGGAAATTCCTTCAAACCGGTAAATTGACGATAAACTGATCAAACCCCCTCCATACTGTAAAACTTCAGCCACTCAGCAGTTCTCCTCATAAACAAACTTCTGCAGACTGCAGCTGTAAAATGAAGAGACGCAGTGTTTTCATTTTCTACCTGATCAGCAATGAAACGTTTTAGTTTGTCTTTCTAGAAACTCTGATGTCAAGTAGTTATCAGCCAGTTTTCTCTTACATTAACCATCATATAAAATCATTTTATACAATATTTATTTTTCCTGTAAAACTCCACTATAAGGGGAAGGTATTGAATAACTGAGCTGCTTACACTTCCACGGTTTCCCTTATAATCAACATCAAATTGTGCAGGACTTTCTTGGAAATATCTTGTAATTAACAGTTAAGCAGAAAGTTTTGAGGAAATATGTTGCTTAATGCGGAACAACCAGACAGCTGTTTTTCCCCCTTCATATTGCCTTTTTGTTCATAAAGACGGCTTTTGTATTTGACTAATTTTCTGCATTTTGCATTTTCGTGTCACATTTTTTTTTCTCATCGTGGACTAATTTTTTCTGTGTAATGTAAACAGTACAAACCATGGCCAGATGAAAATGGCTCCTCTCGTTTCCTGTCTAGTACAACAAAGTTATAATGCCAAAAATCACACACAAAGAAAATAACTTAAGATAAATTTGTTAGATTATTTATTTTGGGAAAAAAAGGGAAAACTTTTGAGTTGTCCCAGTCCCAGTTAGAAGCCGAGCGGCACCATTTTGGACCAATTGCAGCCGGCGAAGAGATGTTTGGTCGAGGCCGACATACAAAGAATTACAGTGGTCCAGCCTGGTCATGATCAGAGCGTGAATGACTCTCTCAAAGTCACCATGAGGGAGGTACAGCTTCACTTTAACAAGCAGCCTTAACTGGAAGAAACTATTTTGAACGACAGCGCTAATCTGTTTGTTGAAATTAAAGGCACTGTCGAAGAGCACACCCAGGTTTTCAACAAAGGGATGTGTGAACGACCCGAAAGGGCAAAGAGTGCTGGCGCAAGAGTCCAGCTTGTCAGAAGAATCTGTGTCCATGTGTACATGTTTATTTGTTTCCATATATTCATGCTCTCTGAAACCACAGCCTGCAGTTCAGTGAAGGAGTCCTGAAATTTTTGTCTCATGATTGTTGGTTGTAGCTGAGTCATGAATGGCTTCACTTTTTTTTGTTTTCGCAGAATTGGGTTAATGGAATCTGTCTGTACAAAAGAGAGACATGCAGATGAAAGTAATTTAATGAAATATCACGATTTTAAGCTGAGATTTAATTTGTTTCTCCAACCAAACTTTGTTCATGGTCCATGCAGAAGTTGAAAACTCTGTCGATTCTTTCTGTTTTTGCAGGTTCTGGCTCTGATAAATGGTTTTAGACGTCATGCCTCTCAAAGTTGTCAGCAGGTTTTGGGTTCAGAGGTTAAATGACAGGTTTAAGTGTGTTTGTGCAGCAGCTTCTTATCTTTAAGCAGAACACAGTACTTCTGGCTGAATCTTTGTGTCTCTGGTGTTTTCTGTCTGCAGGGCGGCTCAGAAGCTCAGTCTGTCCCGCAGGAAGAAGTCCCAGCCCGGCCCGCCCTCCTCGCCTGGGGAGGCCCCAGGCCAGCTGCTGTACACCGGCGGCTTCAGCGGGGCCCTGCAGCTCTCCCCGCCCGCCGTCCCACCATGCCTCCTTCGAGCCGGGTCGAAGGTCAAGGACACGCCGGGGATGGGGAAGGTAAGACACTGCAGAACAGCCTGCAGGAGACCAGAGCCCAGATCTGCGGGTTCTCAGGCTGCTGGAATCTCATGAATCCAGTTTGGTCAAGCAGCAGGTTGTGGGAAACGTCTGCAGCAGAGCGTTAGTGGGCAGTGAGGGGTCACAGGGTCGACTGGATGAAGGAGCTTTCTGTTTCAGTATGAGGAGGCTGAAAGATGACATAATGTGACGGAGGCAAACAGCCACTGAACGTCTTTGTTTCATTCAGCTGGTTGATTGTTTACAGAGCAAATGGATTCATAGTGTCTCTGCTCAGACGTTTATCTCTTACTGAACACTTGATTTTCTGTCTGCAGGGGGAGATTTTATCATCACCTGCTCTGCTCAGTGATTTTAATCCAGTCTACAGCGTATGTAGGTCATTTATCACACCCGCCCCGGTAATAATTACTGCTCCTCCTGTCATTTAAATCTCCTCCAGAGCCTTGTCGATGTTTTTACTCTGACCTGTCGGCCTCCTGAATGTTCACAATTACGCTTGTCTCAGTCTCAAAGAAGTTGTAGCTCAGGCTCATCAGAATCAGTTGTATTTCCTAAGTAGGTTTTCAAATACAAGGAATGTGACGTGGCAATTTGGTGCATTACAATAAAAGCTGACAAGTAGGAAGGCAGGTAAGGAGCAGCGTTTTCTGTTGGAGAGAGTAACCCGCTTTGAGGTGGACTTCTTGTAACTTTGAGGACCTTTTGTGAGACCTTCTGCTTTCCAAAGGAGGAACCCTTTATATTTGTGGGACTCCATGATGCCACCCTCTCACCTCTTTAAGAACAGGGATGATATTTGATCAGTCTGTGACTTTAAGCAGCCTGTAGCGGCGCTAACAGTGCTTTCTAGGTTTCTCTGGTTCCAGCAGGACTCCTGCCTGCTGACGTTATGTAATGTCTTCATGGACACGGTTAGCGGTGTTTGGACTCTGCTGCTGGCTGCAGATCAGACGGTGGCTGTTAGAGCTCACGGTGTTGCCAGATCTGCTGCCGTCTGCTCGGCGTGAAGTGATTAACGTCTGACACGACACACTGGACTGACACGAGCTCAGAGCAGGTCGCGACCAAATGACCCCAATCACGCACTTAACCTCCGGACGGCTTTCCAGATATCCCCTTAATTAACTTCAAAGAGCAGCGTGTTGTTGTGTGTTTCCTGGATGTGTGCTGAAGCTGGCAGCAACTGTCTGGAGCCAGTTTACAGTTTGCTGGAAGCATATTGTGGGAATCACAAGTGTCTCAGTGTTTGTTCACAAGGATGTCAGATCTGCTCTCTCATCCCTTCTGGCGCCTCTGAAACAAGGAATCATTCAAGTGAAGTCGCCGTATTTTTATCTCAGTCCTCTGGCTTGAGGGTTTGTGCAGTGTTTGCCAAAATAAAATTTAGACTATTGAACGCAGTACAGACATTAATTAAATAACTTGTTGACAGTTTTACACTGTAAAAAATTCTGTTAAAAATGGTAAAAATCTGGCAACAAAGGTGCCAGAAAAAATAAATGCTGAAAAAAATGACATACTGTAATGTTATATTTTTTGTTGATTTAAATACAGTAAAAATTCTGTATTTTTGATGCAAAATAAAAAAAAACTAACAAAACAAACACAAATACCATTAATAAAAATACGGATGTTTTCATGAGTTCAGTATTCACAGTTGTGGTCTTTTTTAAACTGAAATACTGTAACATTCAAAAACTGTAAAAATAAATAAATAAATAAATAAAATAAAAATAAAAAGGTGACAATAATGCCAAAAGCCTGTTGAATAATTATATTTTTAGCTGATTTAAATACAGTAAAATTGTTTTCGATGTCAAATGTAATAAATGAATACATTTTATACAAATATAGATGTTTTGATAAGGGCATTATTTACAGTTTGGTCTGTTTTTTGTGATTAAGATGCACATTTTTAATTTTCTGTGTTTTTACTAGTTATTATCTGTCATTTAAAGTAACTGAAAATCTGTAAAATAATTTTTCAAAAAAAAAAAATAATTAAAAGCTGTTTTAAAAGTTAGATTTTTCATATCACACTGGTCAGAAATGACGAATGACAGAGAACAAACTGTAACAAACAGCAGGCCTTACTAATTACATGAATTTATTGACATTTATATCATGTTTTTGTCAGTTTCTGCAAGTGTATTTTGCATATATATGATGTCTCTTCATTTAAAGTCCAAACTCAGTAAAAGACTGCAAGGCCAGACAGAATGTTTTAAAGGGGGGAGTGATGGATAAATTAAACAATTAAAAGGATATAAATATTGTAAATTGAAGCCTTTGCTGAACATTTTTGTGGATGGTTGACCTTACAGCTCATGTTATCATGTAAAGCAGCCACTGAACAACATGGAGGATCTTTGTAAAGGAGCTGAATCTGAAGCTTATTAAGACTTTTAAAGACCTGCGGAAAGCCGGTGGTTGGTTAAGTAGAAAAATGTTCCCTCTCCTCCCCCCCGGCCGCCTTCTGCAGCTGCTAATCACTGCACGTCTGTAGTTCAGCTTTAAAGTCACCATGAGCCGATCTGGATTCTCCCTGATCTGATTCTCCTTCATGTGTCGTCCAACCGGCATCTCCAGGAGTTCAGATCTTCTCTGTCCTAATAGAACATCTGGGCTCCAGTTAATGAGCCGCAGCGTCGAGGAACGAGAAATAAAACAGCATTTTAATGAGACTGGATGAGCTGAAATTACAAAGCTCTGCAGAGCCGTGATAAAGCTAAGCTAGTAAGCTAACCGCTTAATTTATTCCCCTTCTTCATGAAGTTTTTATTAAATGAAATGATCAGCAGTGGTGAATGAAACGTATTAGTAAAACCCGATGCAGTTACTGGACTAAAAAACACCGACTGACTACAAGATCCAGTATGAAGGCGCTGAAAACACTCACCAGCGTTCAAACTACCCATCATGCAACAGTCACTGCAACTCTAATGGTCTGGTCCTGACATTTAAAGCCACCCCTCGCTGTTTTAAACTTCATTTCAGGAAAAACATCCTCTTGTATTGACACTGATGCAGTAAAGATGGTGGTCCAGTTTAAAGACCCGCTGAGGGTTTCTAACTGAGGCTGAAACCACTCAGACCTCCTCCTGCTGCTCTCAGACGCTTTTTATTGTTGCCTGTTGGTCATAAACTGTGAAGCAGTTTGTATTTACAGCATAGGAAATGTCCCTCTGTGACTTGCTCGTAAACACTGTGATGGACTGAGCTGAGAGGAAACACACTGTTCACTGCTGCCACCGTCATTCTCGGAAATTTACTCAGCATCTCGTTAAACCCAGCAGTAGCTTGTTTTAATGAAACATGAGAAAACTCATTTTATGTTAATATTTGTCTGACAGTGGTTCCCTTTTATCAGATTCACAGTATGTGACAAACTTGCTATTGGTTATTCTGACAGAGATAAATGCAACTACAACTGCATGTACAGTTTGAGGTTTACTGAAGTAGTTCCAATTTATGCTAACCAATGCTTTAACTACATTTTGCTGCTAACGTGTGGGCACTTCTCCTTAATTTTTATGCAGTACTTTTACTTGTAATGGAGTATTTTTACTTTTCTGTATTGGTACTTTTACCTAAATAAAGCAACTAAATGCTTCAGTCACACCTCAGCTGCTGTGTGAAGCGCTCAGTTCTCCTGCAGACTCTGGTGCTTCACTTGACTTTAGAAATCAGAATCCACCCTCTGGACATCCGCTGTCAAGGATATGTGTAGGTGTAACCATGGAAACACACATGTGCACGAGAGTGAAGCAGCCGTTCGAGCAGCTCTGTGCTGTCAGTCTGCAGGAAACAGTCATGATGCCTCTGGAATATGATGCTGACATCTTCTTGTTTTTCACAACATGAAGAGCGGCTGCAGCTGGTGTCATGTCTTTGTGCTTTGTTCGAGGTTTTTTGTTGCTGTTGTAAAAATCAGAGTGAAAATGGTTTATCATGGTGGCACCAACAGGCTGCTGGAGTCTGAATTATGAGATCAGATTTTCAGGACTTTAACTGCCTTTTACTGTCTTTTATTTCCTTTTTTCAATCTTGATCTAAATGACTTTCCTTTCTGTTAGTTTCTGATCCTTTATTAGCCTTTATTTGTCATTTCATCCTTTTTCTCTCTTTTAAATTTTTCTTTATCCTTTCTTCTTTCTGTATCAGGTCAACCGTTTACTAAATGAAGAAAATTCATGTAAAATTTTTATTTCTAAATGTTTCTTCTATCAAGCTGTTTGTTCCACTAACTGTGAGATATTTCCAGAAAACTGACTTTCATTAAAAAGAGGAGAAACTTTATGGAAACTGACTCTTTGACCAACATTCGGAAGCTAAAATAAGATGATCAGAGGAAGACGTGATGAACTCTTGGCGTCCTCTTTTCTCTCATTTAGCATTTAGAGCTGCCTTTCATCCCCCTGAACCAACAGCACTTAATGAGTTTAATAAATTAAAATGAGTCTTTTCGCTGTGGACTCTGGCTGCTCTCTGTGTGGGCTGGAGAGCTTTATTGTGAATGAAGCGGCTCTCGCTCTTTGAGAACAAAACCAAAGTCGATTTTGAGCGTAAAGACTTCATTATCAGCTCACAGAGACGAGTTCAGACCGAGGCTTGGTTAGTTTGCGCCGTTTGAAGCTCGGCAGTATCACAGTCCTCCTCCAGACTTTAGTCCTGCATTCACTTTGACTCTTCTAAAAGATGCTTTTGTCAAATTAATGTACAGATGAGATACTGGGAAGATCCAGAGACCTACACTTCCCTGCTTTTTCCCATTGACACCTGTTGGCAACTGATTACCGTGGTAACAGCAGCTGGTTTAATACAGGATCAGCAGCTGGATGACGGCTGTCTGGCTTTTTAAATGCATTTTTTGCAAATGATCGTACTCAGTCCTGAACTTGTTTGCTGTGACCACTGCAGGTGGGACTCACTGTCAGTTCAAATGAGTTGTTCGAGAAAATAAAAGTTCTGTTTGAAGTCTTGTCAAAACCGGTCTCTCCAAATGCAGCAGGACTTTAAGTGAACTGTGAATAGTGACTGTGTAGTTAAATGGGATTCTTGGTGAAAGCAGAAAGTACTCCTCTGCTGAGAATGAGAAGCGTGTACAAACATAGGACATACACAATCATGCATGTAGGAACGTCATCTGACAAATTCAGCATACACATTAGTTAAAAACAACACCCGTACAGTGAATGTGGTGATATTTCCATGGAAAATTATCACCCAGAGGTTAGAAGTGATAGAAAGTCTCGGTCTTTCACATTCATTCATGTCTGTGTCAGCTGATCTGTGCTCAATTGCTTTGCTCCACGCTGTCAATCATAGATCATCAGAGAGAGTCTTCTTCCTGAAGGGGGCGTGGACACTGAAACAGCCTATTTAGAAAAGGACTGAAACCAGGAGTTATACAGTCATGGTGAAACGAATCGTCTTTGTGGTGTTTTGAGCTGATAAGAAATGAAAGACACATGGGACGTGAGACATGAGACCTTTAAATGTTTGTTTTTGGTTTCATTCAAAGAAAAAAATGAAATTACCTGCCCAGAACAGACAGTTAACTGCATGTGACTTCTTAGCTGGCATGACCCATAAGCCTTATTTCTACTGCATAAGTTGACTTGACCTTACTAGCTTTTGGTACCAGGTACTTTTTACCTTTTTTCCATTGCAGTCGTAGCCTACCTCCTCAGTGTGGGCAGGATTCTCAGTTGACTATTATAGTGGAACCTGATGAAACTGCTGTGACATCATCTTAAACACATCACAAACACAGGGACAAAGGAGGATATCAAACATGCTGCTGTAGATTCTCTGTTTTCTCAGGTTCTCTGGTCTGGCCTAAACACTGATCATAGCATAGCCTGCCTCCGGCTGTTTCAGTCCAGTATTGGTCATAACACATCCCATTTTACACACATGTTAACAATCTGGTCTTGTGACTCCTGAACCGTAGCTGGGCATCCTCAGGTATGCTGTCTCACTTAGCTTAGCATGGTTCGCTGGTTGTAACAAGGTTCAGGAAGAGTCCAGACCAACTCTGCGGTGGAGAGCGAGGCTCCACCGTTTTCCTTCCTATTACTGTATGCATTTCCTCCTGCTCCTATGTCACTCATACAAACCATCTGCAACCTTAACCAAACTTCTTTATATCAGTGTGGTCAACGTGGGAAGTCATGAGGTAGTACCAAAAAAGTACAAGGCCCTACCCACAATGCAGAAGTCAAGTAAAGTCGAACTGTATGCAGTGGAAATGAAACTGCAAAAAGCTCATTACTGTGAAATATGTGCTGTGGAAATCTAGATGAGACATACTAAAGCAATCGAGGTGCAACCGTATTTGTCTTTTGTATTTTATGGAAGTATAACAAAGAAAAATGAAGAAGAGAAATGCAGAGTGAATATTTCAGCTGAAAGGGCAGAGCTCAGACACCAGGATCAGGTTCAGAGGTCTGACAAAGATCCAAACAAGACAATGCAAGTTATTGTAGCATTTGTCCTTCAAACATTACAGCCTCAGCTTTCTCATGAAGATAACAGGAACTTCTCTGCCAAGGATTGTAAATTATGCAGAGTGCAGTCAAAACCAGACTATGACAATAGTGAGACCAAGGCCATGGTTGTTATATGACAAATTCACCACAAGGAAAAGTAAAAAGGAAATTTTGCTGCAACAGGATGAAAGGTTGAAATCATCCAGAGTTCTCCTTTAATTATAGAAACCCTGGAGGAGTTTTAGATTTACGGTCTGTCTGAACCCGAGGGGTAAACCTGTAAAATCAGCACCTGTGTTTGCCCCTATTATGACAGTTATAGTTTGGATGTACAGGTGTGTGTATGAAGAATCACCAGTACTTATGCCTTTGTTAACCAGGTTCTTAAAAAAAAGGAAAGCCAAATATAACTGAGTCCCAGATGTTAGGTGTTGGGCAGTTGTAGAAACTACAACAAACAAAGTTGCCACTGAATGTAGAAGCATCGAGTGGTTTTTGATGAAGGCGACCAACAGAGAAGGGAAACAGAAATTCCATTAAAATCTGTCAGATTGTGACTTTAAAGGACGTGCAGCTGTTCCAGACTGGAGACAACCTCCTTCCTGTCTGGTGACTGAGGAGGTGATGATTCGCTCCGCTGGATCGCAGCGACACATCATTTAAAAAATGCTGTGTCTCAGATTGTTATTGGCTTTAAACTTGACCTCCTCACCGCCGACTCAGCAGCTGTGTGACAGGCCAATAAAAACCCATCAGAGTCACGATGCGACGCCGCAGGCTGATCTCTGCTGAGAGGCACAAACTGCTGCAGGTCAGAGGTCAGGAAGAGGTTGCTAGTTTGAATCCCTGCTTAGCCGAACACTTTAGATTACAGGGAAACGTCTTCAATGCACCTGAAATACTGAAAATTTCACATGAGGTGTTATATGAAGCAGGTGGCATCAAACAGAAAACAAAAGCCCTTATCTTCATTTATGTTCCTAAGATGTCAAAATGCTTCAAAAAGTGAGGTTCAGACTGCCTCTGAAGGTGAAGACTACATCTCAGGTCACTGGGTTCCAACCAGGGGAACAAAGTCAGACCTGGTACTGATAACCTTTAGTGAAGAGCTTGGTTACTCTGGACTCACAGTGTGGTCGTCCCGCCTCTTTGACGTTGACTTCCTGTCTGTCTGCAGGTCAGAGTGATGGTCCGGATCTGTTCGGTCCACAGCAGCGAGTCCTCAGAGTCCATGTCCTTCCTGAAGGTCGACGGCAGAAAGAAGCAGCTCACTCTGTGCGAGACGTCGGCCGGTGGACTCTCCGCCGCCCAGAGACGAGCCTCAGCCTCCGCACCCAAGACCTTCACCTTCGACGCCGTCTTCTCACAGGACGCCTCACAGGTGGGACTTAAAAAGAAGTGCTCAATGAATAGGGTTTTTTTTCTCTCAGCTGACACCTGCAGTCATGTGACAAAAATTCAAGGACTTGTCTGAACTGCAGGCTGCGTTTAGACAGAGCAGATAGGAGAAGTATGGAAGCAATTAAAAATGCAAACAGTGAAATATCTGTAGCATATAGAGCCAGCATTTTTATTTTACAGAATTGGTAACACCTGTGGGCTCTTGGAATAATAAGCGAACATAGAAATGTAACTTTTTTGTCTGATTTATGACATTCTGACTTTGTTAAACTTCACAAAAAACACTTCTGAGTTTTCTCTGCTTTTAGCCATAGTTGTGCTATTTTCATCAAGTTGTCAGACTTTACATTTCAGTGAAAAATGAGCCCCCAGTGAATAAAAATGTAACAGAAAATGCTCTGAAATCTGACATACTGTTGGGTTAGTTTGATATATTATCTTCTGTTTGCAAAAGTTCAATTTGTAAAACACCTGCCAGAAAAATCAAGTAAAAAGAAAGGTACATTTTCCTCTGACAGTTGCAAAGTTAAAGCATTAAGTAAAAACACATGAAATTTGTACTTTGCAGGCTGCAGATAGCTCATGACCTTGACTAAATGAATGGATCCGCTAAAAATGACTGAAAGTTCCTTTTTATATACTCAGTTCTGTGTAGAAACATATGGATTCAAGGCACACACCCAAAGTTTGAGCTCTTCATCAGCGAGGTGTCACCTCTGCAGCATGTTCTGTTTCCCCAGAGACAGACGACGGCAGGAGGTGCAGATACATCAGAGTGTGTGTGATAGTTAATCTGTGTGTGATGAGATCAGACCTCCACAGCAGTGAGGAACCGGCAGGAAGCAGCAGATGTGCAGACGGATGATAACAGTTGGAGTTGGCAAAACATGTTGGTTTATATTTCAGCTGCTAAAACAATATTTTACTCTGGATTCTGTGTTGCATTAGTATCTTTAATCTGAGGAAAAAATGAGTCTGAGAGCTTGTGTTTTATTGGTTTTGGCAGAATGTGTGTGACCGCCCTCATGTTTAAACATATTTCTACTTGCCATGGCCCATATTGGACCAATCACAGCTGTTTATCCATTATTATGCCAGTTTTACACGATGAATGTACAGAAGAGCAATGTCGACATGTTTGTAAACAACTAAGATGGCTGCTGGAACAGTCTTTTGAATCTGTGATCGTGTCAGTGCTGTAAGAACAGGAGGTTCTTTCTTTATAGCTGCTCTTAGAGTCTGTTAACATTCATCCATCACTCAGTGCTACGTCATAGAGGTGCCAGAATATATTCTCACTGGTTTGGGGATGCCAGACTATTATATCCTATCAAAATGTGTCAAATCCCATCATATTGTTACACCAATCAGCCACAACATCATGACCACTGACAGGTGAAGTGAATAACATTGATCATATTAGTACTATGTGGTGTTCTGCTGGAAAACCTTGGATTTTAACATCCATGTTGATGAGACTTAGACACCCAAATAAACCTTGTCCCAGAACAAGCACACTCCCTCATGCAAATGGAAATCCCAAATGTCACTGGTCTACCCCCACAGGAAAATGCACCCCACCACATGGAAACAACATCAAACAATCAGGAACATGTTGAGGAACATGACAATGACCCAACATGTTGATTTGACCTCCAAACTTCCTGCACCCCATTCTGATCAAGCATCAACAGGATGCAGTAAAACAAGTTTGACTGACAGAGACCCCACTGCACAAGCCAGAGCACCCAAAGGATCCAGTTCCAACATCCTGGTTCCAGACCCCATAGGACACCCTGAGAGGTCCTCTTGTCCATGCCCAATGGTTCAGAGCATTTTTGAGCACATTAGGGGGACCAACACAATATTAGGCAGGTGGTCATAATGTTATGTGTGTATACTGAAACATAACAAACTAATGTGTTGGATTATAGAGCGACGTCACGTGATGTTATGATGAAACTTGATAAAGCCAAATGTAACATCACCTAAAGCACAATATTGCTCAGTCTTGCAGGCCTGCACATGGACACCACGGACACACAGTTGTTGTTATTATACTACTCTCTAGTCGTCTTTGAGTCCACTTAAAGATTCTGTTCCATAATTGTTCAGTAGATTAGTGTCTGCATATTCCTCACACTGCTGAACTCTATTAAACTGCATACAAATTTTGGTTCTGCATACTGACTCCCGTAGCTTTGGGCAGGTAATGACATTTACGCCCAGCAGACCATAACATTGGACTTATGCCACACAGTGTAACACGATGCATCACACCTCTGATGTAACTTGATATAACATAACTTGTATTTCTTGTATTCTAATGGTCGCATTGAGCATGATCCTGTGCAAGTACATCGGCTGATGCTTCTGGAAACATCTTCAGTGGTGCCTCCACCAAGGTGACCCAGCTGAGGTTGATCAGAGCTTAACATATTTCCATGTCTAGCTATCTATTTTGCTTTATGTGGCCTTTCTCTCTGAGCCACACCCATCTTGAGGCTTTTGCTAGTGGTCTTGCAGATGGCTCTTCTCTTCCCCTCTCCTTCGATGCCCAGCAGCAAAAAGAAATCGGGCTGCAAAACCCCTGAATCTGACCTCTACTGTCAGACACCTTGCCCTCCATCTGGCTTTATATTCAACCGTGCAGTACAACATTAACATAATGCACTGTTGTTCAACACAACTCTCTGCAATATTACACACTTCAGTGTACTGCATTTTAATGTGACACAATGTGGCGTGACAAATATAATGCCCTGTACTCCAACACACTGCAATAGTAAGTAGTTTTGCATAATAAAATGTGACATGGTGTAATGCAACACAACTGCAGCTTCACAGCCTGCAACACTGCAGTTTGTATATCAGTGTTGTACCTGTTGTATCTGATTGTATTGTGCTTCTTTATTCAGCCATCATTTGTTTACTGTATCTGTTTATTTTTTACCTCATTGTTCTGTCTGTTCTTATGTCTGACATGATCTGTGCCATGTCTGACCTCTAACATGATTGGTGGATTCTAACTTTCCTCTGACAGGCTGAGGTGTGTTCAGGGACAGTAGCCGAGGTCATCCAGTCGGTGGTGAATGGAGCAGACGGCTGCATCTTCTGCTTTGGACATGCTAACCTGGGTAACTACACGATACACTACTCTCACACACCCATGAACAAATTAATTTGACAAGTAATGTCATTGCTGCGTTGACTCCGCCCACCGCAGGGAAGACGTACACCATGATTGGTCGGGACTGCTCCACCCAGAGTCTGGGCGTGGCTCCGACTGCCATCTCTTGGCTCTTTAAAGTGATCGAGGAGCGCAAAGAAAAGTCTGGAGGGCGTTTCTCTGTCAGAGTGTCGGCTGTGGAGATCTCCGGTCGGGAGGAGACACTCACCGACCTCCTGGCTGAAACCTCCTCCTCAGCTGGGGGCCACCAGGAGGCTCCGGGCCCCGCGGTGTCCCTCAGAGAAGATCCTGTCTGTGGATCCCAGGTAGAGACAAAAAACTCATAAACTTCCTCCTAAATCATGTCTTATTTCTTTCCTTCACCAGAAGAATGGGAAGAAGAACAGTAACTAGACTTTCAAAGTAAAAGATTTACACACTCAGGATTTATGACCCAGTTTCCTCTTCAGTCACTGTTCAATAAAACCACATTAGATGGAGGCAGATGTGATGTCAGGCTCACTGGAGAGATGATTGACAACCAGGCAAACAAACAATTCACTGAGCTGTCATTGGTGTCATCTTTCAGGGGAAGATAAAGTACTGTTTGCTGTACACAGAGAAAGAAAGTGATTAAAGGGAATATTTTTAAGAAAGCTTCCACCCACTGTTATCAGGTAAATTTATGTAGGAGCCGTGTCACATCAGAAAGTGTTTCACCAGATTTTATACTTCATTATTAAAAAGTGTTATAAAATCCCTTGTTCAAAACAGGTTATGTAGTGCCGTGCACTACACATGTCAATATGTACTGTGACATGATGTGGTGTAGTGTAATAAAGCACAACTTAACATACTGAAGAAAAATGCTATGCTCCACAATGTAACATTTTTCAGTGCTATGTAACATTATATAACACTATGCAACCTGATGATATGCATTATTATGCTACATAACACTATGTAATGTAACGCTATGCTACACAACATAACACCACACAATGCTACACAGCCTAACACTATGCAACATAATGCTACACCTTGTAATGTTATCCAGTGTAATGCAATGTAACATTTTTTTTCAATTTATGCAACACAATGCTACACAATGTAATTATATGTAATGTAACACTACCATAATACTGAAAAATGCTATGCAGCGTAAAGCTATGCAACGTAACATTACAAAATGCTACATCATATTTCATAACACATTGCAACTTAAGGCTACGCAGTGTTATGACATAATGCTATGCTATGCAAAATAATGCTATGCTACGCAATGTAACACTACACTACCAGTGCAACTTCACAGCAAGTTCACAATGCTGCACAGCGCTATGTGATGCTACATGCTACACAACACGCTATATTGTTGCAGTACAGTGTAACATAATGCAATTATATGACATAACGTGACGCAACAGTTAAGATTCTCTTAAAGAGATCAGATCTAATTTCGGCTCTAACAGTGATCCTCAGAAGTTTTCTCTGAAGAACTTTTCATAAGGCTGCTGAGAGAAGACGATGCTATGGTTCATGACTTCCACACTATGCCCACTATAGGTGTCTGTGTCAGTGAGTATAATATGTCAAAAACTGCATTTATTGCAGTTGCTGGTTATTAACCTTGTATTTATTAAACTGTCAAGCAGACCGGGATCTGAAAAGCATCACACTGACATGCTGAGTACATTTGCTGAGTTCAGGTCACCTTGATGAGTTTTCTCTCCCTCGTATCCTCTTTATCTCGTCTCCTTGCCACCTTCCCTTCAGCTCCTCCCTTTCTCTCTTCTCTCTGACCCCCTCTTCACCCCGGGGACTTCATGGCTGCCCACAACTGTCCAATTAGTCCTGACCTTCCTTATTCCAATTCAGTCTGTTTTATCTCCCCCGGGCTCCTTCTGTCTGCCACTTTTTATCTCTGCTCACTTTAATTTTCTTTTTCTTTGCTCACATTTTTGCTCCTTCATGCAGACATCCTTTTTTTCCTTCATCAAACCTCATTCTGTCTTATTTGAGCTTTTATCTTGCTCATTTTTATCTTTGAGAAACGCAGCAAGGATGTCGGCTTTGAACAGAAACGATAAAGAAAAAAAGAGAACAGTATGGAGCTACAGATGGCAGGAAGATGCATACAGCTGATTTCTGTTTTACAGTGATGTAAAGTTTCATTTAAGTCACAGGTCAGAGAGAGACGAGACTAAGCTGGTTTAATCGGCATAGTATCTGTCCAACACAAGGGAGGATGCAAAGCAGGATTGTCTCTCAACAAATGATTCTATATCAAATCAAAGACACAAAGAAAACAAGCTTCTTTTTTAGTGATTTCATGCCATAATATTTGCATTTACTATAATTTATGCTTTTAAAATAACACTTAATTGCAGTTAATTATTGGAATTTTACTGCTAATTCGACTACTCACTAACTTGTTTAATAGTGGGATCGGCAGTCGTCACTATGACACACGTAGAAGACTGAGCTACTTTACAACATTTAACACTGAATTCCTGCAGTTTGTATCAAAAATCACACACCATCTTCATAAATCATTAAAATCTGAATGCAAACACATTAAATATGTATCTTTAGATTCAGTTTGAGTAAGTTATTGTGTTGGCTCCTTGTCCTAACTACAGAACTTGCCTCAGATTCTTCATGTTTTTAAGTGTTCTTTAATATCACAGTGATCCAGTAATAACTGTCTGTACATCCTCACTGCACTGCAAACAGGAGCAGCTGATAGCTAATACAGCATTCTTTATATGATGCCAGTTTTCAAAAAAAACAAAAAACCCCCCAAAAAATACAGGCTCAACCAAAACTAGGCTCCAGGCTACCTGGCAGTGCTCTACTCGGCTCCAAATTATGGGACCTGTGTTCCAAAGATCAGACATTTTGACATATTTGGGGGTTTTTGTTTACCTTTTGTGTTCTCTCCATCAGCTCCAGAACCAGACGGAGCTCCGGGCGACCAGCGCCGAGCGAGCAGCCTCTTTCCTGGATGCCGCCCTGGCAGCGAGGAGGAGCAGCCGGATGCCAAATGACCAGGAGGCCCGCAGGAACTCCCACTTCCTGTTTACTCTGCACCTCTACCAGGAGAGGCTGGACAAGAGCAACAAGGCAGCAAGTTAGTGTTTAAGTGAATGTGTGGCTGTAAATGGAAATTACTCTTTAGCAAAATGTGCAGACATTGTGGAGCTATTTCTCATGTAAAACTTGCAGAGCAGAACAAAATATCTGTTTCTTTAATGAAAAAACCTCAGGTGTAAGAAACTTGTAGACATACTAAAGAATAGAAGTTAACTGCAACTCCCAAGATGCATTTCAGTAACATACCTCCAGATACAGAGTTTTTCAGCATCTAACAGTGAGCTGGAGCTGAAGATGATTACACTGCTGAGAGAGTTGACTTTCCAGTGAATTCACTTATATGTCAGATTTTGATGTTTTTTGATGAATTCAGTGTCAGTACCAGTGTGTTTCACAAACTAAACAAGTGTCCAGACTCACTGCTGCCCACTTGACTCTGATGAGGCTCAAACACTTTCGGTTTTACTGGTGTTATTCACTAGGGCTCATGTAAACCTGCTTACAGGTCTAGTTTTAAATGACATTGTATATATTTGTGAGGGGTTTTTTAACATTTATGTCCTCAGTAGGAATCAGTGGGCTCAGAGCCTCCAAGATGGAAGAAAAGTAAGGAAGTAAGGACCCATGAACCAACATGTTTTGATCCAAACATGGACACTAAGAACAATAGAGACTCTCCTTTACTACTTTTAAAATCATTCCCCAAGTTTATACGTCATTTATTTTAGCAGGAATAGAGTTTTATTGAGATATTGTCGTAGAATTACACGTTGTCCTACCTGTCTGAGTGGTTCAGTTTGTTCTGACTTTGGTTATAGTTACTGCTTAAAAGACCTATTTTCAAAGAAAGCCATGTGTTTCTGAGCTTTTTAAAGGTTTATATCTTCAATGAGAACCAGTGAGCCACTGGAAGAGTAAGTCAGAGAGTATGATCAGACAAGCCTCTTTGATTATAGTCTGCATGTGGAGTTTGGTGACCATAAGGGAAAAGTGCTTCCTCAGGTTTTGTTCCAAACAAATTGTGGATTTATTTAAAACTTGCATAATTATTACTCAACCCAAAATGAACCCAGTGACCTGCAAATGAAAGTTTGAAAAGCTCATCTGTTTGCCTAATTGGGTTTAACGATGGACTAAAAGGACCAAATGTGATCTTCCTTCTCAGCAGCAGTGAACAGACCTGTACTTAAGTAAGTCGGCGTCAGTTCACCAACACCTTAATGAAGAAACAGCAGGCTGTAGACACTGACCCCTGAGGCAAGAATAAAATTGCCGTTAGCCATCACGCAGCTGTGAAACTTGGCAACTCTATTAGCGATTAGCTCTCTTTCCCCCTCTGCTAGTCATTTCCAAACATGCAGCTGCTAATTGGCTTCATGTCGAATTGCCGACATGCCCAACAAGAACATTACCAGCCATAGAGGCTACGTTAGTTCTACCTCCGCCCACGTCTACCTGTCACAGTCCAGACATTTCCACAGTGACTGGTATTTTACTGCTCCTGTGTCCACGGCTGGAATAAATCTGCATGGCTAATGAGGCCTGACGCCTCTGTGTCCTGCAGTGTTTATAGACCGGAGTGAATAAAACTGTAAACTCAGCCGCTTTCAGCACTTTCTAAATCTTGCTGATGCGGGCGGTTGATCTTTCACACCATCATTACTCTGAATTAATGAAATGAACAGGCAGTTAAAATGAGCAGAGAGATATCAGACTGACAATGAACTTTATCTGAATATTTACTGGAGCTGTTCACAGACGTCCTGCCTTCATGCAGGGATAAAACCTAAACTTAATCTGATTTTTTCTTTCTAACATTTCCACGATTTATGTTTGCATAAACAGATTCACACATTTGGTTAACAAGAATCTGACTTCAGACTCAACAACTTCCCAAAACACCTGCAATAGCACTTTGACTTTACAACCAATGACATGTTTGACCCAAAACTAACTTGAGACTTTTTGGTCCTACCTTGTCCCGATTTGGAACCTGTCTGTCTTGACTTGAAACTGTATGTAAGACTTGATTCAACACTTAACCTGAGACATGAAGCTCATTTTGCCTGTCTTAATTTTGGACATGTTGGACTTGATTTGATGTTGGCTTGAGACCTGACCTAAAACATGCCTGTCTTTACTTTATCCTCACTTGGAACTTGAGTTACTCATTGGTACTTGTTAGTCTGAACTTGGGACATGTAATTTGACTCACAACATGTTGGTCTTGACTTGAGACTTGACTTGGAAAAGTGACTTGGAACTTGTTAGTCGTGATTTGGGGTTTGATTGGGATTGGGATTGCCTGATTTGACTTAAGACTTGTGGTCTTGACCTGTAATTTGGCTCCGGACTTGTTGGACTTGACTTCAATTACCTCAGAACTTGTTGGTCTTACCTTGGTACCTGACTTTGAAGTTCATAATTTGACTCCGGATGTCTTGTTCAGGACGTGGAAAGGGACTTGGAACCTGTTAGTCTTGATTTGGAGTTTAACTTGTTGGTCTCGGTACATGACTCTGATGTACCTGTTTTGACTCAGGACCTCTTGGTTTTTATAATCACTTGACTTGGGAAGGGACTTATTTCTTGGTCCTTGACATGAGATGTAACTTGTAATTGAACTTGGGACTTGTTGGGCTTGACTTGGGACTTGGTGTGGACTCGAGATTTAATCTAAAACACGTTTGTCCTAATTTGAAACTCACTGGTCTTGACTTGTCTTTTGACATGAAAGGTGACTTACTTGTTCGTCTTACAACTTGACATGACGTGGGACTGACTGATTTGTCTTGACTGGGCATGACTTGTAATTTGGCTCAGGACATGTTCAACTTGACTTGTCACTTACCTCAGAAGCTGTCAGTCTGGACTTGGGACTTGACCTGGAATTTTCCTGGGTTGATATCCGAACTTCTTGTTCTTGACTTGGAAAGTGACTTGGGACTTGTTGGTCCAGAGATTCTTTCCTCTGACAGCAGAACTGTTGTATTAGTTGTTTTATTAGTTCTTTGTTGCCGCAGTGACACTGTTTGTGTCACAAAGTATTTCCTCCTGTACAGTCCAGGGTCCACTGACATTTTTTCACGTTTAAAGGACATTCCTCTGCTGTTTGTACAGGACTATTAATGCTATATTGAGTTGAAGCTGCACAGACTTTATAATCTCCTGGTTCTGCTAATGTTTTCTTTTTTTACTTGATAAATGACTTGAAGCAGCCAATCAATTATTAAAATAGGCATTGATTCTTCCTCTGTCTTTGAACTAATCAATGAATTGACAGATCCTTTAATGAACTGATAATTTCAGCACTAATGAGCAGTTAAGCAGGCGGTACTGCATATTAACTTCTCCAAACATCCTCCTGTCTGTGTCAGTGTCCGGTCGGAGTCGTCTCCACCTCCTGGATTTGGGGAGCTGTGAGACGGACATCAGCAGGACCAGAGAGGGAGGTGGAGGTCAGTGTCTGTCTCTGTCTGCGCTGGGAAACGTCATCCTGGCCCTCGCCAACGGAGCCAAGCACGTTCCCTACAGGTACAAACTCACACTCTGGGCATTTTAATGAGCCCAACAAGGGTCAGAGGTCACAGTGCCAAAACAACAGATGGACCAAAGACCCCTATGAGGGCAGAGGAGGGTGAAGGGGGGGCAAGTATGAACTGGGCAGACAGAATTTAATGTATTTTTAATGAATTTTCAGTTAAATGGTTATTGAGGCTGATGAATAAATCACTTTGTAATGCTAATTGACATGTATATTCAGTCCTCTGGGTGTTTGTTGTGCAGGCTGATTGTTTTATGGAGCTCAGTATTTATTTTCAGGCTTGTGTTTTGCTAATTTGTTTCCTTATTGCCTCACATTTGACTCATTTTGGTTTCTAAACTGTTTAATTTCAGGGTTAGGGTACTGTCATCCTGCTTGATATGATTTGTTTCCGTTTTGTTTTGTTTTGATTTCATGTTTTCTTACAGTTTGTGCAGTAAAAGTCAGGAATTCCGGGGTGACAAAGGAGGAATTTCAAAGATTGGATTTTAATTTCTGTTGATGAAACATTCATGTGTTGCTGTCTGTCACTGTTGAGGTGCATTCAAACAGACAAGAAAGCGGAACCGTTTCTTCCTCAGAGAGCCTCATGTACCGTCTTTACAGATGCACTTGTGTGTTGGTGTTTTTTCCTTACTAATAAAGCCATATGGGAAGAGCACATTTTTAGCTCAGGCTAAAACATTTTCAACTTGCGTTTTCATGATAGTTTGTGCCTCCTGATAGGGTTGGTGATACTGGCCAGTGTCAGTCCATCAAACTGTGATTGCTGAGATATTTGCAGGGGTGTGTGTAGTGGAGCTTGTTGCAAGAAAAGGAAAAAAGAATACGGAATCTCCTATTTTGGATTATTTTTGTTTTAAACCAGATGAAACTGGCAAGTTGAAGGACCTAAATGAAGAAATTTACCATCTTTGCAAATGTATAGTGCAGGCAAAGATTTTAACACGACCAATTAGTCACCTTTGATAAGCAATAAGCTGTAAATACAAGATAAGCACTACTCAAACAAGACTTTAATGGCTTTACTTGAAGGATTCCTTTGCTTGCACCCACTAAATAACAAATGCAATTAAATGATCAAGGTCCACGTCCTCACCCACGGTTTTCAGATTTTATTTATGAATTGATGTTGCCTTTCAATACCAATCGATCAGACAGCAACCATTAAAGATGGACTAATTGTCATTCAGTCACTGTCCTGATATGTGAAAGATGGAAGTCAGTGCAACAAGAATGTTTATATTATGGCCCAACTACAACTTCCAGTTCCTCTCTGCGCATGCTTTGAAATGTGCTCTACAGGTCAATTATTACCAAGCTGAATCCTCAAGGTATGTCATTAGCAAAACATCCAGGGATGAACCGGTCTCCAAAAGCCGATATATTTGTCCAAACGTTCAACCTTACCATCGGGCACATTTGTATCGTACTGGATGTTTCTGTTGAATTTGTATACAGCTGCATCATCTCTGTAACACATAGATACCTACCGTCCACTGAGCCAAAGCAGATTTTAATGATTGTGTTGATGTAGGGTAGCGGGAAAGAGGCGGTATCAGCTATAGAGAGCCTTTTCTCGTAATCTAAAGACTCTACCACAAATATCAAAAGCCCCAGGAAACAAACAGGAATGAAGTAAACAACTCATCCATGTAGGGCTTCTTAATATTTTGTACAGTGTTTTAATGTGTTTATTAGTTAAGTAAAATTCCTTGAATGCCTTGCCGTTAAAAGAAATACCTTTACTTGCCTTGGCAACCCTAACTTCAGTCAAAAGCATCAGTGACATGAGTTTTTGGCTTTCAATAATGAAGTTATAAGGTCACAGTCCTCTTCAGCAACATCACATTAAACCAACTGATGGAAACATGCAGTGATTCACATTTACTTTATAGAAACTTGTATAAAACCTGAAGTCTGTGGAGGCCGTTGAGCCAGAAGGGGAAGAGGAACTGAATTCACTTATTATATTTTAGGGTCAAGCAAAGGCTGGATTTCAGTCCTGCCGTTGGGGTGAAAATGGAGAAGTAAAAAAAGCTTACATTGTAGTATGTAAATTTGGTATTTGATCCTTCTGCTGTGGCCTTACTCCAGGTCTTTTCAAAGGCAAGATTTCATGAACATCTCTGACTGCAGATCACATGTGGCGTGGAGTTCAAAGTGGGCTTCATTAATGTGAAATGAGGGATCATCCCTACTCCTTCTTCCATGTCTGTACCCAACTGTTGCATGGAGTAATGAATGGTTTCTGGGATCCTGTGGGGTTTCTCGGTTTCTCAGGCCCATGGTGCGTCTGTGCTTTTTTTTTTTTTTTGCTAACGAGGGGTTTCTTGATGTATTATTCAGGGACAGCAAGCTCACCATGCTGCTCAGTGAATCCCTGGGCAACATCAACTGTCGAACCACGATGATCGCCCACATCTCCGACTCCCCGATGAACTACATGGAGACGCTGACCACAGTGCAGCTGGCCTCCCGCATCCACCGCATGAGGAAGAAGAAGTCCAAGGTGCTTCATCTTTAATTATGGGCATATTTCTACAGCTCGGTTCAAGGATCTGTGCTGTGGTTTGCCGATATTTATTGACAAAACCAAACCATTTTAATCATTTGTCAGTTAATTCCAATGTGAAAGTTGGAGATAAGTATGTGCACTTTTTTGTCAATAAAAGTCCAAAGAATGCTTTTTTAAAATCTCTGTTCTCTTAAATAAATTTTAAATATAAATAGTTAAAGTTATAGATTTTGGTTGATTTTTGCCAACATTTCCTTTTTTCTTTTAAAGAAATCAAACAAACAAAATTAGAAACATGCATGATATATAGATTTTCAGATTTTCTTAATAAGTCTTTTTTCTTATATCTCCACTCCTTTTTCCACAGATGATTCTGAATGATGAAAAAGATTTATTTTGAGAGTACATTCCCACATAGTAATTGGGGATATTTAAAAGAAAACTGCATTTGTCTTGTATTTATTTATAGCACAAGTATATGAATGTCAGTCGATGGGGCTTATTCTGCTATAATGATCTTTTCCATTCTTGCTAAATTTAAAAACTGAATGACATTCAATTAAGGTAGCAGAGGAGGATAAAATTGAATTTTTTAGCTTAAAATATAATATTTTTCTTTCAATGGGAATATCAAGATTTAATGGTCGATTAAAACATATGAACAGGTTATCCTTTATGAGTTACAAAGGTTTTGATCTGAGTTTTCACTGATTTCCTGAGGCCAGTGTCTGTAAAAACACGGCAGTCTATAATGTAAATCTGTGTGACCAGGTCAGGGCGTCACATGGTCATAATTCAGTGAGTGTTTTCTACTGGGATATGACGGATAATCAATTAAATTGTTATGGGGCGTCTCTGTGGTGAGATGAGATAGGCTTTCAACCTCATTAGGCAGATTGATGGACTGTATTTGTATTTTATAGATTGAAAGAGCCATATGGAAACAGAAGTTACAAGGTTGTACATCTCATTGATATTAATTTTAATCCAGGCTGCAGTGTGCACTTTTAACCTCGGCCTGTATTGACATGTGGATTCCACAAATGGATTTGCCTTCAGGTAGATCACTGTGTATTTCAGGTCTCTTTTGTGTGTTAATTCGGTGTTATTCTTTTATCTGCAGTATGCTTCCAGCTCATCTGGAGGGGAGAGTTCCTGTGAGGAAGGCCCATCTCGTAGACCTCCTCATCTTCGATCCTTCCACCCTCGAACTGTGGCCCTCGATCCAGACATTCCCCTGCTGCTCTCCAGTGATCCTGACTATTCCTCTAGCAGTGAACACTCCTGCGATACTGTCATCTATGTCGGACCTGGAGGGACGGCCATATCAGACCGAGAACTAAGTGACAACGAGGGCCCGCCTTCCTTTGTTCCCATCATTCCCTCCCTGAACAAGAAGCGGGTCAAAGATGCACCCAAGACCGATGGTGATCACTTTAAGTGTAACACATTTGCAGAACTGCAGGAGAGACTCGACTGCATTGATGGCAGTGAGGGCCCGAACACATTCAGCACAGAGGGCAAAGCAGCACAAGCAGCAGCACTTAGGACTCAGAGTGGAGATAGTAAACCCTCACAGGCAACGTCTCCACCCAAGTCTGACAAGAATTTCTCCGAGAAGTTATTAGAAAGCACAAATAAACCTGATCAGGAACAGTCCAGACTCCTCATGGACCCTTCAAAAAGGACGAGTGCAGATGGGGAGAAACTTTCAGCCACTCCGTTACAGCCATGTGCAGTAAAGCCAGGTGGGACTTTCTACCAGGAGTCAGAGCCTGTTGTGCGAGAGAAGGTCTACCTCAGAGGAGGTGTGCCCAAGCCATCTGCCTCACCATCCTTACCCAGGACATCCAGGACAGCAACTCAGCCTGAAGAGGGTCTCAGTAGAACTCCCCCAGTGGGCATGAGTCAGCAAGCACTGAGGCAAAGCAAACCACCAGAATCGTCCAACATGGAAAGAACCTCTCATACGAGCAGATACCCGATGGAGGTCAACACCCTGCGGACAGCTCTGTTAGGAAGGTGTCTGGACAGAGATTTTCTGAGGACTACAGTCACACTGCAGCAGCCTGTGGAGCTGAATGGGGAAGATGAACTTGTGTTTACAGTCATAGAGGAGCTTCCTCATGGCCTTGTCCCGGACAACGGCCGCCCCTCCAACCTCCTCAGCTTCAATACTGACTGCTCTCTGCAGGCTTTAGCCTCTGGCTCTCGCCCAGTCAGCATCATCAGCAGTATCAACGATGAGTATGATGCTTACACATCTCATCAAGGAGCTTCAGGACCCGTGGCTGACATCAGTGGCGACTACCAGGAAATGCTATTTTCTCAACATGACAAAAAGCAGCCAACTCTTGGCTCATGGCCAAGTGAGTTCAGTGCAGACTTGGCTAACAATGAAGGCACTCATTCAACAAGCAGGCATTTCTCGAGGGATAAACACATGCCAACAGAGAATACATCCATGCTGACCTCACCTAGTATATTTCATAAACAGCCATTTTTGCAGCATGGTATGAAGAGCGCACTAAATGACAGCGGTGTTGGCTTCTCAGAACTGGACAGTGACCCTGCTACCCCAAACAAACCTTCTTTTACCAAGTGCCCTGCCTCCCCCGACTCAACCAAAGCCTCCCTCAAAGGCTCTTTCAAGATGAGAGCCAGTACCCTAACCAGTTCAGTGTCAGCCCAGACTCCCCAACACAACATTCATTCCAGTCTTCCCAGGAAAACCAAGCCTACCTCATCTGCAGCTGTGGGCTGCAGCAGACAGGAAGGCAGACATGATGACTTCTTGCTTCAGGGAAGCAGCCATTTTGATCCCAGAGAAGTTGAGTTTCTTTCTGTTGGTAAGCCACCAAGAAGTGGTGCAACTAACGGTTCCTCTAAGAAGTCTGGAGGGAACAGCAACAGCGTACCTCGGCCACCAAAATCACAAATGTCCTCCTCAGCTCAGAGGGTTGTGGATGGTTGTGAGAAGTCCAGCAGCAGGAGGGGAGATACTCTCATCAAGCTGCCACGACTCACCCGAGGTGCAACGACTCTGGGAACTGTTTCCACCCCTCAGACTTCTGAATCCAAATGGAGTCATGAAGCTGCCTCAGTGATTGGTACACTGAGGTTTTCATCCTTGGGGAAAAAGTCAAATGGACCAAAATGCAGCATGATCGCCAAGTCTGGATCTGGAAACATCTCTCCTCCTGCTTCACCTGTCAGACAGTCAAGCCAAGAGCAAAAGACAAGGACTGCGCTATCTCCAAGTGCCTTAAAAACCTGCAGCAACATTGGAAAGTCCTCATTCCCTAAAACATCCACCTCAGAGGAGGAATTCAGCGGCAGGCTCCGGGCAGATTCATTTAGTCACAGGACATCCAGTTTAAAAACTGATCATGGATCTGCCAGGGCATCTTCAAGCCTGAAGACACGAGGGGCCAAAGCAGATTCTTCCAGGTACTTTGGGAGTCTGATGTCTCTGGAAAGATGTGACAGTCAAACCTTAGCAGGGTCCAAACCTGAGCTGTTCAGGGAGAACAGTGGTGCTACTTCAGGAGGTAGCAGCAGATCCAACAGATCAGTGCCAAGGCTTGGGGTTCCAGCCTCCATCACCACATCTACTTCTTCTTCACAACCTTGTGGTATTTTTGCAACTACTAGCAAACTGGGGCAGGTCCGAGGTGGCAACGGATCACGAGCAGCAGCTTCCAGTGGACTAAAGGTTCGAACTCTGTCTACCAGCAGCTCCAAAAGCCTGAGCTCCTCCCCAAAACCTCCTGATAATACAGCTGTCCGCAATCCCAGCCTGCCACCGACTGGTAAGTCCCCTGCTCGCTCTGGAACAGGAGTCAAGACAGGAAGAGGCACCATCATGGGCACGAAGCAGGCCATCAGCAGGGCAGCCAACAGCCGGGTTAGTGAGCTAGCTGGTGGAAGCCAAAGAAAGCAGCTCAGCAGGGGCCCTGAAGCAACAGGAAGTGACTGTGCAGACAGCGGGACTGGTAGTATCAGTGGGCTACCACTCAACACACCATTGCCATCACCTTACAGCAAGATTACTGCACCTCGGAGACCACAACGCTACAGCAGTGGACATGGCAGTGACAACAGCAGCATCCTCAGCGGGGAGCTGCCACCTGCCATGGGACGCACTGCACTGTTTTACCACAGCGGGGGCAGCAGCGGATACGAGAGCATGATCAGAGACAGTGAGACAACTGGCAGCACCTCTTCAGCACATGACTCCATGAGTGAGAGCGGAGCGTCATCGTCCAACAGAAGCAGAGTTTCTAAATCGCCCAAGAAGAGAGGAAATGGTGAGTCAGGTGCTTCAGAATTATTTGTTCCAAAACGATGAATCATGGTGGAGTGATGTGGGACTAAGTAAACTCTTAAAACTTAAATTTTACAGTCTGAACAGTCTGAAGTCTTGCACCCCCTGGAGGTGTGGCGTGTTAAGTCTTGATGATTTGTGTTTTCTTATTTTTACCCAGTGGAGTTACAAATGTAAAGTTTGTCCTGCGGGTAGAGGGAGGATCATGGAGTCATCACAGTGTAAATAGCAGGGTCATGTCAGGACAATCAGTTCAGCAGATTTAACAATTTTTTAATTTCATAGAGCTCCAGACGAACTCTTTACATCGTTGCACTGGTGCACCTAACTTTTTCCTTTAGGGACACAGCCTCATAATTTTAGTGCAGCCAAAATTTCTTATTGTACCTTTCGGCATTGAGTAATGTTTGTACATTATGTAAATTAATGTAAACAGGAATAAAGGTGCAGATAAATAGTTTGTGGGTGATCAGTGACTTAATGTTTGTAAAAGGCAGGTCTTCTTTGGCTACATAAAAGGCAGTGTGAAATTTTATGGCATTACTGAATCCTCACTGCTTTGGTTTGCTGGAGGTTGATCTGCCGGCCAAACACCTGCCACAGCATCGGTTGACTTTCTTCAAGACATTTTGCTTTTAACGTATAGTTTTAAAACATTGCTGCAAAGAAAGAAAAGTGCTGCTCTCAGCCATGATTTGGATGTAGTCTTTGCACTGCATTGGCAGATGTTTGGTTGTTCTATTAGACGTTGGTAGCTTTCACAAATTGAGAAATTATTTGTGGTGACTGGAGGGTCAGTGTGACCCAGGTGCATGCAGGAGACTTTGCACTTCAGAGAGTGAGAGAGTAACCCAGGTTGTTGTTTGCAGTTAAAATTTACAGGTGTCCCTGAATTACCCAACATGCAGACTATTGGTAGTTGGAACAACTAACTGATGTTCCCTAAACACCCCATTTGTGTCAGTAGATGCTAATAGGCAGATGTGCACAGAGAAGCCTCTAGTCTCCAATCAGTTACTGTCGGAGTGTGTTAGCAAAAATAAGTTTGAAAAGGGTAAAATGAGGTGTTCTAATGTCACATTTACCTCAGTTTTATCTCAGCAGTCCACCCAGAGACACACAGACCTATAAATATCAAAAACACCTGTAGGACAAATGAAAATCTTTAGATGTCCTTGACAGATTTTTGATTGCATATGCTCCGCCCTGGTTCATTTGCACAGTTGCAGCCTGATGACATCAAATTTCTTGGAAATTTGCTATCAATGTGGACAATGTTTGTGGATGATGTATCTGTTGTTGGTCATACTAAATATAACTATACTTTAGATAACTGCAGCCCTGGTTTACTACAGTCTCAGCTCTACTTATAGCCATCTGAGGGATATCTATGTGCTGTTTATTTGCATATCTTAACATAATTTGCATTCTTTGCTTTAGTCTCGATAGATTAGAGATTAGAATTTTGTGAGGTATAAAAGGCGTGAAATGTAAATGAACAAAAAGCAGCAGCTCGCGCAGAGCAGAGGAATCTACAAGTGAATGTTGCTTTTAATCTTCACCAGTTATTACTGAAATGAGGTTTGATATCATCACAGTTAACGCTCAAATTTGACACTCAGCAACTATTTCTCATTATGTTGACTCAGAAAGTGAAAGAGCCATAAAACTTGTCTCTTATGGAAGCTGCGCAGATAAATTAACATGTTTATGGCTTTTTCCAGAATGTGCCTCCATCCATCAGAGTGTGATGATGGGATGAAAGTGGTTGCTCGCTACAGTATTTTCATGAATGCTGAGCACATTGAAGAGTGCAGGTATTATTGCTGTGGGAGCATCTATCAAAGGCTGCTCTCCTCCTCATATCTCGGCGTGTGAATTTATCTCTCAGCCCGGCATTATTGTAAAAAAAAACTACATCCACGCACATTATCTGGGACGCTGTTGTAGCGCATTCTACCTTACAGCAGCTGATTGTGATTCATGCGGCTGGTTGGCGGCGGCGACACACAGGTCGAGCAGCCCTGATGCATATGGAATCAGCACTCGTGTGATCTGCCTGCCATCAGTCTGTGGATCTTGGCTCATTTCTGCCTCATGAATATTTCATGACGCCGCGGCAATTCCCGGTGTACATATCCAACTCCAATTATCACCCACACACCCTCCCTGCCTCCCTCCCCATCCACTACACACCACTCCACAGCTTTCACACCCACACACACACTCCCCCTCAATCTGTCACTATTTCAGCGTCCTCACTCAGAGAGCCAGGGTGTTTTTTAATAACCACTAATGGCTTTTTTGGTTTCTGCGAACGCCACTGCTTTTGGTTTTAGTCATAAAATTAATTTGTACAGCAGCTATCTGACAGCAGCGTGTGTACAAAGTCATTAGAAATAAGATTGAGGTCTTTAGGTTGACAGCCGCGGTGTTAAAACCTTATCAGCAGCGCAAATGGTTGTTGACACGGAGGGAAGGTATTGGTGGGGAGATGAGGCTAATTAAAAATAACGAGCTGTGTGAGGGCTGTCTTCTGGTATCAACAGCCTTCATCACAATAAATATATTTCTGGCCTCTGTTTGCCTCTGGACACAACAAATAGTTTCCTATTGTCAAGTTTGGTCACGCTTTGTAATAGCTACAGCTTTGATTTGCTGAGTAATGCGAACTAGGCACCAGTAAAATCCTTACTGGTTCCTGCTAGTACTGAAATGGAGGTACAGAACAAGTGAGTAACAGCTGTGCATTTTAGAATAAAGGACAATGAAGTAATTATAGTAAATACCTGGTATCTCCATGGTACAAGGCTGTTAGAAAGAATAGCCACAATTTATAATCCAGCCCACAGACTGGATTCTTACTGTGTCATCATAGAATTAAAATAATAATTACAACGTTCCTCATTAAACATTAAAGATGAGCCGTGTTTGATCCACCCACATGATATACGGTTACAAGACTATATTGAGTTGTAGTTTTTCCTCCTATTATAATGTGTGGCTCTTTCCCAGAAAAAGGTTTCTGACACCATTTTACCCTCAAGATTCAGTTTCTGAAATGTACTGTGTTGGTATCTGGTGCTTTAAAAAGTTCTCTCTACAGTCTTGTTTCCTTGCAACTAATGATTACTTTCATTGCCGAACAATCTGTTGCTTATTTTCTCGATAATTCGATGGGTTATTTGGTCTGTATCTACAGTGGAAGTAGATATGCAGAGTATCTAGAGAGCACCAGCAAGAGCCAGTAAGGACTGTTGGTGCCTGATTTATACAAAGTAATTACAGTGGAAATCAAAAGCTGGATGGTCATTTTATTCATTTTTTTCCTTCCACCAGGTTTCCAGCGGCGGCGGCTAATCCCAGCTCCCCTGCCGGACACCTCGTCTCTGGGCAGGAAGGTGGGCGGTCAGTGGGTGGACCTGCCCCCACTGGGTGGCACCCTGAAGGAGCCCTTTGAGATAAAGGTGTACGAGATCGACGACGTGGAGCATCTGCAGAGGAGGAAGGAGGTGGTGACGGGGTCAGAGGTGAGGCGGACTCCATCTGCTCAGCCCGCTGCTTAGGAGAATATTAAATAGCGATCTGCTGGTTGTAGACTGTCAGTTAAAGAGCCCAGATTCTGCTTTTTGGGTTTTACCTCTCTGTTTCAGGGTGTTGTAGAACTCGGTTTTTCTGCTTGCAAAAGGTCTGACAACTTAGAAACACCATGCCAAGGGGAGTTATACTTTGTCACAGAAAAACTGCTTCTTACTGGCTTGTAACACCTTGTTTCAGTTCAAGCTTTTCTTCTGTCCCTTGTCTACATCACTAAGTAACATTTTGCATAGCACTTCTCTGGTGGTTAGTTTGGACCTCAAACAAAGAATGAGCAGCTGCCTCACCAAAACTTGGTTTAAACCAAGCCTACGTCTCTCTGACTTCACTCCGATATCTGATGTTATGGTACATAATAATGATTACCTTGACTTGTTGAGCCAGCTGACCAATTACAGCAGAATGGGAGGGGGGCCTTAAAGAGACAGGAGCTAAAATGGAGAAGGGTGAGAAGAGGTGCTGCGGCAATGTTCAGTGTTAGAAATAAGTGTTTTTGAACATTAAAGCATATAAAAATATTCCAGTTGAGCCCAGATATAAAATTATAAACTGTTAAATATGCATAATGTGGGCTCTTTAACTCTGTCTGTGACCAGTATGGCCAGATATATCCATAGCCATCCCTGTCTTTGAGTAATAACATTCATGTACAATACTACTCAATCATTCAAATTCAAATAACTTTATTGTCCACCTCAGTGGAAATTTTCCTTTGGTTCACCATCACATTCACAAAGTCACACAAAACAACAAAATGACAGTAAAATGACAGTAAAATAAACGAAATAAATAACAATAAAACATATTCATGTACAGCATGCTCCACTGGTGCTTATTCATTAGGCTGACTGCATTAGGCACAAATGAACCCTTATACACCTTCTTAGTTGCTAAAGGCATTCTGTAACGACGCCCAGAGGACATCAGTCTAAACTCGTCAAACAAGGGATGGTCCGCATCACTGCTGATGGATTTGGCCATTCTGAGCACAGCTATCTGGTAAAGAACATCCAGAGACTTTTGTTCTCGACCAATTACCTTCCCTGCATTTCTTACAATCCTTTTAAGCTTGTTTTTATTTGCCACTGTGAGATACCCAAACCACACAGTAATATTAAAAACAAGGACGCTTTCAATTTTTCTATTACATTACATCATTACATCATTTTCCTAGTTACACTCTGGGGATGAAATATCTGTTAGATTCTGTTTAGAGGCAGTGTTTTTCTGAATAAATAAGGTCCACATTTCTGAGCTGAGTCTCTTGGAGGAGGTTTGGGTGGATGGAGGACATGTAAAGTCCACGACTGTGACACCAGAAACCAAGGCTGTGTCCGAAATCACTCCCTGTGCCCTACATGGTGCACTATGTAGGCCGCTCAGCAGTTTGTAGTGGTATTTGAATGTTAAGTTACAAATGTTAAACCCTATATAGTGCACTGAACATATCCCGCAATGCACCGTGAAAAGTAGTGTACAGCCGATGGTCACGCACCAAGCAATATGTACCGTCATGCATTGCAGAGAAAAAATGGCAGACAGACGAGAGGAACAAGAGTGCGAAAACTTATCAAACAAATAGAAGTAATTTGAATAGTCATATTTTTTTAAACATAACTTTTCTGCATGTGTAGCTTGTCGAAATGACAAATCATAAGTTATGGCACGAAAATATGAAAAAAAAAATCATATTAATGTATTTAATGGAAGCAGAGTGATGTATTGCAACACAGAGTAAAAGTTTTTTTTAATTATTTTCATTAATTGATTTTGGAAAATACGGTCAGTATAAATATTAATTTATCACAGAAATGCAGATTGGCTCACTACAATAGCCGGCATCAATGTATGTTTTAATTGAGCGACAATAGTGACACTCGCATAGTGTCCGAAATGTTTGTTTGCTGGGGTGCTCCCTACATAGTTCACTATATAGTTCACTATATAGTGGTCCCTATATAGGGAGTAGGGAGTGAGTGGATGATTCCCGACACAGCCCAGGTTCACAGCTCGACTTGGGTCTGTGATTTAGGTTCAGTAAAGGTGGTGGTTTTGGTTCAGTGTAAAAAAAATACTTTTTCTGGATTAAAGCAAACCACGACTCTTCCTGAACCTGAATCAAAAAAACCAGAATCTGAACAGAAAGTGGCTCAGAAAGATGCAACAATTACACATGGAGACTGTGGTTGGTTATTTTGGCAGGAAAAAAATACGTTGTCAGTAAACGATTCCTGGAACATTCAGTATCAACATGTTCTTTTGCCACATATGTTGATTAGCAACATCTCCTCGTCATGGTAACAGAAAACACAGTCTGGTTGCAGTTGTTCCCTTCAAAATGCATTTGTTCTTCAGCAGTTAACCTGCATATCAATGTGATTTCTAGGAGGCAGAGATGGTTATCTAAACTGAAGTCTGAACTCTGTCTGCGGCAGTCAAAATTACATGTCCATAAACTCAGTCAGCAGTCTGTAACATTCACCAGTCTAATGTCTCCATGATTGTTACAGCCTCCTTGACCTTCTGTTGTATTATTCATGGATCTTTCTGTTTTAACAAGACATTTTAAGGTTCCATCTTCACATAACTGCTGTGATGACACATCACTGACAGCTGCCATTACATGTACCAGTACGACCTCTTGACAGCTCCGCACCGTGACATGACTCTGTTTACTCTGTGGTAGCATTATTATTCCTCTGTACTGCATCAGTGACATTATGTGTTCAAGTTGTCCGTCTATGAGTCCCATTCTCGTCAACACAATGCTTTTTTAACGCCTGGAGGGATTCATTCAAATTAGGTGCAAGCGTTTTCTTACTTTTTAGACTCCGATTTTAGTGGTCAAGGGTCTTTGTGACCTCGTAAAACATGTTTTTGGCCATAGCTCAAGAATTTATACACTAGTTATGATAAAATGTCACACAAGCATCTAATATCCAAAAGGTCGACTTTCTCAAAAAACATTTTCTGGCTGTTCTCAGCGCCATGACTCAGGGTCAGGAGGTCAGACTGTGACCTATTCACACTTGTTGGTGGGCTGATGATGCCAGTCGTGACTGCCTATTCATTCAATTCCTGCAAAGACTTCATTACATTTAATTTGAGTCTGAAAAAACATAAACTGTTACTTCATTGGTTGGTTGTGGTGTTTCTAGTTGTGCTGGCAACTTGTACACTTTATGGATAAAATTTGACATTTTAGCAAGTCCTAATGATCAAACGATTTACACTGTCATTGATGCACATTTGGTGAAACTGACTTGAAACAATCACCAGTCTCACAAGTCAGATGAAAACATTCTTTTATCAGCATCGTTGACAAAAAAAATCTAGTCAGAGGTTTTGCTCTTCCTGCCTCCAGTAACCGTGTTCAGCCTGAGCTCAGATTTATCAGAAGTTGAGTTAATTGCTGAGTCAATTACAGTTTAGTCTTAATTGGCTGCAATGTGAATGAAGGCTGGAGGAGGAGGACGCAGTGATGAATGAAGGGTGTCCTCAGCTGGTTGAACTTTACGGCCGTCGCTTCTCTCCATGTTAACGGGTCGTTAACCTTCGGCAGCAGAGCGGTGAACAGCGCGTCGAGGGAAGTGAGGGGCTCTGATTTATTTTCAATTAGAGGAAGATGATCTGCACTTCATCTTTACCACTCACACCTCTTCTTTGCTCTCTTCTCTTCTCTTCCCGCCGTCTCTCAGCAGCCGTTCCACGATGTTGAAAAGGTAAGTAAATCTTGTGAAATAATACCAATTAGCACACTGACAAAGCTTCCCTCTACATGTAATCTGACATGAGTCTTATTAACTTATTATAAAACTTTCACTGAGCTGTTTAATGGAATTGGTGATCTGATGACTAGAAAAAGATGTTAGTTGGTGCAAAAAATACAATTAACCTGTTGAAGAAACAAAGCAGGAATGTCTCCACACTGGATAAGAGCTCTCAGAATAGTTATCTGACTGTGATTTCTGACTCTTCATCATGCAAACCACAGAAAACAATTAAAGCTCCCGCAATCATGTCCCCAAAAGTGTCTTGATAAAAAAATAACTGACATGTGATTTCTTGTGAAACACACTGTGACAAAGGGAGGAATGCAGCGTAGCGAGACAAGACCCTGCAGAATTTTCACAAAAGCAGCAAATGAGGGTGTAATTGATCGGTCAGATAGTTAATTGTTTATTAATAGTAACAGTCAGAGGCCCTGGGGAGGAGAAGAAGATGTTTAAAGGCTTGTTAGCTCTTGTTCTTTATAACCCTACTCACAAGTACAGTCAGGTCTGTGTTTGTTTGGACACTGATTCCCCAGTGATTGTGATAGATTTGAAATGAAGCAATCGCGGTGTGACTGAAGGGTCAACTCAGCTTTAACTCAAGTGGTCCAACGAAAACATTACATGAACCATTTAAGAATTTCAGTCCCTGCATTTTCACCTGCTCAAACCTAGAACACTAGCGTTGGGCGATTTTCACCCATGTGATTGTGGTTATGTGATTTTCATTGCGTTGCCATTGTCTGAGTTGCATGGGTCCTTGGGTAGCTTCATGCTGCTCACTGACGTCACAGAAGGTAGGCGTGTTTCTCTGCTCCCATCCCTGGTATTTCTCAACAGGCACATGTTTGGGTGATTTTCACACGACGTCAGTGATAGAGGGTAAAATATGTTATTGGTTGGAATATACTGTATTTATATATAATATACACTGTATTGCCAAAAGTATTGGGAAGTCTGCCTTTACATGAACTTTAATGAAATACCGTTCTTATTCTATAGGGTATAATATGGAGTTGTTCCACCCTTTGCAGCTATAACAGCCTCAACTCTTCTGGGAAGACTTTCTACAAGGTTTAGGAGAGTGTTTATAGTCATTTTTGATCATTCTTCCAGAAGTGCATTTGTGAGGTCAGGCACTGATGTTGGACGAGAAGTCCTGGCTCTCAGTCTCTGCTCTGTTCAATCCCAAAGGTGTTCTATCGGGTTGAGGTCAGGACTCTGTGCAGGTCAGTCCAGTTCCTCCACAACAAACTGGCTCATCCATGTCTGTATGGACCTTGCTTTAAGCACTGGGGATGGCCCCTTCCTGTTCCAACATTACTGCACAGTCATGTTGGAACAGGAAGGGGCCATCCCCAAACTGTTCCCACAAAGTCAAAGCATTAAGAGTTCCTTTCACTGGAACTAAGGGGACTGTGGAATATTTAGTTTCAAGGAAATTTCAGGAATGGATTTATTGCACAGGTGACAACTTATCATGGTACCACGCTTGAATTCTCTGAGCTCCTAAGAGTGACCCATTCTTTCACAAATGTTTGTAGAAGCAGTCTGCATGTCTAGGTGCTTGATTTTATACGCCTGTGGAAGTGATTGGAACACCATAATTCAATTATTTGGAGGGGTGTCCCAATACTTTTGGCAATATAGCGTATCTCTCTCACAGCTGTCAATGATGCGTGGAGACTTTTCCTTCACTGGAAAAGTTCCCAACACCAATATTATTTTTGAAGGAATTTTTCGTTAATGTTTCCCTAGTTTTTCTCAAATTTTAGTCCCCCTCATACTTTTTCTCTTTTTATGAAACGTTGTATGGGGAAAATCAAAGCAGAGTACTTCAATTTGCCATGTATTGTTGTAAATTTTATATTTTGATGAGAAGTATTTTTTATCAGGTATATTATATCTTGTAAAATATACCCACCGTTAGTGATGGTGTTACTAATTGTTAGTGTTCTACGGTTAAAAGTAACTAGACAGTCAACTGATGAGCAGTTTCATGACCACATGTTGAATTGAAACTGAAAGTCCACACTTCAGTCTCATTTTTAATGATTTATTTTAAGCCCATTTGGGTTGTGTACAGAAGCTAAATTCAGAAAATTGTGCCAGCGTCCAACCACTTGTGGACCCAACTGTAAATCAATACGAAGCAGAAGTAGATAAGAAGTGAAAGTGGAGTTAGTGAACATCACCTAAATCTCAATAAATCTGACCGCTTTGATTCACTTTTGCATTTTATGTACCGTAGATTAACATGTTTATGACAAACAACTCAGTTATATTAGACTAAATCATTGTGTTGTTATTCTCTATTTGTTCTCATCAGCAAATCCCATATACTCAAATCAGCAGTGTTGTCTCTGCTCAGAGCACATTGGTTCCTACGTAAATCTTCAAATGTGTCTCATTATATAAAGTTCCATTTTTAAACTGGACTTGCTAAGCATGCAGACGGGGACCAAACAACCAGATGTTACGAAAGCTGAGAGCCTTTTAGATTTATTTCTGCATGCTTCAATAATTTATGTACTGTATATAAAGTTCACTTGGGATTTTAAAGTGTAAACCTGGTGATATTTGATATTTTATGCATGGACAAAACTAAACCAGTGTTTAAGCCCATCTCTTAATACTTTCTGAATCCCTTCTCTGTTTGTGGCTCTTAGCATCAACCTGATTGGTTGCTACTGAAGACGAAAACTTTTAGGTATACAGGCCCATGATGTAACACCAAACCAGTCAGAAAGCTGCAAGCACTTTCATTTTGAGACATAAATCAGCTCTGTACATGTTGTCTTTAATTATTTTTCTATACACGCTTCAGATGGGTGTTGATCTTTAAACAGGAAAAATTCTAAATCCAACCAACAAAAACATGCATATGAGCATCGGTTAGGGGCTATTTTCAGCGGCACATTAGTCAGCCTTTAGTGTTTGTGGTAGCAGAGTGGACTATGGGGGATTAAACTGGAATAAATTACAGTGTTATGTTTATGTCAGCCAGTCCGACAGTGTGACTCACTGATGTTGTAATAGGGTTTAAGAGAAACAATTCACTTCTGTAACTGAGAAGAATTAGATGCATGACAACAGTCAGTTGAGGCTTCACTGCTGGTTTGTGTCTGAATGTGGGATGTGGTGACAAGAAGAAAAATAAGAGATGATTAGATTTATTCTCAATGTAGAAAAACGTCTGTGTCTGTCGTACAGGAATTGAACAATGTGTGTTTTTTTAAGGGCTGATATTATATACACCGGTCAGCCACAACATTAAAACCACTGACAGGTGAAGTGAATAACATTGATCTTATTGGTACTATGTAGTGTTCTGATGGAAAACCTTGGATTTTAACATCCATGTTGATCAGACTTAGACACCCAAATAAACATTGTCCCACAACAAACACACTCCCTCATACAAATGGAAATCCCAAATGTCACTGGTCTACCCCTGCAGGAAAATGCACCCCACCACATGGAAAAAACATCAAACAATCAGGAACATGTTGAGGAACATGACAATGGCCCAACATGTTGATTTGACCTCCAAACTTCCTACACCCCATTGTGATCAAGCATCAACAGGATGCAGTGGAACAAGTTTGATTGACAGAGGCCCCACTGCACAAGCCAGAGTACCCAAAGGATCCAGTGCCCTGGTCCTGGTTCCAGACCCCATAGGACACCCTGAGAGGTCCTCTTGTCCATGCCCAATGGTTCAGAGCATTTTTGAGCACATAAGAGGGACCAACACAATATTAGACAGGTAGTTATAATGTTATGCCTGATTGGTTTATTAGTAAAGAGCTAGGCTGTTAACTAATATTTGGAACAAATATACATTTGCTTTTAGGACCACTCTAACACAAGACTTTATTCAAATATGTTCATTTAATTCTATTTTACCTGCATTTAATTAAAACTTTTGAACATTTATCCTTTACTGTTGATAGGTGATACCTGTGATGTGGCAGCTGCATTAGAGCCTAAGTATTGTATTTTAAATTTAGGTTATATTATATGTAAATGGATTATGATAATACTAATGCTGACAATCAGTCGGTCCCTACTGTTGCCTCTCTCTGCAACATTCATTTGTCCAGAAGAGAACAAATCAGTAAGCAGCTGCATCAGTTTTTTATTTTCTGTTGCCAGAAGAGAAACTGTTAATCAACCACTGAGACATCTGTGCCGTCAGTCTGCAGAGATAAACAATAAAACAACAATACTGCTGTTAGATGCAACATTTAAATCTGGTGACGTCTAATGTCGTCTATGTAAATCCACAGCAGAGTTCATATCTTAGGGACAATGTTTAAATTAAATTCATTGTGATTTTCCGCATGTACAATCCTACGGAAGCCAAGAAGAGCCAAAAATTATTTAGTGAACAAAGCGTGTTTTCTCGTGACAGCAGGTTAATTATTTCATTATCATAAAAAAACAAAACAGATTCTTTCCCCTTTGTTTATCAGGGATCAGGAGTGCACTTCCCTGAAAACACGACTAGTGAAATTTTGGTGGGCTCTCTAGAAACTGACAATAAGATATTTTTGCCATGCATTTCAATTTTTCTGTTTCTTCATCATAGTGAATGATGCAGAAAATGAGGTGATTACTGATGAATGATTCACACATGCATCACAAATCCACCTCTAATAAGGTACCAGCATGCATGTTGTTGACTTGGTTCTCCCTCTTGAGTTCATAAAACAGAAATGGAATAGTTTGCTAATGTATGAACTGATGCCCTCAGAAATACCTCTGTGGTGCTGATAGATGCACAGCAGGCACTTCTTTTCATCTGTTTTCTTTTCATTCACATCCCTGTAAATCAGAATATGATAAAGAAAAGCTAGATCAGGTGCTTCAGATACAAAACTGAGCTGCTCTGTTTGCACACTACATGCCAGCGTGAATAGATGCCATCTTGACAACTGTAGCAGCGGATTTAAACCGAAAATGTCAGATTAAGGAGGAGCCGCCTGTTATTGATCGATACATCAGGCTGTATTTCAATCGAGGTCTAACACAGACACAACTGCATTGTGTCGCACTGAGATAACATTCAGACGAGTGCGGCTGCAACTTCACAGACGAGTGACTTCAGTGATCCTCCTGAGACCTCAGTCAGTCCTCACAGTGACTCTGAAGGCTCAAATCAGGTGATCAAATGAACCAAACACTCATTTTTTCTTAGCGCTCCATAATTATCCTGCAGTCTCGAGAAAACAAAAAAGTTGTTATAAATTAACCTAATTGTCGCAACCGTTTTTTCAAGATAAATTAACCCGTCGTCATGAGAGAGCGAGCTTTGTTTAATTAACTCATCCGCTTCAGATAACGACATTAAAGGAATAACTGCAAACACAGTCGTGCTTCCATACAGTCGTCAGTGTGCTGAGCAAAGAGATGATGTTCTTTCAGTGCTGCAAAATATGAACAGATACAATGAAACCAGGACAAGTACAAGGACAGGAAGGTGCAAGTAGCATTAAGTGGCTCTTTTCAAAGAGGTGCTGTGAATGATTTATTGAGCTGTTTATTCCACTGAATGAGAAAACACACTAAATTGTACCTACGGCATTTACACTGATACAGATTTAACATTAGAGCTGTAATAACTGGTCAGCAAGCAGATAGAGGAAACCTGTTTCACTAAAGCTCAGTTGTTTTTCTTTTTTTTAATTATAGTTTTTCAAATTTGTGCTTTATTTTGTCACTGCATTTGAAGATCTTTATGATAATACACTGGGTTGTAGTCAGCTATAATGGACATTTTTCACAGTTTTTAAAGATTTTGAAACCCAAACCTAAGCGAGCGATCAGTAGATTACCTGAGAGTGAAGAGAACTGCTGGAAACACTTGGAAAGGTATAGACTGAAGCCTGGGTGTAATTGTAACACTTTCCATCTCATTTCATTTCAGTTCAGTTTTATTTATATACCACCAGTTCACAACATATGTCATCTCATAGCACTTAACATAGTAAGGGGAGACCATACAAATGTTAAACAGAGAACCCAACAATCCACAGTCCTCTCTGGGTTCCCTTTGAGCAAGCATTTGGCGATAGTAAGGAAATGCACCGGATCCAGAACCAGGCTCTGCCTCAACCGGTTGGGGTGAGGAGTATTTAAAGACCTCACTCATTTAAAGACCTTCACTCAAAATGTCTTGATACAGTAGTCAAACAAATGATATCTGTTGTTCTGAGGCTCGAAATGTGACTGAAATGAAAGTTGCAGCTGGAATAGTGCCTTTAAGGCCTCATGTCTGTGACCACTGATTCTGCAGAGACGACCTCCCTCGTATTAAACAGCTGTAATTAAGAGGAGCTGAGCGTCTCTGTCACCTGCCCGTCCTCAGCTGTCCTTAATCCTCCTCTCAGCGTTTGTCCCGCAGATTAAGTCTACAGACAGCAGATTAGCGCCCATGCTAATTTTATCTCTGGCTGACTCCTAATTAAACCCAGCAGTGGACACAGATTGAGGTCTGAGAGCAGGATCGGAGCCCCTCGTTCCACTCGTGGTAATCCCTCCTCTTCCTCCTTCTCCTGCTCTCACCTCTATAAACCAGACAGACGCTCTGCTGCCTTCGTCATCGCTTCACTGAGACTCTGCTGGGAGACATCAGCAGGTTTGCGGGTCTGACTCTCTGTTTGTTTGGTCCTCAGGGTCTGCTCTACTTCAACGCCCGGCTCAGGATGCTGGAGAAGCGGCAGCAGCAGATCAGAGAGCTGAAGAGCAAACACGAGAGGCTGAAGGTGGAGCTGGAGGAGGCCAAGAGTCGGCTGATGCTCCACCCGAGCAAGTGGAGCGGAGAGTGTGAGTACAGTTAAATACAGTTTACACAGCGCTGCCGCTTCTCCAGCAGCCTCGAATTAAAGCAGCTTGAAAGCCAATTACCAGCTGAATCTGCAGCTCCCCTCGGCTTTATGCAGCTTCACAGTTGCTGTTTTGCTCAACATTTTTTCTGCTTTGGTTCGGTCTCATAGCTCTGTTTCCAGCTGTAGAAGATGACCTGAGCAGCAGCAAACATCAGACACAAACAATTCTACCGACTTGCTGGGGAGGGAGCAGAAACCTGAGACACAAAACTCTATTATCTGTTAATTAAGTGAGAACTACAGTCTGTTTTAAACTTTAACAGAGGCAGAAACTGCATGAAAATGTATTTAAATCTAAAAGTTTCAGATAAACCCCACATAGGTCAGCTATTATTAGTTCATCATACATACAGTAGTGGTTTAGTGTTTATGTGAGCTGGAAAAAAGATGCAGATTTAGAGAAATTTTCAAAGATCTGTTTGAGATTGTTGAGAAGTGGCAACAGTGTTTGCTAATGTTGTCTGGTTATGTTAACAGACTACTATCAGACAATTGTTCATTTTTTTTTCAAGTCTCAAATATGAATATTAGTATCAGCTTCAAAGCTCCAGTATCAATTAAGCTATAAAATAAATGCCTGCATAAGATGAGTCCAAAGTTTCTGAAAACATTTTCAATTCAATTCAGTTTTATTTATATAGTGCATATTTACATAGCAAGAAGAACAGAAAACAGAAAACCCAACAATCCAAAGTTGCTTTTGGATTCCCTGTGAGCAAGCAGTCAGCTACAGTGGGAAGGAACCAAAAAACCCCTCTACGATAGGGAGGAGAAAGAAAAAAACCTCAGACAGAACCAGGCTCAGGAAAGGCAGCCATCTGCCTCGACCAGTTGGGTTGGGGGTGGGGATGAGGGGGGAGGGGTTAGAAGGAGAGGTTGGGGTGGGGATGGCAGGACAGCAGGTGGTGAGGCCAGCGGCTGTAGATCAGGGACGTGGAGATCCAGATCCAGAGACATCCATGGAGAGAACAAGCACAGGACCTCGGGGGGAACACAGAGTTAGTGATATGTAATGGTGATATATAACAGTATATAGAGAGGAGAGGAGCCCAGTGCATCATGGGAATCCCCCAGCAGTCTAAACCTATGGCAGCACAACTAAGGGACAGCTCAGGTGATCCTGAGCAGCCCCAACTATAAGCTTTATCAAAGAGGACAGTTTTAAGCCTAATATTAAAAGTAGAGAGGATGTCTGCCTCCCGCACCCAAACCGGGAGCTGATTCCACAACAGAGCCTGATATTTTCCAGTAAAGCGAGATTATTTCAACCATTTTCATGTGTAAATCAATGTGATTTATTCATCTTTAAAGAACTAAAAGTATCACTGTGTGGGCACACTAACATGCAGACCCTGGTAGCAGTAAAAGAGACAGATTATCTCCTCAGTGGCTGGTGGAGACCAAAAACTGAGCAAAAAGAGACAAATATTGGACATTAAATGAACACTGCTTTGAGTGAAACATCATGCCAAAGTTTGTCTGTGGAAATGAACAACAACCTAGTTTTTCCTGTACAACTAAACTACATTCTCAAATACATTTTGAAGGGAACATAGTTTAGTTTTGAATAAAGGTAATTTGTGATGTGTCACGTGGTGGGAAAGGCAGCCAGTTTGAAAAAGCGACCAAGTCCACACTGGGAGGTTGGAGAGGTCGTTGGTGCCATAAACCAGGAGACAGACTTTCACAAGAAGACCAGGTTTTGTGTCCTGTGATGAATGAGAGATCATCAGTCTGAGAATTAAGTTTCTGGTTATGCTTTGATTGGAGCTTGGAGCTTAGTTGAGGTTAGGCACCAAAGTTAGTGGGTTAGGATGAGGACAAATGCCATCGTTTGGGTCTAAATACGACCCTTTCACTACATGTTTGAAGCCTCTCCTCCATTTTTTGGGTTACCAGGGAGACAAAGCCTGCCCCATCTAATAAATGATTGGCTGGCTGAAAAGGAGCAACAGTAAAGTCATAAATTAAATGGCACAGATGCATTGATTAGAAAGATTTTTGTGATACATTGCAAACTAGTAATCTGACAGAGGATGTGTTTTATTTAAATCATAATTGACTTTAGTTGCACTGTAGCTCTACATGCTGTTGTTGGTTTGCCGACACTTTCTCCATAACAGCATCAGATTATGATGTGATAATGGGATAACTTTGAGCTCACAGCTGGTTTCTGCTGTTAAAGTCAATCTGTGCGGGTTTCAGTGGAGCAGCGAGTCGTGATGATGACTGCAGGATGTGTCATGAGTCCTGTCAGCTGGCGTGAGAGGAGCGATGAAGTTGTCGTTATCAGATGCAAACATCTGCTGCTTCATCTGCATTTATCAGACGTTCACATTGTCATGAAGTGACTAATACGACTGTTTAAATCGTCTGGTGGCACTTTTTCATCAACACCATTAATAAAGGCTTTGCCAGCTGTAATTAACGGATGAATTAATCACTGATATGGTATTTAATGATACTTGTGAACGAATCTGAGCGCTGCAACTTATTTTAATTCAGTTAAATTAGGAGTTAGGTAGTTTATAGACCACTCATGCAGCTTGAGCCTGGAATATGTATAAATTATGTATTACCATGTAGAGCTGCAGACTGTACAAGTTTTTATTAATGATTTATTCACATTTATAACTCTTTATTAAGGCCATAATAACATTCAGCCTGATGACGCTCTGTGATGAGTGAAACTGTCAGTATTTTTTATGTTAACCAGCGTTTAGATCAGCACCATTACTGAACAGAAGCAAACAGGCATGTTATTAGCAACACATTAGATGCAGGAGAAACTTCTTTATCTCAAAATTTCATAAAAATGACTCTTTACTTCAACATTTGTTCCACTTTATGTTTTGCATGCAGCTTCTCAGAAAGCCATATCAGTCAGTGGTGATGCCAGAATACGTCTGCTGCTGTAAATGCGAACGTGCACTTTATAAATGCCACGTCACGCTGCTGTTCTCTAGAAGATAAGAAGTCAAACAGCTGGTTGGAGCGTCTACATAATGAAAAACCTCTGTTAGAGCTGTCCACTCCCTGACCCACTGTGTTTGCTGAAAACTCATTAGAGGATGAGGCTGCTCATTCAGAGGAGGAGAGGAGCTCTTGCACAGTTGAGACGTCTGAGGAGTACCATAAGTAGGAAAATCACATCAGCTAGCACCTGCCGTTCCCAAATAACCATCCTCTAAGAACAGAGAGACAGGCCGCAATGCATGATGGGAGACTGATGCAGCGTACAGCTTCAGCATACCATAATTTGATGTGATGATTTTTTTTTTTAGTGGATGAAATTTGCAGTAAAGAATAGAAACAGCTCAATAAAATAGCTGCTTCACTATGTATCAGATAATAGAGTGAATGAGAGGATGTTCAAGACTGAGCTAAAAGGTCATAATAGAGTTTATTTGTTCACAATCTGCCAAAAGTATGAAGAAAAACATCAATTTGTGACTTATTAACTCTTCTGTGCAGCAGCTGATTCTACATTTAACACTGAATCACTAAAAGATCTCAGGATCCTGGTTAATGCTTTCAACAGAAGGAGACACTTGGATGACTGAATATAAAAGTTTAGGCTAAACTGCGAAATATACTGATCTACTGAAAATATGATTTTAAGGAAGATCTTTGAAGAGTTTTCGAGCTTCTTTTAATGTCCATATGATGCTCCCAGCTGTAATAGAAATAAAAGGAGGGTTGGAAGATAATTTGCACGATTGCAAAACAACAGCAGCTCGTATAAAGTTGCAGTTTCACGTATTGGTGTCGTATTCCTGCAGACTCTTGAGCAGATATAGAAGCTGCCTCCTCCCTCTTTCATCACGCAGCACAAAAGTGCAATAAGCAGCTCCTGACCCCCAAACACAAAGTGGACAAACAGTGTGTGTGTTTCCAGCTGAGTGCCGCCGGCGGCCTCGAGCCTCGCCAGTTAAAACCTCGTCCTCTGCAGCTCGACTCCATCCATTATGCTGCTATTTCTGGGACAAAAGAACAAAAGGAAAGCGCTAGCGGTGCTCTAGAGATGAGAGCCGGGGCGTTTGTTTGGGGAGGAGATTGTCGGCGCAAACGGCAGATACAAACAGGCCAAAGGGGGGGAAAGGGATTATATTAACATCTTTTTATTATATCTGTCAGTGGGACAAACTCTCAGGTCACCTCGAAGAAAAGCCACAAATTCTTTTCACGAGAAACGCTTGACTCTGCAGAAAGCAGGAGAGGCGTCGCCTCAGGTCCAATCTCACTGTTTAAACATTGGAGCTCATAAGACTGCTGAGATTTCCCAGCATGCCAAAACACGCAAACCTGTTTCCATCTGTTACGAGGGACATATCATCTTTAGCGTCATTACAGAATCATTTAGATTAATCTCCTGGAAAATGGCGCAAACTAAAAACAAAGTCTTTGGACCTGACTGTCAAAAAATCATCCTCCTTGTCATAACCAGGTCAAATATGAACATACAGACACAGATTTTTAGATTCGATTTGACTTCTGCTGTCCAGTGGGAATAAATCCATTTAATCAGACAAACAGACGTCTCTTCTGTCTCCAGAACCTGCCCGGATATCTTCATTTTTCAGTGATAGTTGCCTGTTTGTCTGTGATACATATGCACAAAGAGCATTCTGCTGCTTTCAATGAGACAATTTGACAAAGTATAAATAGATATGGACTAGAAGAAGAAAGAATAGTTAGAAATCCTCCCAAATCCGAAGTGAGGCAAAGAATAATACCCTCTCTATGTTCATATATGCTGACATTACTAATCTCTTCCACTCACTGGAGCCAACAGTGACCCACATTAAAGTGACTGCAGTTCCTACGTCTCACTGACTGTATAGAAACCCTGGTCTCTTTGCTTGAATATCACTTTGTCAGAACATGTCGAGGACGGTATAGGCTTGGACAATTTTACATTTCTTTTCAGGGACAGACATGTAGAAACTAAGAATCGTCACGGTCAGTAGATAGACTTTCCTTTATGTTCTGATATATTTTACCCCGTTGATCCAAACAGTGACATACTGGCAGTTTTCACCGTTTCTGTTCTTACCTGATCAGTGAGATTAATGTGAGGTATTGAGTCACCATGGCAACTGATGCTGCACAGCTGAAGTTCTGTTTAGAGTTTGGCATTTAAAGAATCGTCCCCCCTTTCACCAAATCTTCTCCTGATGATTCTCTGTGAGCGATTCTCAGAAGAGAGAATGCACCATATCTGCAAACCTGTTCAGCTGTATCCTAATAATTCAACTGACAAGGCCGTGCAGTTACAGTAGTGTAAACTGTGTGCATGACATTGTTGTAAGAAGCTGCATGTGTTCAGGGGATGATGCAGGAATCGTATAAATATGTTTCAAAGCTTGGTCCTGATTTGCTGCCAAGTCCGTTTACACTGCTGATGCTGCAGCTGATAGAACACAGATTAGAGCACCGACTACTGGAGTGATTTCCACGCATCCTTTATTTTGGGACAGAGTCAGTTCCAACGCATTTGTTGAGCATCATGTTTAAATGTATGATGGTTAAAGTTTCAGAGCTCCAATGTGCAGCTGTCGCATCAGAAATAAGTGGCTGTATTGAGAGTCACTGAGTGGGAAGACAAATACATTAACTTAAAGCATTAACAGTTTTCTACCAACGTTCCTCTCTTGCATCATTTGCAGTAACAGTGTTGCCTTTTACTGTAATAGCTTATTAATATTCCTCTCAGTTCTGCATTATAACAACCTGTCCCTCTTGTTAAAGCAAGCAGCACACAATTAGTCCAATTTATGCAGAACAAAAGTTAAGTGATGCAGAAGACCTGGTTAACAAAGACAAGTGATAACCACTGTTGTGATACTGATTATCTCTGACTTGAGTTTTAGGTTTTGTTGAGCAATTTAACACAAACAAAGTCTTGCTCTGACAAACTTAGTCTGTTTTCAGCCCTTAGTTTCTGCTGAAGTCAGAGTCAGCAGCTTGTTTCTGTGACTCCAGAACATCAAAGCGTTAAAAGTTCATCTTCACAGCAGACATGACGAGTTCAGGTGGTGCGAGCCACCTTTAAATACATGAGAAGAGCTTCTGTAGGTGTAAACATCCATCCCAGCAGAGTTCAAGAGGTAAAACCTCAAACAACGAAGTTCTTACATCTCTGACTGCACACATTTACTGTGTGACATGCAGGCGGAAAGTCTCCAGCTGGTTTAAGTTGTGCCTTTTTTAAAAAAGGTTCCTAAAACTCACATGCAATTTGAAGCATCATGTCTGCAAACCTGTAAATAAAAGGATGAAAAAAATTCAAAAAGCAGGACTTGTACATGTAATGGAGTATTTTTACTCTTTGGTATTGATAAGGATGCAAATATTTAGATCAGGAGCTCAGTTTTTGAGTCTGAGCTGCATCTTCTCTTGTTGTAACCATCAACCCGTCTCCTCCCTCCAGTCGACGTGGACCAGGATCTGGACCGGGAGTCCCAGGAGTACCTGGAGGCTCTGGCTCAGGTCACGGCGGAGCTGGAGTACTGCGTCAACCTCTGCAAGTCCCGCGTCATGATGGAGACCTGCTTCGACATCGCCGCGACGACGGCTGCACCTGCACAGGGAGGGCAGCAGGAGGTGGAGGTGTGAGAGGACGAACATCCCTCATATTCATTCATACAGAGAAAGTCAAAGCCCAGAAAAAGTGGACTGAAGGAGGCAGAAAAAACTGTGAGCTGCAGAGAATAACAAGAACATAATAGAACAAAGTTAACACTTGTTTGTGAGTGGACTGACAGAACACGACAGACTGATGGACGAGCTCCTGGATTTAGTTTCCACTCAGACAAGCTGCTGATCCTGGATCAGTTTAATGAAGATGAACAGATGTGGAAGTGCCTTTCTATTTATTATCTAATTTAACACCTTTATTTAAATATTATTTTCCTTATTTATGATGCTTTTGTATTCATCCTCTTGGTTTTTACGGTGCTGATATCAATATATTGGTTATGCAACATGATTTGGGAGCAGACTGTGAGTTTCTATGATAAAAACGGCCTTTAGGTTTTTGCAAGAAAAGGAAAAACAGCAGAAGAGAAATAATTTAGTTAATATGATGAACCTCTGATTATTTTGCTGCCTTTGACACTGACTCAGAGTTTCTGTGGTTCATCTCAGATTCCAGATGTTGGTTTGTGTCCGTGTGTTTCTGCTGGTCGATGTTTGTTTACTGCAGGAAGGCGGAAAATCAGAAGAAACAATTCGACTCCGTCTCCGAGCCGTAACTCAGTGAGACCATAGACATGATTTTTTAGTTTCTGAGGATGTAGTTATCTCTCATATCCGGTGGGAATAAACCAGAAATCCGCAGAAGAAAAGGACAGTCCAGAACCTGCCTGAGCATCTTCATGTTTTTAGGTTTCCTCCAGTATCACAGTGATCCAGTGACAGTCGTCTGTACATCCACGACAGACTGCAAACAAGAGCCGCTCAGAAAATTCAGCTGCTTTAAATCAGCAGAAATATCACACATTAATCCTGAATATCGTAAAAATCAGATTATGCTGGTTGTTGTTTCAGCCAAACTGAATTTAAATGCAAATCTGATGAAGGCACAAACTGAGGCGTCCATGTCAGCTGAGAATGTTCCAGCTGGTTTTTAAAAACCTGCCTTTGATTGCCAGGATCAGGTTGTAGCAGCTGTTTGTTAATCCAGCGCTAAGTCTGTGCATAAAGTCCCTCCTGAGTTCTTAGTAACTAAACCGGGCTGCTGCAGTGAAATGTTGTAGATGTTGCACCTTGTAAAGTCTTAAGTCATGTGTGAATTTATGACTAAAACATCCGAGCTTTTGATCAGAGAGTGCCAACAAGGACGCCAACTGTAAACCCGCCTGAATCCTACAGAGCAGCGGGGCTTCAGGTAATTGTCTGACCAAGGAAAGCAAATTGACCAACTGATAACCAATCCACCTCAACGCTGCAGCTCTACTGGGTATAAACCTTCAGATCAAGATCCAGCTGTGCAGCGTAGAATCAGCTGTGACCAACTGATGGGCAACATGTCGTCCATTTTCAATTGGCTCGTCTAGAAATGAACACAGACGTGTGAAATGAAGTTTGGTTTAAAGAACAGCAAAGTGTAAAAATGATCAAAACACTGCCAGGAGTTTGGTGTGGGGGAAGTGGAATAAAAAAGCTGCTGATTGAAGTTTGGCTTCAAGATTAAGGAAGTGTAAAATCTGCAGGTTTCTGAATGGTGTCTGGTGGAAAAAATGATGTAAAATGATCAAGAGTCTGACTGGAGATTGGAGAAATGTGGAGATTTCAGAGCTAAGTTTGGTGTTAGATGAGTTAAAAATCAACTAATGAATCAGTTTTTGTATTTGAGACATTTTTTTATCGATGATCTTCAGGATGATTCATCAAATTGCATCACTGCAAAAGTCTTGAGTGTAAAATCAACTGGAGTCAGGCTGTGTTTCTTGGATCATTGTGTTAATTTTATAGGTTCTTCTCTTCGTCCGTCTCTTTTCAAACCTTCTCAGGCTCTTCTTAAAGTCGCTGCATGAAACGTTTTCTCCTTTTTTTATGTGACGTTCTGAGTTTGGTTTTGTGTTTGTTCGATGCAGAGACATTCTGCCAAACTCGTTTTTTTAAGGTGACGTTCCTCTGCTGATGTGAGACCTTTAATAATATATTCAGACCCCTTTTTTATTTGTTTTTGTACTGTACAGTTTTATAATTATTTGTAAAGTAAAGAGAAGCGTGTGGAGCAGAGTGGAAATGTGCAGGACAAGTGGATCGCCTTGTGTCATACATGTTAATAAAGATAAGAGTCTTTTTGGTTAAAGTATTTGATGTTCTTTTTGTTTCAGGATTAAGCTTAGTGGAGCCTCTGAACACTTTTAAATCAAAGAATGCAGATTTGGTTCCATTTAGTGAAACAACATGTATTAACAGATTTTAATTGAATGTTAAAGTAAATCTAAAGAGTTCAATAAGTCTTTTCTAATGTCAGTTTGACGGTTTGATGTTCAAGTTCCTGGCCACATATTGGTCAAGGACAAACTTCAGGAGCTTCACTTGACATTTATCTGACAGTTTTAGTTACAAATGAAGGTTTTTGCATCCAGATTACATGAAAAGCTGATAAAATACAAATTAATAAAATGCACTGAAGTTATAACAAGTGAGCTAAAATAGAAATTACCAGAAACTAGGAGAGACCTGTATTCACAAGGCGAATACGTATTTGGCAATTTTTCTTGGCAAAAACGACAACCTGGCAAATTGTAGCCCTTTACATGAGGTGTTTTTAATGTCTGTATATCGTTTTTTAGTAGTATGGCAGGAAAAAAACAGACTGACCTTGACCTTTGCTATGACCTTAGCAAAGGTCAAGGTCACATATTGAAAGAAAACATCAAATGCTGTTCAATGGCACCACTATGTGCTCTGTATCTCAATTTGTTGCCAAGTTATAGAGAAAATGTATTTTTTGTGACGTCATGAACTTTGACCCCTACCGATCTTTTTACTGGTAGGTCGCACAGCTTCGGTCCGATACATAAAATATTCCCCTTGAGATGAGCTGTTCAAAAAGGCAAACGTCGAAATTCTACGATAATTATTTGTGGTGATTTAGCCAAATTTGGTTTTTGACATTTGACGTGACCTTGACCTCAACCCTGACCTTTAAACTCCGAAAAAGGTCGAGTGCACAACCTTCACATTGCCCCTATGACATGGCATAACTGTCATTAGTGCTGCATTAATAGCCTAGGAGGAGTTCAAGGACAAAGGAGTTGCGGAAGAAAAAAAAAAGAATTCCGACGGATACAATATATTTGGCAGTTTTTGCAAAATTGCCGAATACGATAGCGGATCAGTCGATCAACAGAAAATGAATTGGTAAGTATTTTGATAATCATTCAAGTCTTTTTTTTTTTTTTTTTTAAATTACCCTTTACAGATGCATCTTCCTAAATATGACATTTTCCTGCTTTTCCTGGTTTTTTATTTCATTTTAAACCATTTTACTACAGTCTTTAAAGATATTTCATAATCCTGCTTCCTCACTGCTGCTGCCTCCAGGTGAGTCATTCAGAAAGAGCAGCTGCCTCTCAGTCCACCAGGTTTATTTACTCTCCAGAGCTGCTTCCTCCAATTCTGAAATGTCTGAGTCATGAGCAGAACACACTAAATGTTCTGCTGTTGGCCGGATGTGTCACCTGGTTTAATGCCTCCTTCAGTGCAACCTCAACTCAGCAGGGGTTTTATCTGTTTGCTGCTCTCCTGCTCTCTGTGCTCACATATTCTGCATTTAAACAGCTGAATTCCCAATAAAGTTGTTCTCATTCACATATTTTTTTAGTTGCCATACAACAGAACACGTATGAAATAGAAACAGAAACAGTCCGTTAAGTTTCTATGCTCTAAAGTACTGATTTTATAACCGCAGCATCGTCTGACAAACTCACCAAACACATGAGTTAAAACTTACTGTGTTGTGAGTGTGTGAGTCCTGGTCTCATGCACTCATTTACGTCTACATCGGTGCCATGTGGTGAACGTTTCCGCTCCGAGCTGTCACAGATGCAGAGAAAGTTTTCTTCCTGAAGGACACGTGGACAGCACATTCACATTAAAACTTGGGATTATTATACAGTCGTGGCGAAATGACCCACCTTTGTGGAATTTTGAGCTGAAAAATTGAAAGACACATTCTGAGAACATGTGAGACTTTGATTAATTTGTCAAAAACAGACACAGTGTGGGACCTTTCAATAAATGTGATGAAGGGAAGAGTTTTGGTCTGCAGTTCCATTCATCTGTTTTTTTTTTTTTACTTGACAACATCAATATGAAGTTTTCCCTTAAAAGGACACAAAACTGAGCTTCCCACTGTGAAAATCGCATCCTTCATAGCTCACTGCTGGCTGAGCTTCCCACTGTTCTTGTGTTGATGTTTAATTACCTGAAAAATGGATTAAATAAAAAAATAAAATTTGCCAACTGTACTGGGTTGGTTGAGTCCAGATGGTTTGAGGATTCTAAAAAAACCGTCACAGTCAGGGTCAGTGTTGTCAACCCACCTAGTAGGTTTCAGATGCTCAACATCTTGACCACTGACAGGTGAAGTGAATAACATTGATCATATTGGTACTATGTGCTGTTCTGCTGGAAAAACTTTGATTTTAACATCCTTGTTGATGAGACTTAGACACCCAAACAAACATTGCCCCACAACAAACACACTCCCTCATGCAAATGGAAATCCCAAATGTCACTGGTCTACCCCTGCAGGAAAATGCACCCCACCACATGGAAAAAACATCAATCAATCAGGAACATGTTGAGGAACATGACAATGGCCCAACATGTTGATTTGACCTCCAAACTTCCTACACTCCATTCTGATCAAGCATCAACAGGATGCAGTGGAACAAGTTTGATATACAGAGGCCCCACTGTACAAGCCAGAGCACCCAAAGGATCTAGTGCCAACATCCTGGTTCCAGACCCCATAGGACACCCTGAGAGATCCTCTTGTCCATGTACAATGGTTCAGAGCATCTTTGACCACATAAGGGGGACCAACACTATATCAGGCAGGTTGTCATGATGTTATGTCTGATCGCTCTATGCTGATATAAAAGATGCTCAATCTGGAATTTTACTAATATTTGACACAAAACACATCACTGGGTATTTTCACTTTTTATATTTACAAGTACATTTTTCTGTCTTCTCTTACGTACTACAATATTTTCATTGCAAGTGTGATTTGAGTATTTTTACTCAGTATCAAAGAACTACTGAGGTTTCATGTTGTTATGGCTGTAAATGTATATGTGTAAAAAACGTCCTTTACAGAAATGCTTAGTCTTCTCTGTGTATTTCTGCTTCTATTGGATCTTCAGTGTGTTGAACCTCGATGCACCCGCTGGGTTTCCACACAAACTGTTTCCATCTCAGCTGATATTTGTCTGTTTCATTCCCCCTGTCTGTCGGTTACATCACTTCAGAGGCCTGACATTTCAGTTCCCTCTCATCTGATTTCACAGCTCAGCAGCAGCAGAGTCAGTCTCTCGCTCAGACTCGTCCGACCCTTAAAACCCGCCACCGTCGGTCCTGTCGGGAGATAAACTGCTATCTGAGTCTGCAAATGTCACAGGAGTGGACTCGCGACGACAAGAGAGTTGATGCACCCGAGAAACACACGGACCTGAAGTTTCAGCAAAAAACAAAATGAGAACCCTGGAAGAAAACAACAGACATCAGAGTGATAAAGGACTGAAGTGTGGATGGATTACTGAACAGGAATACTGAGAATCTGAGCTCTTGAATGACGTGAATGAATATTTCCTGCTGGGAAGTCAGACACCTCAGTTGGAAAACACAAAAAGATGTGAAACAGCCACACAGACACCAAATAACAACTGTAATGAATGAATGGATCCTCAGAATGACATGTATGAATGTATGTATGTACACTCAGTATGAATGAATGCATTTATGTACAGCAGGAATGATGTATGTGTGAATAAATATGGATTAATGCATGTGCAAGTATGTATGTGTGTATGAGAGATGTATGAATGTAGAGGTGGAGTGGCATGTTGGTATGTACATATGAATTGTATGTATGAAGTACTGCATATGTATCTGTTTGGACTAACGTGTGCTGATTGATGTATGTAGATTTGTATGCACACATGTACTGTATGTATTTATGAAGAAATGTGCTCCATGTGCATACAGATGCATGTGTCAGTGTATGTAGACTGTATATGTGTATATTAATACATCAGTAGAGGTTAAAATGTAGGAAATGGTTGTAAAGGGAACAAAAAAAGTCAACAGGAAATTCCCAGAGATGAAAGTATTCACTACTCAGATCCTTCAGAACGGCGTCGTCCTGCTGGTCACTGTCTGGATGCTCCTTAGACGTGACCTTTTTGCTCCAGTCTGACAGCTCACAAGAAAAGGTTTGTTACGTCTCACCTCACCGAGGAGGCAGCAGCAGGGACGGGGCAGGGACTCACCATAGCAACAGTTGCCATGGAGCCTGAACGAGCACGAAAGTGATGCTCAGGATCAGCACGGCAACCAGAGCGGTTTGGTACCTGTTGGCTGGAGCCGTGTGTGGCGTCTGGTTCTCCTGTAGTTGTGAGGACACAGGGGGATATTTTTAGAAAGTGAGGATGTAATTAGAATGTGAAGACATCTGTAAGGAGTGACAACATTTTTAAAAGTGATGTTTTTAGAAAGTTAAGATATATATTTTTTACAAAGTATGGCATTTTTTAGAATTTGAAGACATTTACAGAAGGTGGCGACATGTTTTAGACAGTAAGCGCATTTTTGAGCTGAGGATATTTCTTTAGAAACTTAGGACTTCTTTACGGACTGTGGACATTTGTAGAGAATGAAGGCATTTGTAAAAGGTAAAGACTTTTTTTTAAATGAGGATTTTTTGGGTTTTTTTTTTGTTGGGACATTTGTAGACAGCATTGACATTTTAGAATATGAAAGTAGTCAGGACATTTTTTAAAAATTAGTATGTTTTTAGAAAGTTGAGACTTTTTTTTCAAAGTGTAGGCATTTGTAGACATTCATCCATCCATCCTTTATCTGTACACCGTTCAGTCCTCTGTAGGGTCGGGGGGGCGCTGGAGCCTTTCCCAGCTGACTCGGGCGAAGGCAGGGGACACATTGGACAGGTTGCCAGCCTATCACAGGGCTGCACATAGAGACAGACCTACTATTTCCATTATTTTTGAGTCATTTTTTCAGCAAATATGACAATATTTTTCAGTTGTAATGTCTTCAATCTGAATATTTGCTCATTTTCCGGTTTAATGTTACACATATAAATAACAGGACTAAAGGGGGGGTGGGGTGCTGGAGCCTTTCCCAGCCAAGGCAGGGGACACATTGGACCGGTCGAAAAGCCTATCGCAGGGCTACACATAGAGACAGACAACAACCAGGCACACTCACATTCACAATATGGACAGTTTAGAATCATCAGTTAACCTCAGCATGTCTTTGGACTGTGGGAGGAAGCCGGAGTACCTGGTGAGACATTTGTAGACAGTGTGGACATTTTTATAATTTAAAGACATTCATAGAAAGTTGGGACATTTTGAAATAGTGAGGACTTCTATAGAAAGAGAAGACTTCTTTTAAAAAACAAGGATGTTTTCAGAAAGTTGGGACTCGTTTTACAAAGTGCAGGCATTTGGAGACAGTGTGGGCCTTTTATGAAGTAAAGACATTTTTTTTAAAAGTTGGGACATTTTTAGAAAGTAAGGACATTTTTGAAAAGGAAAAAGGAAAATAATGTTTTTTTAAAATGGGATTTTTTTTTTTACAAACTGCTGTCACTTGTAGACAGTGTGGACATTTTAGAGAGTGAAGAGGACATTTTTTAAAATTTGACTTTTTTATAGAGGGAGGTGATTTCTAATGACTGAGAACATTTGTAGAAAATGTTGACATTTTTAGAAAGTAGAGATAACTGCAGAAAATGAAGACCTGTTTTAAAAATGACAGGGAGCAGATCGTGCACTGAGGCCCCAATAACACTTAGAGTAAACCTGCTCATCTGGTGTTTTGTTTGGAAGTCATGAAGCTCACGTTACCTTTTCACTGGAGAAAACACCATTAAAACATCTCATTTAAGTGTGAAGCGGAGCCCAGATAAATAAATATCAATGAGTTTTGTTTCCTGTTTATCTTTTCGGAGACAATCTCTGAATGAAACTCTCCTTTCATCATATCCTTCTGGGCGCCATGGCAACCGGGATGAAATGGCTTTTTGTCGTCTCATTTGTGGGTGAATCATCCGTCTTTCAGGAGGAGGAAACAATCTGTCCTCTTCACTCTCTCTGATGCCTCTTAATTAGCGCTGTCACTTCACCTGATCGCCATGGAAACGCTCGGCATCAGTTAACTGTCATCTCGACTCGCCTCATCAATCTACAGACAGACAGTTTCACCGCTGCAGTTTTCATAATTAACCTCTTCATTCACTCTGGGAGGCTGCAGAGAGCTTGGAACCTGATTTATTGTTTGGACAGTGACAAAACGCTCCAATTATCTTTTTTTTACAGCCTCGTTCTAATTGACTCCCAGACTTTCCTTCACACAGAATTATAATAACATTATTATTATACAAATATTGTTTCTCCAAACTGAGACAAGCTTGTCCTCTTTTATTCAACGTCACTGTCCAGGTGGAGTTTAGAGAATCAGTCACTTTATTCAAACTGATGTTTTATTTCAGAAAAAAAAGGCATTTATGAGGAATTTCCACCTCAGTCAATAATGTTGACTGATGAAATGGAGGTCATTAGAGTTTTTATACATACATATATCTATATATATGTATATACAGTATATGTCTGCCCTGATCATCCTGCTATGTTGCCTAACAGAGTTCTAGGTTTAATAATAACTGGCTGATTACACCTTACAAAGTGAACAATATGCAAGAAGATAAACAGATTAAACACGTATGAAAGGCCTCTCACTCCTCCAACACTCAGGACCTGCAGACTGAAGCAAACACAAAGCAACAAAAACAGTGTGGCTGCGTTGTTTTGTCACCTTGTAGTCATTCTGCATCTCTCTGAAGCCACTCTGTGCTTCTTTGTAGTCTTTACGCGTCTCTTTGTAGTTGTGTTGTGTCTCTGTCGTCGTTTTATGTCTCATTTTAAATTTTTATATCTCTTTGTAGTTGTTTTGTGTCTCTCTTTGTAAATGTTTTGTGTTTATTTGTAGTCGTCTGTAGTCCTTTTACGTTTCTGTGTTTTGTCTCTAGCTCTGTTGTGTTTCTTCTTTGTGTCTAAGTGTTTAGGTCATTTTGCTTCCCTTCGTAGCTGTGTTTCTTTGTTGTTTTTTGTGTTTTTGTAATAGTTTTGTGACTTTTTGTGGCAGTGTTGCGACCCTTTGTAGTATTGTGAACTGTTGCGCGTCTTCTTGTAGACAGTTCGTGTCGCCGTGTGGTTGTTTTGTGGTCGTGTGGTCGGTTGTTTAGCGCTTCTTTGTGGTCTTTTTGCGTCTCTTTGTAGTTGTTTTGTGTTTCTCTGTCGTTGTTTTTCGTTTCTTCAAAGTCGCGCTGTGTCTTTGTAGTCGTGTCATCTCTCTTTGTTGTCTTTTTTCTTTGTGTCTGTAGTTGTTTTGCTTCTCTATATGCTTGTTTTGCATTTCTGTGTTGTTTTCTGTCTCTCTACAGTCACTTGATGTCACTTTGTAATCATTGTGTGTTTCTTTGTAGTTAATTTGAGTCTCTTTTGTAGTAGTAGGGTCTGTAGTCATTTTACGTTTCTTCATTGTCGTGTTGTGTTTCTTTGCCTTTTTATTTTTGGTGTTTTTGTAGATCTCTAATTCCTGTTTGGTGTGAGTTTGTGGCTTTTTGTGGTAGTATTACATCCCTTTCTAACTGTTGTGCTTCTCTTTGTTGATAATTTGCATCACTGTGTGGTTGTTTTGTGGTCATGTTTAAATGGAAGCTTTGGTGCCCCAGTTCAGGTTCAGGTAGTTTTGTGCTTTTTTTTTTGAGTCATTTCTTGCCTCTTTGTTGTATGTTAGTATTTCTTTGTAGTTGTTTGTTAGTTGTTTTGCTTCTTTTTGTACTTACTCAGCATTCCTGCATTGTTTTGTATCTCTCTGTAGTCATTTGACATCACTTTATAAACGTTTTGTTTGTTTGTTTGTTTGTTTGTTTGTAGTTGTTTCCATCTATAGTCAGTTCACATCATTTTGTAATTGTGTTTTGTTTCTTTATAGTCCATTTGTGTCTCATGGTAGCTGTTGGTGTCGGTGTCTTCTTAAGAGTTGTGCTTTGTTTGTTTGTTTGTCTTCTCTTTTGCATCTTTTGAGATATTTTATTCTTGTTAGCATGATATTGTGACTTTTCGTGGCAGTACTGGGAACACTTCTGAACTGTCGTGCCCCTCTTTGTTGAAAATCTGCACCTGTGTGGTTGTTTTGTGGTCAAGTTCAAATGGAGGTTTGGCTCACCAGTTAGGGCTGCTGGGTCTGTGTTAAATCTGTTCAATGGTCCATCCAAGTTGCCCTCCCATTCTGAGCCAAGGGGTGTTGAACAGCTGTCTTTATCATCAGTTAGTGACTCACAGGAATATAGACAAAACAATATAAAGAACGTTTTGCAGAGCGACGACTGCAGAGAAGCTGCAAACAGACAGAGAGAATCAGATGTTGTCTGACTGAGAACACTGAGCAGCTTCACCGTCTGACAGCGAAAAACAACGCAATGCCGAATTGTGCGATTGAAGTTTGTTTTGGGGTCTCGTCTGTGTGATGGATCAGCTGAACTCTGGCTGAACTGAGCTGTCGGCACTTTAAAGAATACTCTGATCAAACAGGAGACGATCTGTGCTGAAGGTCGACTCGGAGCTGCTCTCTAATGGCTGTCAGACACAAAAACCCGACCGCATCCATATTTCACATGCAGACGAGCAGGAATTTTTCACTTAATGCTTCATAAAGTCGCCCAAATACCTGAAAGTGAGTTTACTTTGACTTTTTAATGCACTTTGGTTGAAATAAACAGTTTAAATGTGAGGCTTTAGAAGCTGTTGAACATCTGCTGCCATTAAATCTCCTCAAACATTAACTGTGTGGACATTAGAGCTTCTTGTACCACAAAACCGCAACACTAATCCAATAATAAATCAATAATCAGTGACCTGAAAGCAGGATGGTGGAAGGTTTAGTTAAAATACATCAAATATATTTACATTATTAAGGAACATGATTAATTCAGGTCACTATTTCTTTCGTATTTTATTTTACTAAACATTTGGAGCTTTTGGACATTTGAGAGTTTCATTTTATAGACACAATTAATCAAAAAGAAAATAATCTTTAATCCCAATGCAGCACGATAACGTGGGTTAGTCTAAGCTCAACAGTTCATATACTTGAACGGAGATGTGCTTCAGTATTTTCTGTTGTTGTTTTAGACAAGACGTTTTCTTGTTAATAATTCAATTATTTTATCATATTCTCATAAATATATTATTATTATTGTTATAACAATAGTTATATGACAATAACAACAATAATAAAAAAATATTGAAATAATAACATTTATTTATTTATTCATTCATTTATTATCTCAAGGATGTGAGTGTGGTGTCAGTTTTCTCCTTTCTCAGCAAAAAAATAAATAAAATAAAGGGGAAGTTTTTTCCCAGAAAGTTATATCCAATAACATTTCATTAGACACAGAAACAGCTTAAGAATTTTTATTTCTTATTGTGCTCAATTAGTTATTATTTCATTGATTGCTGTATTTTCTGTCCTGTGTTTTCATGCAGGCAACTAAATTGTCTAATATAACTGTCTAAATATTCCTCACCATGTGTAACCTTGTTCTTCAAAGACATAAATAAATGAAAAACCTAAATACGTAGCAGAGACTCTTTGACCAACTGATAAGGGATTCAGTGAAGAAGCGTGAACCTCCTTGTTTGATTTTTCTGCTCACATAATTAAATATTCTCCTCAGTTTTGACTGACAGGGAGCTTTTCTGTGAAGGAGGCGGGACAGCTCATGAATATTGATGATTTTTCCCCCTTATTTTCATTCTCTGCGTTAATTGACCGTAAATTAAACCACTGAGAAACCAAACCAAACAAACAACAGGCCTGGAAGCGTGCCAGCTCATTAACACGCTGTGTGTTGTTTCATGCTGTGTATCGAAGGAAAAAGAACACGCCTGTATTTTTTCTCTTTCTGTCATTAATTGAGACAAACTGCTGCTGAATGTTCTCCATGGAGCATCTCAGCAAGGAGCTTTCTTTATTTGTGGCTGGTTTGGTTTATGGCCTGCCTCTGTAGGTTTAAATTCATTTCACTCAGTCACTTCAATGCTAACCAGATGGGTTTCTGTGAAGATCTCTGAGGCTCAGTATGAAGAACCAGTCTGAAGCTGCTGATGAGGATCTCGACTGATCTGTTACAGTGATGATGACAGATGTAAGTAAAGTCACAGCGAAAATGTTGAACCAAACATCTGAGCTGCTCTACATCACACCAAAGACTTCACATTATTGTTTACCTACACAATATAGTCAAAAATACTTCAATGACTCCCTAGGGGAAATTGCTTTTTGTTAGAGATGCTCCCAGTCAAAAGCCTTAAAATAAGTAGGAGTAGGAGTATAAAATGTATCAATAAAAATATAAACATAAGTAATGGGTCGATAAGATAACATAGGTAGTGAAGTTGGGCAGTACTTTGTCCATGGTGACATGGTTGATGTCACCCGAGATAACAATGAATGCACTCAGGTGTTGAGTCTGTAACCAGGCTATGGCTAAGTGGAAGACGTCACACACCGGCATCCGGTTGGCAGTGGGGGGATGAAAACAACCACCATTATAACATGGGAAGGCTCATGAGGTAAATAAAATGGAGTCCAACGGCCAAGAGTTCAGTGTCTGGGCAGCAGATATGCTCCTTGATGGTAATAAGAGCAGGGATTGCACCACCAGTTGTTCACTAGAACCACAAGCATGCCTCTCTCTTCTTACGTTGTTCTTCTTGCATTCCCTGTCGGCCCGAACAGCCCTCGATAGAAACGTTGTCACTGGGAATGTCCTGGTGCAGCCATGTCTCCGTAAAGCACATAAAACATACTGTTTCCTCAAAACACGATTTCAAAGTCTATCAGAGAAGAAATGAAAACAGAAACACATAAAATTAATCAATCAAAATATAAAATAGATTTTAAAAATCACTAAAATTACACCATTTTTCAGAGCCGGAAACTGTGAGCTGATCTTAGTCATGTATCACGTGTGTCTGTTGCATCAGGATGCACCAAATCTAAGCTGAGAATCGTGATATTTCACTACACTCACTTTATTCCGCATGTCTCCTTTAAAAATTGCCAAAAACCAAATTGTTTGCAGTTAACAGATTCTTTAAAAAAAAATTAAAAAAAATTCTGTGCTCTGGAACTGTGAAGGCATCAGTGACTCAGCTGCAACCAGCAGTCATGTGACAAAAATTCTGAGACTTTTCCATCAATATTGGTAAAACCTGTGAGCACCTGGAAAAAATGTTGTCCATGCTTATTCCAGGTTTATTTCATTGATTGTAAAATAAATGATAACAGAAATTCAGCTTTTAATTTTTAATGATTTATGGCATTACAACTGCAGAATAGCTGCACGGTGGCTCGGTGGTTAGCAGCGTCCCTTCAGCTAGAAGATCCCGTCCAGGTTAGGACGCCTGGGATCTTTCTGTGTGGAGTTTGCATGTTCTCCCTGTGCAGCGTGGGTTTTCTACGGCTTCCTCCCACAGTCCAAAAACATGCTGAGGTTAACTGATTATCCTCAATTGTCCATAGGTGTGAATGAGAGTGTGCTTGCTTGTCTGTCTCTATGTGTCGTCCAATGATAAGCTGGCGACCTGTTCAAGGTGTCCCCTGCCTTTGCCCGAGTCGGCTGGGATAGGCTCCAACCTGCCACAACCCTACAGAGGATTAAGCGGTGTATAGATAATGGATGGATGGATAACTGCAGAACAAAAGCCATTTCTGAATTCTCTCTACGTCTAGTCACTGGTTCTGTTTCCATAGAGGTGCAGGATTAAAAAAATGTAACAGGAGCAAAAACCACTCAGAATAATGAGGATTCAACTATTACAGCTAAAGACTGACATGTGTGCTCTGCCCGGGTAGTTTCTGTGCAAATTTTTATGGATTTTTAAGTTTTTTTTTTTAAACTCAAACAGTCATTATGCATTCACTGAGCAGGTTCACTGGATTTTCTACTTTATTAAGTTTTAACCATCAAACAGTGATTTTTATTTCCCTGCACAGTTAAAGTTTACAGTCACCAATCAGCTGATTTTTGCTGTAATAAAGATCCTCATTTGAGTGAAATATCATCTCATTAAACTGATTTATTTGTTTGTTTCTCATGTTTATCAGTGAGTTTTAGCTTAAAATCTTAGTTTGTTGCATGGAAGGATTCATGTTCAGACGTCAAGAGGAAAAGTTGATATAGTCAGCCTAAGTTAATAATCCTGGATTGTTCATCTGACTGTTTGCGTGATTCTGCGGGATGAACACTTTAAAATGATTTGAGTCCAGTCTGTCCTTCATTCTAGAGACGTCTCACTCTGCTTCTCCTTCTCCGTCCACAAACCGGCCTCATTATTTATGGATGATCTCTGCGGTGTCGGTTCTCTGGAAGCCTGCAGGCTTTAAACACAGCCGACCTGCAGGGAGTCATTAGAGAAACATCAATGAGAGTTAATAATTCAAACAGCTGCAGGTGATTTCTCTTCCTCGTTGTCCTGCTGCCTCTGAGTCTTTGTTAAAACCAAAAGAACTCTGATCGCACCAGCGGTCACTCTTCACACTGCAAACCCCTGCAGGTTGGTGCAGCTCAGAAACAAAAGCTCCTCGATGCTGCCCGAAAACTGTGAAGTCCGGCTGAATAACGAGATCAAGAAAAGCATTTAGCCAGAAAAACAATAACATAAGCTTAATCTGAGCAGCTGTAGATCCTTAAGGTTTTCTAAGGTTTATTTAAAGCCATAACATTTGTTGGAAAAACCTCATTTTAAAAAGAAAAAATCATGATCAAGAGAAATCACATGGACCTGCAAGAATTGACGTTGCATATGTAAGTTTTCTCTAAAGAAAACAAGACACAGCAAATAAACTATGAAATTAAAGCTAAAGATTCAGGAGGGAAACAGTCTTATCATGTATGAAAACTGAAAAAAGTTGTGCAGTTTTCTTTAACATGCATGAAGAGTTTTTGTTTGATGTAACACAAAATAATAGAAAAATAGTCACGAAAATGTAACAAGAACAGTTTTGAAATGATGCTACTAGCTGTAATAAAAACAGAAGAAAGGCTAGAAGATCCATCCATCCATCCATCCATCGTCTTCCATTCATCCGGGGCCGAGTCGTGGAGACAGCAGTCTAAGCAGAGATGCCCAGTCTTCCCTCGCCCCAGACACCTCCTCCAGCTCTTCCACAGGGACCCCGAGGTGTTCCCAGACCAGCCAAGAGACATAGTGCCTCCAGCATGGCCTAGGTCTACCCCGAGGCCTCCTCCCAGTGGGATAAGCCCGGAACATCTCCCCAGGTGTTCTGGACATGTCCTGGAACACCAGGCTGGAAGATGCTTCTGATAATTGCAAAACAGCAGCAGCTCTTATAAACTGCTACTTTCACACATGTGTAGCTTATAAGCTGTCAATAACTCTGCATTCAGACTTTAGTTTGTCTTAATGAGCAACTTGTTTTACATTAAAAAAAACTGTAGATGCAGGCCTCCACACACCAGGGGGCGCTGCTGCAGGTAAAAGTTGCTCTAGTGATGATGTTTTTTTTCGACAACTGAATCTGCAAAGGGGGCTGCACAGTGGCTCGGTGGTTAGCAGCGTTGCCTCACAGCTAGAAGATCCCTGGTTCGCGTCCCAGTTAGGACGCCTGGGATCTTTCTGTGAGGAGTCTGCATGTTCTCCCTGTGCATGCGTGGGTTCTCACCAGGTACTCCGGCTTCCTCCCACAGTCCAAAAACATGCTGAGGTTAATTGATTATTCTAAATTGTCCGTAAGTGTGAATGAGAGTGGGCTTGTTTGTCTCTATATGTAGCCCTGTGATAGGCTGGCGACCTATTCAGGGTGTCCCTTGCCTTCGCCCTGAGTCAACTGGTATAGGCTCCAGTCCCCCCGCGACCCTACAGAGGATTAAGCGGTGTACAGATAATGGATGGATGGATGAATCTGCAAAGGTTTCTAGCAGTTTTGATCCGTTTGCACTGATTCTATGACTTGTAGTAGCAGAAGTTGAACTTTTAATCATGTACACGTAGCAACTTTTTGCTTTCATTCTTTTATCTATTTGTTGCAGCTGTTTATCTGCTGTTTCTAAGTTGATTTTATCCTTTCATGCAATTAATTAAACAACAGCTTCCTTAATTTTAGCTAACTGCTTAGATTTATTGGCTCATTTACTAGTTTTCTTGTCATCCAGGTCATATGTGGCTTCATGGTTACCGTAGCAGTAAATTTACTACAGAGCAGCATCATACTAAATGTTCTGTTCAGGCTTTTTAAAGTATTTTCCAGTTGGCTGAGTTACCACACAGTGTTCTCATGTCTCCCTGCTGAGTCTCTCTGGTCTAAACCACAAACTGCTGTTCAGCCTTGAACTTTATCCTTGAACCTCTGATCTCCTGCTGCTGTGTTACTGATAACTGCAGCTTTATTCTCTCATGTCGCCTCTGAGCACAATCCAAAGCATAACTGGAAAAACAGTTTAGAAACACATTAAGAGTTTTTGGGTGTAACTGCAGCCACCTGTGCGAACTCCTGATGAGGGCACGAAAATCATCTGTCGGGGTGAGTAATGGAGGACCTGCAGCTGCTGTCAGACTCAGCTGCTCTGCATGTAGGAGAAGTCTTTATGAAGTTATCATCGCGGCAGGAAGGAAGCAGAGACGTCTTCATCCTGCTGCAGCGTCTGATCTCCGACTGAGCGGTGAGGAGAGGAATGAGAGGAGGTCTGCAGGGAAACACCGAGATCAAAGATGAGCAGAGGTGACTGTTGGATGAGTCGCCTGCAGAGAGAAAACAGAGAAACACCGAGCAGAGGAGCTGCAGCACAAAGAAACGAGCTTTAACTGGAGGATGACGAGGAAACCTGCTCAGAAATCAGGTCTCATCCCCAGCGACTGTCAGAGAGAATGACGGAGAAACTCAACTCAGTGTGACAGAAAACACTGAAGAAGACAGAAGCTGAGAAATCATTAGTTTTACCAGTAATGTTGCATTTTGTCCAGAGTCACTGAGATGTTTTCCGCTTGGAAACCAGAGCAGGATGTTTCTGAAGAGGGGCTGCTGAGTGCAAACCACATAAAAAAGATGGATGGAAATGAAGAATAAATATGTCAGAACTGGTGATGCCATCTTGCTCTGGTCATTGACAACCAGGATGTGACTGGAGGTTTGTACTACCTCCCATTCAGCTCCCCATATCAAGCTGAATAGGAAGTAGCACAACCAATCACTGGAAAAACGTAGCTCTGCTGTACGAAGCTTCCTCTCCCGCAGTTACATTTCCTGTGCCCTACTCAACCTCACGGCCACTTCGTTCATCAAATCTTAATCTCCTATCCATCCCCGGCTCCAACTTCTCCACAAAAGGTGACCGTGTCTTTGCTATCCTGGCTCCAACCTTCTGGAATAGTCTCCTCCATTCAATCAGATCATCAGATTCTATAAACGGCTTCAAGTGGCTTATAAATACTCACTTATAGAGACAAGCCTTTATTTCACAGTTGTCTGTTTATCTATGAAGTGTTGGCTATGTGTCTGTCTAAAGGGTTGTCGTCATATATGTTTGCTGCGTGTGTGCCACTTGTGTCCGAAAATTTTCTATCTGCATGGTGAAATTGATTCCTTGCTCTTGATGTTTACACCTATTTGTTCATATTTATTTCTCTTGTTGAGCACTTTGTTACCATGTGTTTTAAAAAGGTCTACATAAAAAATTGAACCTTATACACTACATTTATTTAGTTATTTTAATTAGATTTAAATTTGTGATCCGAACACGACAATCACACTAATGTCAGGATTCATTTTAGCTTATAAACAACGCAGCGAAATTTGAACGGTTAACATGCTTTTAGAAAATAAAATAAAAACCAATGAAAAGACATTTGCATATCAGCAACACTCACGGTTAAAAGCTGATATATTCCTGCCTTATGTATTGCAGAGCTCCTAAATTTGTAACAGTGATCATATCAGATGTGTCAGTTTTATTTTCTTTCTCTGTACTTTAATGAAAAAATCAGATTCTACTTTTATTTTCATTTTTATTCTTTACTTTGGTGACAGCTGCTCAGAATCTGTTTGGTTTTGACACATGTGGTCATAAATACCCAGAACTCGACTCTAAATACTGCATATTAGAGGTTTTCAGGTTATTACTGGTCTTACTGATGGTGACGTATCTTGTGTTGCCATTTTTATGCACTTTAATGGTGTTTTATAGGAGAAACTTTGTGGTTTAGAATCAGTATGCAGGCCTACAGTTTGTTCACCGATCCTGCCTTACATCCATTTGTGGTGCATATAATTAGAGCTATCAGTAAACTCAGAGGAAGCATGACAAGATTTCAACCCGCTTCAATATTTCCCGTCATGTCAGTCAGTATGAACTAATATTCAGAGTGAGGAGCTGCAGCTCTTCCTCTGAAAGCTGATTTTAAATAAAACCGACAGTTCAGATAAGAAGAGATGAAGCCGGCGTGTTTTTCTGAAGGGTTTTCTGTTTGTTTCTTTTGTGTGATTCAAATCTGCGGCTCAGCGTGACGCCTGTAATCAGCTGAATCCAACAAATGCAGTTTGATGTTTCAGGAGCAGCACATGTGTTTCTCCACAGGACGCCCGCTGATCTAATCACTGCTCAACACTCAGCCAATAAGTGGCTGTGAGCTTGGCTTTATTTACATTATTCTTTGTTATGTTGTCAGAGGCTCAGATACAAACACGAGAACGACACGTCGCTGATGTTTGAAGGCTGATTGTCATGTTTAACATGACGTTTCCTTTCAGACGGAAACCAAATAGAGAATCAATGACAATTAGGCTGGAATCTGACGCATTTTCAAAAGATAGAAACTGAATCTGCTCAGTTTATGTAGAAGCTGATTTTCCATTAAAGAACAAAAGTCATGATGTGCTTTATACTTTTACTTTCAGCAACATGTCCCAGAAAATGCCACAAAAGATGAGGCCACTTGTCTGACAGTTTTTTGTGGTATGAATATAGCTGTTGTGCTCCAAAACATGACAATGTGGAAAAATATGATGTTCTCTTAAATATCTTTAAATATCCTCAAAAACCAGCAAGGAAACATCTGCTTCTCTGAACCACTTCTTAATATTATTTATGCTTAAAAATGAAAACAATAATAAAAACAGCTAGTTACTGCAGCTCCAATATTTACATTCATCAAGAGAAGTGAGTACACACCTGGGTGAAATCATTTTAAAGTCAGATGATTTAAAATTGTATCAAATCTTTAAAGCTAAATAAGCAGGTGTTTCGTCTTACAAACACTTATAAACTAGAAAAGCACTCAGAGGGCTCATACCTCCGCCAAGGAGCTTCAGTCAACCCCCAACACAATCTCCCGATTCACATATTTTGTATGGAACGTTACAGATACAGATGTATTTACATACAGTTCAAATGTCCTACCAACAATGCGGCCTTCACCCCATCCGACCTAATGAACAGGCGCAGCCTCTAGCGTGGCAGCTCCTAACAGCCTCCCAGCTTCTTAGACAACCGGAGATAAAAATGCCGGCCCAACCGTGCGTATGTTGCTCAGGAAGGAAAGAGAACTCCGCCATTGTCACTGTCTGTCGTGTGGATACCCAAAATGTCATGTGGTCAGAGGGAGTTACCCGAAAAACAAGGTGGCTCTGGTGGCTTTTAGAGTAAACCGCATTTAATTGTCCACCTGGTGACACTTACATTAAAAAAGATTCCTGGATCCAGACAGTGATCCAGATCAGTCCCAAAATGTCATCATTTGTTCCTTGTCCCATTTCACACATTTCCTGAACATTTCATCCAAATCCGTCCATGAGTTTTCCAGTTATTTTGCACACAAACAAACAAACCATTGCCAGCCATCACATAACCTCCTTGGCGGAGGTATCTATACTTATAATTTAATGCAACAAAACTGACTCCACCTGTGATTTTCCACCAAACTGTCTAATAGCATAAACATGATTATAATATGACCTGAGAACACCAGAACGCTCTCCGACATTTCTGCATATCTACATCTTGGCTCCACATGGAAAATATAGAAATATCCGATTGTAACAATGATGGCAAAGGATTACAAGAATATTGTCAATCAATATTGAATTTAGCTGAGATACAGTTGGAGAAGCAATCAGGGGGAATAGAACAAGCCATAGTACCACTAATCAGAGTCACAACCCATCAGCGTCTTTGGACGGTCTTCAAGAAAGTGCGTTTGCTTGCTCTTTGCTAAATACCATTAAAAAAGCTTGATGAATGTTGGGAGCACATTCTTTGGTCAGATGAGATGAAGAAAAATTAGTTTAGCTCAGATGAGGTCCAGCATGTTTGTTGTGAACCTGGTCAGGACTACTACAGTGAATGCACATTCCTGACAGTGAAGCACAGAGGTGAGAGTGTGATGCTATGGGACTGCATGAGTGCAAAAGGTGACGGGAAGATGATGTTTACAGATGGAACCATGAATGTCTGTGGATAAACCAAAACACTGGCTGACAAGATGACTCCAGTTCTGCAGAAGTTTGGCAGAACGTGAATATTCCAGCATGATAATGATCCAAAGCACCCTGCCAAAGTCACACAAGAGTTTCTAAAGAAAAGTGAAAATATGATCAAGCCAAGTGTGTCATCAGATAGACAGACAGACAGACAGACAGACAGACAGTGCTAATTATAATTTATTCATCTAATTTATCTCCATGTTGACATTTATCTAATGTCAACATGGAGAAAACCTGGATCACTAATTAACCAATTAATCAGATGCACAAATGTACTTCATTATCTCCTGACATCATCTGATCTAAGAGTTTTTTTCCTCCATAAAAAAAGATGATGAGGTACCTTAATATTCATTTTTGTTTTAAGCTGCAAAAACAATCAAAACTGACAGTAACTCAGAGTATTTAGGACAACTGGAACTTATAGTTTATTACAGACCTCAGTGCTGTTTGCTAAAGAGTGGAACTATAAAGTGTATTTTAAACAGTAAGAATCAGGTCTGTGGGCTATAATGTAACTGACTTTTTAATTATACATGAAGAAATAAGTTGGCATCATTATTCAGTCTTTGATTTTTATTATGTTTTATTTAGGAATGTAGCTGAACTGTTCAGTGTTTTAACTTCCTTGATTAAATCCTAAATTCTATCCATAACATTCAAACAGCTGGCTCATATTTCTACCATTTGTTAACAGTCCCAACATGTGAAGCTCATTTATCTGAAGAGGAAGTGTTCAGCGTTCTCTATTTACGTTAGCACTAATTAAATGAAGCGAAAAGAAAATACATTTTACACACAACCTTTGTGTCACTAATGGACTTTAATGGACTCATCATCCATTAGTGCTGCACGCCCACATGTTTAACACACATGACACATAGAACACACAGCTGGTTGATGTGGGCTCTGCTCTGCCTCCTAACGAGGACCATTAATGTTGCACATTCACTCATTCTGCTTCCATTGATCATCTCTCAGTCAGTCAGTCAGTCAGTCAGTGTTTCTGCACAGAAAATGATTTCACTTCATTTTAGCTTCAACACATTCAGCAGCTGGACTTCTTGCTGTCTGTAGACAAACAACTTACTGAGCTCTGACCTCCTGAAAGGATCATTTCACTTTATTTCAGCCTGCTGTGTTTTCTATCAATGTTTCCACCCCATTTCAAACATTTGTTTTCAGTCTGATTGAAAGGAAACACATAAGTTAGCCAACCTGAATGAACTTTTTCCTGACTGTATTGGATAACTCCATCCAGGGAAACCTGCTGTCTGACCTGATCACCTGCACATTCATCTGCTGGGTTGTTTCCTTATATGAGGCTGTGAACAGCCTTGTGTTGGTGCTGCAGAGGTCAATGTAAAAAACCTGATTTCCAGCACATAAAATGGCTTTTGCATTGCTGTAACAGCTTTTACTGACCGTATGGAGAGCTGAGCGTTCTTGGTCTTTTCTTCCAGTTGATTTTGAGAAGTTCAAACACCATCAAAGTAGCAGAAGTTCCACAACTCTATTGACACATGGAGGTTTTCCTAGTCTGCCATCAACTGGTCAAACTCTTTGCAACAGTTTTCCTCCTCAGTCAGCAGCAGTGAACACAGGAATACTGCTGGTTTCATGTTGTTCCTCATTTGCCTGAATACAAAAGAAGAGGAGAGTGTAAAGTTAGCCTGACCCATGAAGACACAATAAACAGACTAGTGGGAAATAAACCAATCAGCCACAACATCATGGCCACTGACAGGTAAAGTGAATAACATTGATCGTATTGCTACTATGGTAGTGTTCTGATGAAAAACCTTGGATTTTAACATCCCTGTTGATGAGACTTAGACTCCCAAATAAACATTGTCCCACAACAAGCACACTCCCTCATGCAAATGGAAATCCCAAATGTCACTGGCCTACCCCTGCAGGAAAATGCACCCCACCACATGGAAAAAACATCAAACAATCAGGAACATGTTGAGGAAAATGACAATGGCCCAACATGTTGATTTGACCTCCAAACTTCCTACACCCCATTGTGATCAAGCATCAACAGGATGCAGTGGAACAAGTCTGATTGACAGAGGCCCCACTGCCAGAGTACCCAAAGGATCCAGTGCCAACATCCTGGTTCCAGACCCCATAGGACACCCTGAGAGGTCCTCTTGTCCATGTCCAATGGTTCAGAGCATTTTTGAGCACATAAGAGGCACTAAACCAATGTTAGACAGGTGGTCATAATGGTATATGTGATCAGTGTACAGTAGGAGGAAATTAACTGAATGATCCTTTAAAGTTTTTAACTCCGTTTTTAAGTCCTCCCTGCAGTTTCTCATTGACTCAAAACTCAGGTTTGCATCATACAAGCGCAGCTCTCCAAATTATTAGCAGCTTATCGGCCATAAACACGTGAAATTAGAAGTTTATAAGTGCCGCTGGAGACATAAACTGGGTCATGCAGGCAGCTGATGGAGTCATAAAGTAAAGAATCAGCGTTATCTTCCACAAACTGCTTCATATTGTCGTTCACAGTCACATCCTGCCTCCATTTTCTTTGCCAAATTGAAATTCTCTCATTTTATGTCCATTCTTATAAATATGTTTGTCAGTGGTTCCCAGAGACTCTGTGTTCTGAGCAATTACTTCCTGGAACACTAAGAGACACATTTCAGTTATTTTGGGTCACAGCAGGGTGCTTTAACTCACTGCTTTTACCAATCAGTCTGAAATCAGAAACACTTGGAGGAAAAAATGTGGCAACCAGGATATGTAGAATGTAAAGAGCCTCATAAACCATTATTTAATAGGTTTAAAAGCAAAAATCCAGAGCGTGTTTTTGTTCTCTTTATTATACACTTCACTGTCCAGCGTTTTCATGGAGATGAATAAATGCAGTAATTTATGTTAATGTAATGGTTCAAGTGTCTGCTTCCATTAGAGGCTCTGTGAGGTTCACAGGTATTAAGTGTTAAAAAGGTCCAAACGGCTGCTGCAGGACGGCGTTTGATGAAACTCCTCATTCTAAACCTCAGTCAGCTTTGTAGTTCATGTTTTTTCAGTCAGGTCTTTGTGCTCAGTATCAGGTGCTCTTCTTGTTTTGTATTTTGATTTAGGAACTCACGTCCCTACTGCAGTCCTGAAATAATGATCCAGTTGTGTCGGCGGGCTTTTGGCATCAGAAGTCGACCTGCAGGTCACCTCCTCCTCACAGCCGCCATGTTTCATTAACAAAATGAAAGCTGATTTGATTCTGTAATTGAATTACTCTCCTCGCTGTTATTAAACTGCTCAGCAGCAGCAGCTTCCCCACCGCCCCCAGGAGGCACAAACCATCCAGATTTTTTATTTCTTTCTCTCACTGACGGTCTACTGACTGTTTTCTGTCTCCTGATATAAGCAGAAAAATTGAAATCGCTTTGACGCCTCAGCGGAGAAGAACTGTAACGACTGTTTATTTCATTTCACAGTAATGAAACTTTTTAATTAGCAGCTAGGAAATTTATGGAGCATCGAGACTCTTTAGAAAATTCATATTGCCAAGATAAAGTGCTAAAGAAATACAGAAAAACACACTGAACTATGGAGCTGACTTGGATTTTATTTTATTTTATTTCATTTTATTTTATTTATGTGTTTCTATCAGCAGGACTCACAGCCTCAATATATATTTCTGAAAATTTAGATGCATCAACTGTACAAATTCTGACGGTTTGACACTGTTTTATAGGCAATTAAAATTAATTAAATACAAAAAATGAAATAAATATGTAAATTATGATCAAATTATCAAATAATACAACAGAAAATACAAATAAAAATAAATAAAATGTTGTTATTTTGGTGTTTTTTAATTCTTAGAAAATTGTAAGGACTTTGGTTGGTTTCTTTAATTCAAAACTGTTTTCTCTCTTTTTTTTATGAATGTATAAATTTGACTGTATCTAAAATTTTGTAGATAAACCAGAAGGAATTTATGGTTTTACATGACAGACATCAGATCATCATGTAGGGAGATAAAAACTTAGACAAGGAAGTGATCTAAAGCAAACTGTTATATGAATAAACACTGAAAATAGAGTTTGGGTCGTAGAGAGAAGCTTTTTCAGTTATTATTCCCTCTGAATTTTCTGAATATTCATTTTTTAATGGAGAATCAACTCATCCAAGACTTATAGATTTATTTCTGTTTTAATTTAATCGCTGACAGTCCTTGTTCCTTTTATTTATTCATGTCAGACACGTTTCCTCTTCATCGTAAATCATGTTTGACTCTCGTTGTTTGACTCCTGCCTGATGCGTTTTACGTTTCCTCCCTCTGATGAGCCGCTGACGTCTGCCTGCGGTTAATATTCATGAGGGCAGTGATGGAGTTTGGTTCAGTAGCAACAATAATGATCCATCAGCTGCTTGTGACCTGCGGGGTCACCGAGTCCGAGACATCCAGGCCTCACTGGGTTAATGGAGGAGGACTGATGTGACAGAGTGAGGAGGGCATGTTAAAAAATGAGACGGTGGAGTTTGGTTTGTATTGAAAGGTGGATTTGGTGATGTGGACCATGTGGGTCACTGTGGAGGTCTGGAGAGGAAATGAAACAAACAGCAGGATGGAGGGAAATCAGCTGTTCATCAGACTGAAGCTGTGAATGTGAACAGCAGCAGCTCAGTTAAACTGTGGTGTGAGACCAAAACTCTGATACCACTGACATCAGCATCACTGACTGTTAGTTTTTGAAAGTTCTTCTGCTTGTGTTCCCAAACAAAGTCTCTCTACACTTCCCACAGATCCAGAGACGTTCAGGGCGCACTGCAAAAACTCAACATCTTACCAAGTTTATTCATCTTATTTTAAGTCAAATTGTCTCAGCCCACTTGATTTAAGATAAATTCACTTTAAAAGTAACATTTAAGCAAGATGGAGGGACGTGTTTTAAGACAAATTTTCACTTGTTCTATTGGCAGATTTTTTTTTCACTTCTTTCGAGGTAAAAGTGCGTTGAAATAAGTTTTTTTTTCTTGTTTTGGGAGGGGCATTTTTTCCAGTGTAGCTGAGTGTTCCTGGCACCATTGTTATCCAGCTGGTTCTGCTGAAAAGCTACAGCTGCAGTTCGGAGCTGATCTGAATGCAGCGCGAGTCCTGCAGACTCACACAGTTTAGAGGAAGATGACTCTGCAGTCTGGAGTTAGTCTGAATGAACTGGAACCTCAAACACACTGCAGCCGTCCGACAGTCAGACTAAAAACAACAAGAGCTGTAAGCAGGGCTGCTGCAACTGATGAAGATTTCCACTGTTGGTTATTTATGTTGATGTTTTAAAAGGCAAACTCAAGATCTACCTCTTTTTAAATCTATTTTTTGGGGGAGAGTCTTTCCATTTTACTGGAGAGAGACAGGGTGACAATGCAGGAGACAGGAGAATGACTTGCAGCAAATGGTCTTGAGCTGGACTCAAACTCATGATTGCTGCTAAGGTACTGAGCCAACATGGGATCACCTTTACTAAGTGAACTAAACAGCAGCCCAAGATCTAACTTTGTTGATGGATTTTTCTTTACTCTTCTTAGAACTATGTTTGTGTACTGATTTTACTATTTATTGACTTATTTACATATTTAAGTCTTTTCTTAATAATATTCTAATGATTTCATTATTCTGTTTTTATTATTTTTTGCCCTTCATCTATCTATTTACATTTTAATAATAGTTTTTATTTATCCATCCATCATCTATACACCGCTTAATCCTCTGTAGGGTCGGGGGGACTGGAGCCTATCCCAGTCGACTAGGGCGAAGGCAGGGGACACCCTGGACAGGTCGCCAGTCTATCACAGGGCTACATATAGAGACAAACAAGCACACTCTCATTCACACCTATGGACAATTTAGAATAATCAGTTAACCTCAGCATGTTTTTGGACTGTGGGAGGAAGCCGGAGTACCTGGTAAAAACCCATGCATGCACAGGGAGAACATGCAGACTCCACACAGAAAGATCCCAGGCGTCCTAACCGGGACGCGAACCGGGGATCTTTTAGCTGTGAGGCAACACTGCTAACCACCGATTAATTTATTAATTTACTTACTTACTGATATGTTATTTTATTTCATTTTATCTCACCTGTTGTTTCTCATTGCACATTTAACAGAGCGTTTCCTCAGTTCTTCTGTCTCTGTGTCTTTCCTGAGTCCTTCCTTTATAACATGATATTTTGGGGTTGTTTGTGTTGTTTTATTGCATTTTTATTTACTTTTGTCTGTTAAGCACTATGGTTGCATTTCATTTAAACAGAAAGTGCTATATAAGTAAATTCTGATTGACTGATTGATTTCCTCGATTCCTTGACCAGTTGCTTGGTCAGAAAATGGTGAAAAATGTCCATCAGTGTTTCCAAAAGCCCAAGATAACGTCCTCAGATGTCTTGTTTCTTCCACAACTCATTCAGTTTACACTCACAGAGAAGGAAAGAAACCAGAAAAATTTCAGATTTAAAAGCTGGAATCAAAAGATTTGGGCTGTTTTTCCTTAAGAGAGTTACTCGAGACGATAAATCGATGACCAAAATAGGTGACGATTATTTAAGTGTTGACATTCATTACTGCAGTTTTATTTTCTCTGTTGCACAGTTTTTCAACAGGGGTGTTTTTAGGGTCATTTCATGCCATGAATTCATGGATTTCATGGATTTTCTTGAAAAAAAAAGACATGCAACTACTTCTACCTAAACCATGGAATCTTGCAAAGTCCCACAACTCTACTCCAAATACTTGTTGTTAATTTCTGAAAAGATTACAGCAACAAGAAGTTGAAAAGTGGATTAAAATGTTTGATAGAGGAGCCGAGTCAAGCCGTGTGAAGCTGCTGCTGTCAGACCAGCTCTCTCGTCAGTTTCTACCTGCGGACTCTCACAGGAGACTCGGTGTCGGTCGTCATTTCACCCTCAGCTCGTCTGTCAGGAGTTCGTCCTTCAGTCGACCTGCGGCAGTTTCAGAAGAAGATCAACAGCCTGGTTACAAAACCTCAAATGAACTGATCAGACTCCATTAGGTTATAGTTTGATTGATTATTAGTACGGCATCAGAGAGAATATTAAACTCCAACACAGGAGCCACGCAGGCGGGGCTCACTTCATCATGGTTCAATGTTCAACAAAGCAGAAGCTGCAGCATTATTTAGAATAGAAGCACTAAACTATCACATGAATATCTGTAGTTGCGTTAATAAATTACTGGGAAACAACTTATGTTAGTTTGAATATGTATTATTATATACTGAAATAGTGTAGGCTTTGACATGAAAGTGCAACCACTTAATATGGAAAAACCAGCAGAACACACAAGGAGAAACTCACATATTTCAACGTTGTGCAACAAAAATCTGTGCAGTGTCAGTATTTTTCTACTTAGGGAGGAATCTGTGCAATATCTGTGTCTCTTAAATCAATATTTCTACTTGAATCTGTGCACTGCCATCTACACATGTGGACAAATTTTTTTTGACAATTTTGTCTGCATGTGTACATGTGCGATATTTTTTCCAGCATCCAGAAGAGTCTTGGCAAATTCTGAATATCCACATATGGCAGAATCAGTACTTACGTTTTTTTTTTTTTGTTTTTTTTTACTTAATTTTTTTTGCAAGCATTTTTTTTGCTAGGCTAGCCTTGACTAGCCTTCCCTAGCCTAAGCTAGCCTAGCATTGCTTTGCCAAGCCTTGCCTTGTCTAGTCTAGTCTAGTCTAGTCTTGTCTAGTCTAATCTAATGTAGTCTTGTCTAGTCTAGTCTAGTCTTATCTAGTTTTGTGTAGCCTAGTGTAGCCTAGTCCAGTCTTGTCTTGTCTTGTCTAGTGTAGTCTTGTCTTGTCTTGTCTTGTCCTGTGTATTCTAGTCTACTCTTGTCTAGTCTAGTCTTGTCTAGTGTAGTCTTGTATTGTCTAATCTTGTCTAGTCTAGTCTACTCTTGTGTAGTCTAGTCTAGTCTAGTCTCGTCTAGTCTAGTCTTGTCTTGTCTTGTCTACTGTAGTCTTGTCTTGTCTAGTAGTCTAGTCTAGTCTTGTCTAGTCCTGTGTAGTCTAGTCTACTCTTGTCTAGTCTAGTCTAGTCTAGTCTAGTCTTGTCTTGTCTTGTCTAGTCTAGTGTAGTCTTGTCTAGTAGTCTAGTCTAGTCTAGTCTAGTCTACTCTAGTGTAGTCTTGTCTTGTCTACTGTAGTCTTGTCTTGTCTAGTCTAGTGTAGTCTTATCTTGTCTAGTCTAGTCTAATGTAGTCTAGTCTAGTCTAGTCTACTCTAGTTTAGTCTAGTCTAGTCTTGTCTTGTCTTGTCTAGTGTAGTCTTGTCTAGTAGTCTAGTCTAGTCTAGTCTAGTCTTGTCTACTGTAGTCTTGTCTTGTCTAGTCTAGTGTAGTCTTGTCTTGTCTTGTCTAGTCTAGTCTAGTGTAGTGTAGTGTAGTCTAGTCTTGTCTAGTTTAGTCAACTCTTGTCTAGTCTAGCCTAGTCTAGTCTAGTCTTGTCTTGTCTAGTCTAGTGTAGTCTTGTCTAGTAGTCTAGTCTAGTCTAGTCTAGTCTAGTCTAGTGTAGTCTTGTCTTGTCTAGTCTTGTCTAGTCTAGTCTAGTCTAGTCTAGTCTTGTCTACTGTAGTCTTGTCTTGTCTAGTCTAGTCTTGTCTTGTCTAGTCTAGTGTAGTCTTGTCTAGTAGTCTAGTTTAGTCTACTCTTGTCTAGTCTAGTCTAGTCTTGTCTTGTCTAGTCTAGTGTAGTCTTGTCTAGTAGTCTAGTCTAGTCTAGTCTAGTCTAGTCTACTCTAGTGTAGTCTTGTCTTGTCTTGTCTAGTCTTGTCTAGTCTAGTCTAGTCTAGTCTAGTCTAGTCTTGTCTTGTCTAGTCTAGTGTAGTCTTGTCTTGTCTTGTCTAGTCTTGACTAGTTTTGTCTAGTTTAGTCTACTCTTGTCTAGTCTAGTCTAGTCTAGTCTAGTGTAGTCTTGTCTTGTCTAGTCTTGTCTAGTCTAGTATAGTCTTGTCTAGTAGTCTAGTCTAGTCTAGTCTAGTCTACTCTAGTGTAGTCTTGTCTTGTCTTGTCTAGTCTTGACTAGTCTTGTCTAGTTTAGTCTACTCTTGTCTAGTCTAGTCTAGTCTAGTGTAGTCTTGTCTTGTCTTGTCTAGTCTTGTCTAGTCTAGTATAGTCTTGTCTAGTAGTCTAGTCTTGTCTAGTCTAGTCTAGTCTAGTCTAGTCTAGTCTAGTCTAGTCTAGTGTAGTCTTGTCTTGTCTTGTCTAGTCTTGTCTAGTCTAGTATAGTCTTGTCTAGTAGTCTAGTCTTGTCTAGTCTAGTCTAGTCTAGTCTAGTCTAGTCTAGTCTAGTCTAGTGTAGTCTTGTCTTGTCTTGTCTTGTCTTGTCTAGTCTAGTCTAGTCTAGTCTAGTCTAGTCTAGTCTAGTTTCGTCTTGTCTTACAGTGAACCTCCTGGTTTTTGTGTTTAATGATGAGCAGTGAGCTGTCAGTGTGTTGAGCCGTAGGAGGAAAGTCTCAGCAGCCTCTTGTTAACACCACAGACTGATATTTCAGGCTAACAACATCTTGTCTGAATGAATGGAGAGAGAACCATGACTGGAATTTAAATGGTCACCAGGACACAGTGACAGAATCACCCATCATATCTGATAACAACAGCTTATTAGAGTTTGGTGACTTTATCCACAGTATAAAGGTTAATTTCACGACACCACAGTCAGTGCAGCAACATGACTGGCTGGATGTTTCCCTGTTCAGCTGTTACAAAGCAGACAATTGGCTTTTTGTCATCTTCTGCATTACAAGACTCTGCCATAGATTTCTATTCCGGACTCTTGTGGCGTCTGTGATTGAGCAGAGATTCCGCAGATCAGAAACCCTCGACTGTCCTTGGTTTACTTGGAAGGACTCAGTGAAATGTCTCTGAAAAAACAGCTTCAACACCTGAGAAACAAGCGACTCTGCAGGAGCAGAAAGAGGACGTTAATTATTTGGCTTAAAAATGCAAAACCAGAGAGACCCTGCAGGGTGTTTGACTTGTTTTAAGCTGTTGATAATGAAGGAATAAAGATCCATGATCATTTATTATCATAAAGAGTGTCTGGATAATGTGTCTGTTTGCTTATTTGTCATTTTTTGCTGTTTTCTTTCTTTTTAATAATGTGAATTTGATGTGGCGGCTATTAATGTTTATGCATTTCTAAAGAAAAACAATATTCTTTCAAACCTCATCAGGTTCAGTTAGAAGCTGGTGTTTCATTGATCATACTAATTGTATTGAATTTAGTTTATTGTTTTCATTTTGTTCTTTTTTTTTCTGTCAGAATCTGCTTTATTTTAATTTATTATATCTGTATTTTTTGTTCCATTGTCACTGTCTTCACGTTATTCTTTTTATCAGTTTACGATGCAGGTTGTCACGTTCATCACTTTAAATCTGTCACTGAAAAAAATGGATCATATTCTGTGACATTTTGATTTATTGCCTGTTTGATATTGAAGCTTTTCGCAGTGCGGCGGTGCCTCCTGCAGGATGTAAGTTTGAATCATGTTCAGTCTCTAAATTATTTCTGTTTCCTTCGGCAGCGTATTTTCACTCATTTAGTCCAAATAAAATAGTAATTTTTAACCAACATGATGTTTAAGTCTAATAATTCAGTTGACTGTTTTTACTGGCTTGCTTTTGTTTTTAATTAATTTTGGGCAAACTAAAAAAAAAAAAGACATCCACCAGTGAACACGTCTGCTGTCATGTACAATTTGAAGTTTCTTTACGTATTTCTTGTGTTAAACGGGTAAATAAAGATATTTAATGGTTTTTAAATATAATATCAGGAAATGGAGCCGGAAAAGCTGCTCTACGTTACTTTAAAGAGAGTTTACTGGAGTAGAAGTCAAATTACTGGTGAAAGGAGTTTCTGAAATAAAGTTCAAGTATGTCCTGAGTGAAATGTGTGAAAATCTTAAATAATTCTGATGACAATGTTACATGATTAAGCTCCTGAACTGAGGAACAGATTACTATTTTGGCTGCAAAGTTAATGAAATGAAACATGATAACACAACAAGATGAGAAGCAATGAGTCCAAACTGACAATAAATCCTTTTTACATCATGAATTCACACATAAAAGGCTGCAGGTAAAGACGGCAGCTGTTCTGTGTCTGAGAGTCAAGCTTTTGCTTTTGTCTCGTTGTCATATTTTAATCTCCAATTCAAATTAAAGCAGCAAAAGTGTCCTTTTCAATCTGCTGGAGGACTTCTCCTTTAAAAATGCACAAGAAAGCAGCATTCCAAGTTTTAGACAGGAGTGTGGCTGCAGGATTTTAAAAAAAGACAGTAGATGTATTGTTTTTCCTTCATTATGAAAAAGGGCACCGGATTATTTCAATAATGCTTTTTGGAAAAAATTAATAATTCAGGAATAACTGAAGTGATGTTGCAGGTCAGTTCAGAACATCTGAAAAAGATGTGAGAAAAAGCTGATAATTGACTTTTGTTTTAAAAGAAAAAACGTTTGAAATCTTTCCCACATGAAGTGTCACTGGAAAAGACATCCAAAATATTAATTTTTGCTTTGAATGACATTTAGATCATTTTTGCACTGTCAAACAGAGCTTTGTGGTGCTTATTTTTAACGATCCAACAAATGTGTTGTGTTGCCTCGTGTGGTGGCAGACAGAGAAACTGTTTTTAGTTTGGATTCATTCTGTAGCTGAAATGTTTCCACACAGCTGCATATGTCTGGCCAAAATGATAATCAGTTACTTCCGATCAATAATGAGATTATTTGCTGATTTTTGGGGACAAAATATTTGATCAAACTTTCATCTTCAAGTGAACATGTTGTACTACATCCCTGCTCATGTACAAACCTGCATTAAAATAAAGTTTAAAATAATGTTCTTCTACCTTAATTATGTGTCCAATTATGTGCTATTGTATCCAAAACACCTCAATTACTGAACATCTGCTCATCGATAGACACTACGATTTACTGACAGTCCCTAAACGCCTCTGGCAGACCACAGTACAAGCTGACAAGGCAGATGTGCACAGAGAAGCCTCTAGTCTCCGCTCAGTTACTGCAGCTCAAACAGGAGTTTCACCAAAAACTCATTTGAAAGGAGTAAAATAAGATGCTCTAAAATCAGATTTACCCAAGAAGAAACCACTGTTTTTATCTATGTGGGCTGAGTATTTAATGCGCCAGTATCGCAATTAATAATTTTGATTAAACTGTCAGAAACACAAGTCGTGATGTTGTTAATATTCTGTTGACTGTGCAGCTCTAGAAAAGGTGCTGCATTACTTTTTTGCAGCCAAACCTTCCTTTTCAGTGTTTCTCTCCTGGTCGTGCCTCATTTTGATGCTCACATGTCACACCTAGATGTCAATAAACTCTGTGTCTTCTAAATAATATATTTTTAAAAAGCTGAAGGTATCCAAGAACCTGTAAAACAAGGAAAATTATGTTCTTGTTTTACAGGTTATGTTATGGGGTAGATTAACTTCTCTTGTAGATTATTCATGGTAACTGAGACCTATGAGAGTTTTCATTCTGTATCAAGCAGCTAAAAAAGGTAGCATGTGCACATCACAACAACATGACACAGACAGAAACACACAAACAAATCTATAAATTTGATATGATCAACTAAAGCTCAACAACAACTGTCAGAATTAAGAAGCTAAAATAAAAAAAACCCTGAGAAGAATCCTTGAAAGCATCACTGACAACAGAGTTTCCAGCAGCCTTCAACTCTTTCTTTTAATTCAAAAAGTGTCTGCAGCAGGAAACATGAAGCTTCTCACCCTGACAGCCATCAGAGTCTGATGTTCTAAGAAGAGCTCCATGAAATCTGCCTGTAAACATATAGGGGGAGTTTTCTAAATTACAATATACAGACTACACACAGGAAGAAGTGACATGAAGACCCTGTGTCACTATAATCAATAATAACAATAAGGAGGAAACAGCCCTCCAAACAATACAGGACACACGTCTAAACTAAAACATAGAGTTCAGTCTCTGTTTCCGAAATGTTGCTTAAAAGAAAGACGTTTATAACATTCATTAATTTTAAATTTAAAGTTCTTTATGTGACTTTCATTTCTCAGCAGCGTGTCAAACTGGAGTTCACCCACATTGTACACACCGATCAGGCGCAACATTATGACCACCTGTCTGATATTGTGTTGATCAAAAATGCTCTGAACCATTGGACATGGACAAGAGGACCTCTCAGGGGGTCCTATGGGGTCTGGAACCAGGACGTTGGCACTGGATCCTTTGGGTACTCTGTCTTGTGCAATGGGGCCTCTGTCAGTCAAACTTGTTCCACTGCATCCTATTGATGCTTGATCACAATGGGGTGTAGGAAGTTTGGAGGTCAAATCAACATGTTGGGCCATTGTCATGTTCCTTAACATGTTCCTGATTGGTTGATGTTTTTTCCATGTGGTGGGGTGCATTTTCCCGCGGGGGTAGGCCAGTGACATTTGGGATTTCCATTTGCATGAGGGAGTGTGTTTGTTGTTGGACAATGTTTATTTGGGTGTCTAAGTCTCATCAACATGGATGTTAAAATCCAAGGTTTTCCAGCAGAACAGCACATAGTACCAATATGATCAATGTTATTCACTTCACCTGTCAGTGGTCAGAATGTTGTGGCTGACTGGTGTAAATGTGCAGCAGAGGCAGCTGTGATTCTGAGGTTTCTACAGCAGGTGGAGCTGTTTGATAATAAATCCATCTGATTATCTCTCAGCTCTTTCTCCTGCAGTCTAATCCTCCTGTTAAGAGTTTAAATTTAATCTCCATCCGCTGCAGAATCTACTGACTTCATGTTTTCTCTTCTGGGTTTTTCAGTCAGACTGAAGTCAAGTTCACAGTCACATCTTCCAACCTCATTTAAATCCCATCAAGCAGCTGATTTATCTGCTCCTTTCTGTTTTAAGTCTCTATATTTAATTCTATATATTGTCTCTGTCTCGTCAACACTTGTGGCGGATTTTAAATGTGCTTTATTACTATAAGGTAGCTTTAATTACTTAACATCTGTTCAGTCTAACTAAATTAACTAATCAACTAACTAAATTCTACTTTAACAAAGCCTCTGCAGTTTCAGTTTTTACTATCAGAAAAAAGGAGATTCTGTTTTAAATTTATGATACAGATCTTAGTGAGTGGTTGTGCGAGTTTCTATTATTTTGTTGTCCTCTTGTATGCTAATAGGGAAACTCTTCATTTTCCATCACCATATTATTGTTTCACTGCTCCTGTTTGACTTATTGATAGATAAGTCTGTTTAATTTGGACTTTAAGTCACTTTAAAGGAAGCCAGCCTGTAAACAGTGACTGACTTCTACTGAAAATGTAAGTTTAACTGTGATTTTTATCTTTCTAGTATTAAAATTCATTGTCTGTCTTCTTCATCTGGTCTTTATGGTCTCATGTTTTCAATATCGGAGGCTTTGTCAGGATTTTATAACATCTGGGGCAGAAATCTTTAAGTGTAAAATGATTATAAACAAGAGACATTATTTCTTTCTATGCTGAATCCATGTTCCTCATTAATATTACAGTGTGTAGACAGATGGACCAGTGGTTCCTAAACTGTGCACCATGGAATTAATCTAATTTAAGATGATTTACAGAACATTAGATATATGTAAAGATGTGCCTTGTGATAATAATGTTTATGAACCCCTGAACCAGAACAAGTTTTAATAATATTTTTTATTTAATAGTAATTTGAATCCTTTCAACATTCCAGGAAGAGAGATGTTGAGGAAAAAAGTACACCCATAAAATTTCATAACCCCATATATCAAAAAGAAATGACTAGTCATAATTAAAACAAATCAGAAGTTTGTGACAAAAAAATAGAACTTATATACACAGATCACATATAACATTATGACCACCTGTCTGATATCATGTTGGTCCCTCTTGTGTGCTCAAAAATGCTCTGAACCATTGGGCATGGACAAGAGGACCTCTCAGGGTGTCCTATGGGGTCTGGAACCAGGACCTTGGCAGTGGATCCTTTGGGTACTCTGGCTTGTGCAGTGGGGTCTCTGTCAATCAAACTTGTTCCACTGCATCCTGTTGATGCTTGATCAGAATGGGGTGTAGGAAGTTTGGAGGTCAGATCAATATCTTGAGCCATTGTCATGTTCCTCAACATGTTCCTGATTGTTTGATGTTGTTTCCATGTGGTGGGGTGCATTTTCCTGCAGGGGTAGGCCAGTGACATTTTGGATTTCCATTTGCATGAGGGAGTGTGTTTGTTGTGGGACAATGTTTATTTGGGTGTCTAAGTCTCATCAACATGGATGTTAAAATCCAAGGTTTTCCATCAAAACAGCACATAATACCAACATGATCAATGTTGTTCACTTCACCTGTCAGCGGTCAGAATGTTGTGGCTGATTGGTGTAACAATAAGTTTTCATTGCCACTCAGCTACCTGTTGCCATATTTATGTTAATGACTAGAGAGCTGATGTTCACTCTGCATCCATTTATCACCACTGATGTGAACATCCTGCTATGAGACTGCGCAACGGACAAACCTCCATAATAAAACACTCAACGTGACAGAAATATCTTCTGACTTTAGATCAGCCTCTTACAGCAAAATAAAAACATCCCAGCAGCTGTGATGGAGCTCAGGACTCAACCTGAGGACAGCAGCCGTGAAACAAATGATTCACCTGCAGCTGATAAACGATGACCGTCTGAGGTGAAGGAAAGCACACGGTGTTATTTACTGTTAGATCTTGATAAAGACATATTTGGGCAGCAGAGCAACACAGAACCTGAAGAGAGTAGCTTCTTCACCAGCCTCACTTTGTACATGACTCTCACTCATCTGCTGCCATGACAACAGGAGATCCTTCACCTCATTTAGCCTCCTGTGATATTTAAATTAGTTTTATCACTGTGAAATAAAGAGAGAGAGAGAGAGAGATCTGTGACTATAGCTCCGGACACCCAACACCGCTGCTGATTATGATGCATGATGTGTTTGTGCTGCTCTAATGTTTGAGCCTCGGTGGATGGAGATGCAGCTCCAGGATCTGGTCCAGGATCAGCACCACGGACAGCTCAGGTCCACTGAACTGAAGCTTCACCACTAACTTGGACTAAACATGAACCTTCCTCTTCCTGACAGGTTCCACTGAGGCCATTATCTGTGCAACAAACACTCAACATCAAGATTTCTGATGTCAGCTGGAGTTTGATTAAAGTAAGAAAACCAGATGTGCTGAGTTCAGTGGAGTCAGATGGAAGGAGACTGTTAGATTCTTATTTTGTTTTATTGTGACTGAGGTGTCTGATTTGCGTCCCTGCAGTGAAGGATAATCGATCTGGAGCTCAGAGGAGGATGATCATGTTGGAATTTATTGGGTTTTGATTCTTTTTTGTGCTTCTCAACAGGCTCCACGCTGTAATATATCTATGCTCTTGTGTCCTCTCTGTAAGAAAATAAGACTTTCTTTCTCACGTGTCCACTTCTGCAAAGTTGTTTCTGCCTTATAATAAACTGATGGAGCTGTGGGGAATATAAATCTAAAGTATGATAGATTTTTTTGCTGAAATTCTGATTCTTATACAACATGTCTGTCAGTCTGAGGGACCTGGATGAAGTGTGTGTTTAGACTTTCCACGTGTTCGCCTCAGAGCCTCATAAAAGCTGCAGGAACCTTCATTGTGGTTCTGCGCAGACCCATTGTTCCTCAGAGTGTTCTCCGCAGAGGACAGCGGGGCGCACCGCCGTGTTTCCCTCCGTCCTCCCGCCGAGCCAGAAGGGCGTCAACACAGACAGACACGGGGTCCAGAGCGTTGGAGGGAGGAGACGCTCACTGGACGCCTTTGTGTCCGGACAGCAGCGGGGGAAACCCGCCCGGAGCAGCCGCCGCGCCCCGGTGGATCAGCGGAGGATGGAGGATCCGGAGGAGGCGTTTGTTAAACAACAGGATCGAGACTGTGTGTAAAGAGGAGGAAGGAAAACTTGTAACAGCGGAGAGAATAAAGGAGAAGGAGGCAGAAAACGGGGCGTCTACAGCTGAGTGAGGAACCAAACCAAGGCTCCATCTCCAGACGCATAATTGGCTCTGACAGGATCGATCAGACCCACAGTGGATCCGGAGCTGCTGCAGGCCGGTGAGGAGGCAGAAATGTCCGCCGGGGATCTTTGTTCACACCTCGGCTCGGCAGCTGCAGACATGACGCAACAGATCAGCGCAGAAAACTGCTACGAGATTCTGACAAAAGCCAAGCGGGAAGGCGCGGAGGGCGTGAAGCAGCAGGTCTACCGCTACATGAGCGACCACTACCTGCAGGTGCTGCGGAGCCCCGCCGTGTACGGCCGGCTGACGGCGGGGGAGAGGGAGCACATCCTGGCCCGGAGGATGGAAGGGAGCAAGGTGCTGGCGGTGGCCGAGACCAGCGAGGTGTACGACCGCGGGGGAAGTCGGGAGAACAGCCGGCCGCAGAGCCCGCAGCTGCCCGCCCCGGAGGACTCCAACCACCGGCGGGTGTTCTGCCTCCACCCGGAGACCCGGCAGTGGGAGGTGCTGACCCACCTGCCGGAGGAGATCCCGGCTAAAGGCTCCGGCATGTGCACCTTGTACAACTACCTGTTCGTGGCGGGGGGCATCAGGGCGCACGGGGACGGACGCTCCAAGGCGTCGGAGCGGGTGTTCTGCTTCAACCCGCTGACCGGCCAGTGGAGCCAGGTCCGGCCGCTCAGTCAGCCCCGCTGCCAGCTCCGCCTGGTCTCCATGGACGGGTACCTGTACGCGGTGGGCGGGGAGTGTCTGTTCACGGTGGAGCGCTACGACCCGCGCACGGACCGGTGGAGTCCCGTGGCTCCGCTGCCCAAAGGATCCTTCGCCGTTGCGCACGAAGCGACCTCCTGCGGCGGGGAGCTCTTCGTGTCCGGCGGCTCGCTCTTCTACCGTCTGCTGCGCTACGACTCCCGGCGGGACGAGTGGGAGGAGTGTCCGTTCAACGAGAGCCGGCGGCGATCCACGGACATGGTGGCGCACGGCAGCCTCGTGTACCGCTTCGACGTGGACCGGGAGCGCGCCGGCGTGAGCGTGTACAAGTACAACACGGTGGTGAAGGTGTGGCTCGGCGGCGCGTCCTTCCCGCTGGACAACCCGCTGCCGTTCCGCTGCACGGTGCTCGGGGAGCGGATCTACTGCGTGAACCGGAGCCAGACGCTGCAGTTCGAGGTGGGGGAGGACCGGGAGGGCTTCGTCCCGGAGGTGCTGCCTTCCCCGGCGGAGGCCAGAGGAGCCCTGGTTCCTTTTGTGCTCACTCTGAGCCGGGAAAGTGATCCGACTAACAGCCTCTAGTCCGGGAACTAGTCTGAAAAGGTGCCCAGCAGTGATAAGTGAAGCGGCCTTCTTCCTCCTTTGGCTTCTTTCCTCCGCGGTGCCTTTTTTGTTCTGTTGATGGCAGTTTTTCCACTTGTTGCTGATGAGCAGCAGATTCTGAGATTATTCAGATGATTGTTTGCTGACTGTAAATGCTGGGAGGTCGCTGGTTTGAATCCCAGTGGACGAATGTTTGAGACATTAATGCAGTTTTTTTTACTGAGAGGCTGAAAATCTCTTTAATGTGTCTGAAACCTGGAAATGTGTACTGAAGCTGTGGCTGCTCACCTTCCAGCCTGTTGTCTCTCTGAAAATTGTTCATCAGGATATGGAGGAAATGTTATATGATCAGAAAATGATTCATACTTATTTCATACTTACTTGCATACTTTTACTTACATTAACTTCATAAAACAGGACTGGTTATAATAGTAAGGTTTCAATTTATCAATGTTATGAATCCATAAAATCCCAGATGTCAAAGTGCACTCAAGAAAATAACTATTAACTTTAAAATAATGAAATATTAAGGAATTAAGTCGAATGTACTTCATTTATTAATGTAACTTTTATTCTGTAAAATGAGTTGGTCCAATCTAATTAAACTAAGTCACAATCAACCCTTGGAAATAAGTTGAATCAACCTCAGTAAATTATGTTGATGCCACACAATTCCATTAAGTTGGACCCACAACATTGCTTAATGCTAAAAAATGTACAATTTAATAGTGTGGAAATGCTTTTAACATTAATTTAAAGACATATTTCTTCAATGTAAGGTAGATTGACTCACTTTATCCCAACATGAATGAATCTGTAAAGTAAATAATGTAGCTCCAGAACAGCTCCTACACCGACCTCCAACTGCAACATACACCAACCAGGCATAATATTATGACCACATATTGTATGTGGTGGGGTGCATTTTTCTGTGGGGGTAAGCCAGTGGCATTTGGGATTTCCATTTGCATGAGGGAGTGTGCTTGTTGTGGGACAATGTTTATTTGGGTGTCTAAGTCTGATCAACATGGATGTTAAAATCCAAGGTTTTCTATCAGAACAGCACATAGTACCAATATGATCAATGTTATTCACTTCACCTGACAGTGGTCATGATGTTGTGGCTGATCGGAGTCAACCTACAAGACACATCAAGACCATTGAAACAACACTGAGACTTAGAAAGTTCACACATACTACTTTTTTTCTGGAACTTTCAACCATATCTCATGGTCTTCCTCAGTAAATAGTTTGTCCCACCTTTGTTAATTTTTAAAATATGGCTAATGCTAATGTTGAAGCTGTAGCTTCTTCTTGGAGGCGAATCTTCACATTTAATTGCACAGAGTGAAGTGGAATTGTTGTTTTCTCTGCAGACAAATAAAGATAAAGCAGGAGAAACAGAATAAACTGTGAAACAGAGACACTGATGAGGAGGAACAGGTCTGAAATGATCGGCAGCCACAGCAGCATCCTGTCATATATGCAACTATATGTATCCAATAACAATGCATCATCATGTATACAATACAATCTAACATAATAAACCAAGATGACTGTAAATCAGACCTGATCATTGATTTGACCAGAATGGTTCTGATCAATATTACAGCTGCTGCACTGACACAAACTAAAATACGCATGGATGTTATAATCTAACTGTTCCTAGTTGCTAATGATACAATACAGGAATTCAGTCAGATCAACTGAACACAAATATAAAAGACGGTTTCTGCTTTGAGCAAATATTGTTTTCATTTGGGGTTTTTCTCTTTATTGCACTTTGGATGCAGTTAATTCATAAATGAATAAAACTGTTTGTGGAATTCTCCTGGACCACTCTGGTTTCTTTTAACTGCACTGTAAAGACATTATTAACAAGACATGCTGCAAAAACACTGGAGTCTCTGAAACTTTCTGGTGATTGATGACAGTGTTTTGAAGTTTTAAGATACTTTACATTTTCAGGCTTCAAGACTGGCTCCTGGAATAATGAGCTGATTTGAGCTCATTGTGAACTGCACTCAACTCAATAAATGAAGTGTTTAAAGAAGCTGTGCCAGTATATTAACAGCTTTAATGTAAAACTTGAAACAGACCTGCTTAATGCCACAGACACACCTGACTTGTACATTCAGGTGTGTCTGACAGCAGGTGGGTGTTTTTACAATAATAAAAATACCAGAAAGTTCAAACGTTCGCACACAGGTACATATTCAAGCTTTTAAACTTTAACTCCACCCACCCAGCCCTCAACAAATAAGAGAAACAAACACACACCTGCTGATAAGCTCATAGTCTGAAGTGTGACATCACTGCTCAGCTATTTTTGGCTCCGCCTCCCGTCAGTCTGACTCCTTATAAACACAAAACAAGAGAAAAGATTACAAAATGAGATCATCTGATTGTAGTATGAAGTCACCTGTATCACTGGTGAATCACAAGACAAAAGAACACCGTAAGCAAAACCATGCAAAGATCATTGAAAAGCATAAGTCATAGGACAGATACAAGAACATTTCTAGGTTACAGATTAGCCATTGGAGTACAGTTAAATCCATCATTAATTAATGGAAGTAATAGTAATAAATCTGCCTCGAACAAAACTGAGTGACTGTGAGACCGGTGAAGGAGGCCACCAAGACACCTATGACTCCTCTGGAAGAGTTTCAAGTTTCAGCGGTTGAGATGGGAGAGACTGTGCAAACAATAACTGATGCCTGTTCTTCAGCAGTCAAAGCTTAATGGGAGAGTGGCATTGAGAGAAAACCACTGTAAAAAAAAAGAAGCTCATATTAAATCTAGACTAGAGTTTACCAGAAGACCTCAAAGTCAACTGGAAGATGTTTTTTTGGTCCAGTGATACCAAAATCACGCTTGTTGACCATCAGACTAAACACGATGTTTGGCGGACACCAAACACTGCACATCATCACGAAAACACTGTCGTCACTGTGATGCATGGTGGTGGCAGCATCATAATGTAGGAATGCATCTCAGCAGCAGGTCCCAACGAGTTTGTAAAGATGGAGGGTCAAATATATGCACTTTGATATGAAAGAGTCATTTTTGGTGAATTCTTGACAAACAGCCAAATAATAGTGATCACAGTTCAGTGTTAAAATGCCATAAAAAGTGGAAACTTCCAAGGAGCGTGAATATTTTTTATAGGCTGTATAAGAGCAATTTACATTCAGTTAGGGGGAAAAAATGAGTCTCAATGTCAAGTTCTCATTTGTTTCTTTTTCTCTGCTTTGCTATCCATCTATCTTTACCATCTGCATCATCTCACAAAACAGGCTGTTGATTTACTGGGTGGATCTTGGGGAATCCAGCTGACAGTACAAAGAGGTAGTCGTGAACCATCAAATATAGCGGCCATATTTTGCATAGTCTACAGCTGCAATTAGTCCCTGAGTTATTTGACATAATGGTAGGTGTGAAAATAAATCTTAGTCATTGTTTGAATTATTAAGGCAGAAAATTGTAAAAAGTCTCTTAGTCATTGCTAAAGATGGATGTAATGAGGCTGAGTGGCTCCCAGTGACACTGAGCAGTAAATGTGCTGGAGCTGAGCCCCTGACGTCCCAGTAGAGACTAGCAAAGAGAATCTCTTTATTGCATACCTGCAAATCTTCCTTGTCTTTCTCAAAAGGATGAAACAGCTAAATTTGCCGCTTCTGAAAGCCAAGTCTGGCCACTTGTTGACAGCAGGCGTCTCTGTCTGGTCTGTAAACGTAGAACTACTGAACTAAAGATCTCACAATTACTGTGTTTGTTATATTAAGACTAATGTGTCTATTGATCTTCCTGCAGTTTAAGTTTCCATACAGAAGCAGAGCGCTTGGAGCTCCATTAATATCCTAAAACTATAAACCATACATAAAAGATGAGCTTAGCCTCTGGGTCTTTAAGGTGAAGTCAGTGGGAATGTGTCTTAAGCATGCATTCTGTCTAACAGCCAGCAGGGGGCGACTGCAGTGGTTGAATCTATGAGAAAACGACCTTACGTCTCACTTGATGTCTTACCTCAGTAAACATTTCCGTCATGAGTTTATGGTCTCAGTCAATAGTTTCAAGTCTCCTTTAGTATAACCTGATTTTTATTTTATACATTTTCTTTCCATTCAGAGGAAAGCAGACGAAGCAAAGTATGTTTTAGGGTGGGGTTACTTTTTGATTGACATGTCACAATCGAATCACTGGATATATTTTACAAACAGTTTGTTAGTGCTTCACCTTTTGTATTCACTCCCCTGTCTGTAGCTCTCACCTCAGAGTTCACAGTTTTTTCTCTGAATCTTTACAACAGCTTGCAAATTTAAAGGCTTGTTTTCAGCTCGGCTTGCAAGCAGATGTACAGGGAGCAAAGCAAAACATGGTGCAGTCACAACCAGAGGTTAAGAAAGTACATATTTTATATAAGTTAAGTTTATTCCTGCCAGTTAAAGTAATTTTCATTACATAAAATGTACTTGGGAGTGGATTTTAAAGTAGAAATGTGGAGATATTTGACATCTTTTCCATGTGCAGACCAAGAGGAAACTATAGGAATAGTTTTAAAATGCTACTCAAAGAGAATGAAAGAATACATTTGTTCAGGACTACTTTTAGCAGCAGGTTAATTCACATTCGACTCACAGCTGGTTTGACTCAGCACATGCTTTTTGCTGATAGGGTGAAAAATTGAGAATACTGCCAGACTATTATTTTGAAAACCTTCTGGAGTTCAGCCACACTTCAGTCTTTGTCTGTCTTCATGATACATGTTCAGCACAAATTTGACTACAAATCTGACTTGTCATTTTATTAATTAGGGCCCGAAGCACTACAGTGCGTAGGACCCTATTGTTCTTCTAGTGTTTCTTTGGCGGTTTGGCGGTTTATTTTTCTTACGCCACTTTGAACCTCAATTTGACCCCCTAAACATGCTCAAAAACTCACCAAATTTGGCACACACATCAGGACTGGTGAAAAATTTGATATTTTGGGGGAATTACACATATGAATGGCAAAATGACTCAATAGCGCCACCTAGAAAATTGTGCTTTAGTGGAGTTAATACGGCTAGTTTCACGTAAACTCATGTAATTTGGTACACAGGTACAGTAGCCCAAGACAAAAAAATTCCTGCTGTTGAAATTTCAAAAAAAGCTCAACAGCGCCCCCTACAGCATGTGGTGCGCAGGCATTGGAATTTAACGAACTCCTCCCAGGATTTTTGTCCGATTTTCACCAAATTCGCTGTGTGGCATGTAAACCCCTCCAGGATGAAAAGTTATTAAAATCTTGTCGCTGCGTCACAGGGTGTGGGCGTGGCATGGCGGCCATTTTGAACAAAAAAGCTAAACAGCGCCAACTAGAACACGTGGTGCGCAGGCATTGTAATTTAACGAACTCCTCCCAGGATTTTTATCCTATCTTCACCAAATTCGCTGTGTGGCATCTATACCCCTCCAGGATGAAAAGTTATTAAAATCTTGTGGCTGCGTCACACGGTGTGGGCATGGCATGGCGGCCATTTTGAACAAAAAAGCTAAACAGCGCCAACTAGAGCACGTGGTGCGCAGGCATTGGAATTTAACAAACTCCTCCCAGGATTTTTATCGGATTTTCACCAAATTCGCTGTGTGGCACCTATACCCCTCCAGGATGAAAAGTTATTAAAATCTTGTGGCTGCGTCACACGGTGTGGGCGTGGCATGGCGGCCATTTTGAACAAAAAAGCTAAACAGCGTCAACTACAGCATGTGGTGCACAGGCATTGGAATTTAACAAACTTCTCCTGGGATTTTTGTGCCATCTTCAACAAATTCACTGTGTGTCATCTAGACCCCTCCAGGATGAAAAGTTATTAAAATCTTGTGACTGCGTCACACGGTGTGGGCGTGGCATGGCGGCCATTTTGAACAAAAAAGCTAAAAGGCGCCCCCTAGAGCACGTGGTGCGCAGGCATTGGAATTTAACAAACTCCTCCCAGGACTTTTGTCCAATCTTCACCAAATTCGCTGTGTGGCATCTAACCCATCCAGGATGAAAAGTTTTTAAAATCTTGTGGCTGCGTCACACGGTGTGGGCGTGGCATGGCGGCCATTTTGAACAAAAAAGCTTAACATTGTACAATGGAACACGTTGTGCGCAGGCATTGGAATTTAACGAACTCCTCCCAGGATTTTTGTCCGATCTTCACCAAATTCACTGTGTGGCATCTAGACCCCTCCAGGATAAAAAGTTATTAAATTCTCGTGGATACGTCACATGGTGTGGGCGTGGCATGGCGGCCATTTTGAACAAAATCGCCATGTGGAACGAAATGGGTTTTGGAGGTGGAGGGATCCATGTAAAATCACCAAATCCACACAAATCCTCATTTATCTAAAGACCTAATATTTAATATACAATTCAGGAATGGATGTGGTCAAACGGCTCCACAGCGCCCCCTACAAATATTCAAATACTCATATAAAATCACTGCTTTATCCTACAAACATGAAACTTGGTACATACATATAGAATCCCAAGACCAACAGATTTGCACAGTCGAAATTCCAATCCGCTCTACGGCGCCCCCTAGACAAGGTCGTGTGGAGAGGAGTTCAGAGAGGAGCGAGGGCCCGTCCGACGCTGCTTGCAGCTTTAATTTAACAATTTTTTTTACAACTTTTAAATAACAATCACTCAAAATTTTACTGTAGAACAGATCAAGACTGTAAAAAATATAGTGTCACTATTTATATCCACAAATACAACAAGAAATGTAAAACCTAACACCAGAAGACGGCCTGTTTTGTAATCCTTTAAAAGTGTTGATAATCATTTTTATAAACAGAACATGAGATGTTTCAAGAGTAAAGGTTAAAGCAGTTTTTAGGAACCTTGCTTGTCCTCGATGCTCCAGCAGAGACTCAGACCTGAGGACACCTGAAGCTGCAGCACATGAACAGCCTGACTTGTTGACCAATCAGAGCGCAGCCTCACGGAAAAACAGATCCTTTGTCTGACACCTAACAGCTGGACCTTTGTTAGCGTCTCGTGGTTGATAAGATGACGTTTCCAGCGGAAAATGCATGCAGGGAATTCTGGGATGTTACAGAGAACAGTGTGGACATGATGGCACTTGAGTTGAAATATAATGTTAAGGTGGTAAAGAAGTATTCAGATCATCTAGTTAAGATGATCTTCATCCATCTGGTGACTGTAAATGTTTTTATTCATTTTTGTGGCTGTTCTTCCTTCACTGTACAATTTATGCTGTTTATTATGCTGATTAAATAACATTTACTAGCATGTTTTCATATGCTTACATGATTTTTCATATAACTGCATTATGAAATGTCCACCTTTACTTAATAAGCAACTCTGAACAAACAGCTGGTGGAAGAACAAAGAGAGAGCGTTTGTGCTGCTGCAGAGGGCCGAGGAGGAAGCACTGCAACACTTTGTGCTGACGCTGCAGCTTCTCATTTAACCAACACACAAAGCTCCCAGATGCTTTACACACCTGATCTGCAGCAGCAGCAGCACTGATCTGGATCTCTGGTCCCAAAACCAAGTTTCTGAGAGCAGAATTCAGAACTGAAAGTTAAAACACAGACGGCGATAAAAATCCATTTTATGAAAGACATTTTTCAACATTAACATCAGAACTGAAAATTAACAGATGACTCCTGATTCCTGAACTACATTTATTGATTTATGTTAAGTTTTACTATGAGCGTTTTTTGTTTAATGAGATTTATTGAGACATTTGTGCTTTGTTTTACAAGACAGGTTTTATATTTCTGAGAAAAATGTAAAGATTTCATTGTTTTTTGTTATCATTGTAAAATAAAATATTATTTTGCATGTAAATGATATTGTTATTATATATAAAGAAAGTTACAGGCATAACTTTACCGGAGGAAGATGTGCTACTTTGTAAGAACTGACCTGACAGTTTCTCTCCAGGTTGAAATAAAGATTGTTATTATTATTGCTATAATAGCCACATGATGATGTTCAGATAACATTTGGGAACACCTGCTTCCCCTGAGAGAAGAGATAATTAGTTATCTCAATCTGTATTATTTTCTCTACTTAATAAATTGTTTTTTCCTTTTTAAAAAACTATCTATACTATCTTTGAAGCTTTGGGAATATTGTTAACCTGATATTCATGTCAATGAAGAAAACTGAACTGTGGATTATCTCCTGTTTTTAAATTGAAATTAAAATAAATAAAACAGGAAAAACCTTTGGTTGGATCCACAAATGAGTAACAACAATGTTTTGGAATTTCGAATTGAACATGAACATGTGCACATTTTAATTTTACATTTACCTACAAGACTGGTAGCAGTGGAACACACAAACATGATGCTCTCAGTTGTTTAATTGTCCAGGGAAACAAGCTTGTTTTATCCTCACTGACGTTAATAAAGGTGAAAGTTGTATCTTATTTTGTTCCCTTTTCTTAAGTCTTATTTTATGTTACCTTAATATTGGACACTGAATGTCTCCATGTTGACCTTGATGAGGTTTCATTACTGTAGAAACATCACAGAGGGACAACAGACATCAGTCCATGTTGGACAAAACAGGCTCCATAACTTCATCTGATTTGTTCTACATTGGCCAGGTCCTTGTTAAATATCATCCTATCATTACAGAACATAAAAGAGCTGCTGAAAGAAGACTTTAATATCTTTCTTCTGTCTAAACAGTTCAAACAGCAGCTGTGGAGGCGGGCTGCTTGTTCAGTCAACAACTGAAGCAACATTTCATGGACTCACTGCAGAAAAGAGAGATTCCTGGTAGTGGAGCTGCAAGTGCTGAAGCCGAACCGCATCCTGCTGCTTCACCTCATTTCCCCTCTTTAATCCATTTAGAGACGATGATAATGCGTTTCTGTGGTCTGATGTGATTTCACAGGCTGCAGAGGGACAACAAGACATTTTTATCTGCTGACCGACACAAACACCAGGAGAAACCATCAAAGAGTGAAGCATCTGGGATACTTTGAAGATCAAAACACTTTTCTGTAGTTTTCTTACTACACTCAGGTACTTTAAGATTGAAAGCATGTCTTGAAATCAATAAAAAGCTTGATGATATTTTATGTATATTAGCTCTATTCTTGCTGATGTCAGTGTGTGTGTGGATTCTGAAGAAAAAATGGGGTTTTAAACTAGACTTCTGAGCTGGTATACAGAACTAAAGAGCATCCATCCATCCAGGAGGAAAACACCACTGTCACCTGTTACTGAGAAACCAATGGTCAAGATGGTCAAGAGTCAACCAAGAATCACTAAAAAGCAAGTCTATAACAAATTCGAAGCTGCTGGAACAAAGGTGTCAGTGTCCACAGTCAAGTGTGTTTTGTATCAAAATGGGCTGAGAGACTGCGAAAAGGAAGTTCTTTCTCTAGAGGCAGCACCTGAAAGCTTGACTGAAGTTTGCTGCTGATGGTATGGACAAAGAAAAGGCTTCTGGAGGAAAGTTCTGTGGTAGGAAGCAACAAAAATTGAGCTATTTGGCAACAATGACCATGTTTGGAGGAGAGAAAGGGAGGCTTTCAACCACAAGAACACCAAACCTACCATCAAGCATGGCGGTGGCAGTATTATGCTCAGGGGCTGTTTTGGTGCCATTGGAGCTGGTGCTTCAAACAAAGTAAATGAGTAATGAAAAAGGAGAAGTACCTCCACATTTGTGAGGAACTTAAAATGAGTGACAATGACCCCACACATGCATCAAAAGTGGTAAAGAAATGATTAAATCAGGCTAGACTTAAAAGTTTAGACTGGCCTTTCCAAAGTCCTGACTTAAACTCAATCAAGAACCTGTGAATGAAAAAGTCGGTGTCAGGAAGCCAGAAAATTTAACTGAACTGCATCAATTCTGTCAAGAGAAGTGTTTAGAGATACAACCAGGAGCTTGTGTACGGCTACCAAAAGCAGCTGCCTAACCGAGGTGAAAATGTCCAAGAGACGTTTAACTAAATGTTAGCATTTCTGTATGAATATTTTTGACCCAGCAGATGTTATCATATTTCCAGAAGATAAATAACAAGTCAATGAAAAAACAAAACAAAAATGCATTATTGCTTTTTTGTTTGTTTTTTTAGTGTGTGACAGAGATGCATGTGTTTCAACTGTACATGATGTGTGGACATAAAGCTTAGCTTAGTGTGTAGTGGATTTAGAGTAGTACAGTATGTTATTTTATACACTGTTGTCCATAAAGTTGGAATAAAATATTTTTTACTTCTGTGTCTTCTCCACAAACGATGAAGGCGGCTTGCTGGCATTTTCCGTGGTCCTCCTGGAGATTTTTGTGGCCTCAAATGACCCTCCTCTTGATGATGTTTGAGGATTTTACAGACTGCACTCTGCGATATTCCAAAGAAATCAGCAATGTTGGTTTGTTTGTGCCCATCCTGTCAGAGTGCAAGCACTCTTTGGTGTATTGCCAGTTGCGTCGGACGAGGCATATAGTCTCGGGAACTTCTGTGTCAAATTTGGTTGAAAATTATGCAGCCAGTTCTGAAAACGTGGACTTACTGCATACAGATTTTAAGCAGGAGAAGGACAACACAGCCATGGACTCAGTATGTAATCACTGAACCTGGTCAAAAGTGATACTGATGTGTGTAAATAGGAATAAAATGTGTCTGAAAACTAAATTATTCCAACCTTATGGGCAACAGTGTATTTTCTCTGTGTAGAACCAAACCAACAACTTAACACTCTCTGTCCTCCCAGCTCCGTCTATGGCCCTCAGCTCCACCACCTCAAAGATATGTAGTTAAAATGATCAAAAAGTCCAACCAGTTTCCAAAATCAGTTGCTCAAAGCAGCTTCTAACAAATAAAAAGCAGGAAATAGAGCATTCATGCGACAGTGTGTCCCACTCATGCATTCTGGACAAAAGTGCAGCTCTGTGGCAGTACTTAGATACAGTCAGTGTATTTGTACTGTAAGAAGAAAGGAGTGTTGCTCTGACTGTAAGTAGTGTCTGTGTGAGGCTGCAACAGAGCCGCAGTGTTTTCAGTCCTAATGCGATCGAACTGTCGACTCTTTATGATCCGACAGTTTCAATTTAAACACAGACTCATTTCATCTGGGAGCCAACAGTTAACACACACTCTGCTATAATATCCTACAGTGCTGGGGGGGGGGGGGGGGTCACCCTGCAGGGTGGGCTCCATATGTGACTGGATTATTAATGTGCTGGGAGGCTGACACACATTTCAATCACTCAGAGTAAAAAACTGCAGAGTTTACAGTGCTACAGTATCAATCACTTCTTCTTTAGCTTCGCTGCAATTAATGTAATGCAATCGAGAGCCCAGACTCCTACTGGAAACGGTCCTTCCACAAGGAATGACTGCAGAGACACAAAATGAAACAAAGAGACACAAAACAAACGAAAAGAGACATTAAACAATTACAAAGTGACAAAATGGACACAAAGAGACACAAAACAACCACAAAGAGACATAAGACAAATACAAAAAGGCAAAACAGACAAAAAATTAATACAAGGGGACATGAAACAATTACAAAAAGACAAAATGACCATAAAGAGACAAAACAGACACAAATCAAACAGACATAACATCAACACAAAGACACACAGCAATCACAGAGAGTCACAAAAACAGTCTCAAAACAACCACAAGGAGACAAAATGACCACAAAGAGACATAGAACAAACACCAAAGGACCAAAACAACCACAAAGAGACATGACACTATTTCAAAGAGACAAAACGACCAAAACAACTAAAAGAACAAAACGTGTTAGTTGGATGAAGAACTTTGTCACCTTGTGTTTCGTTTTCTCATCACACTATAAATAAATTCAGCTCAACAGCCTGTTATGTGGCTCTACACCCTGACATGAGCTATTAGTGCAGTAATATAGCCTCAATTAGGCTTTGAGACTTTTGTCTGCTGCACTCATTTTTCTGTCTGCCGTGTTTGAATCGGAAAAACGTCTCTGCTGCTTCCTTCCTCTGTTGCAGCAACAAACGGCAGCAGGATGCTGTTACCAAACTCTCAGCAACACAAACTGACATCTAACTGCTTTTCTTTTAATGCGTTCTTGTCTATGTAAGTGGAGTGAGCACAGTTGAAAGCATGGGACAATATTTCACATACACCTTAAACTGTGTAGATTTTGTCAAAACTTAATAACTCATTCAATTTTTTCAGGTTTTAAAATTCCCTCTGATTGATCGTCTATAATCTGATTTACATGCAGGTCTTTCCAACATTTTCACCACCAGCTCCTCCATCTTTGATATTCCCATCTGGATGTGGGAAAATCTAGTTTTAAGACTTTCTGCTTTATTTTGCGCTGGTTTGTTGCAAAGCTGGTTTGATCTAATTGTCCTGTTTGTTCTTAAGCGATTAACACAGAAAACAACATGAGGCTTTATTTTTTGATCATAGAAAACACAAAAATCATCTTTGTTATCAATAAGTCCAGCAATAATTTGATTCTATAATTATTTTATCATTGAGTGTATTAAACCAACAGCCGTAACAGTAGTGTTATTTATATGTGTAACGTTAAACTGGAAAATGAGCAAATATTCAGATTTAAGACATTACAACTGAAAAATATTGTCATATTTGCTGAAAAAATTACTCAGATATGGAAATAGTGGGTTTGTCCCTATGTGCAGCCCTGTGATAGGCTGGCGACCTGTCCATAAATCAATGAAACGCAGTTTGAACATGCTCATAATGTCTAAATAGACATATTAAATCAAAAACATGTGCATGTGTTCAGTTTTAGATACAAAATTGACACTATACACTACAACTACACATATCAAAAGAAAGATGTAAAACTTGCTGATTGAACATTAAGAACATTTAATAAAATAAAATTAAAAATCTACCATGTAAAACACTGTGCACCTTGAATAAGAAGCCATTTTTAAGCTTTAGTTTCTTTTACTCTCTGCTTCTGTGCAGCAGCGCCCCGTGGTGTGTGGAGTCCAGCACCTACAGTTGATTTCATGCTAAACAAGTTGTTCATTGACGCAAACTCAGTTCTGTTCCACACAAATGCAGCTCTCAGAATTATCAGCTTCTTATAAGCTACAAATAGGTGAAACTGGAAATGAATCTTCCAAAAGCCTTATACTTGTATGTATACATGCACATGTTGCTATTTTTGCAAAGTCTTACATCAATTTTAGAAAGCGTGTGTGATGTGATGTTGACGTAAGAAATTATGAAGAATGAAAAGAGGTTTCTAAAGAATGAATTGGAGCAAAATATAGCAAAACCAATAGAAACAGACCAAAACCATGTGATATTTCAACTTTTTTACAGCCCAGTGTTGACATTTCTGCTTATGCAAACATCTGGTAACTTGCTCAACCTCTGGCTAAATGAGCTTCACAGTTACAGTGAGTTATAATAGAAACAGCAGCACGTCTAACCTGTTAGAAAGACTCACTGAAGTGTCGTCCTCTGTGACTTCATGACGCTGTAGCGGTAAGAATCCGGTGCTGCTCAGACAAACAACAGAGAGCCCAAACATCCAGCACACACTGTTAACAAAGTGAGTACAAGAGATCAACAGCAGTGAAATAAAGATACTCAGAAGAGAGCAACAAAATGACACTACAAGATCAATTCCTACCTTTAAGGGTTTGTGTTCACTGCTGAACACACATTTTCTTTAAGAGTGAGACTTCTCCATTTAATCAATCGTCTTTGTAAATGGTGTCATCTGGTGTTGAGTCACAGAATTACAGTGATGGTCAAGTTGTCACAACAAAACAAAAACCTCTTTAATTAAAGACAAACAAGATTTATTCTGACATATGAAATCCATGAAGATATCAATCTGAAAATTTAACATACTACATATTCAACATTGTAAAAATAAACTCACTTAACCAACAAAATCACAATATCACAGGAACATGATCAAGAAATAACAAAGAGCAGAGGAATCACAGACACAAAAGTTAGATATGAGGAAAATAAGTTCTTTGGAGCCCTCAGTCAAGGCTACAGAGAGTTCAAACTGTGAATTAAATCTAAAACCCATCCACTGACTCAAGTTCAGACTCCTTCAGGTCTTAACAGACGGTTGTGAAAAACCTCTGAGCAGGCAAAAGTTCCAGTTTTTAATCCTGAAAATCATCCGTGAGCAGATTAAGTTTGAACAGAGGAAAGCTGCTAGAGCGTCGAGGCAGATCAGAGAGAAAAGCAGCTCCACATTCAGGATATTTAACATTTACAACTGAACCATCTGACAACCCCTGAGATGTATTTTGTGACCCCTTCAAATGAGAAGCACATTATTACAAACATGATTTACAGACATGAGTCAAGTTTGGACTTCAGAGACCTGCAAGCCTCAAAAGATCAGTTCCAGAGATCAGTCCGCCGGACGTCCTCACATGGTGAAGGAAGAGCCGTTCTCGCTGGATCCGTCCACCGAGCGGCGGATGGTGGACATGTAGAATTCTGAGGTGACCCTGGAGAAGCGACGTGGAGCGATGTACTTTTTACCCAGACACCACAGGTCCTGGAAGATCCGCCTGAAGTGGTTCCTGAACTTGACCCCAACGAAGGCGTACAGCACCGGGTTCAGGCAACAGTGCAGGTAGGCGATGGACTGCATTACCGCCAGGACAATCTGCAGCGTGTCCGAATCTTCACATTCTGACTGCTCAAAGATGTTGACAGTGTCGTACAGCAGCACCAGGTTGTAGGGAAGGTGACAGGCGATGAACACCACCACCACCGCCAGCACCACCCGCACTGCTTTGTGCCGCTGGAAGTTTTTGGCTTTCAGCAGGGTGACAATGACGGCAGTGTAGCAGAAGATCATGATGAACAGCGGCAGGAAGAAGCCCACTGCCAGCTGGGTGCTGGGGATGGCCACCTTGGTCGTCCGGGCCATGTTGCTGTCCAAAAATTTGAACTCGCAGACGTACTGTGGAGGCTCGTCGGTCTCAAAGTCCTCTGCATCATCGATCATGTAGTATTCACTGCTGTGGGTCGGCTCGTACCACTCGTAGAAGTAGAAGGTGGGGACAGACACCAGTATGGCAAAGACCCAGACGATGGCGCAGATGACACGGCTGTACATGAGCGAGCGCAATCTGAAGCTGCGGCGAGCCTGAACGATGGCGATGTAGCGGTCGGTGCTGATGCAGGCGAGCAGCAGCATGCCGCTGTACAGGTTGACACTGTAGGAGCCGCGCAGCAGCTTGCAGGCCACCGGCCCCATCGACCACGACGACAGCTCGTTGTAAATGATCAGAGGCAGCACCAGCGCAAACAGGAGGTCGGCGATGGCCACGTTGAGCAGGTAGACGTCCGTCATGGACTTGGTTCTTTTGTACAAGGCGTAGGTGACAATCACCAGGCTGTTCCCCACAAAGCCCAGGATGCAGATGAGGGAGTTGATGTACGGCCCGACCACCATCTGCACACTGTGGTTGTTGCTAAATGTGCAGGGTTCAACCAGGTCACTCTCAAAATCATAGTAATACTCTGTGCTGGTTGGGTTGAAATCTGGCATTACTGTCGTGACTGACTGGTTGTACATCATCGCCTCCTCAGAGAAATTCATCTTCGCCTTTGACTGCAAACAAAGAGCAAAGAGAAAACATCAAACAGCAGCAAAGACTTACCGTCAACTCATTCAGTGGTTCTATATGAATATTGTTGCTGTTCAGTAAAACTGACGCTAAAAAAAGGACTTTGCATCTCTGGAATGAAAAGGGGAAGACATGATGAGACTGCACACATGATTAAGAAGGCTATTTAGTAAATGTCATTCTGTGCTACAATGTCAAACTCCTCTATCTGCAGCTGCTGTGTGGATGTCGCAGACTACCAGCATGCTTTCATGTGAAACAAGTTGCTCATCAACTGAAACTAAAGTCTGTATCAAATACATTCAACTCACAGAATGATTAGTAGCCTTAAAGCTACAAACATGAAACTGAAGAACTAAAAAGTGCAAATGGAGAGGTGAACTTTAGCTATTCGGGCAGCTGATGGACTTAATTGTGAAAAATACTTTTCATGGTTATTGGGGTTCATGTCAGATACTGTACATACATGAACATGAAATTCCCTCATTTTGTGGTTGTTGTGTCAAAAATGATCATTTCTTTAGGTAATGAGAGACAAACTTTAGTCATTTTGGAAAAGTTACAGATCAGGTGACTTGCAAAAGGACAGTTCTTATTAAAACTCATGTACAGAGTAGTCTAAAATTTGATTCACTAGTGGACAAGAACTATACTACTACTAATAATAATAATAACGATATTAATAATAAAAAACTTTACTTGTATAGCAGCTTTCAAAAATAATGTTACAAAGTACTTCAAAACAAAAGTTAAATTAGAAGAATAATAAAATCTATTTTAAGCAAAAAAAAAAATCCCAGTCATGCAATATAAGCAAGACAACATAGTTAAGTGGAGGCAATGTTGTCTGCACAGCACAATTAAGAAAACAGTTGCTGTGGCTTCCAGCAAAAAGAACAAAACAAAACAAAAAAAGACTGGTACAGTAAAAGTAACTCAACGTGTAAAATGGCACCCATGGCAAGACCTTACTCGAGCAACTGACATATTTAGGACTAAACCCCTTCAAAGAAAAATAAATCACAGAGAACACTACATTACCTCATAATACACATTAGGGCAACACAGCATTATCACTCATGGAGATTAACCTGATTCATTTAGAACTAAACTGTTGATCCTACAAAAATATACATGAAAATCCAACAAATTCAAGGATTCCTTGGGCAAATTTGTATTTTTAATTTTAATGGTGGATAGTTTGTGTCCATGTTTGTTTTGTTCTATAGTATTTTAAGCCATTAGCAATTTCTAAGTGAAAGTGAAAGCAGCCTTGATCTCTGTAATGGCTATGTCTACTACTGCTAGTGGCTACTTATTTCTGGATATATGTGGACTTCTCTAGATCAGTATGTGAACGGCTCCTCTGTCCATCAGCCTCTTCAACTTTGTACAAGTTATCTGCCTTCTCTCACCTCACCTCACCTGCCGTCTGTTGGTAACCTGTAGGGGATCCAACTTCCAAAGTCACACAGCGCATTTCCAGGAATACTGAAAACCTGAAACGGAGTCTTTGAGTTTTACTGACTGAACTTTATTGAAGAAGTGATCAGGAAAACCAGGAGTGGACCACTTCTGTTATACACTATATTGCCAAAAGTATTGGGACGTCTGCCTTTACACACACATGGACTTTAATGACATCCCATTCTTAATCCATAGGGTTTAATATGGAGTTGGCCCATCTTTTGCAGCTATAACAGCCTCAACTCTTGTGGGAAGACTTTCCACAAGGTTTACGAGTGTGTTTATGGGAATCTTTGATCATTCTTCCAGAAGCGCATTTGTGAGGTCAGACACTGATGTTGGATGAGAAGGCTCATCTATGTCTTTATTGACCTTGCTTTTTGCACTGGTGTGCAGTCATTGTGGAACAGGAAGGGGCCATCCCCAAACTGTTCCCTTAAAGTTGGGAGCATAAAATTGTCCAAAATGTCTTGGTAGGCTGAAGCATTAAGAGTTCCTTTCACTGGAACTAAGGGGCCAAACCCAACCCCTGAAAAACAAGCCCACACCATAATCTCTCCTCCACCAACTTTACACTTGACACAATGCAGTCAGGCAAGTACCGTTCTCCTGGCAACTGCCAGACTTGTCCATCAGATTGCCAGACAGAGAAGCGTGCTAATCTGAAGGCCACACCAAGTTTGAAGGTCTGTAACTACTGACTCTGCAGAAAGCGGGCAATTTCTGCGCACTGTGCGCCTCAGCATCCGCGGACCCTGCTCTGTGATTTCACGTGGCCTACCACTTCGTGGCTGAGTTGCTGTTGTTCTCAATTGCTTGCACTTTGTTATAAAACAACTACCAGTTGACCGTGAAATATTTATTATAGAGGAAATTTCACATGTGGACTTATTGCACAGGTGTCAACCTATCATGATACCACACTTGAATTCACTGAGCTCCTGAGAACGACCCATTCTTTCACAAATGTTTGTAGAAGCAGTCTGCATGCCTAGGTGCTTGATTTTATACACCTGTGGCCATGGAAGTGATTGGAGCACCTGAATTCAATTATTTGGAAGGGTGTGCCGTCAACACAGCACAGTGCGTTGAGCTCCGTCATCATGCTGCAAACATACCAGGCTATGTGTTTGATGGAGCTAGAGTCTCTGATTCCCCCCTAATAGCTCACTGGTACCTCTCTTTGACGAAGTCAGACTTGCTACAGATTACATTCTCCATGTATGCCGCTGTGCAGCGCTCTCCCTCGGCAGATAGATGGCTTCCACAGTCGTGGCACAGAGACACCTGTGGCTGACCCTGTTTGATGTCCCAGCTAGAGACATGACCATGTATCTAGATGAGTCTCCACTGAGAGGCCTAAATTCTCCTACAGCTCTCGCAAACCTGCAGCACCATCCTCTCCCAAGAGGACAGCGCCATCTGCGAGCCAAGGCTCCAGGTCGGTGAAGCTGTAGCCGGTGAAGCTGCAGTCACCCACTCCACCTTCACATCACTCCGCTTGGATCAAGGACTTCCAGAGAGACCTGACGCTAGGAGGAAGAAAAATCAGTAATCTCAGCCCAGGGACTGAGTCGAGAGGGGTTCCAGCAAAACTGCTGCACCTTATTTGTTGTCGCCCAAGAGGTGCTTCTAGGTTCTGTTCAGGGTTTCAGTCCCAAACGGCATTTGGGAATCCCAAGCACACATACAAATGCACTTTTGTTGCCTCAAGGAGCTCCCAGTTCGGGTGATTTAAATGTTTCTCAGGGGAACATAACCAATGTTCACAATGCTTGTCACTCTGAAAGTGACCCAATAAAGGTGCCTTTAGTTCTTTGCACCAACACAACAAATAAAGAATGAACTATATTTTCAGATAACTGTAAACTAAAAAACAAACACTGACTGACAACAGGCAGCACAGCTCCCTCAATGGAGCTCATGCACACTCTCTCCATGGGTAGTTAGCACCATCGCCATTGGTTACTGTCAGCAGATTTGTTTCAGGCCTTTCCTCTCAGTGGCAAACCCTACAGTGATGAACGAGGCCGCAGTGATACTGAGGGAGGAAATCTACAGTCTCCTAAATAAGGAGTGATAAGAGCGGTTTCAAGTAGCAATACACCCCGACCACGGGCAGTTTTGAAGGTTTGCATTCAAAGGCATGGGTAACGCATACCTAGTGCTGTAGTAGTACCTAGTACCTCGGTCTATCACTCACTTGCACCACCTTCACCAAATGCGTTGAGGTGGTGAGGTCTTCTCTCGAGGAAAAAAGCATTGAAAGCCAAAGTCCAGACAAGCAGAGAGCAAGCAGTGACACAACTGTCGCTAGTTCTGTCACACATTTAAGAGCGAGAGCAGTCTGGACATCAGCTCAGCTCGATTCTCACCAGAGGGACCCCTGGTGAGAGAATTGTGACTGCACTCACTGGCTGTAAGTCAGATATGGAAATGGTTTGGCAGGGCAGATGTGGATCTCTTTGCCTCCAGAGCAAACACCCACTGCCTTCTGTTCTTTTCCATAACAGACCAAAATGCAACACTGGGCATGGATGCACTAGCTCATCCATGGTCCAGTGGAAATGATACAGCCTGCTCTGGAGAGGGTGCATCATGACCATGACCATGACCAAGACCAAGACCAAGACCATGATTAGTGGTCCGTCGGTTGCCAGCGAAGTCCTGGTACGCAGAGACAACCAGTCTGCTGACAGCGATGCCCTGACAGCTACCTGTCTGTTGGGATCTCCGCTCTCAAGTGGGAGGAGAGGTGATTTGCCCTCACCCAAAACAGTGGCAGCTGCATGCCTACCCGTTGGAAGGTCCAATTTAATAGCTTGTTTTTTATGGTATGATGTCAGGTGCTCATCATGCCATGCGTTTCTTAAAAGGGGTTCACCGGCTGATCCAGCGCCATCTCATGGGATTTGTCATTAGTGTTTGAAGCCCTTTTGTGGTCCACCGTTTGAAAACTTTCTGTTGATATGAAATTTCTTTCATACAAGATTGCCCTGCTTCTCACTTTATGTTCTGTAAACCGAGTAGACGACCTTCATGCGTTGTCTGTGCATCATCTGAGTTTTGCCCAGATGGCTCCAAGGTTACATTACGTTTTGATAAATGCGTGTTGACATTTCTACTTAGGTAAAACATCCGGAAACTTCCTCAACCTTTGGCTAAATGAGCTTCACAGTAACAGTGAGTTATAACAGAAACAGCAGCACGTCTAACCTGTTAGAAAGACTCACTGAAGTGTCGTCCTCTGTGACTTCATGACGCCGTAGCGGCAAGAATCCGGTGCTGCTCAGACAAACAACAGAGAGCCCAAATATCCAGCACACACTGTTAACAAAGTGAGTACAAGAGATCAACAGCAGTGAAATAAAGATACTCAGAAGGGAGCAACAAAATGACACTACAAGATCAATTCCTACCTTTAAGGGTTTGTGTTCACTGCTGAACATACATTTTCTTTAAGAGTGAGACTTCTCCATTTAATCAATCGTCTTTGTAAATGGTGTCATCTGGTGTTGAGTCACAGAATTACAGTGATGGTCAAGTTGACAAAACAAAACAAAAACCTCTTTAATTAAAGACAATATTTATTCTGACATCTGAAATCCATGAAGATATAAATCTGAAAATTTTACATACTACATATTCAACATTGTAAAAATAAACTCATTTAACCAACAAAATCACAATATCACAGGAACATGATCAAGAAATAACAAAGAGCAGAGGAATCCCAGACACAAAAGTTAGATATGAGGAAAACAAGTTCTTTGGAGCCCTCAGTCAAGGCTACAGAATGTTCAAACTGTGAATTAAATCTAAAACCTATCCACTGACTCAAGTTCAGACTTCTTCAGGTCTTAACAGACGGTTGTGAAAAACCTCTGAGCAGGCAAAAGTTCCAGTTTTTAATCCTGAAAATCATCCGTGAGCAGATTAAGTTTGAACAGAGGAAAGCTGCTAGAGCGTCAAGGCAGATCAGAGAGAAAAGCAGCTCCACATTCAGGATATTTAACATTTACAACTGAACCATCTGACAACCCCTGAGATGTATTTTGTGACTCCTTCAAATGAGAAGCACATTATCACAAACATGATTTACAGACATGAGTCAAGTTTGGACTTCAGAGACCTGCAAGCCTCAAAAGATCAGTTCCAGAGATCAGTCCGCCGGACGTCCTCACATGGTGAAGGAAGAGCCGTTCTCGCTGGATCCGTCCACCGAGCGGCGGATGGTGGACACGTAGAATTCTGAGGTGACCCGGGAGAAGCGACGTGGAGCGATGTACTTTTTACCCAGACACCACAGGTCCTGGAAGATCCGCCTGAAGTGGTTCCTGAACTTGACCCCAACGAAGGCGTACAGCACCGGGTTCAGGCAACAGTGCAGGTAGGCGATGGACTGCATTACCGTCAGGACAATCTGCAGCGTGTCCGAGTCTTCACATTCTGACTGTTCAAAGATGTTGACAGTGTCGTACAGCAGCACCAGGTTGTAGGGAAGGTGACAGGCGATGAACACCACCACCACCGCCAGCACCACCCGCACTGCTTTGTGCCGCTGGAAGTTTTTGGCTTTCAGCAGGGTGACGATGACGGCAGTGTAGCAGAAGATCATGATAAACAGCGGCAGGAAGAAGCCCACTGCCAGCTGGGTGCTGGGGATGGCCACCTTGGTCGTCCGGGCCATGTTGCTGTCCAAAAATTTGAACTCGCAGACGTACTGTGGAGGCTCGTCGGTCTCAAAGTCCTCTACATCATCGATCATGTAGTATTCACTGCTGTGGGTCGGCTCGTACCACTCGTAGAAGTAGAAGGTGGGGACAGACACCAGTATGGCAAAGACCCAGACGATGGCGCAGATGACACGGCTGTACATGAGCGAGCGCAATCTGAAGCTGCGGCGAGCCTGAACGATGGCGATGTAGCGGTCGGTGCTGATGCAGGCGAGCAGCAGCATGCCGCTGTACAGGTTGACACTGTAGGAGCCGCGCAGCAGCTTGCAGGCCACCGGCCCCATCGACCACGACGACAGCTCGTTGTAGATAATCAGAGGCAGCGCCAGCACAAACAGGAGGTCGGCGATGGCCACGTTGAGCAGGTAGACGTCCGTCATGGACTTGGTTCTCTTGTACAAGGCGTAGGTGACAATCACCAGGCTGTTCCCCACAAAGCCCAGGATGCAGATGATGGAGTTGATGTACGGCCCGACCACCATCTGCACACTGTGGTTGTTGCTAAATGTGCAGGGTTCAACCAGGTCACTCTCAAAATCAAAGTACTCTGTGGTGGTTTGGTTGAAATCTGGCATTACTGTCGTGGCTGACTGGTTGTACATCATCGCCTCCTCAGAGAAATTCATCTTCGTCTTTGACTGCAAACAAAGAGCAAAGAGAAAACATCAAACAGCAGCAAAGACTTATCGTCAACTCATTCAGTGGTTCTATATGAATATTGTTGCTGTTCAGTAAAACTGATTCTAAACAGAGACTTTGCATCTGGTGGAACAAGTATACCACATATCAGATCCGTACAGCTTTATAGCCTGAGTGAGAACAAATACCAGTATCAGTAACAGTTAAGAAAAAGCCATAGGATAAGGGCACAGAGAAGGTAAAATAATGCACAGGAATAATTGGTCCCATGGATGGCAGTTTTTGGCAGAAGATCCCTTTTCGGTACAACACTGGCTCAGAAAATATCGGAAGTTCAGAGGAGAAAAGGAGTTTTTGAGTTGAATTTGATCACCACCAGAACTACACATGTTGTAAAGGGGAAGATGGCCTGTATATTACCCTTTACAACACACCACCAGGAGAAGAGGAAGAAGGCAGGCCAAGGCCATCAGCAGTGGCTGAGTGAAAGTGAAAACAGCAGTGATGACTATAATGACTGTGCATATCAGCAGTCAGACGGCTTTGCGTCAAAAAAGCACAAAGACACAGTTTGTACCTTTCGTTGACAGAGGTGCATAAAGACCTCAAAATAGTAACAGTAGCTGAAGTTTAGTTTGTCGCTTCCAGCTGTTTGTAGGAGTTGTTCCTCTGAGTTTATCAAATATCTGCAGCATCAGACAGCAGCAGGATCCATATGCGCATCTACAAAGCACATTTATGCACAAAACACAGTGGGAACTTCATGAATTTTTAATAATTATACATTATCCCCAACATGAAGACAGGATCAAAGATGATCTATAAGTAAATGACTTTATATGTTTTTCTTTACTTCAGGTGAACTGACACAAAGATCATCAGCTGCAGTTAAATAATTGTTTATACATCTGAATCCACAGCTTTATCACAGCTGGATATTATTTTACTGACAAAGTCTAATTCATTTACTACAGTCAGCTTTTTGTTTGTTTGTTTTTTGTGTATGCCAGGATTGTCTGTCAATTATCATAATCACCTCTGCTAGGAGGTTATGTTTTTGCCAGCGTTTATCTGTCTGTCTGTCTGAATGTCTGTCAGCAAGATAACTTGAAAAGTCATGAATGGATTTTAATGAAATTTTCAGGAAATGTTGATAATGGGACAAGGAAAAGATGATTAAATTTTGGTGATGTTCTGGATTACCATCTGGATCCAGGAATTTTTTGAAGAATTCTTTATCATTATGAAGAATAGAGCTGGCACGCCCATTAGGTAATATAGGCAAATGCTAAGGCCACCATGGCCTCCAGGGGGCGCCACATTGGGTAGAGCCAGCTCTGATTACAAGATAAGACCATTTTCAGCATATGTGCACATAACTTCGCAACAAAAGGCCAGATTTCTTGGCAAAAAAATTACAGAATACGTTCACAATAGGTTCCATAAAACATCAAAATTTGATCTGTACCTTGCAAAATTCTGGATATTAGGATCCAGAACGAAAAAAATTTACAGTGCTTGCACATTTTTGGGCACTTTAAGGTAACACATGAACATACAAACATTCAATTAGCCCCAAATTGTAGCTGAGAGTTTCCTAAATAAGTATGATGCGAACAGATCTGTTGTAGCTTCAATAGTCATGGAGCCAGATCCAGACTAGATCCACCATTAGGGAAAAATATCGATTTTCGTGAATAACTGTTAAACTAACCACAACAATAACAACAATGATATCCATGTGATTCCAAATGCTAAAGGTAGGGAGGAGGTCTGTGCGCTCCAAGTGCTTTTCTAGTTTTCAATATATAAATAATGAATAATTATAAACTATGCATGTGATGCTTGTGGGCTATTTTGAAGGTTTGTTTCTATCGTAACCAAAATTGTAACTGTACCTGTATTAGTCTGTGCATATCACTTAATTGGTAACACTAAATATAAAATAAGACCAGTGTATATCAGTGTGTGAGTTCTTAACTCTCATGTTGACGTAGGCTTTAACTGCTACAACAGAACATTTGAATTCCTGAAAGTCACAGCTTTTGGTTTTGGTGTGACACCCCAGGATTTCCCATCTTGTGGTCCAACTGTGATCCAACTAATGCCACAGGAAGAGGTTATGTGATATTACGTGTACAGTACTTTTAGGTAGTTTAACGCCATATTATTGATACTTCTACTTCATCCGAATACTTCTACAGCATCAGTGTGGTGTCCAAAAAATGGCAGCATATCTGTTTTCATAGTGCAATTAAACATTATATCAGTGGAAACAGCTGCTGCAGGAAAAAAAAAATGTGGAACTCAAACTATATTGTACAAAAAAAAAGAGGAGAAATAAAATTGTAAAATGTCTGGCAGCAAAAGTTGCCAAACAGTTACTATAACCTTACAATAAACCACAATACTTAAATTAACAAAGAATAACTGTAAAATTACAGATTTTCTCTCAAATTAAGGTAGAATTGCAAATTGTCACAGTTAAAACCATCTCTTAAGTGTTAAAAAATCAAGAAAACGCAACATAAATAGCTTTAAGTCCACAATGTGACTGCTGCTGCTTTATTTTAGAGATAGCATAGAGATATTTTATAGAATAATTGAAAAAAATCTATAGTATGTCTGTCAACGTACACATTTCTGGAAGAGAAATTATGAAAAATAATTTAAATTACCATTCACTTAACTATGCTTTCAATCTTTTTCAAAATTTGTCAAAGGAGTGTGATCTGTCAATAACTGTTATTATCCTGCAAATAACCAGTGGTGAAGTTAAATACAGGTGATCTGCCCTGAGAGTTTCAAAATATACTGTTTATCCATGAGAGCGCTGAATCTAAATACAGAAAAATAATGTAGAACTACACGTCATTACTACTGTATAAAAGTCTACGGTTTGTGTCTTTGCAGATCTGAGGGTTTTACTTTATGTGATCATTCAATACATTCACAAAATTTCAGATTTAATAAACCATTATATACTGAATGTTGAATTAGCAGTTAGCATTAGCATTTAGTAGTTAGCTAAATGGTAGCATCGGCACTGGTCACTACCTCGGGCCTGGGTCAATTGAACGTGGCAGTGCTGTTTGGATTGAAGGGAGGTTTCCACCTGATGACCCCCAGAGACGTGCTAGGAATCACTGGTCACTAGTAGATAAATTGACAGATTAGCGATCCTAGGTCCTTCATTGAGTATGAATCCTTTCTTTTTGAGCACAAGTGTCTAGTGTTTACATGAACTCTAACCTGTTCTAAACTTGTGTAATCCTTTTATGGGAAGATGGCTCCCTGTAATGTAAAGTTAAAGTACCTTGTCTGTACTTTTACAGCAGATTGGTAAAAACAAGGTTTCTTTCCTGTATTTTACAGATATATTCTTACTTTAAAAAAGATAGTAATAATCTGTATTTCAATGTCTGTAAAATAAACTTTCTTACAATTCATAGGAGTCAGAACAAACTCTCAGATGTTTGTCAGTGACACACTTCACAACCTCCACACAGTTACTGTTAAACACATAAATGACTGTTTCTCACTTTGACTTTCTTCCAGCTTCATTCAGTCTGATGGAAGAACCATAAAAACTTCGACATCAGATATTTAAATGATCTGAAAGTGGTGCAGATGTCTTGCTGTTTGATTGCTGGTTGTGCTGGTAAGAGAGTGTGGAGGTTTTCAGATGAAAACTGTCCTAGTTGTGGTCGATGGTGGCAGTGAAGGTGTGAATGTTAGTGTGTTCTCAGGTGTCTGAACAGTCAGAGGAAGTTTGCAGAAAAGAGGTCATTCGACTTGGAGACGCAGAGTGACCCAGTTGATGTGTGATGTGCGGTTTCTTCTCCTCTCTCAGGGTTAAACAAACCTATCTCACACAGAGAAGCCTCTGAACTACAGATCAGAGCTGACAAACAGATCTCAGAGCAATCAGCTGGAAACTAAAATCACACGAGTTGGAGAGATTTTCATGATTTTAGATGAGTGGAAGAAGGAAAGAAAGATGGGACAAACGAGAAATTCTTCCAACTACCAGCCCGATGTGGATCTTAAAGGATCATTCAGCTGCATTTCCTTTTAAGGCATCTTGTGTCGCTATGCGTCATTCTGACTTCTCACTCTTCACCTCTGTAGTAAAGATTCAGGGAAATGTCGCACAAAACAGCGCATATGGGGGCGAAAAGCTTCCTGCAGCTTTCCAATAAATGGATTTTCTGCATGTGGTGAGACTTCTCATATTTTAAAAGGGCTATTGCCTTTTAGTTGGCATTATTTCCTGCTTGACTCCAAGTTAAAGTCATTTTTAAGAATATTATTTCAGAGGAGCAGAGAGAGATGGATCCAATAATCTAATTTAAAAAGGTACAAAATGATCCAGAATACAATTTTCAATAAGATTAAAGGAAACAGATTTGCATTTAAAACTTTGAACTGTGTTTTTTCTTCTCCCTGAGTGTCAGGACCCCTCAGAGTTACATGCTGACCCTTTGTTCCACAGTGCTGCAGTCAGATAATAATAATGTTATATTTCATCCTGAATTAATACATGAGGCCGGTCACCATGATTGCTGAGCTTCTTTTGTCTGTTTACTGTGTTGTGTTCTTCCATAACCATAAAGTAGGCAGTTATACAACCAGTGGGTCCAGCACACTGTACACTCATATACTATATCAGCTGATGGTTTAAGGAAGTCCTGTGAATTTTAGGAAGTTTCTAAAACCACAAACACACTTGCAGCTGTCAGGTAAGTAAACACCTGTGCAGATGCCATAGCAGCTTCAACAGGACACAAATATCTCAGCAACCTCAGCAAGTTGTTTTTCTCACTTCCTTCCTGCTCCTCAAATTATAGGTTTTCAAAGCTAACAGCTAAAAACGTGTTTTCTTTGCTTCTGCTTCCAGAATACAAACTGTCGAGCTTCGATGGTGAGAAATCAGTGAAGAAAGGCGTCAGAAAAATGAGTGTGGTAGGTTTGTGTCTCTGCTTTTAGAAGTTTGCTTTATTGTAGGTGACATTTGAAATAAGGGAAGTCTGAAGGGACAAACAGCTGCCGTCCAGTCTGGCGTAATGTCCAGCAAGCAGAAGTACAACAAAGGAACATGAGGCGTTTGAGGAACTGTCCTTTGTTGAAAAAGCAGTATATTTCTCATTTAAGATCAGTTTTTATCTGCAGACAAACATCCGCATGCTGACATACCGATGTTTAGCAAATAGCCTGCTGTGTTGGCGCCCAGCTGAGGCTGAATGAATGTCATTAGCAGCTGTTGCTAATAAACCAACACTGAGGACATAGTTAAATGTTGATTTGATGACAGCGCTAAAAAGTCTGTTGACCACCCGGCTGATCACAATTCAACCTGAGGGGAACACGAACGTCTGAAGCACATTTCACCACAATACAGCTAACAGTTTTTAGAAAGTTTTAGATTATAGGTTTTACATCTCGTGTTTTAGTGTTTCGGCTCTAGAACTCACACTTTAGACGTCATTTTTTAGAATTTAGTTTTTAGATCTTAAGTTTTAAATGGTGATTACTAGAGCGCAGGTTTAAACGATCAGGTTTTAGAGGCATGGGTTCGGAGACAAAGTTTTATAGTATGGGTTGAAGTTTTAGAATTCAGGTTTTAGAGCTCAGTCTTAGAATTCAGGCTTTAGAGCATGGGTTTTGGAGTGTCGATTTAATAGTGTGGGTTTTAGATTTTCAGGTTTTAGAGCACAAATTTTAGAGCACAGATTTTAGAGTTTACTAATAGGTTTGCTAATACTAAAACTTATTACAGTCATATCTAAACCAGGATTACAGTCAGGATCTAACATATAAAACCACTCTAAACCATAAAAACATTTTTTCTGAGTAACTTAAAACTGACTTTTTCCATAACAACCTCTTCTTAAGTGAAAAGAGCAAACCGAGACTCACAACTTTCGCCCCTCCACTGTGCGTGCCATCAATCCAGCGCTGCAAAATCCGATTCTGATTAAATAACTAGTTTTATTATTTCGTAAAATCTCATTCTTTCAGGTTTTTTGTGTCAGTGCGTCTTCACACGGCAGGATTCATCGTCTTTCAGTTTTTAGTCATGGCTTTATAAGTTTGGTCCCACTGTTATCAGTCTCTGTCATCTTGTCATCTATTGATGGGAAGCCTACATGCTTCAAAGAAAACCTACATCAATACATCGCCTTGATTTTCAGATAAAAACGACACAGAAGTAGGGCGCCTGATGTTATCTTATTACATCATGTCACTATTTCAGATGTTGCATGTTGTCACATTATTTTTTTTCTTCAAATTAAGAGTCAAACAACAACATCTGGACTTGTTCAGGTTTACTAATGTGCTAACAAACCAGCAGAAACCTTAACATTTTCCATTTTACTGCATTAAAACTGAATATTTAAGAGACTAAAAGTTCAGAAGTCACAGTTCATAGAGAGAAAAATATTGCTTCTGAAAATGAAAAGTGAAAGAGAGAAAAATAAGAAGTGTTCTGAAGGGCTGAGGTTTTCCAGCAAGAGTCAGAATTTAAATAAAAACCAAATAAGCAAAAACAAAACAAAAACATAATAAAACTAAAAAGAATATTAGAAATAAAAAGCAGAACTCACAGGTTTGCTGGTCTGACGGTGCTGCTGTTTCCTGGTCGTTCTCACAGGTGACGATGAGGTGGAGGTGCTGCGCGACGACGCTCAAACACTAAAACAACGCTGATAAAAGGGGAATGTGTGTGTGTGCGTGTGTGTTTCTGAAACCTGAAACCTTACTCTTTCAACTGTTCAGTCTGTCTCTCTGCAAAAATGTCACAGCAGATTTACTTCTGCTGTGACGTCTTTGCTTTTTAATGTCTCAGCTTCCTCTCAAAATGGTTTTATCAAACAGAAAAGGCAGGATTCTCTCCTTTCAGCTCAGTGTTTGGTAGTTTGAGGTGACTGTTAATGGAGTAAAATCTTCCAAAGACCGTGGCACATTTAACGCTCTGGAGTCTATTCACTGTTATTTATAATAACAAAACTGTATTTATGTATTATGTAGAATGAAGAGGGCACAAAAGATAGCTGTAAATGCATTTAGACGTAAGCAGACTCTACTGTGGTTCTGTTTGTTACATTAAATGCTATGTTTGTGTGCAGCTACAGGACAGGTTGCGCGATTTAGAGCTTCAGTTTCCTCGCAGAGCTCCATCCTGCAGTGAACTGACAGACAAGAAGGTTTTAAATTGTCAGACTGGCAGCTTTAAGGAGCTGCACTGAGTGTTTGGTTTATCCTGATAAATGTTGCTGCATGCAGTGCAAATTCTGTGTCTAAAAGTAATGCCACATATCTTCTATGAGCGTTTTGCTGCGTTTATACTCTGGATTATGAGGACTATTTAAAAAGAGTGACATGTTTGTCAGATCAGAACATTGATTAGATTGTTTTACAACACATAGAACAGTGTAGTTGTTTAAATATACATATAGAAATCTTAGCGGAGAGGAGCTGAAAAGGTAGCTAACAATGGCAACAATGGATTTTAGTGTTTCAAAATTTGTGGACTTTACCAGATCATCTTCTCTGGTGTGAATCTGTGCCGTTTCAACTAGACATTTTGGAGGAACATTCAGAAAATATTCATAAAATGCTGAACGGTTTGCTGCTACAAACAACACACAGAGTAGGAACTATGATATTTAATATTCTGGCAGTAAGTAAGCGACTGTGTGGTTGGTCAGACTATTCACACAGAGCTGAAGTCAATCTAGATGGTCGGGTTGTTCAAGAAAAGCCTCAGAGATCAGATTAGGATATTATGGGCCTCTGGGAACAGACATGGCAAAGACACCTCAACTTTGCAGGAGCAGGATGCCCAAACTTAAAGAGACAAACAACAATTTACTGTTACTTTGTGCCACTTTGTGTTACATTTTTGGACAGTTCAGTGTGCTTTTAAATATACCACAAGCCCTCTGATCCCTTTGGACCCCTGCCTGGAAGATCTGTAGAGTAATTCCCCAACAAAAAATGGGTTTGTTCAACATTTTGTCCCACAAAAAAGGTAAAAGCATTAATATTATCTGTCAGAGTAAAACCGTGGTGGGACTGATATCAAAACCAGCTTTCTTTCCCACCTCCACACAGCTGACCAAACATCAAGGAAAGCGTGCACTAATGTGGGATTGTTGGTTTTGGACAGATACAGAGTTGGTCAAACACACATCCCACTAAAGGAGCATCACAAACGCAGAGCCGAGCTGACCTCAGCTCAAACAGTCAAACACCAAAACTTTGATTCTACCTCTGGTTTACCACTCGGGGCTTCACCTCCCTGTCGCTGCTCTACAACTTCTTCTGAGTCAGAGGCCGAAGCACTTCAAGCTCCCTTCAACAAGAAAAACAAACTTTCAGACATGAAACTGTACTCAGTATGGAATACAAGAAATCCATTTATTGATTTGGTGAAACTGTACAGACTTAAATATTAAAATACAAAGAGGTGCACGGTGGGAAAGCCAAGAGTGTAGTATGAGTGGAAGGTCAGGCCACCTCCTCCATGTAGTCGGCGCCGTGACTCTGACTGAGCTGAGAGACGCTCAGGTCCTGAGTGGTTTCATCGAACTGAACAAGGAAACAAACAACAAGGCGGTTTCATTTACAAACAGGACTAAAGGCAGCAGGAGAGACTGATGCTGGAAGTGTGATCACCTTATCGCTGTTGTCGGGACCCTCAATGGAAACCTCCTCGATCTCCTCCCCGATGCTCAGCTCGCTCTTGGAGAGGTCTGACCGATGACTGAACAAACAAACAGAACACCGTTAAAATCATTCTGCATGCCAACTGCTGTGTTTATACATTTCAGACCATTACTATCGAGGTTTAAAGGATCTTTACAGAAAGTCATTACAAAAGAATCTATTTATTTTTCCTTCATTCATAAGGGGAAAAGTGCTACATCCTCAGCCTTCCTGGATTAATCCATCATGTTTGGCAGTGGGAGGGACAGACCAGCTGTGAAAATCTCAACTTTCTCACAACTGGCCCAACCTGATGGATACCACTTGGTCAAACTTATTTACTGAACATTCACTCGAAGTCCGCTCCAAACGTACACCGTCAAAGAAGTTGTCAGAGCAACTACATGCATGTCAAAAAAGATGGCGCCTGTGTGTGGCCTCGCCGCTGCTCGACTGCTTCTATGCAGACTCTCTTTTTTTACTGTGAAGCACTTTGTGACTGCTGTCTGTGAAAAATGCTATACAGATAAAGTTTACTTACTTACTTACTTACATTTAGCTGAAACGAATGGCCAAAAAAGATTGAGTGTAAACTTTGTCAGCAGATCATTTTAAAAATGGCAAGCTAATTTGTCTGTTATATTCCTCAGTAGTTCTCGTGTTGGAATCCCGAGTTCATTCAGCTCTGTTTTCAGAAATCCTATGAATTTGGGCAGACACATACGTCTGCTCCAAGTCTGCTATTATTTAAGTATGAAATAACCAGGTTAAAATGATTTAATATGCTGCAAATACTAATTTTTTTAGGTGTAATTATAATTAATTTAGGCTAATAAGGCTCACACGTAGAGTGCACTAGTTCATCTACAGATGAAACAGATTTTTTATTCCCTGTGAGAGTTGGTACGATTTCAGTCAACCAAGACCTACTTTGGTGCACTACAACTTTACTTTTTCTTAGTTGAAGACTGCGGTAAATACAATATTTCAAAGTTGCTGAATGTTAATCTGACAGTTCCCAACATTTCATTGAAAACACTATTGATGTGTCAATTCAGATGACAATCGACAGACTAATCAATAAAGAAAACAGAAACCCTCTTCCCAAAGCAATTTCCCAGGACATTTCCAGCAACATAAGACTGGTGTGTTAGATGGGAATCAGGTCTTGGACTAGGGTGGCTGTGGCACATGTGGTAAAGCAGGTTGTCCACTGATTGCAGGTTGGCAGCTCAATCCCGGCCCCTCCACATGCCGAAGTGTCCTTGGGCAAGGCACTGAACCCCAAGTTGCTCCCAATGGCAGGCAGGCATCTTGCATGGAAGCTCTGTCGCCATTGGTGTGTGTGTGTGAATGGGTGAATGAGAAACACATTGTGAAGCGCTTTGAGTACCATTAACGTAAAAAGACGCTATATAAACACAGAAAAAAGCTTCCTGGAATGAACATTCTGCTAATGACATGAGGGATACTTGCTACCTGACCAGCCCATCAGCCCATGTTGCTTGTTTCCATGTGTAAGCCACGATGATGGGAAACAGGCCAGGCTCAAACCATCGAGAATGATGCTTTAAGGATGGTTTCATTTGCATCGTGTGAACATGTCAGGACACATTCAGCTGTTAGTTTCACTCTGTACTGCTGACTGTCAACCAGTGGCAGTAAGAAAGGAAGTGAACAAGGCTGGAACCAGTAAATAAACCAGGATTCTAAATGGTTAAAAAAAAACTGCTCTGCAAATGTTTTACAATGAAAGAAAAGGTTTCACTCTGTTTGTTAGACTTCATCATTGATCGAGCTCTGAGTGGAAAGAAAACTCCACCCGGAGCCCAAGAAAGTCACTAAATGCTGACTAAAACCTAGAAATGTGTCCTTATATAAACAGGACAACAACACATTTCATTAATCTTACCTATTAAAGTCATCGTCGTATTCAACATCATCATCTGTGGAAACAAAGTTGAGTATATTTAGTTAGTAACATACAGCTCTGCAAGACTCAGTCTGTACATGTTAATAATGTATTTTTAACCTTTATACGAAGAATCAGCATTTTTTGCCTTTCATCACCTCCTATTGCTTTCAACTCCTCATTCACATGTACATCTGTAACTTCAACACGTGAAACTTTAAATTGTTGAAGTTACAGATGTAAACAGAAACAGGGCCGCAACATACTGGACAACAGTCTCTCAAAACTGGTTTCTTTATGCAACTCAGAGGGTCTGCACAGGTGACTGGCAGCCTCATAGAAAGGTAACAATAAAACTAACACGAGGAACAGAACATGTAAAAATATCCAATAAAATAAAAGAAAAACATTGCAGTTCATGTTAAATTGTGCTAAAGGTTGCTTACAGAAATCCAAAGAGTCTTTTTGTCCCAAACTCCCGCTGCCAGTTTACAGCAAATTTTAATGCAAACATGTGCATGTGCAGAGTTCACTGTGTTACCTCTGTATGTATTTTCATTAACACTCTCAGTGTTTCTCCACAACAGCACAGAAGCTGAACCTTACCTAAGTGCAGCGATCCAGTTTTGTCACACTGAGGCTTGAAGCTCTTTTCTCTGGAGTTGGATGCTCCTGCAGGACAGAACAAAACTTGTTTTAAGTTTGAACCACAGTTAGTCATAAGGTGTGTGCAGCCTCTCGACAGCTAATGCCAGATTTCATCCAGAGGTGCTGCAGATATTCATGAACTAAGGATCCTGTATTCAGCATTTTTTAGGGTCCCTGCTAAAACTGATTAATGTAAAATTGCATAAATTTGTCTGTATTGCAGCCACTTCTTTCTATCTCAAGGAATGTCCCGACAGCACAACCTGATTAGTTTCACATTACGAATAATACCCAGCAACACTAAAGGATAAATGGTAAAAAGTTCTCTTTTAATTAAACAGACATAAAATCAAATACACTTTAGCAGAGTTTTGTGGGGAAATTCTAGACTTTCATTCTCACCACAGAAGTACATCACTTTCAAATATCAGTTTCCTTCATTTCTAATAATCAGTATCATTATTCAGCCATGAAAAACCACATCGGGTGACCCTTTATCCCTGGAGATGAACCACAACCTCCATCTTCCATCAGCTAATTGACTGACATTTTCCACATTAAGGGTTTATTGTAGTCTTTGCGACATAACAGCACATGTGGAGTTCACACACAGTTTCTCCAGACTCCACATCTGCATCTGTCAATAGTTTCCAGTTATATGATGAATCATTTGACAAACACTTTACTCAAAAGAGCAGCAGCATAACATTAATTAATCTAATTGCTGTTCTGGCTGAAGTCCAGGATCTGAGGGCTAAAGCTGCAGAAGTGACAGTTTAAACAGTGAAACACTATCCTGCTGCTCATTTCACTGGAGCCACATTGAGAAACACAACTGCTGTTATTGTCCATAGGAGGACTGAAGATGCATTTATGGCTGTTGTAAATGAAATTCAAGACTTTTTTTCCAAGCCCTTGCAGATCCCGTCTGCTCATAACCAGAATTAGACTTTAAAAGTAGAACACTGCTTTAAAAGTAGGACAGTAAACGTCTGTAATGTATCTGCTCACCAAATACAGACGTGTTTTAAATAGGGCAAAATTTACATCAAGTTTGGTGCATCGAACAAGGACAGACTTTGCACTGCTATTTAGAGTCTGAAGGAAGTTTAAATGTTGAGCAGCAAACAGAGCTCTGACCGTTTCTGCTGTGGCTTGGCTCCGACATGCTGCTTCCTCCTCCTCCTCCTACTCTTCCTCCTGGTCTCTGGGCCTCAGACAGGGATCCTGCTGGACTCCCTCCGGCTGCTGACGTCTCCACCTTCCTGGAGAAGAAAAGACAGCAGGTATTTGTGTCCTGTTCCATTTTACGTCTGCTGTGAAAATGTCAGGAGATGCTCACCACGAATACATTTATACTGAAACACCCTCAGATTTTCCTGCTAGTTCAAACTGAGGAAAACATGAAGGACTGAGGAAACATTTTAGGGCTGAAAAATGGACTGAAGACACTTGCTGTCATTGCCACATGAAGACTACAAACAACACAACTCTGAATATGGGGCAGGTGGAGCCGTTTTATATACAGTCACACAGTTCAGTTCAGTGGTTCCCAACGTGAGGGGTCAGGCCCCTCCAAAGGGTCAACTGATAAATCTGAGGGGTCGTCAGATTGTTAAAAGGAGAGGAAACAGTTTCCTTGCATCATTAAAGTTCCAATTAACAATTATTTTTACTATCTAACAGTCTGCTGATTCATTTTAAAGTTAATCATTTACTTAATAAAACATCAACAACACTGAACACCATCGTCACAACATCCTGGAGTGTTTCGTCCTTACATCAATCAGTCAACTTTTGCTTATTTAGGCTAAGTCATGCAATAAAGGTAACACCAAGGGCAGAATATAAAGAATTAAAACAAGCATGTTGAATTAAAAATAAAGTATAAAAGAGGAAATATAAGTAAATGTGAGCAGATATTTGTATCTTTGTCTGAACGAAATGCAAAAATATTACCTTCAGTCATTTAACAAAAGGAAAATCAACAATATATCACATTTGCGAGCCTTGAAACAGTGAATTATTTGTGTTATTTATACAATAAATTGATCTACATGATTATTCTATTATTCTACTTTCAATAGATCAGCTAATTGATGAAGTGTTGCAGCTTTACTCATCAGCCATGAACTGAATGATCTGACCTGAACGGTGGTGAAATTAAACCATAAAAGGATGGTTTAATTGTGGAATGTTGCATCTTATAAGCTTACCAAATCTAAAAAAATCTTTTGCATGTAAACTATTCATCTTACATCAAGTATAGCTCTTACCCGAAAATGCAAGATAACAGTTTAAAATATTCCTAACTTACACTACGTTTGGTGCATGTGAGTACAAACTTTCATAAAAGCAACTCTGCTAGTTCTCTGCATCTGTTTCAGGCTTTACTCTGCTCTCAAAGGGAACAGTCAGTAGCCAATCAGCTGATCAAAGATGTAAACAAAGAGTGAGACAGTTCCACCTGAGGCTCACCTGAGCTCAGCGCTGTGACTGTGATCAGAGAGAGGATCATCTCGCTCGACCTCTGAGTCACCAGCCAGGACAGAGAGACTGAGACCAGAGAGAGAGGGAGGAGAAAGAGGACGAAGAGAAAAGGAACACAAAAGAAATGACACGGGAAGTAGAGACAAAAGTCAATGCACGTCACATTTGTATTTTTTGAGGAAGTCACGGTAATTCATTCACCTGTTCTGAATCTAAAGCTCTCTCTAAAAGGAGTTTAAAGTGTCTATAATAGTGGTCCTCAGTGCTCCTCTCAGTCTGAGGCACAGGAACGCTCGGTGTCCTGAGCAGTCATGCAGAAAGTCTGTCACATTTATACCTATCAGGACAGTTTAGTGTCGAGTTTCTGTCCGCTTGTTTTCTCTTGTACTGAATGTAAAAACAGGAGTGAGAAGAAGCTCAGAGATGCTCTGCTGACTCTCTCTCAGCTGAGCGACCCACTTTCCCCTCACAGATCATTAAAGTTTCATGGCGCCAATGGCGAAGTGTAATCTCACTCGGTTACAGTGGTCCCCCGTGGGACTGGCGCTGACATGGACACTTGTTTTCCTCCACGTCTCTTAGCGCTAACAGGACGTCGCTTGCTCTAAACCCATAATGTCAAACAGAGTAATGTGAGCCAGTCAACTGAGCAGCTCAGAGTTCAGTCTCTGACCACACATTAGAGGCGACGATTATTAACACCAGAGAAACAGCGGAACAGGACTTTAACTGTGAGCGGTGGCACAGTTAAAAGGAAAGAACCCCCTTCCTCCCTGGTGCATGCTGGGAAATCAACAGCACAGCAAAAACCACACAAACGTTCAAACAGGTTTGTCTGCGGTTGGTACGTTAGGCGGCGCTCACATGATTAAAGATAAACTTCATTGTCAGTCAGCTGATCAGTGATGAAAAGACTGATCAGACTGGGACTGAGCTGACAGGAAATCTGCTGCTTGAGTTTCATTTCATTAAAAACATAGTTTGGAGCTACAGAAGCACAAACAGAGAGTTTATCTTGTGATTCAGAGAAAGTTAAGGTGGCAATCAACCAATCATCTATTCTTAAGAGGATCGAGGTGACGGCTCCAGCTGGTTAATGTCGTGAACATGAGCTTTAATATCAATGGAGGTGGAAAAGATTTTGGAAAATGTCTAAGTTTTCATTTGTGTGGACAGATGTAAACTTTCACACGCAGTAAGTATCCCACTGGCATGGATACAGTAAGTTACACTGTGGAGCCTGTTTTGTTTGCATTTCGAAAATAACTGAACTTAGTGATTTCTTCTACGTTGTAAAGATGGACGATATTTGATTTTTGACGAAATTTTCCAAACTGCCAAAATCCGCCTAATTGCAAAGAACTGCAGCGGCTCCAGAGCCTCGTCAGTTTTCTTGCCTCATGTGAACGCCACCTGTTGACATGAGATTTGCCCCACGACAGAGGAAACAACCAAAAACCAAATGATAACATCACTGATTACTCTGTTGATTATTTTCTCAATCCATCACTTAGTCAGACTTCTCTGAGAGCCCAAAGTTTTCCAGTCTCAAACTCAAACAGCCTGAATTTCTTTTAGAAAGAAAATCACCATATCTTTGCATTTGAGAACCTGGAAACAACAAGTTTGGGGTATTTTTGCTCAATAAAAACATCAGAACTTCAATCTTCATCAGTTTTGAATTTCAGCTAAATTAATGAACAACTTGTTGCTATGGAACTTTGATTGTATTTTCAGTTGTTTTTCCTGAGTGAGGTCTCTCTGTGTGTGAACAAACCTCCGACACATTTACCATCACTGGCTTCAATCAGAATAACTGCTCAAATGAAATTAGCTGGTTACTAAATCGTCCAGGTCACTCATGCTGAGGTCTGACTGTCCTGATTGGACGAGACGACGTGCACACTCACTCGCTGAGGCTTTTGCCTCGTCTCATGGGGGAGACGACCGGCCCAGAGAAACTCTCCTCCCTCAGGGGGACAAGGCTACGGGGTGAGGAGGGGAGGACAGGAAAAGAAAGAAGGGCAGGACAGGGAAACATGAGGAGAGCAGAACAGGCAGGCCAGTGGAAGTACGAGGACGTTTAAAGCAGAGCAGGAACAGAAACAGGTGTGAACTGTAGGAAGGTGACATGAAAGACGAGAGAACAAGGAGGAACCTACAGAGGAACAGCAAGACAGGGAGAGACAGAGCTCCACCTTCCAGTCAATTTTCATTCATTTTCATTCTAAAATGACTCAAAGAGGAAAATATATGTCCTTCTTTTTTGCCTTTACCTCTAAAGAGCTTCATTTTTGGACTGGTTTCCTGCAGATTCTCTACATTTTGTGTTCACAGGTGTGATACTCACTCCTTGTGACTGCTGGTCTTCTCTGAAGAGTCCTTTTCTCCAAACAGAGAGCTTTGACTTCAGAGGCAGCAGAGAAACAAAGAATAAACCGGCTCAGACACAAACATCCACCACTGAGTCTGTTTGGTCGTATTGTAATCATATGAAAAGTACTCAGATGTGTTCTAGGTTAGTCTGGTCTGAGAACTGGTTCTATGTTGGATCCAGTCTGTATTCCACTGGTTATTTTTTGTTATCAAACACAAAAGTAGGAAAAGGAAGCTCATTGTAAACAAGCACAGAAGTTAAGAATTTCATTCATGTTTTTATCATTGTTATTAATATTTTGTGTTGTTGTAACATTATCTTAATTGTATACTTAATGAAAGTTTTTTTCATGTTTTTTTTTATATTTTTGGGGTGCTTTTCCATTTTTTAATGAACTCAAGACCGCTGCCGGCGACCTGCGCCCACATGGTAACGCCCTAACTCAGTGAGCTATACGGCCCCAAGTTTTATCGTGTTTTGACAATTTATCAATATATTCTGAAATGTTTCCTAAACTAATATTTTCTAATATTTCGGGACATTTTATTGATTTTTTGGGTATATTATCAATGTTTTTATCTTGTGAGGCAATTCGCTATCTTTTTTTGGTTGGGGTTGTTTGTTTGTTTGTTTGTTTGTTTGTTTGTTTGTTTGTTTGTTTGTTTATATATTTATTTATTTATTTATTTATTTATTTATTTATTTATTTATTTATGCGACATTTTGTTGTATCATATTTTGGGGCACTTTGGCAGCGGACTATTTTAATATTTTCCTAAACATTTAATTATTATTTTTTAACTACATTAATATTTAAAATTTTCAGTGCATTTTATTAAATGTTGCAAAAAATGTTCCAGCATTTTAATACCTTTATTTATTATTCACAATAATCAGCTGCTTATTTTCAAGTTGGATTTGTATGTTGTCATTTTGTTGTTGCCACATAGAACTGTTTCTTGGCTTCTTGTCGAACAGCCGCTGATCTCAGATCTGAGGTGAAACTTGAGTTAATCACGACTTCAGTTACTTACAGATATATCATATATCACTAAAATTATCACCCAACCTCTGGACTGTTCTCACAGAGTCACAAAGAGGCAGCTATTGTTAACTGTGAAACCAGAAGTTCAGATTCAGCAGTGAAAACTCTGAAACTTCAGTCAGTGAAAGTGAGTCACAAGTGAACTGTTCTCACCAGCCGTAGGTCTTCTGTGGTTTGGGCAGTGGGTCATCAAAGAATGAATCTCCGTCGTCAGGGTCGTCCTCGCCGTCTCCCTCCAGGTCCAGGTCCAGACGCTCCCTCCTCAGAACAGATGAGGACGTCCTGTTGTTGGGGGCCGGTTGCTGAAAGTCTCCTTTACCCAGAGACACCACGCGCTCCGAGTCCTGAGCAACAACACGAAACAAGTTCAGGTGAAATCCTCACAAACTACGAGCAGCGGTGAAAATCCCCTCCAGACCGTTGTTAGAAAGGTGGTGATGAAGGATTAAAGAGGAAAACATGGCGGCAACTGTTGCTGATTAAAGTCATCCTATGTGTCGCTGCAGCTGAGCAACAGTTGCAGCATCCATGTCTTTATGTTATAAAGCAGATGATTTACTGAAAAAAATCAGTCAATTTTATAAATCAATTTATGGAAACCTCTGGTAGATCAAATGTAAATTATCAAATTAAAGCTGGTATTCACTGACAAATACAGATGAAGCCCTCATGAAGAGGGCGGCTGTGGAATCAGCTGTTACTGTCTCACATTATGGATTCAGTAAAACAATCATATCTACGAATTAACGATCACATTGTTTTAGTCATTATTGTCTTTTGAGTCAAATCTGTTTTAATCATTTTAAGCAGCATCCTTTCTTCATGACAAAATGATGACAAAAATGTGAATTTGTGCATTTTTTTTCTTGTTTCTTGTCAGACACAACTCCATGCCTTCAGTAAAGCCCACAACCACAACATAAACATGCATCACTAATGTTGTTGTCTATGGACAGGAATCTGGTGCTTTTTAAACCTTTAAAATCCTGCAGACAGGCTGTGGCAGTGCAACTGATTTCACTCCATCTGTCTTTGTGCTGACGCTGCTTTAGCTCGAATATCAGCTCTTATTTGAAAACTTACTGCAGACTGAACTGCACTTGAAGCTGCTGATCATCAGCCCCATTCAGATGGGATTTACATTTCAAGAGGAGGTGGGGGATGAACACTTCTGGTGCTTTAGCTCATGGTTCATACGGGATTTTAAACTTGGCGAGGTTGGAGGATCTGGTCTGTGATAAACATGAGCATCCAGCAGAGTAAGCAAAACAGGAATTCAATTTCAGCAAAGAAATCAGAGCAGACTGTTTAGAATCTGCCTGAGAAGCTTCCTGTTTTCTTTAATATCACAGTAACCCAGTGATAGTCGTCTGTGCATCCATAATAAACTACAAACAGGAGCTACTGATGAATAAGTATGCTGCTTCAATATTAAAATCACACACCTCCCCTACAGAAATAAATCCTACCTTAATGGGGCTTAAGTGTTTCTGTTAAGCTGCGAATGATTGAAGCAGACAGGTGAGTTAGTGCGTCAGGTGATGACATGAATCAGGTTTCAGGGGGAAAACATTTTCCTTTCAAACGTCAGACTGTGTTTGTATTTTTAGGGCAGAGTTTCTGAAAGCAGCAAAATCATGTTTCCCACTCCTACTGTGCCTGGCAGTGAAGTCAGAGTGAAACCGAAGCGAGCGTTTTCTCACAGGGGCACTGGCATGTTTACAGACTGGTCCGATGTCCAATCAGAGCGGACCAGTCAGTGACGTCATGATATCTGTTCCTGTCTGGCCTCTTCTCCATCAGCTTCAATAGTTTGTCAGTGACAGCGACAGCCAGAGATAGTTATTTTAGCTGTTGAAAATGATGCTCAGGACAAGGCATTGTTTTACTAGTTAACATCAACTAGCTCTGAGTTGAGTCTCTGTTCTACATTTTACATTTCTATTCTCAAACAAGGTTGACTACTTTGTTAATGACTGCCACTTTTTTCTACTCTCAGCTGATAGTGAGTTAGAGGAAGAAGAGGTCAGAGATGCTATCAAAGCAGCATCTGATGGTCAGAGTTAGTAGCAGAGGTGCTGTTTATTGTGACAGTGAATGTTAGTGAGACTCTCCTCTGCTCTGCATGGTGTTACCTTGGCTGCTGTCTGACTCTGTCCTCTGTGATATTGGCCTTTAAACCTGGGGATCTGTGCACGACAGGGACAGCAGCCATAAGATCTACACACCTGACACTGAACTAAGATACTAACATCACTCTACACACAGTACAATGAGCTAAAATGTTAGCATTAGGTCTACTCAACTGATACTAAGCTAACATGCTAACATCCACTCTCTACACGTAACAATGAGCTAAAATGCCAACATCACTTCTACTCACCAGACACTGACTAAATGTGCTAAAATCACTCTACACACCAGACTCTGAGCTAATATGCTAACAGCACTGTACTTACTTGACACTGAGCTAACATGCTAATATCAACTTTACACACCTGACACTGGGGTAACATGCTAATATCAACTCTACACACATGTCACTGAGTTAACATGCTAATATCAGCTCTACACACCTAACACTAAGTTAACAGGCTAAGATCATGTCCACACACCTGTCACTGAGCTAGCGTGCTAACATCACTCTACACATCTGAGCCTAGGCTAACATGCTAACATTAGGTCTACAAACCTGTCACTGAGCTAGCATGCTAGCATAAGCTGTACACACCTGACACTGAGCTAACATGCCAACATCAGCTATACACACCTCCCAACCAGCTAACATCAACTCTCCACACCTGATACTGAGCTAACATGCTAGATACATCTGTGCACCATGCAGCCGAATGCAATCCAACAAACTGCTCTGCCACGAAGCTGACTTTCACAACATCAAAAAAGTTTTAGCACGGACACACAGTTAGTGAGATACTAGGTGTCTGACTGATTTACTCTGCATATTCATCTGCTTATGCTGGTTTGTTTGGGAATAGAGCAGGCTGAAATAAACCAGAATTATCTTTTGACTACACACAACAGCAGAGACAGCAGAATGGACAAATGATATCTGCACCTGATTTGGCCAAACCTACCTTACTGGCGGATGGAGAGCGGATTTTTTCTTCAGGAATCTGACTCTGAGGTTGACTGACATCAGAGTCCTGAACAACCTGAACAAAGACGATAACACAGGAGAAAATGTTGTTCTTTCACCAACATTAATAAAGTGACCACCGCTTTCAGTCCTCTGAAAAAAACAATCAGATGTTTGGACAGAAGATCCTGCATGACAGCTGGTTACCTTCAGGACATTCAGTTCACTACATTTACAACAGAATGCAGTAAAAGATTCTATTTTTATTTTTTATTTGATCAAATCCGGCTATTTTCAATCTACTGATATTATGGGAAAATCAACACTAACAGCATGTATTAAAGGAGCAGTCCAACATTTCAAAAGCTCTTCATTTCATCCAAATGTCTACAAATGATCAGCTGAACTGGATTTTCTGTCCTTTTACTTTTTCCTGTGTGTGTGGAAATGAACAGGGAGCAGCTAAACCCAGTTTTTTCCGTCTCTTAGACTCATTTGAAGGTTTTTTAGAGGCCTGAAGAGTAAAAATCAGTGAAGACATTTCTGTGTAAATCTTTTCTTTTTCTTCTTTGCCTGCTTCCATTAGACATCTTGAGACTGCTCAAGCTTCTCTGGGGATTTTTTTTATATGTGTTTTACAAGTTTCAGATGTGAGGACTTTCATGTGCGCATCGTCAGAGCAGGGATGGGTTTGAAACAAAAAATACAACATATAAATCAGACACAATCAGCTGCATGTCTCAGACTGTGAAGACAGCTGAACCTGATGTCCTGGTTTATGTAGCTGCAGCAGCACAAAGGGCTACATAAAACTGAATATAAACTGCAAGGTGTAGTGGTTCATTCACTCGCATCACTGTTCTCACTAATCTGAAACAGCTGAACAAATCACAGTGAAGTATGACAGCTTAACAAACAGAAAGAGGCAAAGACTTTATATTAATGTCCAAGCGAAGCAAGACCTGGTCCTCATTCTGTACCAGACACAAATCAGATGAAACTTGAAGCCCGACATAACTTCATGTAAAGGTATAAAAACAACATCTGAAATCAACAACTGGGAGAATCTCACCACACTTCTGCACTGACTGTAGAAGCGCTTGTACATTCCCACGAAGAACTGGAAGTCTATCGCTGCAAACAAACAGAGCAAACATTCAAATCAACAGTCGTCACCGAGTCAAACCCAAAGTTAGATTTTCTCAGAGCTCCCATAGACTTCAATAAAATGTGGCTAAAAACAGATGAATCTCAGCAAAACATCGATGTAACTATGTAATGTCAACTGATATCTGACTGCTATTATAGGTTCTGTACAACGTCATTGAAAAGTCATGTTAGAGAAAGTGGTGGAGTTTGTATAAAAGAAAAAAAACAACTTACTTTTAGAGAAGATTTTGTCTGCAGCTCTGAGCTCGTCAGTGATGAACCTCTCCAACATGTTCCTGCAGGTCACCAACAGAAAGTTAACCATCTGCATCCACTTCATGCAGCTACTCTGCTGTGTGGCAGTAACCCTGAGTATTTAAGCTGTTGGACCTAAAGAATGACATCAGGAACAGATAATCCTCCATTTGTAGTGGGCCAAACCAGAATGAACACTAAGAAAAACCTCACGTGTTCAATACACACACAAACATTATAACTATTTATGTCTTATTAGCTTCAGCACACCATTTTTGTCCATACTTTTGACTTCGATAAAGGTCAGATCCCACTGTAGTAACAGTTAAAACAGAAAGCAAGGTGATTCCACTTTTAAACTGCAAAAAGTCAAAGCTTATGAGAGGTGTGATCAGGTTTGAGAGCTGAACATCAGAAAACAACCTCACAAACGTCAGATTTTGATTCACATGTTGCTGAACTACTGCTGAATGAGATACAAAGGAGCCCCCAAACCAAACATTTGGCAGAATGTTCATATTGAAGCTCCCAAAGATCCCCACTCTGTCAGGATGAGTTTCAGAGAATGTGTCTAATCTTATGCTGCAGAAACTGAGCATATTTCCATCTACTTGGCTCTTTTTTTTGGATTTAAATATCTCACTGAGGGTAAAGAGGAAATAAGATAAGATTTAATACTTGTTCAAACTGGGGAACAGATCTGCGAAGACGCTCGTCAGATCCTCTGTTAGAACAGAGCCACTCCGGTCCTGCAGGATGAAAACAACATCTACAGTGAGAACACTGACTGTAATTGGTCAGACACTGACAAGATCAAACACAGGTAAGATTGTCTCATTCACCTTGTCGTAAAAGTCAAATTTCTTCCGGGCCTGTGCGATCTGTTTCTGAGGGAGATCCTATTAGAAAAAGGAGAGATTTTGTTAAGGATGAAGCAATCTGCGGCCTCATGTTCACCTCTCAGAGTGTGTTTATCTTAACTTTCATTTGCTACAGTTAAAACCCTGCAGCTTGGTGAGAATTGCTGCACAACAGGCAACCACAATGAGCCACAAATCACCCATAAAATGCTGAGCTCCTTTATTCATCGAACTCTACTGACGCTCCCACACCTGCTGAGGATGGCGTTCTGCTGCAGCTGTAACCAGAGCTGACATTATTACAGACTGTACTTGACGCACACGATAAACAAAGTCTTGTTTATTAAAACAACATTCATAGCACGCAGCAAAAAAGTTCACCGTTACAGGCAACATCTTTGGCATTTTAACGGATAATTCAGCTAATTTCAATCTGGAATTTTCCCCTTTAATGTCAAGATCAAGATGTAGTTTATTGTCTGGTTTTTATGTTTTTCAGTGAGAATTATGCATAAATCAGATTTCTTAAAAAACTGTGAGGTACTCATGCTTTTTGTCTCGATATAAGTTGTTTTGTGAGACTCCTGTTTCCTTGAATCTCAAAGGTCAAGAGTGCAAAGTTTGCATGACCCATAGAGACACAATAGACATATTAAATATTCTACTTAATGGGTTTTCCCATTTATATAGCTGCTGCAGGTAGAAGACATGCTGCAGCATTGTATGGTATAAGACAAATAATGTCTTTCTAAACATTAAAGCGTGTAAACAAATTTGAATAGACCCCAAAAATTTAACTATAAACCTGTAAATATGCACAACATGGGCTCTCTAACTGGTAACATACAGAAATAAACCAGAACCACCCTCTGACTGAAAATTACAACGAAAATGAAATACTTTCTCAGAACTGCAGGTGACGTTATCCACTGTGTCATCACAGCTCACACAGGCTTACAGCCAGAGGTCAAACTGGGCAGGAACCCACCACAGCTCAGCTCGACTCTGAGCGATAACAACTCTCACACTTCCTCTTTCAGCCTGTCTCAGTCTGACTGAACAAACGCAGACTGTCCCCTTTTTTCTGACAGCAGCTGGATCAATACTGGGTCCCCACACTGGGAGGCACAGCAGAAGTCTTTTCATTGTGATCTGACTGCAGCCTTGTGAGGCTAAATGTTTTCCTGCACAGTCAGAGAGCTGAGCCGCTGCAGTGAAAGGTTTAGGAACAAAGATGAGTCAAACTCCATCTGAGCTCGTCATTGTCTCCTGCCAAATACTGTTTCCTCCTGCAGAATAACAGAAGTTTGCAATCTGTGGATTATTATAGGTAGGTTTCAGCAGAGAATATATGTAAACACTTCAGCCGATAAAAACAGGGCAATAGATAATCGGCCTGTTGATAAAAAAATAACAATACTCTCCTCAGCATGCAAGCTACTTTACATACTGCAGCTGGCTCACTGCAAAATAGCTTTGTTTTTATACTCGGCAGCAATTTCACTGTGAAAAATAAAATAAAAATGGCTGTGTGGTTTCTCAGAAATGTCACAGTGGAGGACAGTAGATTTTATAACATAATAAACAGTAGCAACATCTGAAAAATCCACATGCATGAAACATGTTTTGACTGAGTAAACAGCGTTACAACAAAGAGTTAACAGCTAGTTAGTGTAGACTGCTACTTATGTTTCAACCCAGTGGACTGACAGGAATGTTCACACATAAAACTGTTGATAAATGACGGCCAATCAGGCCGGCTCTAATGTCCAATCAAACAGAAGCACAGCGTCTAGACGAGAGGGGATCAGCTCATAAACAAAAAACAAAGCTGAACAAACTGAGAGACTGCTGCTGTGTGCAATGTCAGAGCAGACGGTATAACTAATTATCATCAGCTCCACGAGAAATGCAACGTAAAAGCAGTCGGTTTCCTCTTTCTAAAATCACAGATCAGTTATGGATCAACCATGACATTCCCAAAGATTTCTTTTTTCTATCTGAAAAATTAGCAAGACAAATTAAAACGAAGCTGCTAGGACGTCTCAGTATTGATCTACAGCTGGCAAAGAAGCATAGAGGTGGCAGAAATGGAAGCAGCACTAGCAGCAGTAGTAAGAGTAGTAGCAGCAGTGGAACAGTAGTACTATTACTGTTTGTCCATTGCATGATGTGACAGCAGAAAGTGACGCTTCAGCAGCAGAAACCAGGACACACAGAAATCAACAGGAAACCAAAGCGCCACCTCTTCCACCTACTGAGGGCGCCAACACCTGAAGACCCAGATCTTAACACCCAACAAGACCAGCAACTCTCTCAGTGCACACAGAAACACTGGCACACACATCGCTGCTGTTGAGAAATATCAGCAGCAGTGATTAACATGGATGACTTCGACATTTGCACTGCCAAAACAAGGAAGCGTGACTTGACGCTTTGGACGAGTTTAAAAAAACAACATAAATATATAAATGCAACTGAAAATGTTTCCAACGACATTGTGACACGTTTAAACAGCACTTTCAGCTCACCTTGGGGATGTTTCCACTTCTGTCTCCCTGTTCACACACAGACACAAAGAAAGGAGAGAAATAATCAACCGTAATTGTTTTTCACTAGTTTCATGACCTGCAGCGACATCATACGTTCTGACACAATGAATTTAACGTGGATCGGGTCATTCTAAGCTTAGCATGAGCCTCGGAACAGATTTAGATCAGCCCGTGTGTTCCTCACCTCAGAGGGGACGGCAGGTTTGTCTTTGTGTCGTCCTTTCCTGACGAGCTCCAGCAGCACCGGAGAGTTCTTGTTCAGCTCTGACTCAGACAGACCCAGCTCTCTGCAGACCAGGTCCCGGCTGTCCAGACCATTTAGCTGCATACAAACACAGACAGTCAGCTGTTTTAGGCCTGGTGCTGCCTGTCTGTACATCAGCTACCTTTTTTTTCCCTGACAGCTTAATGCTTTGTGTTTTTATATATTAAACATTGAATATGCTAAGATAAGAATCCTTACATGTTGTTTGTAAAGAGCAGGGTGCCAGCTCTGTTGTGTTGGAGACATTTACAGTGACTAAGAGACTCAGTTTCTAAAGTAACCTCAAACCTTTCTGACAGTTACCGATACTGATAAGACGACAGATAAGCTGAGAGATCTGTGAGAAGATACAGATCACCATCTCACCTCAGATTTAAAGGTTGAGAAATTTACAATGACTTTTTGGTTATTTACTGGGTTTAACTTTTCCAATTTATTTTAGGCCTATTAGATATCTCCTCATCAACACATAACAAATACATATGTTAATCTGATTTTAATTTAAATGTATTATTTGAACTTAAATTTAGCTTTACATATTATGCAAATGCCAATACTGACGCAATGTGTTTTCATACAAGTAAACAGGCAGACATCAGTTTGAATTCATACATTAAACATTTGAAAGCAGACCCTGAACATTTAACTATTTTCACACTTTTACTTCTATAATTTATCCATCATTTCAACTATTTTATCTATTGCCTACAGAATTTTCAGCTGCTGAAATGTTATTGCTGTTTACAGCCAATTTCAAATTGTGATGTACACTTGCTCTACTCGAGCACTTGTTTTGCAGAGTGTCTTGCTAAGAAACTAGTTCACTAACTCAGCAGACAGCAATAGCTTGTCTCTCCACCTGCTTCTCCTTCTCTTGCAAAATGGGACTAATGGTATTTATAATAAATGTGAGCCAATCTCAAAATGGCATTTAATTGGCCAATTATTTGGGCTATCACTTCCAAAGCCATTATTTTTAATATAGTGACAGCTCATTGTTTGGCCAAAAATAAAGGTCTGAAGTTAAATTAAACATACAGTATGTAATCATGTGTTTCTGAAACTTACCGTGTTTAAACAACACATTCAATGGAAACCATCACAGAGCGGTAATATGTCACTGTGTGATCTAAGTTTCACACCCACGAACCACAGAAACGAAATATTGAGTCACACTGTGGTCACATCAGCGTCTTCATGTCTGAGCATGGCAGCTGGAGCTCAAAGTATTAACTAATTCACTCCATGGTTGTAAGTTTTACAGGGCTCTACCCTTCACCAGTAGAAACTTACAGGGATCTGGAGGGCCGTACTACAAAGCTGGTTTGACATAGCCGGGCTTTCTTTGTGTAAGTCGGCTCAACAAAAAGTAAAACCTCAGTCAGAGTTAACAGGCTGCAGGAAGGTGGTTATCAGCTTTCTTTGATAATTCAGACTTTCTGCTTCAGACTCTGTGCGTGCTCACATAAAACATGGCTTTCAACACGTCGTCTGACTCTTCTTCCACACAAAATTAACCAATGGTGCGCCGCCTACTTCAGTCAATAGGTTGTTACAATGGAAGAATGTAAAAATGTATGATGTTAAAAAATGCTGCTACTGCAAATGATGCAGGATAGGAATGCTGGTAGACAACACCTGTTAATATATTTATTTTATTAATCAGTGCGGCCTCATATTTCTAACAGATAGCTGCACATTCAAGTGAAACTTCAAACTTAATTTATATAAATATAATGTTGTATTAAAGTGCATTCAGGTCTGACACTGCCCCATAATGCAGGATATCACATTAATTTTTGGCCAAATCAAAGTGAAAATAATGTTAACGATTGAATATTCTCTATAATAAATACTAGTAGACTAATCAGGTTTCTAAACTGTGTCCTATCAACTGCACTACCAGCAGCGTAGACAGACTTGACAGCAGATCAGGACCAAGTTACCGTGGTGATCTAACAGGTTAAAAGACACCTTCATGACACTGAAAACTCTGACTTTCAGCTCAACATACCTCACTAACCCACTATTTTTGCTTCACAGTACAACCCACTGGTTTGCCATTTGTTTCAGATAGAGCCTTTAGTCTTTTTAAATGATGCCTCCTGAAACAGAAACTCTAGAGCTTCTAGTTCAAACTGGAACATTTTAGCAGCGTACCAGTGTCTGTCTATAAACATGTTCGGAGATATAGCCTTTAAAGTTGTGGGCACTGTGTGACTGTTATGAATCTGTGTGGTGTGTTATTTCACACCAGTGTTTACAGTGGAGCTCAGGTAAACAGGATAAAAGAGGCTTCAATACTGTTCCAAACAGCACTGATATGATGAAAGGGAGCTCTGTGGAAAATATTCTGAAACCACTGAAGCTTGTTTTTATAGTATTAGCTGTGCAGAAACTCACCGAGTTGATCTCCGGCTGGAACACAGCGAGGCTGAAGTCCAGGTTAAACACCTGCAGGAAGTCCACGATCAGACTGGCGACCAGGCGTCCTGCAGAGACATAAATCCGGTTGAAAGATGTACGAGCAGAGAAGCATATCCAGAACTTCACAGTGAAAATGAAGAACCTTGATTTAAGCTATTGAAATATTTTGATTATCAAATATCAGTGCCAATATCAGTGCCAAGAGCATCATCAGATATCAGTCTGGTGCTGTATTCAAAGACAATTCAACAATGAAACACGGACAGTGAGGCTGCAATTAATGTTTTTTGTTAAAGATCAATCAGACAATTATTTTCTCACGTCGTTAATTAAACATTTTGTTTAGAAAATAATAACATTATCAGCTGTAGTGACCTAATAAAGGTTCTACTTTTATTCTAAAGATTTTAATTTTACAGTCAGAAATGCCAGTGAAGCAGTGAATCTTCACATCTGAGAAGCAGGAGCCAAAAAATATTTGTATTATTTTTTACATAACAAATGAGAGAAACAAATGAATTGATCATCAAAGTCATCGAAGATATTTTTTCTGCCAATCCATTAGTTGATTAAAATCAAATGTGGTTGGGATCAAATGAAATAACATGACTGACTTCCGACTCCGATTTCTAAAACTAACTTCCAGCTGTTACATTACTGATAGCTGCCTGATTGAGCATCCATGCCTCTCTGACAGGCTGAAAACCTCATTAGAACAACTGTTCCAGATCCGTTTTACTTGCAGGATTAAAGGAAGAAGTCACCCAAAGTCTGACAAACCTGCTGCCAGCTCCTCCAACATCAGTCTATTGGACTTTATCTCGTAATTACAACATCTATTAAATGTTTAATTACAAGATAAGGTCACTCATAGTCACTCAAGTATAGCTGTGTCTAATTGTGAGGTTTCACCTGCCTCAGCCTGAAACAGCAGTATTCGCCGGGCAGAACCGTGGTTCTCAAGCAACTCACATAACCCCTGAACTGCGAATAACCTGCCAAACATAAGATTAAACTCCGATGTGGAGGTTCAGAGCCGTCTAATGGTGCCACAGTGCCTCCCTGTGGTGGCAAACATGGACTACAACAACTCCTGAAGCCCAGACTCTGACAGTCATTCAACATTTTAATAACTGACCTCTGTCATAAGAAGACACAACAGAAAACAAGCTCAATAAATTCTCACCACTATGTATTCATAAAGAAAGCAGATTTGCTACTAGAAGCAGGAAATTAAAGGACTAACTCACCGTCTTTAGTGTTGAGACATTTTTTCAGGTTTTCATTGATGAGTGGAGTTTTGTTCTGAGGATGACAGAGGTGGATGTTCTCGTGAGATTCAGCAAAGACACAATTCAGAACTGAGCTGTGAATACAATCAGTACTAAGAGTCACCTCCAGTTTGTCCTGCTCCTCCATGGCCAGAAAAACTGCTGCCCTCATCTCTGCCTGTAAGAACAAACAGGAAATAAACACACTTAAATTAATTCAGCGCATTCTTTATCATTATGCTGTAGCTCATACAAACACAATTGTGACGTCATCTTGGTCTTATTCTGATTCCATGTGCAAAGGTTAGTCAATGAACTAATTATTTCATCAACAGAAAATTAATCAGAAACTCATTTAAATCATTTTTCAACAGCAACAGCAAATCAAGGCATCTCCCACAGACATGTTTGTTTGTTTTTTTGTCTTAATTATTATCTGATTACACAACTTTTTGGAGTTTTGGATGTAGCTCAAATAAAACATTTGAAGGGATCCTCTTAGGTGCTGAGAAATTACAGTGGTCAATTATACTATCCTCAGAAATTTTATTACTTTTTTCTACTTGTCGTTATTCTTACATACAGCTTGGGAAAATAATGATCAGATTACTGACAGCAACGTTTTCTGTCTCTTCCTTTGTGGTCGTTGATAAGGCCACACCAAAATTTCTTCTCAAGTTTGTAATAGACAAATGTTTAACTCATTCCAACCTGGTTAGGCACAAACATGGCGGCCTCCTTGTCATCTTGCTATTCCTGTTTTACAGGCATTGTTGAGTGTTAATTAAGTTTGGATTATCTGTCACATACATACAGTTTATGCACAAAAAATGGTACCTCAAAAAACGTTTTTGGGAATCTAATATGAATTCTACATTTTTTTACAGCTTTGATACATCACAGCACATTTTAAACGTAATTTATTGCATGTCTTGAATTATTATAAGACTTTATAACGCTTACCACTTTGAGAGCATTTAAAATGATCACAGACAGACAGTTGATTGTGTGGACTTGGAGAAAAAAACAAGTGTCTAATAATTATTTCTAAAGCTTTCCATGTAGCTTTAACAAGCACCTCACATTCAGTTTCCGCCTGTTCAGAAGTTAATTTCGGCCTCAAGGGAAGACATTTTAACTTCAATATGATTTCTTTTACAAATAAAAGTTAGCTAACAGTCCAGCAAAGTAACTAGCTAAGAGCCACAACACTAGCTACGATAGCTAACCATAACTAACTAACGCTGAAGTTTTCTCGGTTACTTTTTAGTTTGTCAACGAAAACGTATTAACTTGCCAAAAACTGTTCTAAAACCCCATTTACAATTTCAATAAAATCTCAAAATCGTCAACTTGAACTGATGTCACTGTAACTTCAAACTGCTAGCTGCTGAGCTAGCGTTAGCCTAGCGTAGCTAACCGGCGCTCCGGCTGACTTTAAACGAGCTACGCGTCTTTTTCAGACCTTGAGCTTGTTGAGCACTCCGCTGTTCTCCAGGTTCTGGATGAGCAGGTCCCTCAGCTCGGTGTCGTCCTCTGCAGCTGACATGTTTATCTGAAGCTAAGCTAACTACTGCTGTCACGACAACCGACCAAAACAAACAACCCGGAACTACCTCTTCTTCGTGTGCTGCTTTCTCCGGCCCTCGCAATCTTCTTCTTCGGTGTTTTTTGTCGGTATATTTCCACCACCTGCTGGACTAGCCATGAAAAAAGTCAAGTCAAGTCAGTTATGTATATGTTTATTTGGGTATCTAAGTCTCATCAACACGGATGGCAAAATCCAAGGTTTTCCAGGAGAACATAGTACCAAATTGATCAGTGTTATTCACTCACCTGTCAGTGGTCATATTGTTATGCCTAATCGGTTTATATCCTAGCTAGCACATTTGAAATGACAGATGTTAAACAAAAGTGCTTTCAAACTGAGATATAAGATTAACAAAACAAAATGATCTGACTTGTTTAAATATGAAGGTCAAAAAAGTACCTGGTAGAGGAAAAAAACTCACTCCTCCTATTATGTAAAATATGCCAGTTTGTTTGAACTATCAGCCTTGAAACCTTCCATGAGTCTTTTCAGAACAACCTCCTGTCAAGTGTTTCTTGCTTTAGTGCTGGCCCCATCACATGAATCCAGTTCTGTTCTGTCCTCTGTAGTCTGAGCTTTTTTTAAAAGGCTGCCATTCAATCCTATATCTTGCTCAGACACTCACCTGCTGTAATAACATTATCATTTCTTTCCTTTTCTTTGCCCTTTCTGACTAGATCCTGTCTTCTCTCTGAAATAAAGCACAGCCCCCAGCCTCCGATTGCAGATGGAAGCTTTTCCATCAGTAATTATCCTCAATCGATCAATTATTCTGTCCTCTCTTCAGCTCACTTTAACTACTATTGATTGTCTGGAAGGATCACTAAAAGGAATAGAAGAGTTTATTTTCCAGAGTCCTGAAGGAGGTCAGACTCCCAATGAAGAGGCTGATCAGGACAGTGTGCAACCATTAACTGGTTTACGATAAATGTCCTTTTATTCAGCAGGCTGAGGCCACCAAACCAAAGAGAAATAAACCTGAATCATCATCAGCTCACTGCTGTAACATCTGTGGTTTACTGCACATCAGCTGTGTCTAAAGAATTTGAATGACTAAAAATTTGCCAGAAATTTGCACCGCTGAAGCAGAACATCAACAATATCAAGTTCTGTAAATGGGTTGGTACTTTATTGATCTTGAGGGAAATTCAAGAAGAACTATAGAAGAGCCAAAATGTGGTTTGAAGACATTAGATATTTCAATTTACAATGACTTCATGTATTGTGAAGTTATGTTTCATCAAATTACTTCAATTTTCTCAATGTTTTAAATAATTAACACTCAGAAAACTTTGTACTGTTCCACCACAGGAGGAGAACTAGAACGCTGCAACCTTTAATTACTTTCCTTATTAGTAAATCTGATGGTTAATTTCTTTAATAATCAATTGGTTGTGTAAAATAGTTCAAAAACAACACTGTAAAATAATAAAATTGTCTTTTCTATCTGAAAAAAATGGTCCAAAACCCAAAAATGTTGAATTTATTACAAGTTAAAACTACAAAAAGCAACAAATATTCACATTTGAGAGGGTGGCAGCAGGGAATTCTGAGTATTTCTGTTTCAAAACATCTAACTTATGCATGCTTGTGCTGCTGGTGTCCGTGGAAACAATAAAACCTACATGTACAGTGTTGAGAGTTGTTGTGGTAAATTATCATCACCTTTTCTCTTGACCTTCATTCATACTCTGTATTTTTCGCACTGAGACACATGATCACGGCTGAGCTAACCTGCGGAAGATACTCATCTTGTCTCGCTTCAGTTCCCATTGTGTTGCAGAAACTGTAAAATGAAGAGAAACTTTTGAAGGCCAGTGTGTACCTGATGGCTGTCCGCTCAGCCCACGCTGCAGTCAGCTGATCCTTGTTCACAGTGCATTTGTGCAGAAAAATTGTATCATCCTGTATCGCCCCTTGTCAGACCTGATGTGCAAGAACTTTGTCCTTTTCAGCTAAGATTAAGCTGAAAAGGACTCTGCATTTGCTCTACTTTATTAAATACCAAAAGGATAAGAGTTATTTTCACCACAACAGTCATACACAATGTGACATCATGTAACATCGTAAATTAATTATGCACAGAAAAACAGAAAATAAAGACTTATTTCTGTAGCATATTTAAAAGCAGGCAGTATTAACCAAAGAGACACTGACACTAAAGATATACTAAAAACATATCTGCAATCGAGAAAAACATGATAGAAATGATGACAGATTAAAGCAGGACGAGACAACAGAGCACTAATATGGATGATAAGATATAAAGTAAAGATGATCTTAATGTTCAGAATGATGCTCGAGAGAAACAGTAGGATTTGAGTCCAGTCTTGGTGACGCTAAAGGCCCAATCACCATTTATTTGTTGATCGGCATCAGTTAAAGTAACTTGTCTGAAGATCTCAGTGAGCTCCAGGCTGCATGCAGAGTAAGATGGAAGATAAAGTCAACTCAGTTACAGCTTTAAAAACAAATAAAACCTTCAAATTTGTTCTGTTTTTCACCGGTAGAGGAGCTGATAGTAGCTTCATGTGCATTAAGTCATGACTAAGTAAAACCACAAAACCAGCTTGTTGAATTCTTTCAACTCTGAGGTGCATGAAAGAGGCAGATATACCAGAATCCAAAAACTGACTGACACTGGGAGTTAACCCTGAACTCTAGGATGTTTTTTTTTTCCATTTCAAACCCACGTTCAGTCAGTCTGAGCAGCTGTCAGACTGAGGTGAACAACTGTGTGGATCGGAGCCAGTTCTGACATTATCGCTAAAAACTTCCAGTTTCAGCTGCTGGTGGAAAGACGTCATCAGCTGAGGACAGAACCTCCTGTTTGGTTGTTGGACTATGGTGTAATTTACCGCTGCCTCTGAAGTCTCTCGACGTAAGACAGAATCACTGTGAGAGACTTCTGGGCTATAAATCGAATATCTGCTGCAGCCTAATTAGTTTGAAGGTAAGATCATGTTCTTATTGGTTTACAGTTACTGTAAGTCTGATCTGCTGTTGCCTACATGAGTATCAGGTGCACTGGTTACATTTTGCTTATATTTTGTACATGCCAGTGTTGTATTGTTCACATTTGCTGAATAAATTACTGAAGAATATGAAGAAAGAGAGAAAAACAAGAGGCCAAACTCTGATTTTACATGCTCTTAAACTTGCATGATTAAAAAGGCTGCTATTTTCATTGGAAAATTTGATACTGCAAAGATTCTTGGAATAAAAAACAACCATGATGAATTAGCCCTTCAATCTCCAGGTTATTTTTTTTAAAATAACAGCTGAAAAACACACACAGTCAGCCTGTAACAGCTGCACAGCCGCGAGGCCAAACTAAACGACCTCACCCTGCAGCATTTAGAAATACAATCAGTCTGAGTGAGATCTGAAAAAAACTCCAGCAGAAAACTCCAGTGCAGCACCAGTAATCCCAGTGCAACGCTCCAACTGGTCGAGCAGCATTCCCAGGAGCAGACTGGTATTCATGTGACAGTTGCTTCTTCTATTAATTGATTTTTTTGAGGTAGAAAGCAGCAGAAATTAGTGAAAAATGCCTCTATCAGACCATCAAAAAACTACAATTCAGGTTTATTATCACAGAAAACTAAGGTGGCTCTGGGATTTTTTAATTTTTTCTAATCAATTAGTTTCAAATGAAATATCTGTCATCTAATCAGTTAATCACCTGATCAATTCAGCTGGAATCAGAGGAAATACTGAATTAAGGCCTGTCAGGAGGTGAAGCCAGCCCTGAGCTTCACATCAGTATAAATACAACAGTATACACTGATCAGACATAACATTATGACCACCTTCCTAATATTGTGTTAGTCCCCTTATGTGCTCAAAAATGCTCTGAACCATTGGACCAGAGGACCTCTCAGGGTGTCCTATGGGGTCTGGAACCAGGACGTTGGCACTGGATCCTTTGGGTGCTCTGGCTTGTGCAGTGGGGCCTCTGTCAATCAAACTTGCTCTACTGTTGATGTTTGATCTGAATGGGGTGTCGGAAGTTTGGAGGTCAAATCAACATGTTGGACCATTGTCATGTTCCTCAACATGTTCCTGATTGTTTGATGTTTTTCCATGTGGTGGGGTGCATTTTCCTGCAGGGAAATCCCAGTGACATTTGGGATTGCCACTTGCATGAGGGAGTGTGTTTGTTATGGGACAATGTTTATTTGGGTGTCTAAGTCTCATCAACACGGATGTTAAAATCCAAGGTTTTCCATCAGAACAGCACATAGTACCAATATGATCAATATTATTCACTTCACCTCTCAGTGGTCATAATGTTGTGGCTGATCGATGTATTATAGACAAATCTGGAGCACAGACATAAACAATAATGCAATAAACAAACAAACAAGAGGCTAAAAGACAACAACAGTAATAAAAACGTATAAAAATGGAGCAAAAATGCCAAATACCCCAAAATAAAGCTTCTCTGGTGTGACCATTTTCAGCTTTTCTTCCTCTTATGTGACAGTAAACAACAGTTTTAGATTGTAAAGACAAAATATGACAAACTGTGATACATAGTTTTCAACATTTACAGACCAAATGATTCAGTTTGTTGTTGCTTGAACATGCTTAAAGGAGCAGAGAGGTTGTGTTGAAAATATGGATCAGGTCAGTTTCACTATTCACTGAGCTGCCACTGGACCCTGAAGGACAGAAGGAAACAAAAGGAGTAGAAAGACTGAGGAGGAGGAGGAGGTGGAGGAGGAAAAAGTGAGAGCAGGATGGGAAAAGGAGGAAGTGGAGGAGAAGAAAGGGAAGACAGAAGAGGAGAGATTAAGAATACCAGAGAAAAAGCAGAAGTAAAAGAAGAAGAGACAGAAGGAGGGAGGAAAGGAGAGGCTGATGGGGGAGGAGGGAGCATAAAAGAATAAAAGGGGAGTAAAGCAGATGGAAATGTGAGGAAGAGGAGAAGAATAAAAGAGGGAGGAGGGATCAGAGAGATGGATGTGGGGGAGGAGAGAGAAGGGGGGCATCCGAGGGAGGAGGGGGAGACAGACAGACGGGGTGAGGAGGAGGAAGAGGAGGAGGAGGAACAGGAAGAAGAGGAGGACGCACAGACACACGGACAGACCGCCGGCGGATCACGGAGCCTCCGCCGCCGCCTCTGAGCTGCTGCAGCCGGACACAGAAGCAGCAGACCCGGCCGCAGACACGGAGCCATGGCCGATGACGACGCCCGAACCACGGCCTGCACCGGCTCCAGCCTGCTGCAGCCGGTCAGCGAGATCACCAACCTGCCGCTGGACCAGGTAAGACCCGCCGGGACGTCTCCTCCACATCACCCCCGGGGGCCGAGCGAGGAGCCCCGGTGGCGGAGGCTCCGGAGCCACCGGGGCGGGGAACCGGGGCTGCCGGGGGTTTGTGGTAGCGGTGGGGCGGTGGAGGCGGCATGAAGCGGCCGGAGCGAGCAACAAAAACGGCGGTGTGACAAACGAACAGGGCGGGTGAGAGGGGAGGTTTGGGTAAAATGGATGGAGGCCTCGGATGGGTGATGATCGGTCCGTCTGTGTGGGTTTGTGGAGGCTTTGTGCTGCTGGTTTAGAGGAGATGGAACCTGGCTGAAGGTTTACAGACCAGATGTGTGTTTGCATCCAAATGATTCCCCCCAAAAATCATGTTGATGACAGGAAAGCTTCATCCATCAGCATCTGTGAAGAGGAGGAGGAGGAGGAGGTGGAGGAGGAGGCGTGTCTGATCCCAGCAGGAGGAAAACCTCATCAATATCTGTCTGCAAGGATCAAATATTGGCATTGATTATTAGCAGCCAATCACTGATCAGTCTGATTAAGTCAAAACAATCACAGCAATGAACGAAGGGGCAATATTTCTCTGCAGTAATCTGACAGCTGCAGGTACTCAGAGTGTACAAATACTCCATTACAGATTCTAAGTACTCACCGTCCAGTACTCCTAGAAGTGAGATCTGCCCTGTGGCTGATATAATAAACCACATTATTGATCCTAATCAGCAGCAGCAGGAGTCATGGGTGGATTACTGAGCAGCCTGTTGGGCCGGAGCCCAAAGAGTCACGAGGTTCTGGTCCGGTGCCTCTGAAGTGACGGTTAACAGTTTATGTTGGCAGGTCGATCAAAAAACAACTAGACGCAGCTACAAAGAGACACAAAGCAGCAGCAAATAAAGGACGAGTGGCTACAAAGAGAGTCAAAAGGGCCTGAAAGGGAAGCAAGATGGGCAGAAAATGACCGGGAAGAGGTTAAACTGATGCAAAACAACAGCAAGGAGACACGAAACACATCAGCTCAGCTTGTAGAGTTTTTCCTTCAGTCTTGTAGGACAGGTGGGGGGCCTTTTACTAGTCTGGCTCAGGGGGCCTGTTGCCTCATAATCCGTCCACGGCAGCAGTTTCTCCCATTGAAGCTGTTTGAACTGCTTTTTATACCGTCAGACTGCTCAGCTCAGAGTTCAGCCTCCTGAGTCAAGAAGACTTCACTGCTTGTTAAAATGAAACGAGAAGTTCTTTATTGTCACCTTTAGCTGCTGCAGACGAAACAATGTGACACAAGTTTCTATAGTATATGTGAGATGACCTTTCATCATTTAACTGAACAAATAATCAAACAGCTCACTGATGGAAGGAATCGTTTGTTACAGGTATTATTGTCTGATAGTTCAGACTGCTGGGGTCAACATCTACTTTTTCATTTTTAGATTGTGGATTCTGCTCCGGGAGTGCGACTAATGATCATTTTATTGTTGATTAATCTGAATCCTAATGAAGGAAAACACGCAACACAGCATCCCAGAGTTGTCTAACATCACGATGTCGTCTTCAGACGTCTTCAAATTACCTTCAGAACCACAAAATATTAGATTTACAATCGTTCAAGATGAAGAAAGCCAACAAAATCTCGAAGCAGCAAATGTATAAATAGAATTTGATTTGTTACTTTTGGCCAAAGTACAAGCACAAGACGATACGAAAAGATACACATAAGTATGATTTAAAATTGCCTGCTTATTTTGAGGCAGGAATAAAAGAAATCTAATGATGGAAGAAAAAAGAAAAACAATCAGATCTAAAGTCACAACCATGTCAGCACGTCTGAATATGTTCCATATATCAGTAAAGATATCAGGATGAATGAAGCCACAAGAAACAAAATGAAAAGCAGTAAATAGACCGAACCTGAATTTGGAGTTTATTCAGTGAACGAGGCTCCAGATCAGGCTGATAAACACGCCTGAAGGTACAAATATAAGTAAAATACTCAACAAATGTAAACAAGGCAATAAAAACAGCTTTACTATCTGATGGAATTAAAAGATCAAAGTTCCCTGAGATAAAAACACAGAGTAACATTCATCCGGTAAAACCACATCGCCGTCCTCTCAGGTGATACCATCAGCTGTGTAACAGGTAGACGCTGCTGCGCTCTGATTGGCCGAGAGCCAGGCCTCTGGTGACCAGGTCGAATCCTGATGATCCAGATCCTGGATCAGGTGACCCGCGCCGTTTGTTCCACTGCTGCTGCTGCTGCTGCTTCTTGAAGTAAATTCCCTGAACCAGCTGCGGTTTGCTGGTTTTGCTGGGAAACACTCGAGCTCACACTGGTGTCGAGTTCATCTGAAGTCTGCACTGTGAGAGTGTTTGGACTGATGTCGTCCAGCTGCAGAGAAATAAACGAGAACATCAACGGCCACTTTTCAGTCACAGATTTTTCTACTGAGAGACATTTTTACACGTGTAGAGTAAGCTGAGTCCAGCTTTGCAGCTTCAGACTGGATCGGTGTGACAGTTTGGGTTAGTTTGAGCCAAATGTTGAAGTTTGTCCTCTCCGCCTGTTACCTGAAGACAACAGGCCGATGCAGGTAACGGCAACAGACGTTCTCAGCGTCTGACTGTAATCACTCAGTTTACACACCGTCCATTATTCATGATCGACATGTCAACACATCGTCTCGGCTTACAGACAGATCAGATGCTTCTGGATGCAAAAAACTACCATGTAAACACCCTCTAAATACTGCACAGATGCTGCACTCGGTAAATGTCCTGCAGAAAACTCTGAGTGTATGATCAAGAGCCTCCTCTCACCATCCATCTTGTGTTGGTCACTGAACAGCAGCGTTAATTGACTCTTTCAGCTCAGTGACCTGTGTGACCCTCTGACTGCAGCTCACTGCGCTCACACTTCAGGACAATAATAGTCGCCGCCTTCTCTCGCATCCTTTACTGCAGGACGACATGGAATAAAGTCCTCTAAAGTCAAAGTCACGCATTAAAATGTGTGTTTGATGGGAAACGCTGCATTAGGAGCAAAATGTGGTTGAGCAGTTGTGTGTCTTTTGTTTGTTTTGTGTCTCTTTGTGGTTGTTTTGCATCACTTTGAGGTCATGCTGCAGTTCTTTGTGGTTGATTTGTGTCTCTATGTGGTTGTTTCATGTCTCTCTGTGATTGTTTTGCATCTTTTAGTTCTTGTTTTATGTCTGTGTGGTCATTTTATTTGTCTTTGTGGTTATTTTGCATCTCTTTGTTGTCTTTTTGTTGTTTTGTGTCTCTTTGTGGCTGTTTTGTGTCTCTGTGGATATTTTGTGTTGTTTCATGGTTGTTTTGTGTCTCTGGATATTTTGCATCTCTATGAGGTCAAGCTGCATTTGTTCGTGGTTGATTTGTGTCTCTTTGTGGTTGTTTCATGTCTCTCTGTGATTGTTTTGCATCTTTTAGTTTTTGTTTTATGTCTCTGTGGTCATTTTGTTTGTCTTTGTGGTTATTTTGTGTCTATGTGTGATTGTTTTGCATCTTTTAGTTTTTGTTTTATGTCTCTGGCCATTTTGTTCGTCTTCGTGGTTGCTTTTTGTCTCTGTAGTTGTTTTGCATCTCTTTGTGGTTGTTTTGTGTCTCTGTGGTTGTTTTGTGTCTCTTTGTGGTTGTTTCATGTCTCTGTGTGATTGTTTTGCATCTTTTAGTAGCTGTTTTATGTCTCTTTGTTGTCTTTTTGTCATTTTGTCTCTCTCTGATTGTTTTGTGTATTTTGTTGTTAAATTGTCGTTCTTTGTGGTCATTTTGTCTCTTTTCAAGGTCATATTGTGTGTCTTTGTGGATGTTTTGTGTCTTTTAGTGGTTGTTTTGTGTCTCTTTGTCAGAATTTTGTTGTCTTTTTTCCATTTTGTTTTTTAGGCTTTGTTTCATTTTGTTTCTTTGTTGTTGCTTTGTGTCTTTGTGGCTTTTTTGTCTGCAATTGTTTCATATCTTTCTATTGTTGTTTTGTGTCTCTTTGTGATTGTTTTGTGTCTCGCTTTTATCATTTTGCATCTCTTCGCACTTCTTCTTGTAGTTCTTTTGACATCTCTCGTGGCCATTTTGTGTCTCTGTCATAAATCTGTTTGTCTTTGTGGTTGTCTCGTGCTCGTTTGTTGTAGTTTTGTGTCTGTTTAATCATTTTGTGTTTCCTTGTCATATTTTTTCCGTCGTTTTGTTGTTGTTTGTCATCTTTTGCGTGTCTTTATTGCCACTGTATGTCTCTTTATGATGTCTTTATGTCTCTTTGTTGTTTCTTTTCTGTCGTGTGGTTGTTTTATGTCTCTCAGTTATTATTTTC